>CM035409.1:97915029-98172529 GCA_020310875.1 Ceratopteris richardii
CTAACCAGAATGCATTTAGTTTGTGGATGATACAGATGATAGCCTTTGCTTTTAGAATTGTGCCCAACAAAAATGCATTTTATAGGTTTATCATCCAATTTTCTATGATGTTGTTGAGGCACTAATGCATATGCATGTTTATTTCCTCAGTTGCTTTGACCATAATTTGATATGAACTCTGCAAGGTTCTGTATCTCCCTTCAATTTTCTTCAGCTCCATCTCCATTTTATTGCTATGCTCTTTCTGTTTTGCACATTTCTCTTCAAGAAATTGAATCTTGTTTTGTTGTTGAACCTCCAATTCTTCCAAGGAAATTATTCTGTGTGTCAATTCCTCATTTCTCTCCTGTACAATCCTCAACTGTTCTACTAACTGTTCCTTTTCTTTCTTTTGCTCATTAATGATTCTGCTTCCTTTTACAAACTCTGATTCAGCTACCATACCTGATATGATCATGTTTCTACTTGATGGTCTAAACTGTTCTATATTGCTCATAATAGCTTTGCAAGCAGATCTTATATCCTTGGGTATCCTCTCCAACCCAGCTTCTAATTCCAATTGTCTTACTTCTATCTGCTTTTCTTCTTTATAGTCATTCTCTTCTTCATCTTCTTCCTCATACTCTACAACCTGATTCTTTTGTTCTTCATAACCCTTATCTGCTTTCATTTTTTCTTTGTCTGCAAAATCTTCCTCATATTCTAATATCTGATCCTCCTTTTTCTCATGTCCTGATGTGTCTTTAATTGTCTCTGTTTCTTCTGCCTTCTTTTTCTCCATTCCTTGTTGTTCTTCTTCAAGGATATGTCCTTCCTTTTCTTGTACTTCCTCTTCCTGAATTAGGGTTGAATCAATCTCCACAGAGACCTTTATTTGATCATTTATTATCTGCTCCTTTTGTCCTTCCTCTTGCTCATCTATATCCATGAAATCCAAATCTTCTTCTTGTCCCTGATCTTTTGTAGTTGTGAACTCCTCATTATGATTCAAGTCATAAAATATGTCTTCTATGCTTTGGTTTATCTCTTCTTCTGTATTTCCTTCTTCCACTTCTTTGGAATTCATTTTTCTATTACATCCTCAGTTTCCTTGATTTTATCTGTGTCTTTTAGCTTCTGTACTGAGCTGCATAACTGAACTTCTTTTTCTGCTTCTAACTTTCCTTCATTTAACTTGAAAGAGGTTTGCTGTGAAGGTTTTGTCCATACTGTCTTCAATCCAAAATCCTCTAATCCACAGCTGAACTCCTTCCTTACTTCAATTTCTTCCTCCATCATCACTGCCTTGCCTTTTAGTAACCTTCTCTCTTCTCGAGAACTAACCTGCTTTACTGCTTCTTCTTGGACTTGTTTTCCTTGTGGCTTCTCACTCCAGTCTTCTGGTGTTTTATTTTTTTCAGATGCTTGTACTATCACAATTGGTGTACTAAGCACTAATAAGTTCAAACTTTTCAACAAAAAGTTTCAATGTCACTTTCAGAATCTGAAGAGAATTGTGAAGAGCATGCTATTCCTGATTTCTCCATTCTTGGTTCTTCCACAACAATGGATTCCTCCTGCTTTTTTTCTTCTACTGTCACTTCTTCTGTCTCCATCCTTAGTACATGTTCTGCTATTGATTTTCCTTTACTTTTCTTGGTTAACTTCCTCTTCTGTACAGGTTTCTTCTGAACCTTCTTCTTCACTACAATTGTAGTTCTGGTTTCAGGTGGTCCTTGTAGCTCTTTGAAATATGCTAATAGTTCCACTTCTTTTTTGACAAAGACTTCCTCTGTTTCTGCTGCCATCATCTCATCATGTAGCTCTTCATAGTGTTCTACTTCTTCCTGAATCCAATCAGTTGTTTTACAAGAGTAGTCCTCCAACATCTTTTGATATTGAGCTTCATATACTGCCCTTTTATTATTCCCTTGAGTCAAATAAGTATACAATTGCTCTTTTACTTGTCTAAGGTGGATGAGGTTCATTCAAAGACTAGACTTTTTGGCTCCCGACAAAAGATATTCTTGCTGATATTCAATGAATGCTTCCTTCACTTCTTCTTTCTCTGATATATATGTGACAGTAAGTCATGACTTTTCCTTTCTATGATGTTCAAGTTATTCACCATTTCAAGTAATGCTTTTCTCCATTGCACAGCAGCTTATGGTTTATCTATTACATCTTTCTTCAGATATTCTGTGTATGCAGCTTCATAGGCATTGAGTCGAGACTTTGTTACTACTGATAAATTTCCAAATATTTTTTATTCTCTGTCAAAGAATCCATAATCAAATGCATCCTCAAAGATCTGAAGGAAATGACTACCCAAAAACAAAAAACAAAGAAAACAAAGATCTGAAATGTTATTCCCCGGCAACGGCGCCAAAAAATGTTTGTTGTTACCCTTTCCCACCTCCATCAGACTATTCATCACCTGTGCCACTCTTTCAAAGTCTAGGAAGAATAAAGGTTCATCCAACAATTTATGTATTCCTACTGCTTTCCATCTTTTGTAATTGACTGCAATTCTTTGGAATTTGTAAAATTCTTGGCACAGTGAATATATGCTGACCAATGATACCCAAAGTTTCCTTGAGCTCCTTGACTATCTTCTTTGCTTCTAGGATTTCCTGCTCTTCATCAAACTCCAAATCCACCTCCTCTACTGCAGCTTCACTGTCCCAGAACCAATGTCCTCTAGACAGAGTGACTGAGTCTGCTTTGAAATCATGGATTGGTAATTCCTTGGGATTCACCATTCTGAAGAAAATATGACATCACACAAAAGAAAAACTCCACGCATATGAGTCTCTAGAAACATAAATAAAATCACCTTTAAATTGAGATGTAATGAGAATGAATGAAAAACAAGACTTGGAAAATTCCTGACTTTCTTATTTGTATCACAGATAGAAACTCAATTGAAGTGATCACTACATGTGTAGCAAGATGTCTAGTGCTCTCTTTTCTTTTGTCAGCTTTTATAAAGAAAGGAAATATTTTAAAAGAAAATAAGAAATTTGAAAAAATTGAATGAATATAAAACAAAAAAAAATAGACACCTGCTACAATACCATCTATATCTTGCTTGTGTTGTATAACTTATATAATTAAAAAGAATTATAAAAGAAAAATGGATAATTTTTTTCTCTCCTCTTTTTTTTAATGATAATAATATTTTTTCTTATTTTTTCTTCTTTTCTCTTTCTCTTTTTTTTTAATGATAATTTTCTCCACTTCCTTTCTTCCCCTCCTATTTCTCTTTTTAGAAAAAGGATGAGGTAGAACAATGTTGAATTATTTTCCAAGATGTCCTAGTTTCTTTTCTATGAAACTCTGAATTTCTTATCAAGAATCCTTAGTGTATATCAGATAATCATGTTATTTTTTCCATTGAATAAAATCTGATTTTTTTACCCAATAATATTTGATCCTTGTTGACCTTGTTCTAAGGATAAACCCATCTTCTTTTGATAAGCTGTTCTTGGAATTTTTTGGCTTCCAAATCCATTTAGTTCTGGGAACTTGTTTTGATGAGCAATACTTGTGTGTACTTTGTTTCCACATTCTTCTTGTTATGATTCCTTGATGCTTCTGACTATTCCATAGTTGGAACCTTTCTTTTGTCTTGTCGGCACCTTCTATTTTTTCAAATCCTTCCTTTTCTTGACTGAAATAGATTTGATTGTAGAGAGATTTTGTTTGCCATGTCTCTGAAGCTTCTTGTGGAAAAATGAATTTCTCCAAGTCTGGATCATGCATCTTCTGTTGATTATTCTGTTCTTCATTACTCAATAAAACCATTAAAAACCTTTTGTCATTCAATGTCAGTTTAAGCTTCATTTTTTCAAAATCCAGTATTACTTTACCTTGCCGAGCCATGGTTGTCCTAAAATTAATTTCTCAGTCATCAGATGATCTGGCCATTCTTCACAATCTATTTTCATATATTCTTCATTGAACTTAACTTTGATAGATGGTGAAGACATGCTTTGTATTATCCGTCCTTCTAAGGTTTTGATAATGTTTTGCTTTCAGTCCTTTTTAGGTTAAACTTATCCAACAAAGCTGAACTGATCAAATTTACTTGTGCACTTGAATCTATCAAGACCTTGATTTTTTCATTATAAAAATTCATTATTATGACCGGCAAATGTTCTTTTACTTTTAAAGGTATTTCACAGACAAGAACTTCTTTGAGTTCCTTACTCTTTCTTATTCTTTCCTTTGCCTCCTGTTGAGCCTCAAATCTAATTCTTTCTTCTTCTTGTTTCCAGTTTTGAGCTTGATGTATTCTTCTCCATTCAGAAGTAGTTAATGGAAATTCATACCTTTTTACCCTGCATCCACTGATAAAGTTTGGCATGATTCTCCATCTATGTTAGCTAACTCGATAGCTCCACTGTTAGTGATCTGATGGATGTTATAAGGTCCATGACCTTTCTTTTGAAATTTCTTCTGATGTTCCTTTACTGTGTATGCCAGAACTAGATCTCCTTCTTGTAAGTCCTTTTCTTTAATATGAATATCATGATAAGCTTTTTGCCTTTTTTTGTCTGCATATATGCTCATGATTGCTTGAAGTCTAGAGGCTCCAAGTTTTTCCAATTCTACCACTCTCTCTGATAATTCATGTCCATTCCATTGATATTGACTACCCACCTTCAGTGTTGGAATGAGAAATTCTAGAGGTAAAACTGCATTTTGTCCATATACCAAATTAAATGGTGTGGTTCCCAATGCAGTTTTGTATGCCACTCTATAGGCCCATAAGACATGATTGAGCTGTAAATCCCAGTCATTCCTATTTGTGTTTACCAATTTTGATAATACAGTACAAAGTACTTTATTAGTACTTTCTGCTAATCCATTAGCTTGTGGGTGATATGGGGCTAACTTTCTATGACTGATCATGAAATATTCAGTTATGTTCTCTATGATTTGGTTCAGAAAATGAGTTCCCCGATCACTTACTAATTCAATTGGTAATCCAAATCTGGTAATGATATTTTCATAAAGAAACCTAGCAGTGGTCTGAGCATCATTCCTTTTTGTAGCCTTGGCCTCTGCCCATTTAGTCAGATAATATGTGGCTACTAGTATGTATTCAGCATGGGACTATTTTGCTGGAGGATGTATGGGTCCAATGAAATCCAGCCCATATTTACTAAATGCTCTTACTGAAATCAGTGGTACTAGTGGCATATTATCTCTTTTATTTGGTTGACTCACTCTTTGACAAATGTCACATCTTTTTACATATGTTCTTGCATCAGGGAATAGAGTTGGCCACCAATAACCAGAGTATAATATGAGTTTAGCAGTTCTATCACTTGAAAAATATCCTCCTGCCACTCCAGAATGCCATTTCTAACATTTCCACATATTTATCTTCAAGAACACAGATTCTTAAATATCCATCCATTCCTTTTTTGTACAGTTGATCTCCTATCAGTTGATACTCTTCAGAAATCATCTGTAGATTCTTTGAGTCTGCACTATCTCTTTCTGGCTTTCCTTTCTTATTTCTTTTCAATTCCTCAATTATATGTGCACTCCAATCTGGATTTTTTTGAAACTAGTATAGGGTTATAACTTCTGAATCTCTCAAAGATTGGCATTTCCAACAGTTGGAAATATACCTTTTTACATATTGAATCTTATTAGGCCAATGTACTCCCATCCTGTTGAGATTATTTAGGGTGAATATTATGGAAGTATGAGTACAAGGGTTCCAAAAATGAGCTCTTCTTAGATATTCCTATTGCTCCTCTTCTGGAGTACACTATTCCAATATACTTGTATGGTTGAGGTGATACAAGTGCCCAGCTAGCAGCATAAAATTCTTGCTTTGTAATACTAAATGTGTGTTGTTCCCAAATGTTCTACAAGGTCCCAGGGTTAGCAAAGGTACTAAAGTCATGGCCCATTCAGGAATACTTTCTACTTTGAATAGATATGTATCTGGCAGGTCATCATCTAAAGGTGAACTAGACTCTTTAGCCTAGATTCTGGACAAGTGGTCTGCTCTCAAATGTGTTTTTCCCTGTCTGACCACCACCTCAAACTCAAACTCCATTAGTAGAAGAAACCATCTGACTATCCTACCAGTGTGACAAGGTTTGTTCACTAGGTAGAGTAGAGCTTGGCGATCCACAAAAAATTTAAATTTGTTGGCCAAAAGGTAATGTCTATATTTTTTTACAACAAATATCATTCCCAACCCTTCCCTTTCCGTGGTTGTATAATTTTTCTCTGCTGAATTCAGTTGCCTACTGGCATAAGCAACTAGAAAATCTAATTTGCTCCCTTCTATTGGTTGTGCTCACACACATCCCAAAGCATAATTTGAAGCATCTACATGGACATGAAAAATTTTATCCCACTGTGGGGTTTTTAGAATTGGTGCTGTCACCAGACAAGTTTTTAGAGTCTCAAAAGCTTAGTCACACTCTTTGGTCCACTCAAATTTTTTGATTAAGGCATACAAAGGTTTTGCAATGTCAGCAAACTTGTGTACAAATTTTCTATAATACCCGCAATGTCCCATGAAAGTTTGAAGTTCCTTTACATTGGTTGGCTTTGGAAGTTCCACTATGGCCTTAATTTTCCTTTCATCAGTTGCAATTCCATTTTTGGAGACTATGTGACCTAACATTCTCCCTTGTCTTACAAAAAACACGCACTTCTCTGGATTTAAACATACTCTGTATGTTCTACATTTCCTGAATATATTTTCTAAATCTCTCAAATGATCTTGTCTTTTTAATGAAAAAGTACAAAGATCGTCCACATAAATTTCCATTATATTCCTCAGAAATTCTTTGAAGATATGACACATCAATCTTTGAAAAGTTGCTGGGGCATTAGTTAACCCAAAGGGCATAACCCTAAAGCATAGATTCCCCATTCTGTGGAAAAGGTAGTTTTATGTTGGTCTTCCAAAGCTATGGGTACCTGATTGTATCCTGAAAAACCATCCAAAAAACTATAAACCTCCTTCCCTGCAACTCTCTCTAAAAGATGGTATGTTATAGGCAATGGGTAGCTATCTCTTATAGTTGCAGCATTCACTTTTTTCAAGTTAATGCATAGCCTAAGTTTCCCATTCTTTTTTGGTACTATAACTATAGGAGATATCCATTCTGTATACTCAATCTCATAGATGAAATTGGCAGCCAATAGCTTGTCAATTTCTTCCTTTATTTTAATAGAGTATTTATCATTGAATGTGTAATGTCTTTGTTTGCTAGGCTTTGCATCAGGTGTAATAGGAATCTTATGCTCACAGATTTTAGGATCAATTCCTTTCAAATCCTTGTAGATATAAGCAAACACATCCCTATAATTTTTGGCCAAATTTCTTAATGCTTCCTCCTCTTGATTTGTCATGTCATCAGCTATTACTATGTGTCTTTCTTCCCCCTCTTCCTGGGTGATCATTACCTTTTTAGTTTGTTCCTCATTGTCATATGCCTCTCCTCTTTTCTTTTCTCTCTTTGGTTTCATTTTTAGAATTAGTCTATCTTCTACTTCATAAGTCTTGAAATTTGCAGGTACATCAAACTGTTGATCCTTGTTTGTCATTTTCTCATTTTTTTCATCCTCTTGGTCTTTTTATATTTCCTTGTGTTTGTTTTTTCTATATTTGCCTGAGATTTTATCTTTTATTGCATCTGTAGCTTTTACCTCTTCCAAATATCGTGTTTTACCATTTTTCAATATTATTTCTTCTTCCTGGTCCTCTTCTGTTTTTGATACCTTTATCATTTGTATTCCTATATGAAAGACATCATATCCTTCTTCATTTTGGAATTTCACTCCCACATACTCATCATTGGCTAGATCCATGGTAGCCAAAATCTGGTTCCAACCATAATGCTCAAATTCTTAATCTTTGAATTTTTGTGGTATGTAGCTCTCATCCTGTAATTTTCTCCCTTCTACACAATCTTCATTTCTTAATCTTATTTTTCTATTTGTAAGGTTTCTTATCACATTGCACTTCCATAGTGATGATTCTGTTTCATTCTGATCTTCAATCTCTGATTCTTCACTTAAATCCTGATTTTGATGTATTTTGAACCATTCTTGAGGGGACATGTCACAATATTGAACATTTCTTAGATTTACTATGGTTATCCTTCCTTTTCTTTGAAGATATAAGCAATCATTTCCCCAATCTTGTACAATTTGCATTTGTCTCATAAATGGTCTTCCTAGGATGATTTCATATGAAGTGGATTGTGGGAATTCAACTATGGAAAAAGTATGCTCTATTTCCATTCCACATATCTCCACAATCACCTTTTCCCATATTCCTAGGGGTTTTTCTATGTGTCCATCTGCAAGTTGTAATCTCATTTTAGTGGGTACTAATTCACTTTTTTCCCATCTTTCCCAAGTCTGCTTAGTCATGATAGCCACACCTGATCCACTATCCAATATAGCTTTGGCATGATTTTTACCAAATTGTATTCTTAGAGTTGAGTTTCCTTCTTCTCATTCACAATATCCTCCTATTTTATCAATAGGAATGTACAACAACTCCTCCAATTCTTGTTGCTGTGGATCAAAATTCTCTGGTGTTGCTTCCCACTTTTTCATTTTGTGTTGTAAGTGAGGATTTTGTTTTACCAATTCTTCCATTGTGGTGTGATATAAAATTGTACATTGTTTGTCTATATTGATTTGGAAGGTTATTTGTGCATTCTCTTCCAGATCCAGAGTTTTCCTTGTTTCTGTTGCATTTGCTTCCCCAACTGTTGTTGGACAATTGTCAAGTTCCCTCATTTTAAGTTGTGTTTCTTGTATGGTTTGTTTGCATCTTTGCATTCTTTCATGCTCTAAATCTGGCATAGGGTAAGCCATTACATGGTCTGTGGGACTTGGTCCCTCTTGAATTCTTCCCTTATATGCTTTTATCAAGGTTTCCAAACTTTGTGAATTTTTTGCCTCTTGCTGAGTTGGTTTATTCTGAGGTTTACTACTGTTTGACTGTTCTATATTCTCTTCTTCTAGGCTTTTTCCCATTCTCATTTTCCTTTCCCATCTCCCTTTTTGTCTGTTTTTCCTTTCTTTTGGAACTAGAGTTTTCTTATCTCCCTTGGTTGTTGCCTGTTGTTTAGCTTGTGTTCTTGTTATAGCATTTACATTCACTTGCTCATGGTCACTCAATTCTTCTTGCTCCATTATGTTGACTATTTTTAATGGTATGTTATTAGATGTGTTTTGCTATTTTTGAGGGTTTCTTGGACAATCCTTTATTAAATGTTCTATTCCACAATCCTTACAATAAGCTCCTTCTACTCTTAGTGTAGGAGGTTGTGGACAATCTCTAATGAAATGTTCTCCCCCACATCTATAACAAGTTATCTTTTGACTCCCTTTGAACTGAGGTTTCTGATTGGACATGTAATTATTGGTTATGTACATGAATGTGGCTGTATCCATTTCAATTCTCCCATTTCCCAAATCTAGGGCTTGCAGTTCTGATTCTCTCAGCTCATATCCTTCCCACTCTTCATGATATCCTTCATTCCAATGATAATCTTCTCTGTATGGTGATCTTAGTCTTGAGTTTTCTTCTTCTATTGGTGATTTGACTGGTACCACATTTGTTGGTAATGGTGGTTGTTGCCCAAGTACAGGTCTTGGTTGCTCCACACATCCAGATTCTCTTTGTAAATTATGTTGGTTCACATATTCTCTTTCCTTAATGGGTTGTTTATTGTGGAAGCATTCTTCTCTGGTATGATTTGTCCATTTTCTTTCTAGTGTACATTATTTGAGTGTTTTCCTATCTTGCAAATGTTGTGGTTTTTGATATGGACATTGTTGTACCAAATGCTTTTCTCCACAGTTATAGCATTTCTTATTTGTAGCTATCCTGGTGTTGATCAGGTTTGTCTTGGTGCTAACTTCTAGGGCTTTGGCAATTGCCTGTGCTAATTCTTCTGCTAGTGGGATTTTATCTTCATTTGTTCTTGGTTGATCAAATGCTAATAGATCTTGTCCCCGATTATCCTCTAAATCTATTGCTTCCTTAACACATGCTCCTAGGTCTGGGCACCTTCTATAATACACCAAGGTTCTTAATTGGGCACTTCTCAATCCTTCTATGAATAGGGATACTTGTCTTGCCATGGATGGTACCTCCTCTCTGGGGCATCTGTCAATATATTGCTTGAACCTCCTAGCTGCTTCTCTAACATTTTCATCTTTTTGCTGCTTAAAGCTATGTATCAAGGTAGTTGTGCTATGTTTTCTTCCAGTTTTTGAGAATTCCCCTATGAAGGCTTCTAGGAAAGATTCAATATCCGGATACATTTCCTTTCTCAAGGGAATGAACCAAGATAGTGCAGGTCCAGTTAGGGTTAGACCAAATGCTTCAAACTATACTTTATAATCCTCAACTTCTTCTTCTCTAATTAATTGTCTAAATTCTGCAGCATGAGCATGAGGATCAGAATATCCTTCATATTGAGTCTTCATGCATTTGGCTACTTGATAGGGCCTAAGCATTCTTCCCTGATTCTGCCACTGATGTCTTCTTCTAAATGGAAAATCATTAAATCCTTCTGCTTCTCTTTCAAAAGGGTTTGGGGAAGTATGTATTCTCCTACCTTGTTGTTGTTCACTATTATTGTGAGTTTCATGTTGTCTTGGCAAGTCTGGTTGCCCTAGGTTTTGTTCCCAAGGTCTCTTATCTGCACTTTGCCCTAAGTCATTAGAATTTTTTGGGTCCTGTGAGAAGATGTATACACATCCCTGTCTATCCTCATATGTTCCATCCTTGAATTGTGCTACTAGTGTTATATTCAGAGGACCTTCTAAGTTTCTCAATCTAATGACAAACTTATGCATCCCATCCTGATATACATAGGTTCCAAACCTATTTGTGTACATATATTTAAGAATATTTCTGTAATCACTAGTTTCAGAAGGTTCATTGGTTTCATTTAAATTTTCCATATTATTTTCTTGCCCAAAATCTCTTTCTTGTAGTTCTCCTATCACTGATTCTATCTCCTTCCTTCCTAGATCTTGTTTAGAAGGTGTGTACAATTTATTACCAGATCTAAGAATCATTCAACTATTTCACGATTCTGTGGTGAGAATCATGTTTTTTACAATTTTGTGATGAGAATCGTGTTTTTCACGATTCTGTGATGAGAATCGTGTTTTTCACGATTCTGTGATGAGAATCGTGTTTTTCACGATTCTGTGGTGGGAATCGTGTTTTTCACGATTTTGTGATGGGAATCGTGTTTTTCACGATTCTATGATGAGAATCGTGTTTTTCACAATTCTATGATGAGAATCGTGTTTTCAGGATTCTATGATGGTAATCGTAAAACACGATTCTGTGGTGGGAATCGTGTTTTTTCACGATTTTGTGATGGGAATCGTGTTTTTCACGATTCTGTGATGGGAATCGTGTTTTTCACAATTCTGTGATGAGAATCGTGTTTTTCACGATTCTATGATGAGAATCCTGTTTTTCATGATTCTGTGATGGGAATCGTGGTTTTCACGATACTGTGGTGAGAATCGTGTTTTTCACGATTCTGTGATGAGAATCGTGTTTTTCATGATTCTGTGGTGGGAATCGTGTTTTTTCACGATTCTGTTCCCTAACGATCGTGATTGCTCACAATCGTTAGAAACACGATTTTCTTATGAAAATCATGCTCTAGGAATCGGGATTTTGTGTTTTATTTCAGAGAATCGGGATTTTGTGTTGCCCACAGAATCGCGATTCTGTGCAAATTTTTGAAAAATTTTAGGTTGTTTATTTTTGAGTTTTTGTTTCTCCAAAAGAATCGCCTATTTAAAATTTTAGCATGCAAGTAAAGAGCTTTAACAGAATTATTATTATTTCTCTGTAAAACTCAAAATTCTAAAAGTCATGATTGCGTGATTTTACTGATTTCTGAGTTTTTCATGTTCTAAACATCATATGAGAACTTGAAATAATGAAAAAATTTGTTGGGAAATCCTTACCCTACTTGCTTGATTAGAAAATGTCCAAAAACTTGTGGTTGCAGAAAATCGCGATTCTGTCCACTCTCACTCTCTCTCTTCCTCACTCAAATGAGTTTTTTTTTCTAGGATTCCAGGTTTTTATAGACTTCACGCAATCGCAATTTTGTGTGATATTTTCAAAATCTCTACTTTTCACTTGTTCAAGTTTTTACCCTTCAACACTTTTATGGTTTTGATTCTCAATTCCTAATTTTTCATCACAAGTTACTTTCTTTATCCCACTGGTGGAAATCACGATTTTGTTCCTAATTTCCCCTTTACCCACTTGATGCTCAATCCTTACGGATTTTTTTTAAATTTTATTTTCTTCACTCACTCAACTTAGTGAAACCTCTTACAATTACCTACCTCAAAACCCGAATGTGCAAAATGATTCAAATCCTTTATCTTACAGAAAATCGTGATCCTGTGAAGAGAATCGTGTTTTTCTGAACCTCCAGTCTTTTGCAGTTTTTGGCTTTCCTTTCCACGTAGTCCCCTTCAATGCTCTTTACCAATTCCAAATCATTTGTTTCCTGCAATTATACACCATCAACAAAAATTAGCGATCCTGTGAAGAGAATCGTGTTTTTCTGAACTTCCACTTTTTTGCAGTTTTTTAGCTTCCCCTTCCACTTGATCCCCTTCACTCTTATCAACAACACTCCATTCCACTGTTTAAGGAAATGAAGAAATTTGTTTGAATTTTTTTAATGGATTTTATGAATTTTTTTAGTATTTTGCCATAAATCAAGGTAAACACTTCACTTAGGGTTTCTTGTTTAGAGATCCATTGATCCTGTGTTTCCTGATTGGTTATACTCCTTTATGCTTTGCTATCTACTCAATTTATGAGCAAGAATTTCCAAAGAAAAATGTGCTAAGAAGTGAAATTATCAACTCATGCAAAGATAAACTCAAACATTTTTCTTTTCAAGATGCAAATAAACCTTTCCTCAAGATTTTTGCTTTGCCTTGGCTAAATAAATGGATCTTATTTACTTGCATATAGCTAGTTTACTTGACTTTCCTCAATGCCATGTCATCTATCCCAAGATCAAAAATTTTGCTTGGTACTTGGTCAAAAAGCACTCTACAAATGCAAAGATAGACACATTTTACCTTATCTTCAGCTATCTTGATTCAGTTTTTCACACACCTGCACTTTACTCTCAGAAATGATATGAGCAACTATCAATTTGCAAGAATTTCATCACTTCTTTATCTCAAAAGGTTATCTCTTGCTTCCTTTTCCCAAAAGACAAACAAAGAAACCTACCTTTTCATGTTTCCTTTTCTTGATTAAAGAGTATTACCTTTTCAATGTGTTCAATACCATCAACAATGGAAGATCCAGCAAGGTCCAACTTCAATGAAGCTTTTGCTTTACTTCCCCGACAACGACACCAAAAAATGTTAGTTGTTACCCTTTGGAGTTGTTCTCTCCAATCATTTTAGCATAAAGAATCAACAATACATCTTACATTTGTCAATCCGGGAAGTATACAAGAGACCACAACCCCTTCTAGATGATGGAATCCACAAAATAAGAGGAAAATGACTGGATTTCTAAGAAATGATGAAGATGAAGAGCAATTTCTAGGGTTTTGATTATCTTGAGCAATACTACATCAATTCCAATGATCTTGGTGTCTAAAGTGTGTTATTTTCTCAGCAGAACTCAATTATGAAGTCAAATCTCAAAAATGTTACCTGTAACCTTCAGACGAGACAATCGTGATTCTATGAACATTGACGATTTCCATCTCCAGCACTATTCTTCAACAATTTCTCACTCAACACATCAAGAATCACCTCTCTTCATAATCATTCATCAAAAATACACAATAGAAGCTTGCAAATTCCATGGATACACATAGAATAGACTCACAAATCAAAGAAAATCTCATGAAAGGAAGAAACACAATTTTCTGTAAGAAACTCTTCTCATTACTTGGATAGCACAAAATACAATCAACCAACCCTCTCAAAATAGAGGAAATTATCTTTTATATATTTTCAACTGTCCCTTTTCACACTTAAATTTTGGTCCTTTTCCTTTCTAGTCTAAAAATATGCTATCTAAGAGTTTCCAAAAATTCTAGAAAAATTACATATATTTCTAATTTACATGAGGAAGACTCTTCCTCATTTTTACATCATTTGCATAAATATTTCTACAATTTTTTATCATTTTACAAATATTCCTCTTCAAAAAATGCTTCTTCTAACACATACTAAGTGATTCAAGAAGTAAATTCATGAACCTTAGGTCAGGCAAGCGTATAGGTAAGTCAGACCGACAAAGCCTTAGATCATCTGAAGCAAGTGTAGGAACTACTGCACGTTAGTGGGCTCAACAATTGAATAGCTACCCTTACGAGTTGGGCTCAGATACCAGTGAATCAGAAATGGTTTTTAGCATGGAAAGACCAGAAGGAGGGTTAAACATAGCATATTTGGAAAGACCCGAAGGACCTCATAGAACTCAATTAGAATATGTCCGAACCAACCACTTAGGTGCTCGCATCTACGAGGATGGTTTGTGAAGATCAGTTTTGCAATTGCACAATCTTGATCAACCCATTGGATTGGAATGTCCAATGGTGAAATTCGAGAGGGATGCATACATAGACAAAGAAGGAACAATGTACATCATAAGTACTCAACCAAATCGTACTAATGAGGTTGGCATAGTAAATCTCGAAAGAGAAGCGAGAACCCAAGGCAAAGAACCACTAGGAGAAGAACCTAGGACACCTAGAGGGAAATTTGTACTGACAAGAGTACTAATCCCAAAATGGATCCCTCAGGATAATAGAAGCATAGAATTTTTTTTGAATAAGGAAACTGATGAAGCATTTTGGAGGTACAGAATGGAATAACCTAGTGATATATCCTCCATCATGACTTATGAATTCAAGGACCTAGATACTCCAAGAAAAGTTGTATACCTGGATGATACTTCAGAGCGAGTATTTGTAGTACCACACCATGCGAGAAATACCTACACATGGAGAGGTGAGTTAGTATTCCGTCCATCATGAACAAATGTAAGCATGAGCCATCAAGGTGCTGGAACATCCTCAACCCATGGCACTCAAAGAGATAAGAACAAATAGAGACCGAAAGTAAGTTTCACTCATCCCATAGGGAGAGATAGACCAACCACAGACACCGATAGAGTGGAAAGACAAAGGGAACCTAGAATACCAAGTGGTAGGGATGATTTTCCTCTACCTAGAACACCTGAACACCCAAGGATATTAAGACCCACTCAATTAGTAAAGTCAATGAAAAATTACTTTGACGGGACAGGAGATCCCTATGACCATGTTGCGGAATTTAAGCAAGTGCTAAGAGTAGAGCAAGTAGAAGACATGTTCGTGCAATACAATGCATTTGGACTAACGTTAAAGAACACGGCTTTAACTTGGTTCCAACCGTTGCAATAGAGGCAATTTAGAGATATCCGTCACTTGTTAGAGACTTTCATCATGGAATTCTCTAAAAGTGGAATCACGCATGATACGTCTTCGTTAATCCATAGCTTCAAACAAACCCCTCAAGAAACAGTTAGATTGGTAGGACGTAGGTCTAGAAAATATGTTGAGAGATGTCCGATGCAAGAGGTTCCCTCACAAGCCAAGCAAGTGTCATTGTTTTTAGATGGCCTCTTGAGCTCTAAACTACACTCCTATGTATACTTGAAGGAGCCCAGAACACTAGATCAATGTGTAAGAATTTGTGTCGACATTGAGGACAACCTTGGAGATGAGTTGGAACTCTCAAAGGTCTATAAGGACTCAGATTGTTCATCTCTAGCATCCTCAAAACAGTCTAGCTCGATAGAGGACCTAGCAGAAAAAGTGGCCCAGAAACTAGGAGTTTCTAGCAAGCAGATGCCCAGGTTAACAACAAAAAAGCGTTGTTACACCTGTGGTGGTGATCATATGGCAAATGTGTGTCCCAATGTAACACAACCGCAAGCCAACCCTAGTTTCAAATACTGTACGATTGAGAGACGATACACGAATCACACGGCCCAGGACTGCCCATACAACAAACAAGTAATACGACAGAACTACCCGCAAGCATACCCGAAACCAGGGAGGTATCAAGGTCAATATAATGCTCAACCTCATTACTACAGGCCTCCTCAGAACTATCCATATCAGGCTCAACAAAGACCTCAACTTGTTTTAGCTCAGCAGCCACCCCCACTAGCTAATGTCATCTCAGTCAAATACGCTGCTGCAGAAGAAAACCTCAATAGGGCTTTAGTGCCTTCTTCACCCTTGCTCACAGAAAGTGACCCTAACTCTAACAGTTTTGACTCTACTCATTTAGATAGTCCACCCACGTATTATACGGAGTCACCAGAACATGTGGAAACATATCAACATGGGACTAAACTTTGTATGAAGATGGTAGAATTAGCACAAACTATGTGCGAAGCCTCGCGCTATCTGAATTGGAATAACATGGCAAAACCAAAATTAAACTTTCAAGGACTACTTGAGAGGTTAGAATACTTGATTAATAGCAATGAAAAAAAGAATTTTCAAAGGAACCCTATGATCTCAGAGACACAGGAAAGGAATGCACCATCCCTGTCTCAAGTACCAAATACAGAGGTAGAAGACAACCTGTCTTCCATACATAAGTATTCACACGAATTTCTAAGAGAAATCCAAGAAGAGAAGTGGAGAAAAGAACAAGGAACCCATCCTCCTATTCAAGAAATAGATGACTTGCAAGAGCAATTTCCCCAAGACATCCCATCTATTTACGAGGATGTAGAGGAAGAACAGCCGAGTGAACACACGGATTTTGTATCCAATTCTTTGCAAGAATTACCTCAGTTCACAAGACCTTGGGAAGCCAAGTCTATTAGTATGAGAGTGTTGTTATAAGGGTTGCCCACAATTTCCTCATGGAATGGCACCCTCTAGTCCTCATAAAAATCCTTTTTTTGTATTTGGGAGATGTCCATATGAACACTCTCCTAAGCCCCTTTTTTTGATATTTCCCTTAGGCTATGGTTTTGAAGCCTCTCAAATAAAGTAGCTTTTTGGCACATGAATAAAATCCCACGTAGAAGTTTTCCCACACCATTCATTTCTTTAGAATGGTTGTTAGAGAATATCTACAAAGATTTAGAGAGATATGAGCATGTGCTCCTTTTTTACTAGTCAAAAAGAGCACATGGGGAATTGTGCTGAGCCTATAAATAGAGGCTCATTTTGCGAAGATTTGGTTCCACCCATAGGGCTCAAATTCTTCATCTTTAAATTGTTGTGGTACATAGTTCTCATCTTGTAACTTCCTTCCTTCCACACAGTCTTCTCTTCTCAATCTCCTTTTTCTATTGGTGAGCTTTCTTATCATATTGCACTTCCATATTGATGATTCAGTTTCATCCTGGTTTTCCATCTCTGATTCTTCACTTAATTCTTGATTTTGATGTATTTTATACCATTCTTCAGGAGATATGTCACAGTAGTGCCCATTTCTTAGATTTACTCTGGTTATTCTTCCTTTGCTCTGAAGGTATAAGCAATCATTACCCCAATCTTGCACAATTTGCATTTGTCTCATAAATGGCCTTCCTAGGATAATTTCATATGAAGTGGATTGTGGGAATTCAACTATGGCAAAGGTATGTTCAATCTCTATTCCACATATTTCCATAATTACTTTTTCCCATATTCCTAGGGGTTTTTCTATGTGTCCATCTGCAAGTTGCAATCTCATTTTGGTGGGTAATAATTCATTTTTTCCCCATTTTTCCCAAGTTTGTTTGGTCATGATGGCCACTCCAGATCCACTATCTAGAATAGCTTTCGCCTGGTTTTTACCAAATTGTATTTTTAGGGTTGAGTTTCCCTCTTCTCCTTCACAATATCCTCCTATCTTATCAATGGGAATATACCATAATTCCTCCAATTCCTGCAGTTGTGGGGTAAGATTTTCTGGTGTTGTTTCCCATTTTTTCATTTTGTTTTGTAAGTGAGGATTTTGTTTCATTAAATCTTCCAGCGTGGTGTGATATAGAATTGTGCATTGTTTATCTATATTCACCTAGAATGTTACTTGTGGGTTTTCTTCCTTGTTACTATTTCCTCTTGTTTTTGTTGTCTCAGATTCCTCAACTGTTTTTTGAGAATTGTCTACTTCCCCCATTTTGAGTTGTACTTCTCGTATGATTTGTTTACACTTCTGCAGCCTTTCATGTTCTAAGTTTGGCATAGGATAAGCCATTGTATGATCAGTAGGGCTTGGTCCCTCTTGAATTCTTCCCTTGTATGCTTTTATTAGAGTGTCTAGACTTTGTGAATTTCCTATCTCCGACTGGGTTTGTGTCTTCTAAGGAGGAGTACTATTTGATTGTTCCCTATTTTCTTCTTCCAAATTTTTACCCATTCTTTGTTTCCTTTCCCATTTCCCTTTTTGTCTATTTTTCTTCACCTTTGAGATTGAACCTTCATTTTGTTCCTTAGTTGTTCTTTGTTGTTTAGTTTGTGACCTTGTTATAGCATTTACATTCACTTGGTCAATGTCACTCAATTCTTCTTGTTCCATGATGTTGACTGCTTTTAGTGGTATGTTATTAGGTGTGTTTTGTTGTTTTTGAGGATTTTTTGGACAATCCTTTATCAAATGTTCCTTGCCACAATCCTTGCAATAAGCTCCCTCTATTCTTAACGTAGGAGGTTGTAGACAGTCTCTAATGAAATGTTCTCCCCCACACCTATAACAAGTTATCTTTGGTCCCCCTTTGAATTGAGGTTTTTGATTGGACATATAATTATTGGTTATATACATGAAAGTGGCAGTATCCATCTCAATTCTCCCATTTCCCAAGTCTAGGGCTTGTAATTCTGGTTCTCTTAATTCATAACCTTCCCATTCTTCTTGATATCCTTCATTCCATTGATAATCTTCCTTGTATGGTGACTTTGTTCTTGAGTTTCCCTCTTCTATTGGTGTGTATTTAATTGGTACCACATTTGTTGGTATAGGAGGTTGTTGCCCAAGCACAGGTCTTGGTTGCTCAATATACCCTGATTCTCTTTGGCTCCCATAATCTCTCTCCTTTATGGGTTGTTTATTATAGAAGCATTCCTCCCTAGTATGATTTGTCCATTTCCTCTCTAGTGTACAATATTTGAGTGTTTTCCTATCTTGCAAATGTGGTGGCTTTTGATATGGGCATTGTTGTACCAAATGACTTTCCCCACAATTGTAGCATTTTTTATTTATGTTCATCCTAGAGTTTATCAAATTAGTTTTGGTGCTTACTTCTAGGGCTTTAGCAATGGCTTGAGCCAATTCTTCTGCTGGTGGGATTTTATCTTCATTTGATCTAGGTTGATCAAATGCTAACAGGTCTTGGCCTCTGTTATCTTCCAAATCTATTGCTTCTTTTACACAACCTCCTAGGTCAGGGCATCTTCCGTAGTACACTAGGGTTCTTAATTGAGCACTTCTTAATCCTTCTATGAATAGGGATACTTGTCTTGCCATGGAAGGTACTTCTTCTCTGGGACATCTGTCAATGTATTGCTTAAATCTCCTGGCTGCCTATCTGGCATTTTCATCTTTTTGTTGTTTAAAGCTATGTATCGGAGTGGCTGTGCTATGTTTTATTCCAGTCTTTGAGAATTCCCCAATGAAGGCTTCTAGGAAGGATTCAATATCTAGGTACATTTCCTTTCTCAAAGGGATGAACCAAGATAATGTAGGTCCTGTTAGGGTTAGACCAAATGCTTCAAATTGGACTTTGTAATCTTCTACCTCCTCAGCTCTAATTAATTGCCTAAACTTTGCAGCATGAGCATGAGGATCAGAATATCCTTCATATTGAAGTAAAGAAGTGATACCTGCCCCAGCGTCCGTTGAACTCTATTTCTGCCTCCCACAAGTAAGTGCCTTCTCCAAGAGGTCCTGCCACATCACTGAACCAATGCGAGTTTTTGCTTACTGGTGATGTGTGCCCCTGGGGAGGATTCTGAACAGGTATGGCATGTAATGCTCTCAATGCCAGGGGTCTTTCCTTCAACTCCTCCTCAATGGGGAGACTTTCAATGTCCACAATCTGAGGGCTGGTGCCTGCCTGGGAGCTAGTTCCTGCAGCCTCGGCCATATTGAAGGGACTAGTCACCGGTTTTGTGAGAATATACAAATGAATGTTAACATTGCAAATGGACACCAAGTGGTCATGTGTCCTCTTTACAGCATTAACATGAGTTTTTAGTGATAAGTTAGTTCGTCAGTGAGTGCTCTGTGATTGTGGATGTAGTCAGTGGATGAATTGTCTTATGAGCGAAATGGAAAGATGTAGTGTGAGAATGATGCAGTTAGTAGGTGGAGGTGAATTTACAAGTGGGGGTCGGGGGGTTTATTAAAAGCTTTGGGTAGCCAAACACAATGGATGGCTTTCGATTTTGGTTCTGTGGAGACTCTCGAGGGCTTTGTGAGAGTGTCTGCTTGGAAATGAGGCTTTTTGGGAACCCATTTAAAAGTGATTCTACTCGTGCTCATGCGTGAATATGTATTCGTGCATGATGTATAAGAGTAGGTATCAGCTGTTCGCGTGAGTGAACCATGTTGTACAGGATGTGGTCTTTGTGTATCTATTTGAGCCCGCAAGCAAGCCTTAGGCACCCAAATTTGTCTTGATTCTGGGCTAGCCTTCATCGACTTCTTGGGTACCTAGATAGACTTTACTTTCACAGAAGAATTTTTGGAAGACTTCTTATTAGTGTCGTGTTGTTGATCACTAATAGGAAGTTGAGCCAACTGTTGTGGCTTGACCGCAATAGGATGCTCGCCTTTCCGCACCCACACTTATTTTGATGGTTGAGACACCGTGCTTCGTACTTTCTTTTGGCTTTGAGCATAAATCGTCTATTTCTTCTGCGTTTGATCCGCCTTTGGTTGCTGCATCCCTATGGCTTTTGGAAAAGAAGGGAGTTCTCTCGTATCCTTGACTTCTTTGTTGAGATAATCATCCCTCTGCATCACATGGTTTTGGACAACAATAGCATGGTCATCTTCATGTGTACTCCTCGAAGGACCAGGAGTTTGTGCCTTTCCTAGTTCCTTGAGTGCTTCATTCTCTAATTCAAGTGTAATGTGGTTCTGATCTACCCATACCTGAAGAAGTCCACTTCTTAGGTTTAGGTTGACTACATGATCATAGATCCAGTCTTGACCCAATACAAGAGGCTCAGTGAGATCCTCATCTTGACACACTAGTACTTTAACTGTCATTAAAACATCTTGAATGTAGAGGGGAAGTTCCACCTCACCCATGCAAGGGGTGTCCACACCTCCCAATCCTATGAGATATGCTTCCATAGGATTGAAATTTAATTTCAACTTTTGACAGTAAGAAAGTTAAACAACACTAGTGGCTGCACCTGAGTCAATCAAGGCTCTTACAGCCCTTGCACTCTTCCCTTGTCCTATCTCTAAGGTTACAAAAGGACGTCGGTCAATTATTCTATGAGAGCTAATACCTGAAACTTCACACATAGCCATATGATACCATAGATCTGCATAGGCATCTGTCATAGGTTGTTCTCTACCGTTTCTCAATTTCATTCTTTGGATGCGTTCCAAGGCTTCTGCCTGTGCTTCTTCTTGGATTCGCTTTTCTTCTTCCTTGCATTTCTTAGCAGTATTGAGTCGAGTTAGCATCTCTTCTATCAGAGGTTCTAGATATAACTTGACTCTGCATCCGCTAATGTAACTCCGAAGAATATCACCTTTCAGTGTAGCTAATTGAATTGCCCCACTCGTGGAGATCCTATTGATAATCATAGGTCCATAGCCTCTCTTCTCTAGTTTCCGTGTATGTTGATTCAAAGTGTAGACCAAAACTAGGTCTCCTGCTTTTAAGCCCTTATCCTTCACGTGTGCGTCAAAATATGCTTTTTGTCTTTTTTTGGCTACATAAATTCCTACTGCTGCTCTTAGTCTGGTTTCACCTAGTCGTTCCAGATCAAAAATCCTCGAAGAGAGTTCATGACCCGTCCACTCATGCTCTTGTGCTGCTTTTAGTGTAGGTATCAAGAAGTCCAATGGTAGCACTGCATTCTGACCAAACACCATTTGAAAGGGAGTGGCTTGGAGTACCGTTTTATAGGCAACTCGATATGCCCAAACAGCATGGTGTAGCTGTTTGTCCCAATCAGAGCATTTATTATTCACTAATTTGGTGAGCACATTGCATAGAATCTTGTTTGTGCTTTCGGCTTGCCCGTTAGCTTGTGGATGATAGGGGGCAGACTTCTTGTGTATAACCAAGAATTCTTGGAGCAGATTTTCAATAAGTTCATTCAAGAAGTGAGTCCCTCTATCACTTACTAGCTCTATAGGTAGCCCGTATCTAGTGAACACATTCTCAAATAAGAACTTAGCGGGCGTCTGAGCATCATTCTTTGTCGTAGCCTTTACCTCTACCCACTTGGTTAAATAGTCTCTGTAGCATGTGAACCCTTAGCTGGGGGATTAATAGGACCAACAAAGTCTATTCCTCACTTAGAGAATGCACGTCCACCCATCATAGGTTTCAATGGCATCTCATCCTTGCATATAGGATACTGAGTTCGTTGACAAACATCACACCTCTTCACATAGGTACGTGCATCCATGTGAAGGGTTGGCCACCACAAGCTTGCAAATAGGATTGCTTTAATCACTCGGTCTGGTCATGAGGCGCAATTAGGAGAGGCCTATGATAACAAAGAAACCACCAAGAAAATAGTTGTAGCCGTAGAAGAAGGAGAGGAGAGATGCACTTACATAGGACATGACATGAGAGAAGAAGAAGAGCAAGAGTTGATAGCTTTGTTGAGAGAGTAAAAAGATGTATTCGCTTGGAGCTATAAGGATTTGAAATGTGTAGACCCTGAGATATGCTCACACACAATCCCCATGACCTCATATGCCAAACCATCCAAGCAGAAGCCTTACACTTATAACGATAACTACGCTGCTAAGATCAAGGAGGACATAGATTGCTTGGTTGAAGCTAGATTCATCTATGAAATTGAGCACACTGAGTGGGTATCCCCCATTGTAGTGGTGCCCAAGAAGAACGGAAAGCTACGTGTGTGCATTAATTTGAAGAAGGTTAATGCAGCCACCATTCGAGATAATTATCCGCTTCCTATCACTAAGCATCTATTAGAAAGAGTAGCAGGCAAGGAAGTGTACAGCTTCCTTGATGGATTTTCGGGCTAGAATCAAGTAGTCATAGCTCCAGAAGATCAGCATAAGACAGCTTTTGCCACAGAGTGGGGCATATTTGCCTTTCGAGTAATGCCATTTGGGCTTACCAATGCACCCGTGACATTTCAGAGGCTGATGTGTCATGTATTTAAAGAATTCCTAAGGAAGAATTTAGAGGTCTATGTAGATGATCTTTGTGATCATTCCAACATTAGGCAAACACATAGGTCAGGAGCCAAAAGGTTTAGGAGGGGAAGGATGTTAGAAGATGTATTTTTTGAAGCATTTTTGATGAAAAATAATTGTAAAATGCCAAAAACTTGTAAATAATTTATGCAACTGATGTAAAAATAAGGAAGAGTCTTCCTTATGTAGAATAGAATTTTATGTAATTTTTCTAGAATTTTTGGGAACTCCTAGATAGCATATTTTTAGAATAATAGAGGAAAGGACCAAAATTCAAGTGTGAAAAGGGACACTTGAAAATGTATATAAGACAATTTTCTCTATTATGAGGGGGTTGGTTGATTATTTGTTTACATGCTATCCAAGTGAATAGAGAGAGTTTCCTGCTGAAAATCGTGTTTTCTCCTCTTTGTGTGGTTTCATTGATTTGTTGAGTCTATTCTTTGTGTATCCATGGAGATTTGTGAGCTTCTATTGTGTAATTCTATTGAAAGTGTATGAAGAGAGCTGAATATTGATGTGTTGAGTGAGAAATTGATGAAGAATGGTGCTGGAGATGAAAATCGTCTGTTTTCACAGAATCGCGATTGTCTCGTCTGTATGGTACAGGTAACGTTTTTGAGTTTTGACTTCATAATTGTGTTCTGCTGAGAAAATAGCATGTATTAGACACAAAGATTGTGGAAAATGGTGGAGATTTGCTCAAGATAATCCAAACCCTAGAAATTCCTCTTCATTTTCATCATTCTCAGAAATCCAGCCATTATTCTCTTATTTCTTGGATTCTATCATTTAGAAGGGGTTGTGGTCTCTTGAATACTTCCAGGATTGACAAAATAAAGATGTATTGTTAATTCTTTATGCTAAATGATTGGAGAGGACAACTCCAAAGATCAATAACAAACAATGACCCTACCAGACGACACAAAACAAGCAGCAGTATCAACACCACAAAACAAGAGGCACGAGACAAATATGGGTGCCAAAAGAACAGAAAGCACCGATAGATTTCAACAATGCAGACACATATGAGAAGACCCTTCGACACCACAATGTCCGAAATCATCTTTTGTCCCTCAGCAGAAACATACCACCCACTCAACCACCATTAGGAGATGGACACCGAAATGTATCCAAAAGCCTTTGCATCATCAATTGTATAACATTAACCCCGTCGTGAATAACCAACTCCCTTGTAAAAAGTCACTCACAACTGAACCTTGTATAAACTCAATCACACTAACCCAACATCACTTGTAATAACATCTCATAAAGTAATGTATGCGCTATCTGAAGCATGTAGGTGTCTAGAGATCTGCATTAGTTTTGCAAAAATCATTCCATAAACCACCTCACAACACTTGGATACACGGGTTACACATCGGTTATGGAAAGGGATTGCGGTCTCACTTTAATGGGATCATGATTAATTTCCATACTAATGTGCTAATCTTTTGTAGCAAATCTTCTCTGCATTTGCATCCATCATCACGCAGACAGAAGGACCATCTGAGGCTGGCCCGAGTGTACCTTGGTCAATTTTGGTGAATTACTAACTGAGCCACATCCTACGTCACAACTAGATTCTGAATTTAAAGGATTCCCAAGACCAATGCCGATTGATGATCCTCCTAGGGGATACACCGAGAAAGTTCACCGTAATTCCCATTGGTTTCAAGGCTTAGCAGGACCTTTGGCAGACGCAGACTTCATTTTTGATGCCACGTTGACTTTTGACAGTAGCAAGTGGGGCAAGTATCAGCTTTTCTCTAGAGAATTTGAAGAGCTCCAAAATACCGAAGAGTTAAAGCATGTTTGGGCTAGAGCAGGTTTCACGGAATACTTCAGTGTCCCATTACCCAAACCGGATTTTTACAGATGCTACTACCTGGTGACCACACTTACAGCCTCTGAGAACAAGGACTTGCCAGGTACTTTCATTCTATCATCTTTGGTAAATGACCCCCCATTCAAGAAGTTCTATCTTTCAAAAGACCTCATTCGGGCATCACTTAAGATCCACGGAACTCACACACCAATAGAGCACGAACGGCTGATTCTAGAGCCGATGAAGCGTGGTGATGTCGTGAAATGGGAAGACATTTCGGCCATTACACCTTAATTATCTAACCCGTTACGTATATGTATGCAACATTTTGCATTCCCGGCTTAGGATCGTTTCACTATGCCTCACAAGCATATTTGGTTTGGATTATATTTAGCATGTATTGGACTCCAAACCATAGATCTTGCTAGTTGGATCATTGATCAATTATATTTAGCACAGTAGAGATGGGAAAGGAAAAAGTCATCCATGAATGTTGCACTCTCACTCGAATTTTTTATATGTGTTTGGCATATCACTTGCCTATAGAACACGCAATGATGAGTGAAGAATTGAAGGCATTCAAAGGAACCGCCAAGAAAGCCAGAAAAGCTAGCAAGCAACGGATAGAAAAACGCATGCACAGATCTATCCCATGTTTGCAAGTTCCAGAGTCCCCATCACCTCAGTCGTCTCCAGAATAGTCACCTATGGAACCCCCTGCACCTATACAACCCATTCGTGTATGCCTGTCACGACCGATTATCACTAAAGGTACTACCAGTGCTGTTACCTCTCAAGCAACCACAGTTTAGGAACCCACCACTACAACACCTCCCATCGGTGCGAAAGCATTTACTTTTCCTATACCCAACTTGGAAGCAGAACCAACAAATACCACTTTTGATTTTGAAATGCCTGATGCTTTTTCAAACAAATTTCAATTTTCAGAAGGTCAATTTTTCTCACAAGAATATGAACGTCCGAGTTACCCTACCACACCCCCATATCAACTGCAAGAGCAAGTAGTCTCCAGCTCCGAAGAAGAGAGGACAGAAACTGATGATGAAGATGGAGATGATGAAGCTAGTCAGGACAACCACAAATCTCAAGCAGATGTGCAGCATGAGGAACAAGAACAACAAACTGACACTCAAGGTGACACAAGTACTTATGAAGAGAAAACATTTGAAGCTACGGCCTACACATTGGCAATCAAGAAACTATACCGCACTATGCAAGCAGTTTGGGCACGTAGAAAACTCTTAGAAGAAGAAAGCCAAGCACTTGTAGAACAGGAACTCGCCACAGGAGGCTTCGAAGAAGCTTACATTCAAGGTTTCAGAGAACTGGTTAAGTCAGTAGGAACTAATGAAGCATTACGCTATTTTTAGAGGGAACCACTACCACAATTCGACCCATGATGAATACGCTTGTTATCAAAGCCGGGTCAGTATATTCGCGTACCAATGGATGCCGAGTCCTCACAACAGGTCAGAGAAGCACGAATCCTTCCAGAAAACCCTATTGAAGAAGCAACCATCATGATTGAATCCCTACCTCACACTTCTACTATAAATACCACTACTGTTTTCAAAGTACCCAACATATCGACTTCTCCTCTTTCACCTCCCGCCCCTCCAGTCTCTCTTGTACACCCTACCTCTCCGAGACCATCCACATCCTTTGATAGTGCGATAGCAGAAACCTTTGTTGCCTCAATTCCTGTCACCCTTTCTGCACCCAAAGAACCTAGCCTCCCTCCTAGGACTTCCACCCTTCCATCCAATCCAGTTCTCCATCCATCCGTCCCTTCCTTCCCCATCCCTCCAAGACCCCTTTTCCCATTTACCCCTCCACTAACCTTCTCCCTCATCTCAATTCCCCGACCCACTGTATTTCCTCTCTCCCCTCTCCACCAAACAATACACGAAACCCCATCTCTAAATTATTCTACAACCTTTGTAAATCCTGTATTCACACCCACTCAAGCACCCACTATCACTCCACTATTTGATGGAGAATGTTATTCTCCAAAAGAACAACCTATTCTTGTGATTAGAGCACCTCTATACCAAGAATAAGTCAAAACCTTTCACTCATTTAGAGGATCATTTACTAACTATCAAAAGATTAACAATTCTGTGAAGAAGATGAAACACAGAAAAGTCTGCTGCACTATTTCTCCACATTGACCTATCAAACGTGTAAAGTTTTTGATGAAACTTTGTACGAAGTATCTCCTAGAGATTGCGCATCTATTCCAAGTTGAATCACTTCAAAAAATTAAGTATAACTTGAGAAATCAACTTCTCAAGTTACCTATGTCAGAAACTGTCATTCAGAACAGTCGACTTTACACCTGTAACTTTTAAGACTTGGTTCTCCTTGAATAGAACCCGTTTTCCAAAATGCTTCTAGACATGAGTAGCTTATCTTTCAACTTAAAGATTAAGCCCTCACTCATGCAAAACTTTAAACTGTGCTAGGAGAAATGATCAAAACATTAACTTCGAAATCTGCGCCTGTTTTAGGAACTAGTGAACATACTTCACATATGAATGTTCCTACACTTAATTCACATAGCCTGATTACAATTGGAAGCTAAAACTTTGTACAGAGGTCAAGCAACTCTCAACTTAGACTTGTACAAAAGCATTTCACAATTGATCTACTGTAGAAGGAGAACACACAGAAACATCGGGCGCAAAAATTTTCATTTACTCAGAAGAAATACAGTTGAGTGATGAGAGCTAACTCAACTAACTTTTCCTCTATCTCATGACTTCTACCTTCCTCAATCTTGACTTCTAACTATTGTCACATATGTTCTCTTATTTGCCCCGACTTTTCTTAGAGTATTTATAGATAAATTTGTACATGATTCTTACTAAACAAAAGATCTAAGTCAGCTATGACTAAACTAATGTACATATGTGTACACTTCTCTTATCCTCTGAATGTAATCTTCTTCCACACTTTAGGAATTGATTCTTCCTTCATCATTTGATCTTCCAAGCCTTCAATTGGTGATTGGTCTGCACCAACAGCTCCCCCTCAATCATCAATTGAGGTTTTCTCTGTCTTCTTTATACTTGCCATGTCTTTGAACCTTTGTAACTTAGGTCCATCCAAGCTCTTTGTCATCATATCTGCCACTTGTTCTTTTGTTGGAGTATACATCACTTCAATCTCTTTATCTAGTACCTTTTCCCTCAAGAAATGATACTGAATCTCTATATGCTTAGTCCTGGCATGAAAAACAGGGTTAGCTGCCAAATACAAAGAACTCATATTGTCTCCAAAAATTATTGGAGTACTATGATCAATCTCAAAACTTTTCATCAAAGTCTTCAACCATATCACTTCCTTTGCAGCTTCTACCATTCCCTTATACTCAGCTTCTGTGGATGATAAAGCAACTGTATGTTGCTTCTTTGAACACCAAGAAACTAACTTATCTCCAACATAACAGAGATATCCATGAGTAGACCTTCTATCATCTGAGTCACCTGCCCAATCTGCATCACTAAACACTTTGATTCTTGTGTCAGAAGTGAAACCATAATACAAACCTTCACTTAGGGTTCCTTTGATATATCTGAGTACCCTTTGGGCTGCAATCCAATGAGTCTTCTTTGGACAATGCATAAATTGTGACAACACACCTACTGCATATGATAGATCTGGCCTTGTCAAGGTAGCATAGATTAAACTACCTACCACACTCTGATATTTCTTCATATCATTGAACTCTTCTCCTCCATACCTGCTTAATTTATGATTTACCTCCAATGGTGTAGTTGAGGTCCTGCAATCTTCCATGTTAAACTTGACTAGAAGATTCTTCAAGTATCTCTCTTGTGAAACATATACTCCATGTTGAGTATACACAATCTGCATTCCTAGAAAATAAGATAAGTTTCCCAAATCACTTATCTTAAACTCTTTCTCTATTTGTCTTTTGAGTTCATTGATTCCTTGAGCATCTGTTCCTGTAACAATAATATCATCAACATAAATGCACATGTAAATGTATCCATTTTCACTTGCCTTTACTAGCAAGCTACTATCTGCCTTTGATGCTTGAAATCCACATTCATTCAAGAACTTGACCAATCTGTAATTCCAAGCTCTTGGGGCTTGCTTCAACCCATATAAAGCTCTCTTGAGCTTACACACATAATCTGATCCAATTGATTCCATGAAGCCTTCTGGTTGCTCCATATATACTTCATCTGCAATGTATCCATTTAGAAATGCATTCTTCACATCCAATTGTGATAATTTCCATCCCTTGCAAGCAGCAATAGCAATCAATGTCCTAATTGTAGACATCTTAGCAACAGGACTAAAGGTTTCATCATAATCTACCCCATAAGTTTGGGCATAACCTTTGACCACAAGTCTAGCCTTATATCTAGACACCTTACCATCTGCAAACCTCTTTGTTTTATATACCCACTTACATCCAATGACCTTCTGATTCTTTGGTCTTGGTACTAGTTCCCAAGTTTCATTTTCAAGTAGAGCATCATACTCTTCTTGCATTGCCTTCTCCCAATTCTGTTTACCTTTGGCTTCTTCATAAGTTGTTGGATCTTCTTCTGTTTTCACAATGTAAGCATAATCTTTTGTTGTTAGGAAAGATGTATCATAACTATACCTTATAGGTTCTTTCCTTTCTCTTGTAGATCTTCTAATTTCTGCACTTCTTGAAGTTTCAGCCTCATTTGATTCTGGATCAAATCTTGGCCCTTCTTCTACATGATCCTGCACTCTACTTCTAGAGTCAATTTCATCAACAATTTCTTCACATACTTTTACCTTTGCCTTTCCTTTCCTTTGAATTTCTTCAACACCTGTATACTCATTTGGTGATCCTGTATACCACATATTTTGCTCATCAAATGTCACATCTTTAGTAACAAGAAATTGCTTTGTGGATGGACTCCACAACCTGTAACCCATCTGTCTATCATCATATCCAATAAACACATACTTCTCTGCTTTTGGTTCTAGCTTATGTCTTAATTGTGAAGGAACATAAGCATATGCAATACATCCAAATACTTTACAATGATCAAGACTAGGCTTCTTACCCCACCATGCTTCATAAGGGGTTCCTCCATCCAAAGCTTTGCAAGGCAACCTATTCACAAGGTATGTTGCAGTGTTAATGGCTTCTGCCCATAAGTAATTTGGACAATTCTTTTCCTTCATCATGGCTCTTGCAAACTCTACAAGAGTCCTATTCCTCCTTTCTGCTACTCCATTCTGTTGAGGGGAGTACCTGCAAGTTACTTCTCTTTTGATACCTGCATTCCACAAATAATCATCAAACTCTTTAGAGAAATACTCTCCCCCTCCATCTGATCTTAACCTCTTGAGCTTTTGTCCTGTGATCCTTTCTGCATAAGCATGAAAATGTTTGAATGTCTTGAAAACTTCTGATTTATCCTTGATTACATACAAAGTAATCCACCTGGTTGCATCATCAACAAACAACACATAATATCTGGATCCATTTATGCTATAGTCCCTTGAGGGACCCCATACATCTGTATGAACCAATTCAAGCATATTTGAATGCTTGTACCCTGATTTGTTATAAGAACTCTTATGTGCTTTACCTAATTGACAAGCTTCACACTTGTACACCATATGTTGCCCTTCAATGTTTGGCAATCCAAGCACCACCTGATTCTTTGACATCTCCTTTATAGCTCTCTCATTGAAATGACCTAGCCTTTTATGCCATAGGTCTAATTCAGATACCTTTTGACTTCCATAGGTAAATAATGCATGTCCCACATTACCTTGGACCTTGAGAGTGAACAATCTTCCTTCCTTTTTACCTGCAATTATGTTTCTATATCCCTGATTTGGATCTTGTACATAAATACGATCATTTGTGAATCTTACCTCATATCCTTTCTCCACAATTTGCCCTACACTTATCAAATTTTTAGGAATAGTAGGAACATAAAGTACCTTGCTCAGAAGTGTACTTCCACTCTTTGTCTTCACTGATCCAATGCTCTCCACTTTATGTTTGGTATTGTCACCTGTCTGAACTGTATGTCCATTCACCCTTGCTTCCATATCAGTCATCAAAGATAGATTCCCACTCAGATGGTTGCTGCACCCTGAGTCAATATAAAACACTCTTTGATCTTCTCCCATTGATTCATGAGTTGCATTCAAGATAAGAGTCATGTCATCCTTCTGATCTGATGCATAATTGTAACAATTATTGTTGTAGGACTGAGATTGGAAGTTTCTTCCACCTCCTCTACCATATGATGTCCTACCTCCTCTTCCTCTGAAATTGCCTCTTTGGTTTCTGCCTCCTCTACCTCTTTGACTATAATTCTGATTATTGTTTCCACCATTTTGATTGTTATACCAACAATCATTTGCCAAATGATTTGTTCTGCCACAAATCCAACAAGCTTTAGCATTATCTTTGTTCTTACCTCCTCTTCCTTTACCTCTGAAATTCATCTTTCCTTTTGTGAAGTTAGCTTGATTTGAATTCCCTTCATCATCATTTGATTGCTTTCCCTTGCCATTCTTTTTCTTGTCTTTGGAGTACATAGCTTGACTTGTACTTCTATCATTGTCTCCTTTAAGATCCTGCTCAAAGGTTAGCATGTGTCCTAGCAATTGATTAAGATCAGGAGTAAAGTGATCAAGTGACAACTCTATGGACAATATAAAAGGCTTCCACTTCTCATCTCCTCTCAAACCTGTAAGTATTTGTCTTACCAACTTTTCTTCTTCAATATCTTCATCCACTGCTCCCAAGCTATCTGCAATATCTTTCATCCTTGCCACATAATCTGAAATTGATTGTGAGCTCTTCTTCTTGAAGGTTGTGAACTCAGCCCATAGTGAGGACTTCCTTGACTTAGTTGTATTTTGGAAATGCTCTTCCAAGGCATTCCAAACATCTGTGGCGCTTTCCAAACCTCTAATGTGAGGTAAAAGGTAATCATTTACAGCCATGTAGATGATGCTCCTTGCTTGAGCATCCTTTCTCATCCAAGTTTTCAACATTGCAAGCTCTTCCCTAGTAGGAATACTAGGATCTGCAAACTCAGGTTTTTCTTCATCTCCTGTAATAAATGATATAAGATCTTTGCTCATGAGGTGTGCCTCCATCCTCATGGACCATGCTGGATAGTTCTCCCTATCTAGCTTATCAATCTGCAAGCTTTCTCCCATCTTGTGTCCACCTGTGAATTGAAATTTTCAAGCTTTACAAACAATGTATGTACCTTTACTTCGAAGTAGACTCCTTTTGCCTTTCTTGATGTCAAATAGTCTTCTCCTCAAGCTTTGACTCCAAACTTTCACTTCTTAGTCCTTCAAGTGTTGAATTTCTTGAATCTGCAGCAGTCGGGATCCTTCTTTCCTCAATTTGATGTCTCCTGCTCTGATACCACTGATGGAGAATGTTATTCTCCAAAAGAACAACCTATTCTTGTGATTAGAGCACCTCTATACCAAGAATAAGTCAAAACCTTTCACTCATTTAGAGGATCATTTACTAACTATCAAAAGATTAACAATTCTGTGAAGAATATGAAACACAGAAAAGTCTGCTGCACTATTTCTCCACATTGACCTATCAAACGTGTAAATTTTTTGATGAAACTTTGTACGAAGTATCTCCTAGAGATTGCGCATCTATTCCAAGTTGAATCACTTCAAAAAATTAAGTATAACTTGAGAAATCAACTTCTCAAGTTACCTATGTCAGAAACTGTCATTCAAAACAGTCGACTTTACACCTGTAACTTTTAAGACTTGGTTCTCCTTGAATAGAACCCGTTTTCCAAAATGCTTCTAGACATGAGTAGCTTATCTTTCAACTTAAAGATTAAGCCCTCACTCATGCAAAACTTTAAACTGTGCTAGGAGAAATGATCAAAACATTAACTTCGAAATCTGCGCCTGTTTTAGGAACTAGTGAACATACTTCACATATGAATGTTCCTACACTTAATTCACACAGCCTGATTACAATTGGAAGCTAAAACTTTGTACAGAGGTCAAGCAACTCTCAACTTAGACTTGTACAAAAGCATTTCACAATTGATCTACTGTAGAAGGAGAACACACAGAAACATCGGGCGCAAAAATTTTCATTTACTCAGAAGAAATACAGTTGAGTGATGAGAGCTAACTCAACTAACTTTTCCTCTATCTCATGACTTCTACCTTCCTCAATCTTGACTTCTAACTATTGTCACATATGTTCTCTTATTTGCCCCGACTTTTCTCAGAGTATTTATAGATAAATTTGTACATGATTCTTACTAAACAAAAGATCTAAGTCAGCTATGACTAAACTAATGTACATATGTGTACACTTCTCTTATCCTCTGAATGTAATCTTCTTCCACACTTTAGGAATTGATTCTTCCTTCATCATTTGATCTTCCAAGCCTTCAATTGGTGATTGGTCTGCACCAACACTATTCACAGTCATTGCACTCGACACAACATCCAGTGACATGGACATATCACCACCCACCACACCACCACTCAACTCATCCATTTCACCACCCCATTTAGGCACATCACATTTCTCCACAATCACCACTGCATCCACTTTCCCATCCCTATTTCCCCTTCCCCTTGCATCAACACCCACAACATCTTCACTCACTCCACTGTTAATATTATCACCCACAATCGACACCGCATTCCATCAAATGTTCGCATGTACGACATAAGTTTGAGACAAATTTGCATCTCTAGGCAACAATTACCACACAATACAACAAACAACCACAGAGTTTTAGGTGCAACTAAATTCATTATCAATCGAGAACGCCTCCCTTAACACACGCTACCAAGAGCTACGCGAGGCCTACCATACACTTGAACTAGAAAGTGAACAGAAGACAAAAGAGGCAATTACAGATATTGACATTTTGTTAAGGGCTTAAACCATTCGAAATGCGACACTCACTCGAAACATGGGACTATTAAGATGCCACCTAGCAGCAACCAAAGAAGAGAATCAACGCTTGCAGGAATAGAATAGAGAAAAACTTGAAGCAGCTTTAGATCAACCAGACAAACCTCTGAGTCCCAATAGTTTTAAAGCCACCCCCTCTGAATCTATGAAGATACTATTGGAAGACCATGTCATATTACTAGAGGACTATGACAATATGAATGAGGCATATCAGAAGCTCAAGGGAGACCACAAAATGCGATAGTTGCGAGCACCTGCATAGCAAACACCACCAGCTCCTGAGGCAACACCTCCACAGATCATACAAGAACTAAATGCTTTACGCGCTCAGGTACTTACCCTTCAAGCGCAAATTATTACCTTTTCTGAACCCCCTAGGCCAGATTCCCCACCTGAACTCCCAACGGAGGAAGAAACTATATCTATCCCGGTGGAGGAAACATATGAAGAAGCCTACAAACCACAACCCATCCCAGGCAGACGTGTCACGACTGAAGGGCATACTACCTTTGAACTCCCTACCCCCACATGGATGAAGACCGTAGAAGAACTTAGACAGGTCCACTCTGCACGGGTAGAGGCTCAATTACACGCCATGTTTATGATAGAGGAATGCATTTTACAATCCCCTTACTTTGCTCACTTGGCCCCTTGCAGGTATATATATGGCCATGAGCTTCAATATAAGCCATATTTCATGCTAATGGCAGAATACCAATTGGCGATCGAAAAGGAAACAGGCAAGAAACCCTCACATGCAACTCAGTTTGAGCTTGATGACTTGCCATCGGAAGCGTAGAGAGGAGCAATCTTTCAACCAACTTGGTGCTAGGAATTATTATAGCAATATCCAAAAATGATGAGCACATGGGTCAAGGCACCACTACATTTGAAGTATAACCCATGTTGGGGACCGATACCACGACATCACTCCTCGAAGGCCTTCGCATAAAAGTACAGAATAATAAGTAGTGCTAGGACTAGCTTAATTACCCCTATTTCATGCCACCCCGCAGACCACCACACTGGGATACATGATGACAATGATTCACCACTGGCTTCCCTGCTTACACCGCATGGATGATGTTGCCACATATATGACTGTCAAAGTATTTGACATGATGCAGATTGTTTTTAAAATCTTCCATTGCATCAAGGCACCAAATGTTAACACCCCGGGATTCGAGCATGGTAATCAAGATTTAGCATATGATATGAGCACAACACCATCGCTCCGGGTGTGTTATGCCTGGCACTATCGCATCAAGTATTTATGGGCATGCTATAAAATGACATTGGAAGAGATGTTTACTACTGGTTTTTGGGAGTACCAATCAGAGGTGTTCATCAGTAGGCCCACAATTATTTTCTTGTGAAGAATTGGTGTACTCTAGGCACTATAGACTCCCACCACCAGATGAACCTCAACCATTAGATTGGGAAAAACTTGAAGCATATCTTGCAAGAGGTATTCGCATTTCAGAGCACACCCTCGCTCATGAACTCCTACAAAACTATATCCGATAGACCCCGCAACAAGGTTCTGTCGAGGATGATAGAAGCGAGAGGGAGGGGGGTCTTGGTAGTAGCCAAAGGCACACATGTCGAGGAAGTATGTGAAGGCGGATCACAATGAAGTAGTGGGGAGCCAGGCAGATTAATTTTTCAAAGAAATATGTTTTATAATACTTTTCAAAACTCCCAACAATGATTTTCATCACTCTTATACCATATGTAACATATAACAACCACTTTTGTAATTAATAACTCCATTTTGTGCAAGCCGAGGAGTCCTTCAGCTTGAGGAGCTTAGGTAGAATGAGCCTACCAATTTTGGTTATTTTTAAACCTGTTTAAGACCTTCAAATAGCATTTAGAACCTATTTTTTAACTATGCCGGTCACTAGATGTGAAACCGATCAAAACTAGTCTAAAAACTATAAAGAGAGCTAGAGAGCTCATTTTTTAGGTGAGCTTAGAGCTATTTTGAGTTTGTAATTGAGATCTTGAAAATAGATTCCATTTTCCTATCTTCCATTGTGTCTTGCTTGTCTCTTAAATGTGTGTGTTTATGTGTGAGTGCACCTCTATGCTTCTCACCTTCACTCTCACTACATCTCGCATTCACGATCTTCATATCACTCCTATCTCTTCCACGGATTGACATTAAGGAGGTCGAGCTTTGTAACGTGGTACTTACCATTGTGCTAGAGCAACACCAAGCGAACATAGTTCTATACTCTCCCAGTAGGGTCGTTAACTCTTCTTCTTCTTCAATTGTCAAATCATGCCCTATGTATGTGCATTTTTCTTCTCCTTCTTCTATTGTAACTATGATTTTCTTGGTTTTCTCTCTATTATCATATGCTTCTCCAATGCCTGCTTCTCTTTTAGGCATCAGTACCATGATTTTTCTATCACTTATTTCATACTTTTTGAAGTTCTCCAGTACTTCTATGAGTGGTTCTCCTTCCTCTATGTTACATGATTTTTCTCTCTTCTTTTGTTTACTTTCTGTATCTTTTGTGACTGACTTAGTTTGTTCGTTTTGATTTTCCTTATCCATCTCAGGGGTATTGGCTTCTACAAAGTAAATATATTCTTCTTTTGTTGAGCAGAAGGGTTCCATGATAATGGACACTAAGTCCTCATCACTTGTCTTATCCTGTTCTTGGTCCAATTCCATGCATTTTTTTAGGATGGGCTCTTCCTCTAAAGGTTCTATCATAAAGATTGAAATGTCATATCCATCCTCATCACAGTGAGGGGTCCATTGTTCTTTTTTTATTGCTATATCCATCGTACCTAAAATCTTTGCCCAACGATGAGGCTCAAATTCCTCGTTTGGAAACACTATAGGTGCATAAGCAAGAGCTTGAAGGTTTCATGGATGTCATTCTGAACCTAAGGTTCTGGCTTCTAATCCTTCTTCTTCTTTTTTGGATACCTTACACATCCATAGATGAGTATCCTCGTGCAATCATGAAGGGTCTGATTCTAATGAATGCATAGACTCTGTTTCTTCTGGTGCCTTATGGATTGTATTCCACTGTATTGGGGGTACATCACCATGGGAATAATCTTTGAGATTAACTTTGGTGTTTACTCGTAAGTGTTGCAAGTACAAGGAATTTGTTCCGAAATCTTGCACAATTTGCAACTGGCGCATGAATGGTCATCCTAATATCATCTCCTACGCAGGATTTTTCCCAAAATCGCAAATGGCAAAAGTATGCTCAAATTCTACACCACAAGTGGTGAGAGATATCCCTTCTAATAAGCCCAATGGCTTCTCTATATGTCCATCTACCATTTGTAGCTTCATTCTTGTGGGTCTTAGTGTTGGTTTACCCCAATGTTTCCATGAAGTAGTGGTAGCTATGGCCACTCCTGCACTTGAATCTAGGATGGCTTTGGTGGTGTGGCCCTTGTGGGTTATTGGAAGATAGGTATTTCCTTCTTCTCCCTTGCTCATATCTCCAACTCTTTCGACAGGTATATCTGGTACCTTCTTATGTGAACCTACCTGAGAGTGAGTGGAAATGGCCTCTACAAATTGGTTAGCTACATGCTTCCAAAACTCTGGTTTAATCTTTAAGAGTTCTTCTAGAGTGAGATGACACTACAGTTTGGTGTTCTTTATCATATGAGTATTCTAGGGGATTACTGATTCTTCATTTTTTACTATTATGGTGGGTGCTCTCATACTGATAGACTTAGCTTCCCAAGGTCCTGTGAACTCGGGTAATTATTGTAAGGAGTTAGATTCAAAATCCGTTTGTTCACTAAGATGCTCTTCCTCTACGTCATCATATATGTAGGGTATGTCTTGGGGAAATTGTTCCTGAGAGTCATCTATCTCTTGGATAGGAGTATGGGTTTCTTGCTCTTGTCTCCACTTCTCCTATTGTATTTCTCTTAGGAATCGTTGTGAGTACTTATGTATGGAAGAAAGATTCTCTACATCCTTAGTATTTGGCACTTGAGACAGCCATGGTGTTTTACCTTCCTATGGCTCTAGGACAGTAGGGTTCTATTGCAAACTCTTTTGTTCGTTGCTAGAAATCAAATATTCTAGCCTCTCCAGTAATCCTTCAAAGTGTAACTCTGGTTTTGCTATATTACTCCAATTGATATATCGAGAAGCTTCAAACATGGTCTGGGGTAATTCCCATCTTCATGCAAAGCTTTGTTCTCTCAATTTCTAAGTCTTCTCTTGGATAACTCTTGCTCATTTCAGCTACTTTAGGTCCTTCTCTTAATCTTGCCTCGTATGCTCAAAACATCATGTCTAGATTTCCAGGTATGGGTGCAACTAAAATTGATCTTGGTTTTTGGTTAGGGATTTCCTAGTTTGATTCTTGTGAAGTTAGTTCTAAGATTTTGGCTCTGGTTTCCTTCAACCTTCCTTCCGATTCATTTATTTTCTTACTCCATTTTCTCTTGATTCTCTCTCGTGAATCCTTCCATGATTTCATTTTTCTTCTACTGGACTCTCCAACTTCGCTAGTTTCCACTACCTTATCTAGGTTAGATTGTTGATTTTATTGTAGCACCTGGGCTCTTGTTATAGCTTGGATAGGCACATATGTAGGTGTGGATCCATCTGAGGTGTGCACAATACCTATCATGTTAATGGGTGTCACTTTTGAGGCATTAGCAAGGTTCTTAGGGCAATCTCTTATGATATGCTCCTTACCACATTCTACATAAAAGCCTTGAAAGCTATAATATTGTGATTGTCCTAAAACATGGTCCTTTAGGGCCCTATGGTTTCGGCTCTCTCAACTAGGGTCGTGGGTTAGGGTTGGCATACATGACATTTGCGTAGTTACGCTCCCAATTGGATTCTAATAGTGGATTATCATATTGATATGTTTCCAAGTGTTCGGGTGACTCCATGAAGTATGCTGGTGGAGTCAAAATTTTTTGAATTAGGATCACTTTCGATGATAAGGGGTGAAGAAGGGACTAAATCCCTACTGAGGTTCTCTTCTGCATCAACATATTTGACAGGAATTACATTAGCTAGAGGAGGTGGCTATTGAACTAAATGGGTTGTGGTCTCTACTGACTCTGATAAGGGTAGTTCTGTGGAGGCATGTGGGAATGAGGCTATGCATTGTACTGACCTTGGTACATACCTAGTTGGGGGTATGCTTGTGGGTAGTTCTATGGTACTACTTATTTGTTGTATGGACAATCTTGTGTTGTGTGATTCGTGTACTGCCTCTCAATTGTGCAGTATTGGCCACTAGGGTTGGCTTGTGGTTGTGTTACATTTGGACACAGATTTTCCATATGATGACCACCACAGATATAGCATCGTTTCATTGGTGCTAACTTGGGTATCTATTTGCTTGAAACTCCTAGCTTTTGGGCCACTTTTTCTGCTAGGTCTTCAATCAAGCTAGAAAGTTTTGAAGACAATTGAGATGAGCTATCTGAGTCTTTGTAGACCTTTGAAAGATCCAATTCACATAGGAGCATAGTTTAGAGCTCAAGAGGCCGTCCAAGAACAAACAAACTTGCTTGGCCTAAGAGGGAAGTTCTCGCATGGGGCATTTCTCAATATATTGCCTACACCTACATCCGACAAGTCTAACTATTTTCCTAAGGGGTATGTTTGAAGCTGTGAATCAACAAAGAAGTGTTATGTCTGATTCCACTTTTAGAGAATTCAGTGATGAATGACTCTAACAAGTGATGGATGTCTCCAAATTGCCTTTGTTGTAATGGTTGGAACCAGATTAAGACTGTGTTCTTCAGTGTGAGTCCAAATGCATTGTACTGCATGCACATATCTTCTACCTGCTTCGCTCGCAACACTTGCTTAAACTCCACAACATGGTCATAGGGATCTCCTATCCCATCAAAGTAATTTCTCATTGACTTCACTAATTGAGTAGGTCTCAATATTCTTGGATGTTCACGGGGTCTAGGTAGACGAAAGTCATCTCTACCACCTGGTATTCTTGGTTCTCTCTGTTGTTCCAATCTATCAGTGTACATGGTTGGTCTATCTCTCCCTATGGGATGAGTGAAACTCACCTTTGGCTTCTCTTTGTTTTTCTCTCTTTGGGACCCATGAGTTGAGGATGTCTGGTGTCACTCTAGCACAATGGCAAGTACCAACGTGAGGAGCTTCACCTCATAAATGTCAATCCATGGAGATGTGAGGACTGGTATGAAGACCAAGAGCAAGTGAAGTGCACAAGTGCGTGAGTGAAAGCATACAAACATGCACACACATACACACACAGGAGCACAAGGTAAGAGGAAAGAGTGAAACAATGGAAGATCTTCGATTACAAAAGAAATCTCTTACAAAGCTCAAGTTTACAACAAGCTGACCCCTAAAAATGAGCTCTCCAACCCTTTTTACAGTTTTTTGAGTGGTTTTGGCCTTGTCGAGACCTAGTGTTCGGCCTAGTTGAAAATTAGGTTCCATGGCTTATTTAAGGGCTCAAACGGAGTCTAAAAATTATGAAAATTGGTAGGATGATACTTCTAATACTCCTCAAGCTTGAGAACTCCTTGACTTGAACAAAATGGAGTTTTAGAAATAGAAAATGGTATTTACAATGGTTTTTAGTGATAAAAATCACTATTTTTATAAGGATTTCTTATGAAAATTTGACATGTGCTTCTTGGAGTTCCCTACATGCTCCTTTTCTTGTGTGTCCACTTCACTGATACGCTTCCATGCTTGTGTGTGACCTTGACTGTCAACACTCCCCCCTCTAGAGTTTGTCGTCCCTGATAGACCCTTGTTGTAGAGGTTGTTCCATGTAGTGCTTGGAGAGATAGTGTCCATCATGTATCCACAAGAGGGGTCCATCTTCCAATTATAGCTCGGGCAGTTGTCTGGTTCTTCATTTTATCATTGCTACCTTTGCATGTACTTATTCCTTGTATTCCAGCTTGATGGTGTCTTTGTGAGCTTTCGAAAATTGTGAGCTACTCAAAAGAGGTTGTCAATGTTGGTTATGAGCAACTCTCATGGTGCATTGCTTCCTTGCTCTTGTTGTTGTCACCATGATGTCCTCTGGTTCTTCCAATCATAGCTTTTACAATTTTTATGCCAAGTACTTGTAACCCATAATGAACGATGGGTAAGTGCATTAGTGCATGCGTTGAAGAAAATATGTGCCTTGTGCATGGCCTTGTAATGTGGCCCTATGCATGCATACATGAGGAATGCATTGGAAGAAGTATGGTGCAAGAATTTGGATCTTGAGCAAAGTGCTCAAGGGTATGTGGACAAAGAGGGTTCCTACTCTATCATGGTTATTGTGTTGTTGAGGTAGGCGGTTCTTACCAAGGTCAAATGCCCATCGATATTCATCTCTTCGTGGCATGCTCGAGCATGGTGGTTGACCATCGACTTATCTTCCATTGTTGATGGTTCATGTCAGAGATGTTTTAAGCACACAATCCTATCCTTTCTCTTTGTATTCTCTCTCCCTCTCTTTTTTATTTGGAACAGTGTCCCAAAACAAGAAGAAAGATGTTAGTATCAATAAAATATTTTACATGTGTCAAGTGTATCTCATGTGCTTGGGATTTTCAATCGTGTCTATGCACGGCCGTGTAATGTGGCCCTATATTGATGCATACTTTGGAAATGCATGACCTAAATGGTGCAAAAGAGAAGATTATGCCAAAGTCACATGGTTGTTGCACGTCGAGGCTTCTACTGTTACTTGTAGACTTGATGCACTCTTTGTTTGGAGGTGTCGATTGGATCTTGAAATGATGTAATCCTCCTTATAGGGATCCATTTGAGAATGGTATGTGGCCCTGTGGAGATTACTTCTGGCCCCTTCATCTTTGGATGGTTTCTAAAATTTGGTATCCAGTGTGGTTGGCCCTTTGATTTTGTGGAAGCTGCTGGTACTTTTGGTTTCCACACCCATATCCTTGATGATTGTCTTTTTATTTTCTCCGAAGAGGTGAGTTTATCTTCCTTTGGTATTTGTGCTCGGTTTCGACTCTTGCTTCTCCGTGATTTCTTTGCTGAGATTTTTCTCGTGAGGGAGATCATCTGGTTTTGTGCATGTAAGAGTGCCTTGGGTACCACATTTGTAATCGCCCTTGTTGAGCTGCAGCTAATTTCTTTGCTGTGAAGAGAGATGGTGGATGCATCCAAAGATGAGTAGGTGCTGCTACAACCAGCTTCACACCACCCAATTGAGACTTCAGATTTGATTAGTAGACCCTTTGAGCTTCCTAAATCCACCAAAATATCAGCCAAGTACTTTGGAACATGTATCCCAAAGGTTTAAGTCAAGACAGACTAGTTGCGAAATGACTAGCTCCCAAAACTTGCTATTTTTGGACATACACCTGCTGGAAAAAAATGAACAGTGCTCTCAACCTGGTAGGAATTAGACAAATTCCTTTTGGGTATATCAAATAGACTTAACAAGCTTGCTATTCCAAGTTAAAACACTTGAAATGATGGACTGAGAACTGAGAACAAGTTTCATCAATTTCTGGAACCTCCCACAATTCTCGGGGCTGTGTAGAGATAGACTAGTGAGCAGTAAAATGCAGATATCTCCAAAAGTATTAATCCAATGACCTTGAAAATTAATATGCACAAATTAGACAGTAAAAGCTATCCAACGCATTTTAAAACACTGAAAAAGGTTCAGTAAAACTCGAGATATGACCTTCTGAAGGTACTGCTCTGAGTGAGTATAGCAGAGAACAAAACAGAGAAGTAGATGATAATAAATGTATAGATTCACATATGATTACAACCACATTGGCAATGAACCTTTGCACAATGGGAGTAGAATGATAGAGCTATGGAGTAAGCTCTTCAATCTCTACAAAATGACATGAAGTGGTCACGTACAAGGCTTGCTAATCGCCTCTTCCGTCTTGCTCCTTTTATAGCTATTCTTGGAGGGAGTTTTGAATTCGAATTCGAATGGCTCCACCTAAAAGTGATCCTCAAAGTTAGGAGATATTCCCTCAGCTCAAAAATTCGTGATTTTGGTAGTTAGAGCCACAAGTTTGCTTTTACATCATGGATGAGGTAAGCCATCCTTTTCCTTTTTTCTTTTTCCATTTACAAGAGATAAAAATGAACTCTTTTACAAGAGGTGTTCACATGACTACTCATGTGACTTACAAATGAGGATGATATCAAATATATCAAGCATGTAGGCTTGGGTAAAATGCACCAACATTTCCACCCAAATTTGTATGTTATTATGGTTGACCTTCATCGATTGCTTCGGTACCCAAATTTGTCGAAGACCGTAGGATTGAGCTGGTCCTCGTTTCTTGGTGCTTCTTTTAGCATGGTTGGCTTGGCTCAATGGGAAGGCTTGTGGAAAAGCTGGTGGTTGTTCTCCTTTTCGTACCCAAATCTGCTTCATGCCCTGAGCTTCTTTCTTCTTGAATTCTGTCTGTCTAGTTGACATAGCAAATGTCTTTTTTGCTTGCCTCTTTGGTCGAGTTATGATTGCATTAGTTTGTGAAGAAGGAGAGAGGTTTGCTGGCCTTTGAGCTTGTGCTTCGATGATTGAGTCCTTTTGCTTCTTAGGGCTATTGACACACACAACATTTTCATTGCAAAGGTTAATTTCGGAAGAACTAAGAGAATGTGTGACCTCTGGATTTGTGAACATTTGATTGTCTAATTCTAAGGTAATACATTGTTCATGTACCCAAACTTGAAGAAGTTGGCTTTTAAGGTTTAAGTTGACTGCATGGTCATAGATCCAGTCTTGACCCAGGACAAGTGGTTCCGTAAGGTCCTCATCTTCACACACTAGCATTTTCACTCTCATCGGAACAACTTGAAGATAGATGAGAAGTTCCACCTCGCCCAAACAAGGGGTTTCCACACCTCCCAATCCTATGAGATAAGCTTCAATTCAATGGAATTGATGTTCAATTGTAGATCTTGATAGTATGAATGTCTAACCGCACTAGTTGCTGCACCTGAGTCAAACAATGCTCTCACAATCCTTACACTCTTCTCTTGTCCTACTGCTATGGTCGCAAAGGGACGTCGATCAATTATTTGAGAAGCAATTGCACTTGATGTTTGATACATTGCCATGTGATATCTTCGGGCCTCACGATTGACATCTAGGCCTAGGCATCTTAACTTATTTCTCCTAATGCGTTCTCTAGCCTCTGCTTGTGCTTCTTCTCTAACCCTTAAATCTTCTTCTTTTCGCTTCTTAGCAGTGCTGAGTCTCATTAGCATAGTCTCTGTGAGAGGTCCTTGATATAGCTTGACTCGACAACCACTGATATAGTTTGGCAGGATATCACCTTCTAGTGTGGCCAATTGAATTGCACCGCTAGTGGAATTTCTATTAATGATCATGGGTCCATATCCTCTTTTTTCCAATTTACGGGCATGTTGCTTTAGTGTATAAACCAACACTAGGTCTCCCTCTTTCAATCCTTTATCCTTAATGTGTGCATTGAAGTATGCCTTTTGCCTTTTCTTTGCAGCATAGATTCCTGTAGTTGCTCGTAGCCTTGTCTCACCTAAGCATTCTAGATCAAAGATCCTAGATGATAACTCATGTCCATTCCACTCATGCTCTCGTGCTACTTTTAAAGTTGGGACTAGGAAGTCCAAAGATAGCACAACATTTTATCCAAAGAACATCTAAAATGGGGTGGCATTGAGTATTGTTTTATAGACAACTCGGTAGGCCCAAACAGCATGATTAAGTTGTTTGTCCCAATCAGATCGTTTATTATTTACCAATTTTGTCAATACATTACATAGGATCTTGTTTGTGCTCTCAGCTTGTCGGTTTGCTTGTGGATGATAGGGGGCAGACTTTTTATGTATTACCAAGAATTCTTGGAGAAGATGTCCAATGACTTAATTCAAGAAGTGTGTGCCTCTATCGCTCACTAACTCTATGTGTAATCCATATCTCATGAACACATTCTCAAATAAGAACTTTGTCGTTGTTTGAGCATCATTCTTCGTTGTGGCATTGACTTCTACCCACTTTCTAAGGTAGTTGGTGGCTACAATAATGTACTCTACATGGGAGTTTCTAGCTGGGGGGTTAATAGGACCTACAAATTCTATACCCCACTTTGAGAATGCACGTCCTCCCATCATTGGCCTCAAAGGCATCTCATCTTTTTGTGCACGTTGGCATGTGTCACATTTCTTCACATAGGTATGTGCATCCATATGAAGACTGGGCCACCAAAGTCTTGAGAATAGAATAGTCTTAATTACTCAGTCAGGACCAAAATGTCCGCCTGCAACACTGCTATGGGTAGTTTCTAAGATTTTCAAATAGTCTGATTCATGAACGCACAATCTTAAGTAACAATCTTTGCCTCTTCAGTATAGGTTATCTCCAATGTGGGCGTAGTCTTGGGCTTCTTGCTCCATGCTTCGTTTCCTTGCTAGACTAGCCTGATTGGGTAATGTTCTTGATCTCATGAATTCTACCAATGGAGCACTCCAATCTAGAATTAATGATATGTGATAAAGAGTCGCATGCTCCACAGGGGATCTCTTCTGGCACACTAGACAATTCTTGATCCACTCATGAATTTCTTTATCCATACTAGGCCAATACACTCCTAAATGTTTTAGATTTTGCAATGTTCGTTGTTAAGAATAGTCATTTCCTAGCATTCCTTCATGGGCTTGTTGGAACCAACTACCATGTTCATCGTCCTTGACACAACAAGCTAGAACACCTTCCATATCTTGTTTATACATGCTTCCTGCTAATATTTGATAGTTTTGTGATCGTACGATTTCATCTTTGTTCGTCTTCACATTCTTATTGGCAGGTCCAAAGGTTAGGACTGGTACCAAATTATTTGCCCATTTAGGAACACCTTCTAGATTGAATAGATAAGCATTGGGCAATTCATGAGACACTCCTTGCGGTGGCTCTCTTGAAGTGATGCGAGAAAGGTGATCCGCTCTAAGGTGGGTCTTACCTTTCCTAACAAGGACTTCAAAGTCATATTCCATTCGTAAGAGGAACCATCTTACTAAGCGTCCGGTATTGCAAGGTTTATTGACCAAATATAATAAGGCTTGATGATCAGTGAAAAACTTAAACTTGTTGGCCAATAGATAGTGTCTAAACTTCTTTGCGGCATATACCATGCCTAAGCCTTCTCTCTCAGTTGTGGTGTAGTTTCGTTCAGCAGCGTTCAATTGCCTGCTAGCATATGCTATAGGCAAATCTAAATTTCCTTCACCTATTGGTTGTGGCAGCACACATCCTATTGCATAATTGGATGCATCCACGTGGACATGGAATGGTTTATTCCAATCAGGAGTGATCAGTATTGGTGCTAAGCACAAGCGTCTCTTCAGCTCATTGAAGGAATTTTCGCATTCATCGTTCCACTCAAAATTTGTTAGCAAGGCATAAAGAGGCTTAGCTATAATTGTATACATGTGAATAAACCTACGATAATATCCACAATGGCCCATAAAGCCTTGTACCTCTTTAACATTCCTTGGCCTCGACAACTCTGCTATGGCTTTTACTTTGTCCTCATCTGTTGATATTCCATTCTTAGAAACAATATGACCTAAGATTTTACCTTGACGTACCATGAACACACATTTCTCTAGGTTCAGACAAACTCGGTATTCTCTACACTTGTTGAAGATCTATCTGAGCTCAGGAATGTGGTATTTTCTTTGTTGGGAATGAGCACATAAATCATCCACATATACTTCTAAGCTCTTTCGCAAGAACTCCTTGAAGACATAACACACGAGCCTTTGGAATGTTGCAGGTGCATTGGTGAGCCCAAATGGCATCACACAAAATGCAAAGACTCCCCACTTTGTTTCAAAAGCTCTTTTGTGTTGATCTTCTGGGGCAATGGCTACTTGGTTGTAGCCCAAGAATCCATCAAGGAAACTATACACTTCCTTTCCTCCAACACGCTCCAATAAATGGTCAGTGATTGGAAGCGGGTAATTATCTCTTACCGTGGCGGCATTAACTTTTTTAAGGTTAATACACACACGTAAATTCCCATTCTTCTTGGGCACCACTACAATGGGGGATGCCCATTCAGTATGCTCAATCTCACAGATGAATCCGACTTCAATCAATCTGTCGATTTCCTCTTTTATTTTAGCTGCATAGGTGTCATTATATGTGTAGGGCTTCTGTTTGGTGGGCTTGGCATCTGCTATCATGGGAATTGTATGAGAACAAATTTTTGGATCTACTCCCTTCAAGTCTCTATAGTGCCATGCAAACACGTCCCTATATTCCCTTAAAAGGCTATTAAGTCTACTTCCTCTTCTTTACTTAGTTCATCTCCTATGTACGTACATCTCTCTTCGTTATCTTCGATGGTGACTACAATTTTTTTGGTCTTTTCTTTGTAATCATACACTTCTCCTGTGGTGGCCTCTCTCTTAGGCATTTGTACCAAAATTTTTCCATCCTCAACTTTGTATTTCTTGAAATTCTCTGGTACTTCAAACAATGGTTCCTCCTCTTCTTGTTTCACTAATGTTCTTTTCTTTTTCTTTTGACCACCTTCACTCTCATCCTTTGAATTTACCGTTTTAATGCTTGTGAGAGGTTCTTCTTCTTTTTGTGTAAATACTCCTATGTCTTTTAGATAGTTCTCCTCTGAAATAAAGCAACTATCCATCACAATGGACTCTAGATCGTCATCATTCTCTTCTTCTTCTACTAAGTCACTAGGGTCACATTCTTCTAGCAAGGGCTGACACATGAACACTGAAATATCATATCCCTCCTCATCACAATGAGGTGTCCATTGTTCTTCATTGACCGCAATGTCCATGGTGGCTAAGATTTATGCCCAACCATGCAGCTCAAATTCCTCATCTGGAAAGATCATCGGTGTATAGGCTTGGTCTTTAACTGGTCTATTGCCTCGAGAAGTTCCTTCTTCTCTCGCTTTTAGGCATTTTTCCTCTTCCTTTGCGACCTTACACATCCACAAATGAGTATCTTCATGCATCCAGGATGTATCAGATGAACTTTTAGAATGCACAGAGATTGAATCTTCTAGCTCATTGTGGATAGGATTCCACTGTAGGGGTGGTACATCTCTAAATGTGTAATTCTTCAAATTGACCTTGGTTGTGACCCCTAAGTGCTACAGGTACAAGGAATCGGTTCCCCAATCCTGTACAACTTGCAATTGTCATAGGAAGGGTCTTCCTAGGATCATTTCGTAGGTATTAGCTTTAGCAAAGTCACATATCGCAAAGGTGTGCTCAAACTCTACACCACAAGTGGTGAGAGTTATCCCTTCTAGCAATCCTAGAGGTCTTTCCACATGGCCATCAGCCATCTGAAGCTTCATTCTAGTTGGTCTTAATGTGGGTTTACCCGATTGCTTCCATAAGGAGGTGGTTGCAATAGCAACACCAGCACCTGAATCTATGATCGCTTTGGTTGTGTAGCCTTGGTAGGTGATCGGAAGATAAGTATTACCTTCCTCACCTTCGCTCATGTCCCCTATTTTGTCCAGAGGTATCTCCGGTACTTTCTCTTTAGAGTCTGCTTTTGGCATTTTGGAATCAAGTTCTGGAACTTGATCCTTCACATGGTTCCATAACTCAGGTTTTACTTTGATCAGCTCTTCTAAAGTGAGATGACACTGAACCTTAGTGTTCTTCATGACTTCAGTGTTTCTTGGAACCATCGAGTCTTCGTTTCTGTTAAGGCTCTTGAGCCCAAGAAAAAGATGATTGTGAAAGCCTTTATTTTGCTCAAACCCCTCGCAATCGGTCTACTTGGATTACCTAGAGCCCACAATTATCTCGCAATGGATCCTTCCTATGTCTATGCACTATGCTCATATGTTCCCTAAAACCGGTGAGCCCTACGCCAAACCCCTTGTCTTTGATGCTTGCGGTCATTGAAGTGCATCGATCGAATAAATACAAGGTCAAAAGAACCGATTTTTCCTAATTCTCCACGATTTCTAGTCTTCTTCGACGCTTACCATGGATTGAGTTGTTTTTTTTTTATTATATCTCTTTTCATAATCGAAAGAGGCAAGGAAATAAAGCCAAGAACCATGTGCGTCCCCAAAAGCATATCCCTATCCTATTAGCCAATCGAATAGACATTAGCATTTCATGAGGTCAAACCTTTTAAGTTTAACCATGTCCGCGGTAGATAAGCCCGTTATCCACGGAATAAGGTTTGCTCTAGAACGTGTCAAGTGGAGGCTTCATATTCAAGGGAACAATTGAAATTGTTTGTCTATATTTTCCCGGATTCCAACTTCAAACCAATGATTTATTCAGAGAGCGGATAGAGATCAAATAGCCCTGCTTAATTCATGGAGTTATATGGCAAAAATGATTTCTTGCTCAGTGCATTGCAAGATATGCCCTCTCACACCTGTACCTGTAGAATCTATGTTTTGAGATTATCATGACTTAGAAGGATTGAATAGCTTTATCACCGCAACTACTTTTGATTTTTTTAGGCACATAGAGTATGACCCAGGAGTAGTGCAACTAACCTTTAGAGCCAAAAGAAACTCTTAGGATATGTCAGAGGATCTTCTCAATACAGAGCAACCATCCCAACACTTGGAACAGTTGGTTGTTTTGAAATCATATGCTCCACATTTTGGGCCAACCGAACAATAACCCTCTATCTCCATCTTAATGTTGTCGACAACCCCCGCAAAATTGTTCAACGAGACTCTACTTAATCATCATAAGCATTTTTTGAAACTGAATTCAATTCCATTATAAGAATTGTAATGATGTGTTATTATTATTAAGTTGTAAAATTCCTTTGGAAACGTGTGCAACGTAGCTCACAGAAATTGGGCCATATCTCAGATGATTGTGCCATGTTTTTATTGCTCATCTTTATGATAGAACTCCCAGCAAAATCACCACAAAAGGCATCTATCGATTTACTGGGTAGTGCTTGACGATCGTGTATCATGGAAGCAATATACTCGTGCAAGGCTAAACATTGCAGTGAAAGAGAGGGATATTAATCTCTTGAACACTTGACATCTCCCATCTTTTCACATATTAATTCAACATACAATCTATATGTGTTGAACCTTCCTTGTACAGAGTTTGGAAAGAGGTGTGCAAGGCAAAATTCAAGACTAATGCATTAGTGTTGTCAGGCGAAAGAAATTAGGTACACATATTCACTTACTCAGAAACATTATACATGCTTCCTTTTCTTTGATCAAGTCCTTCAGCGACCAGAACTTTTAGGCCCTTCAAACCGGGTGCCCGCAGCAATGAGATGGTAGCATAGCTTCCACAGATGTCCCCAATTGATCGTGCCAAAAAGAAAACTCGATCACCCTTGCAGCTTCCCACTTGATTCCTTGAAGAGGACCTCCTCCCTTTGCTTGATATTCCTCCAGCACACACACAGAGAACATAGGGCATCTGATGAAGCCCCCTTGTATGTCAAAAAAAAACGACCAGAGCGAGAGAGAATGGTATAGTCACCCCTCCTTCTGTATGCTGCCCGTGACCTCGTGTCCTGCCCTCTCTTCACCAGCAAATCCAATACCCTCCTTCCTTCTCTCATTGCGCTCCTCTCCTACGTAGCTGCCCTCAGAAAAATCCCCCTTCTTGCTACTATATACACATACTCCCTTCCACAAGGAAACTCCAAAAGTGATTCTCCCGGTGTGGACATAAAGGGGCATAACCCCTCCCTTCTCTGTCGACGTCTTACAAGAGGCAGCAGACCACCGCCCTACCCTCCATTCCCTTGAGCAGAAACATACGAAAAAAAAACTGAAGGGGTCCCCCCCATACATTTTTTTGCGTAACCTCCACACCCCCTTTTTCGGTTTCTCTTGTCAGAGGGAAAAAAACGGACCTGCCCCCACATTTCCCTGTTTCTTGATAACTTCCACGACCAGACTTCCCTGTTTTGAAGATGCTAAGGACATGCAGCCTCGCATGGTCACATGGCATCTTGACATCCATAGAGATCTCATATATTCATAGCGATTAATTCCAGCAAGGAGAGCCTCATCCCCATATGGACTATCCCGTATCTCGAGCTTCTACTATTGGAAGATTATAGTGCAATTACAATTGGAGGACGATCACTCCTGGGGCCTACAATCGACCGATACACATAGACACTCTCCACTTGTTCTTCACCCCCTGCCCATGTTGAGCATATGTATTGATCATGATGCTCCAGGATAAAGTATCCCTTTCATCCAGTTTGTCAAACACCCATCGAGCATTATCCACATGGCCACACTTACCATATAGATTAATTAGGTTATTTCCCAAAAGCTTGTCTAGTGCTATATCATCACTAACCATTGAACTGTGAATCATCAGACCCTCTGGAATAGCCAGCAAGTTAGCACAAGGATTCAAGACATTGATAAAGCTCTGCTTGTTCCAAGTATCCAACTTGTAAAAGATTGATAATGCATCTTCCAAACTGCATAGTTTACCATACATGTGAATTAGAGAGTTTGCTACATCAATGTTTGAGTCTAGATCCTCAATTGCAGCATAAAGGTGAAGCAAGTGAGCCTCACCTAAAACTTCAGATTCAGATACGGCATCAATCATGATCTCAAAAGATAGCTTGTCTGGAACAACACCCTTTTGCTGCATCTCCTTGAAAAGTGAGCTGCAGGATGTGTACCAATTATTCTGTTTGCAAATTGACATGACAATAGTCCAAGTCACCACATTTTTTTCTTCAAGTCCCCTGAATATTTTCATTGCATCATCAACACTGCCACACTTGCCATACATAGAGATAAGTGCAATTGCAACCAATACATCATTTCCAAGCAGAAAGTTTTGTAGACATGAGTGCAATCTCCTGCCATTTCTCAAGGTTAATCCTGTCTCATGTAAAGAAAGCAAGCTGGCAAATGTAACTTCATTGGGAAATTCCCCTCTGAGCAAGATGTAGCCATGTAGTTTGCAAATACCTTTCATCCAATTGATTAACTCTTCAAATACCTGCAATCAAACATATTTTCCTGCCAACTAGATCCACATTAGTGCATTAAAACCAACCATTTTCTGAGCTAACATACTCCCCTCTTGTTAATTGCGAAGTCGTCCTCGACGAGCCAAATTGTTCCTGCGCTCAAATCATCCAACATGTGCTGATCACTCAATCAAATACAAATCTTTACCTTGCATGACCATACTCTTCTTCCTCAATGTAGCACCTGAAATCATACTCATACAATCATTTGTTAGTACCAAAATCCAATCATTTCACTTACCATCTTCGTCCATCTTCTCGCATCTTCACCGCCATGTCCACCTGTCTGCAAACTTCATTAAAACATTAGAACCTTTCTTCATCAAATCACAATATGTACAACCAAAATGAAAAGAAAATCATATCCTTGATCCACATCACACATATATACTCAGCACACACATCATGATCCGCGTCACACATGCATTCTCGTCACGAACAACACACATGCAAGCAAAAAGCCCATCCACATTCCCTCTCGTCACTCTTCTAGACTGTTCGTTCAACACGTCATGAATCTCTACTCCACATATCAACACACTTTCTACACACACCATCAAAAACCATTTCCGAGTTCTGTTTTTGATACTTTTCCCGGTCACACGATCGTTTTGCTGATCCCTTTGTCTCATTTCTAACCGAGTTCTCTTGCCAATTTCCCATTTCCTTCCCACCTAGGGTTTTCTATTCCCACTTACCTTTTCATCTACTCTGTGCTCTTTTGTTCATCAATCAGATCCTATGCTTGGTCGCCACCACCTCTCCTAAATTGATGGACACACGACAAAGACCACTCAAGCCTAACACGAGCTCACCTCGACAGGACCACTCATCATCAACGCGATTTAGGACTTCTCAAGTTGTCATACCACCTAAGAGCCAAACTGAACACTTCTAGAAGGTTTGCAGACAAACAATGCAACTAGCACGATTGGATTCCTCAAGTCCAAGCTTTCCATAGACACATCGCAACCAAAACCCTAGCCGAGCTTAAGCTTCAATTTGACATGTTTCATCGGGAGCCCACACATAACCCAAATCCCCACAACACAAACACATATATTCCCATCCGAGCATCATGCTCTCTCACCTCTCTTATGTCCCCCCTCGAGCGAGGAATTCTTCTCATTCATTTTTTCCACATTTTTTTCTCTCTTTTTTCATCATTTTTTTATTTCACATATTTACTCACACTTGCCGGCCTACGCCGAAGCTGGATGTGACTCGTGGACTCGACCACCCGATCAAGTTTGTTCCACCCATCTACCAACCCAACGCAGTGCGCGACACACCGAGGGCTAGCCCTATGCGAAACCGACATCGGTTCGTGGCTTTGACCACCCGGCCAAAGTGGGTCCACCCACCTATCGGCCCACATAGGCGCGTAGCCACATGAACACATACACAAACATATAGTTTTTTCATTCATTTTTTTTTATTCCTGCATCTCGAGAATTAGGAGACAAAAGAAAGGATCTTTTCCCAACCCAACCATTCACAACACGCACACATATATCCCCCCATGGACATCCCGATGAGACATATCTCCTCTCTATCGCTACTCAAACCAAAATCCAGCCACTAATGCCATGGTCAACTTTTCCTCTCGAAACCCGCACACACTAATTACTTTGCCGACCTGAAACCTCAAAAAGTGTCACTTCAGTCCTAAGTGTACAGCCAACTCGATCCATCCGTCCTCACATCTCTGACTCGCAATCCACAAAGCAAACCCTAATCAGACTCAAGCCATCCTCACCAACATCCATTGCCTCATCTATTTTTTCATCTCCAACCTCTGCCTCGCAGAGATTCCACCTGACCTGATAGATGACCTTGAAAACTACCATTAGCCGTTATATCTCTTAGTGCCTCAAGCCTCGCCGCTAAGTCCCTTAATCCTTGTTTGTTGTGCTCAATATCACTCTGATATTGGAACAGGTCACAATCCATGCCTCGGAACCGATTCCATATTTGCTCCATCTCTTTATCCTCTCTCATCCCTTTTTCAGATCTGAGGGGAATATCCTCCCTCTTCTCAACTCGAAGAGTCAACTTCTCAACTTCCTCTCTAATCGATCTTTCCTCCCAAATCCTATTCATATTTTCTACATCCAGATCATCTACCTTCTTTGATAATTCATTCTTCATCCTTTCTAACTCTGCTCCGAACGCATCCAACCTATCCAACACCGCTTTCAGCTCTTCCTCCATTTTCCCCGTTCTCGGGTTCTCCACTTGTCCTCGCATCTCGTCGTCTTTCCGATTCATCCACCTACCGAGCTTGCTACTCAGCCTTGCATTCTCTTTCTCTACACGTCTCATTTTCTCATCGCTCTCTGCTTGGGCACTTTTCATTCTTTCTAACTCCAGGTGGAACTCGTCACATGCCTTACCCGCTTGATCACTGTATCGATAGATTGTGCTTTGTACCTTCTCAATTTCATGCTCCATTCGTTCGACTCTCCTCATCAGGTCATCCTCGTCTCTTGAGAGCTCTTCTTCGATCGCAACTCCAAAGCAGTCGGCTACCATCAAGCCGGATCTCAAGTCCCAGACCACGTTTTCACTCTCGGGCTTCACAAGATCTTGCCTCCAGCTTTTGTTTACTCTTTTCCACTCCTTGTTTTCATTTTTCAACATTCGTACTTGCTTTTCCCAAGTTCCTAGGACCTCGGCCATTTTCACTTGATTTTCCTCTAATTTCTCTATTTTGATCCTCTCGTTATCTCGCTCCGCATGCAACCAATTGACTTGACATTCCAAGCTCTTCACAAGTTCTACCAAGTCTCGATCATGAGATCCAGTGTCCTTGCTTTCACTTGCTCTCGCAGTCTCCGTCGACGAAGTAACTCCACCCTTGTCAACTTCCACATACAAGGAGGATAAACACCTATCAGATTGATTCGTTGTGACCTTTACGCCAGTCACCTCTTTTGAGCCACACACGTGCTCGCATAGTCTCTTTTTCCCGCAGTCCGCACATGTGGGGACAAAATCCAACGGGGTGCATACACGAGGGCAATATTTGGCTATATGCCCAATCTGCTCGCAACACCAGCATCTCACATAATTTGATATCGGGCCAAATCGCCACCCTCGGTTCACATGATGTCTCATGGTCGGACGAGAATCTATCCATCTCCTATTTTGTCCAAAATTCGGTTGCCTCATGTTGGCATTCTCCAAACCACATGCTGGCTTTTGTTGAGCCATTTCTTTCATGAAGGTTGAAGCAGATTTGGGATCGACTTGGCTGTGCCACACGATTGGGGCACCAAGCGAACTCGTAGCACTCTCGATGAGATGTGCTAAGCCAATTCCCGGCAAACGCACCAAAATGTTAAGGCTCTTGAGCCCAAGAAAAAGATGATTGTGAAAGCCTTTATTTTGCTCAAACCCCTCGCAATCGGTCTACTTGGATTACCTAGAGCCCACAATTATCTCGCAATGGATCCTTCCTATGTCTATGCACTATGCTCATATGTTCCCTAAAACCGGTGAGCCCTACGCCAAACCCCTTGTCTTTGATGCTTGCGGTCATTGAAGTGCATCGATCGAATAAATACAAGGTCAAAAGAACCGATTTTTCCTAATTCTCCACAATTTCTAGTCTTCTTCGACGCTTACCATGGATTGAGTTGTTTTTTTTTTTTTATTATATCTCTTTTCATAATCGAAAGAGGCAAGGAAATAAAGCCAAGAACCATGTGCGTCCCCAAAAGCATATCCCTATCCTATTAGCCAATCGAATAGACATTAGCATTTCATGAGGTCAAACCTTTTAAGTTTAACCATGTCCGCGGTAGATAAGCCCGTTATCCACGGAATAAGGTTTGCTCTAGAACGTGTCAAGTGGAGGCTTCATATTCAAGGGAACAATTGAAATTGTTTGTCTATATTTTCCCGGATTCCAACTTCAAACCAATGATTTATTCAGAGAGCGGATAGAGATCAAATAGCCCTACTTATTTCATGGAGTTATATGGCAAAAATGATTTCTTGCTCAGTGCATTGCAAGATATGCCCTCTCACACCTGTACCTGTAGAATCTATGTTTTGAGATTATCATGACTTAGAAGGATTGAATAGCTTTATCACCGCAACTACTTTTGATTTTTTTAGGCACATAGAGTACGACCCAGGAGTAGTGCAACTAACCTTTAGAGCCAAAAGAAACTCTTAGGATATGTCAGAGGATCTTCTCAATACAGAGCAACCATCCCAACACTTGGAAGAGTTGGTTGTTTTGAAATCATATGCTCCACATTTTGGGCCAACCGAACAATAACCCTCTATCTCCATCTTAATGTTGTCGACAACCCCCGCAAAATTGTTCAACGAGACTCTACTTAATCATCATAAGCATTTTTTGAAACTGAATTCAATTCCATTATAAGAATTGTAATGATGTGTTATTATTATTAAGTTGTAAAATTCCTTTGGAAACGTGTGCAACGTAGCTCACAGAAATTGGGCCATATCTCAGATGATTGTGCCATGTTTTTACTGCTCATCTTTATGATAGAACTCTCAGCAATATCACCACAAAAGGCATCTATCGATTTACTGGGCAGTGCTTGACGATCGTGTATCATGGAAGCAATATACTCGTGCAAGGCTAAACATTGCAGCGAAAGAGAGGGCTATATTAATCTCTTGAACACTTGACATCTCCCATCTTTTCACATATTAATTCAACATACAATCTATATGTGTTGAACCTTCCTTGTACAGAGTTTGGAAAGAGGTGTGCAAGGCAAAATTCAAGACTAATGCATTAGTGTTGTCAGGCAAAAGAAATTAGGTACACATATTCACTTACTCAGAAACATTATACATGCTTCCTTTTCTTTGATCAAGTCCTTCAGCGACCAGAACTTTTAGGCCCTTCAAACCGGGTGCCTGCAGCAATGAGATGGTAGCATAGCTTCCACAGATGTCCCCAATTGATCGTGCCAAAAAGAAAACTCGATCACCCTTGCAGCTTCCCACTTGATTCCTTGAAGATGACCTCCTCCCTTTGCTTGATATTCCTCCAGCACACACACAGAGAACATAGGGCATCTGATGAAGCCCCCTTGTATGTCAAAAAAAAACGACCAGAGCGAGAGAGAATGGTATAGTCACCCCTCCTTCTGTATGCTGCCCGTGACCTTGTGTCCTGCCCTCTCTTCACTAGCAAATCCAATACCCTCCTTCCTTCTCTCGTTGCGCTCCTCTCCTACGTAGCTGCCCTCAGAAAAATCCCCCTTCTTGCTACTATATACACGTACTCCCTTCCACAAGGAAACTCCAAAAGCGATTCTCCCGGTGTGGACATAAAGGGGCATAACCCCTCCCTTCTCTGTCGACGTCTTACAGGAGGCAGCAGACCACCGCCCTACCCTCCATTCCCTTGAGCAGAAACATACGAAAAAAAAAATTGAAGGGGTCCCCCCCATACATTTTTTTGCGTAACCTCCACACCCCCTTTTTCGGTTTCTCTTGTCAGAGGGAAAAAAACGGACCTGCCCCCACATTTCCCTGTTTCTTGATAACTTCCACGACCAGACTTCCCTGTTTTGAAGATGCTAAGGACATGCAGCCTCGCATGGTCACATGGCATCCTGACATCCATAGAGATCTCATATATTCATAGCGATTAATTCCAGCAAGGAGAGCCTCATCCCCATATGGACTGTCCCGTATCTCGAGCTTCTACTATTGGCAGATTATAGTGCAATTACAATTGGAGGAAGATCACTCCTGGGGCCTACAATCGACCGATACACATAGACACTCTCCACTTGTTCTTCACCCCCTGCCCATGTTGAGCATATGTATTGATCATGATGCTCCAGGAGAAAGTATCCCTTTCATCCAGTTTGTCAAACACCCATCGAGCATTATCCACATGGCCACACTTACCATATAGATTAATTAGGTTATTTCCCAAAAGCTTGTCTAGTGCTATATCATCACTAACCATTGAACTGTGAATCATCAGACCCTCTGGAATAGCCAGCAAGTTAGCACAAGGATTCAAGACATTGATAAAGCTCTGCTTGTTCCAAGTATCCAACTTGTAAAAGATTGATAATGCATCTTCCAAACTGCATAGTTTACCATACATGTGAATTAGAGAGTTTGCTACATCAATGTTTGAGTCTAGATCCTCAATTGCAGCATAAAGGTGAAGCAAGTGAGCCTCACTGAAAACTTCAGATTCAGATATGGCATCAATCATGATCTCAAAAGATAGCTTGTTTGGAACAACACCCTTTTGCTGCATCTCCTTGAAAAGTGAGCTGCAGGATGTGTACCAATTATTCTGTTTGCAAATTGACATGACAATAGTCCAAGTCACCACATTTTTTTCTTCAAGTCCCCTGAATATTTTCATTGCATCATCAACACTGCCACACTTGCCATACATAGAGATAAGTGCAATTGCAACCAATACATCATTTCCAAGCAGAAAGTTTTGTAGACATGAGTGCAATCTCCTGCCATTTCTCAAGGTTAATCCTGTCTCATGTAAAGAAAGCAAGCTGGAAAATGTAACTTCATTGGGAAATTCCCCTCTGAGCAAGATGTAGCCATGTAGTTTGCAAATACCTTTCATCCAATTGATTAACTCTTCAAATACCTGCAATCAAACATATTTTCCTGCCAACTATATCCACATTAGTGCATTAAAACCAACCATTTTCTGAGCTAACAGTTTTTGATCAATATTGTGAGAGCTCTGATATGGAGAGATTTAGATTCCCATGGGCCTATGAACTGTGGCAACTCTTGTAAAGAATTGGATTCAAATCTTGAGCTTTCGTCTTCTTGTTTCTCTACTTGGTCTCCATAAATAGATGGAATGTCTTGTGGAAATTGATCATGAAGGTCATCAATCTCAAGGATAGGAGGGGGATTATCCTTCTCCTTGGCCCATTTCTCTTCTTGTATTTCTCGCAAGAGCTTTTGACCATGCTGTTGAATTGAAAGACGTTCTCCATCCTCTATAGAGTCTGGAACATAGAATTTCTTTGGTGATGAGCTTTCTCTTTTAACAGTTGGTTGAGCCTGTGAAGGTAAAGAAACTTGTGGTTTATTTACCAAATGCTCTAATCTATCTAGTAAGCCCTGGAAGTGCAAACCCGGTGTAATAGCATTCGTCTGATTGAACGATTGATTGGCCTCGAACATAGCTTGAGCTAGTTCCACCATTTTTATGCACATTTTTGTCCATTCAATCTCTAAATCTGCTCTAAGGTAGCTCTTGTCTAGATTTGCAGGTGTTGGCCCTTCTTGAAGTCGAGCCTGGTATGCCTTGAACATCATGTCCAAGTCTTCTGGGGTTGGATCTGCAAGAACAAATCCTGGTTGTGGTCTATTTACAATGGTTGGTGGGTGGGGATGAGGTTGGGGAAGAGGTGGTGTGGATGGAGTTTTCACATGCAAGGGGCTTTGAGAAGCAATATCTTCTAGTTTTGTTTTTGCATCTTTCAGGGTTTCTTCTAGTTCGGATAACTTTTTGGTCCACTTACGATTGGCCTTCTCTCTAGTATCCTTCCATGTTCTTGTTTTTCTCTTACTAGGCTCTCCTGACTCACTTGGCTCTGATTGCTCAGCTGGTTTAGCTTGTTGTAAGGCTTGTGCCCTAGTAACTGCATGTATAGGAGCCACAGTATCGCTACTAGAACTTGAATTCCCTACTAAGCCTACTACATTAATGGGTGTAACCTTTTGTGCATTAGAGGGATGTCTGGGCCAATCTCTCAGGAGTTGTTCCTTGCCACACTCAAGACAAACGACTTGTATTGTGATGTTCTGCCCTTGTGTCGGAGATGGTGGTTGGGTTGGTTGTTGTCCTGGTATTGGATGAGGTTGGCTATATCCTCCATGTTCATATTGTCTAGTTGCTCCTCGTGGTCCTGGACATGGTTTATACCTAGGAACTTCTCTGCCTTGTTCTCTAGGAGGGTACCCGTATGGTCTACATTGGGGTGGTACAAACGATCGTGGTTGTCTATTCGTTGGATAGTTTTTGGTGTTTTAGTTGATGTACTTCTGCTCACTATAAGAGTACATGTTAGGCTCCTAAGTTGGTTGTCTTTCGTAAGGGTAAGGTTGTGATAACCCTAATCCTTCTCTGGTGTAGACATGAGATGGATGATCTCCACCACAAAGTGTGCAACTTCCTAACATTGGAACTCTCAAGGAGGAGTTCTGGTAGTTCCTTTGTCATTGTACTCCTTATCCTTGTACTCCTAATTTCTTGGCCACTAACACTGCCACTTCCTCCACATAACTCGAATTAGAAGTCTCATTGCTTCTTGAATCCTCTATTTTGGTAGGATCTTGTGTGATTTTGAGATCCTCAGCTAAGTTGTCTTCCAAATCTATGCAGTCTTGAAGACACTCACTCAGAGTTTGCAATCGTTTTACGTATAATAAGATTCTCAATGTTCCATTCATTAGAGCTTCTAAAAATAGGGATATCATTTTCTGTTGAGAAGGTCTCTCTATCACAGGGCATCGGTCTACATATTGATTAAATCTTCGTGCTGCATTTTTTATTGTCTCATTAGGAGCTTGTTTGAAACTATGTAGTAAGGATGACGAATTGTGCTTGATCCCTCGCTTACTGAATTCCCAAATAATTTCTTGGAAGAAATGTTCAATATGGCCAAAGCAACTTGGATCCAAGGACTAAAACCAAGTTAGGGCTACTCTTGTGAGGGTTAGCCCAAAGGATTCATATTGCATGAAAAAGTCATCCACTTGCTCTGCACGCAATACCTACTTGAATTCTGCAATGTGGTCATACGGCTCTCCTGTGCCATCGTAACAATTTCACATACATTTGGCCAATTGGATGGGTCTCAGTATTCTGCCAGGCTCTGGGGATCAAATTGTGGTGGGAATAGCGGGTTTTACAGAGTGTATTCCAAATCCTAAACCTTGTCCTGGTCCTGCCCTAAAGGCGGTTCCATTCATATTTCCCATTCCGTGGCTAGTTTGGTTGTGGGAGTTAATTCCTGGCATGGTGAATTGTTCCTGTGGTATGTTGGGTATACTACATTGGCTCGATTGTCCTAACATCGTGTTAGAAGATGTATTTTTTGAAGCATTTTTTATAAAAAAATAATTATAAAATGCCAAAAATTTGTAAAAATATTTATGCAATTGATGTAAAAATAAGAAAGAGTCTTCCTTATGTAGAATAGAATCTTATGTAATTTTTCTAGAATTTTTGGAAACTCCTAGATAGCATATTTTTAAGAATTAAAGAGGAAAGGACCAAATTTCAAGTGTGAAAAGGGACACTTGAAAATGTATATAAGACAATTTCCTCTATTTTTGAGAGGTTGGTTATTTGTTTTCATGCTATCCAAGTGAATAGAGAGAGTTTCCTGCTGAAAATCGTGTTTCTCCTCTTTGTGTGGTTTCTTTTATTTGTTGAGTCTATTATTTGTGTATCCATGGAGATTTGTGAGCCTCTATTGTGTATTTCTGATAGAATGTGTATGAAGAGAGCTGAATACTGATGTGTTGAGTGATAAGTTGATGAAAAATGGTGCTGGAGATGGAAATCATCTATTTTTACAGAATCACGATTGTCTCGTCTATATGGTACAGGTAACATTTTTGAGTTTTGACTTCATAATTGTGTTCTGCTGAGAAAATAGCATGTATTAGACACCAACATTGTGGAAAATGGTGGAGATTTGCTCAAGATAATCCAAACCCTAGAAATTCCTCTTCATTTTCACTATTCTCAGAAATCCAGCCCAAAATAAAGATGTATTGTTAATTCTTTATGCTAAATGATTGAGAGGACAACTCCAAAGATCAATAACAAACATTTTTTGGTGTCGTTGCCGGGGATCGAACCCGGGTCTCTTGCGTGACAGGCGGGGATACTCACCACTATACTCAACATTTTTTGGCGCTGTTGCCGGGGATCTTTGGAGTTGTCCTCTCCAATCATTTAGCATAAAGAATTAACAATACATCTTTATTTTGTCAATCCTGGAAGTATTCAAGAGACCACAGCCCCTTCTTGATGATAGAATCCAAGAAATAAGAGAATAATGGCTGGATTTTTGAGAATAGTGAAAATGAAGAGGAATTTCTAGGGTTTGGATTATCTTGAGCAAATCTCCACCATTTTTCACAATCTTGGTGTCTAATACATGCTATTTTCTCAGCAGAACACAATTATGAAGTCAAAACTCAAAAATGTTACCTGTACCATACAAACGAGACAATCGCGATTCTGTAAAAATAGACGATTTCCATCTCCAGCACCATTTTTCATCAACTTATCACTCAATACATCAATATTCAGCTCTCTTCATACACATTCTATCAGAAATACACAATAGAGGCTCACAAATCTCCATGGATACACAAAGAATAGACTCAACAAATCAAAGAAACCACACAAAGAGGAGAAACACAATTTTCAGCAGGAAACTCTCTCTATTCACTTGGATAGCATGAAAACAAATAACCAACCTCTCAAAAATAGAGGAAATTGTCTTATATACATTTTCAAGTGTCCCTTTTCACACTTGAAATTTGGTCCTTTCCTCTTTAATTCTTAAAAATATGCTATCTAGGAGTTTCCAAAAATTCTAGAAAAATTACATAAGATACTATTCTACATAAGGAAGACTCTTCCTTATTTTTACATCAATTGCATAAATATTTTTACAAATTTTTGGCATTTTATAATTATTTATTTATCAAAAATGCTTCAAAAAATACATCTTCTAACATCCTTCCCCTCCTAGATCTTTTGGCTCCTGACAAAAGACTTTCCTACTTCACATATTCTGCAAGCTTTTCTTCATTTTTTCTTTCTTTGATAGACTTGTGACACTAAATCATGACTTTTCCTTTCAATAATGTTCAGGTTGTTCACCATCTCAAACAATGCTTTCCTCCACTGTACTGCAGCTTCTGGTTTATCAATGACATCCTTTTTCAAGTACTTTGTGTAGGCGGCTTCATATGCTGTAAGGCGAGACTTTGTAACAACTGATAAATTTCGGAATATCTCATATTCTCTTTCAAAAAACCCATAGTCAAATGCATCTTCAAATATTTGTAAATAGTGACTACCCAAAAATATTACTCTGCTGTAGTATGCCATTAAACAGATTCTATCGGGTGTTTCACTAAGATCAAATAATAATGCATCCGTTGGAGAATTGAAGCCAATGTAATTTAATGTTCTGACATCTGTATCTGTGTATGTTTCTATACATGCCAGAATTAATCTCATTATTCTGATCAGTAAAATGCATTCAGGGTCGTTTACATCTTTGTATGTAGGTATAACAGACTCAGCTGTATCCACCATGTAGTTTTTTGTAGGCCATGTTCCTGCTTTTGGACCAGCTATTTTTGGGAAATTCAACCATTTAGGTGGGATTTGACCTTCTCTTCGTCTTTCCCAAAAAATTGTCCATTCTCTTCTTCTTGCTACTGGGCAGTAGGCTGGATTAATCTTCAATTGAATGGGTGCTTCCTTCCATATCTTTCTGCATTCTTTATTAGCATCCAACCATCTGTTCCTCCACTTTGGATTAGCTTTCTCAAATAGTTCTTTGGTTACATTAATATCCTCTTCATACTCTAAATATTTATTTGGAGGTAGCCCAACTCTGGCCAACTGATAGTTCTTGATACTCTCCATGATCATACATAATGGTATACCCAATCCATCTGCAGCCCAATGATGCTGGTCTAGATTAATACCTTTATTTAGAGCAAATGTGACTATTTGATATTCATATTCATCATGCATTCTCCTGATAAAATCCATTCTAGATTCTCTATTTGTCAATAATTTCTGAACAAATTCTTCTGAATACTCCTCTTCTGCTCTTTTGTCTGCTGGTTCACTGCCATGTTGTATTCCATCATTATTTCCTGCCTCATATTCTTCTGTATGTGTGGTCTCTACATGTGTTTCTTCCTGAACTTGTGGCTTGTCCAGCTTTTTCTGTAATTCCTCTATTGTCACCATCAGACTTCCGTTCTGTATTGCCCATAACTCTCTTTCTTTTATCCATTCATTTTTTTCCTTTTCCCTCCTAGACTGCCAATCACTTCTTTTTTTTTCCATATCCATATGCAATTTGTTATACCCCCTCATTGATGTAGCAGCATGTAACTGGCCTGTTTCTCCAATTCCTTGGCTTCTTTTAACTCTATTTGTAATCTTTGGATCTCCTTGTGCAACTCCTCCTTTTCTTCCTCTGATATCTGAGAAGTCTTTCCTTCATCCTTCATCTGATCTTCTTCCAATAATATTCTGTTTATCTCTTCATTTGCTTTGGTCAAAATTTGATAAGAAGTCTGCAGGGTTCTATATCTCCCTTCAATTTTTTTCAGCTCCATCTCTAGTTTATTATTCTGTTCTGTTAGTTTTACACTCTTCTCTTCAAGATATTGAATTCTATTTTGTTTCTGTACTTCTAGTTCCTCCAAAGCAATTATTCTATTTGTAAATTCCTCATTCTTCTCCTGAACAATCCTTAATTGTTCTGTCATTTGTTCCTTTTCTCTTTTATGCTCCTTAAAGATCATACTGCCTTTCTCAAATTCAGACTCAGCCACCATACCAGATATAATCATATTCTTGCTTGATGGTCTGAACTGCTCAATGTTACTCATAATAATCTGGCATGCTGATCTTATATTTCTAGGTATTCTTTCCAATCCCACTTCCATTTCCATCTGTTTAACTTTTATTTGTTTGTCTTCTTTGCACTCATTGTCCTCTTCTTCTTCATACTCTATGTCCTTAGCCTTTTGTTCTTCATGGCTTTGATCCCCTTCTAATGTTTCTTGATCTGTGGTATCTTCTTCTAGTTCCAGTACCTGATCCTCCGGTCTTCATGTCTTGATATATCTTCATCTACCTTTGTTTCTTCTACCTGCTTATTTTCCAACTCTTGTTGTTCTTCCTCAAAGACGTGTTTCTTTTTCCTGGATTAGGGTTTCTTGATTTATAATGGATTCACTTTCCTCAACAGATTTTACCTGGTCTTTACCTGTCTGCTCTTCCTATCCTTCTTTCTGCTCATCAATGTCCCTGAGATCCATTTCTCCCTCTGGTCCTTGATCTTTATTGGTTGTCAATTCTTCATTACTCTTCAAATCATGAAGTACATCCTTTATACTTTGGATAATCTCCTTTTCCACTACTCTTGTGACTTCTTGAGCATTGTTTTTCACTACTATTTCCTCTGTTTTTTGAACTTGAACTTGGTCTTCACCTTTCTGATTTATGAATGAACTGCTTATCTGTGCTTTTTTGACTATTTCTGCAATGCTCTCATCTAATTTGAAGTAAGTTTGTGAGGGTTTTGTCCATATTGATTTTATTCCTGTATGCAGGACTAAGCTATTTTACTATCTCTTCCTGAATCTGCTTCTTCTGAGACTTCTTCTTCAAATCTTCAGGTGTTTTTTGTTTCTCAGCAGCTTGTGTAACCAGATTAGGAGTATTTGGAACTGATAAATTCAAACTCTTTAATAAAAAACTCTAAATGTCACTTTCAGAATTAGAGGAAAAATGTGAAGATCCTCCTATTTCTGGTTCTTTCAGTCTTGATGCCTCTACCATAGTGGATTGCTTCTGTGTTTCTTCCCCTATCACTTCCTCTGTCCCCTTTGTGATTACAGTTTCAACTACTGATTTTCCCTTTCCCTTCTTGGTCAACTTCTTCTTTTGCACTGGTTTCTTTTGCACCTTCTTTTTTACAACAATAGTGGTTCTAGTTTCTGGAGGTCTTTGCAATTCTTTGAAGTAAGCTAGCAACTCAACTTCCTTTTTAACAAATACCTCTTCTGTTTCAGCTGCCATCATCTGATCATGAAGTGCTTCATAATGCTCTACCTCCTCTTGGACCCAATCTGTGGATTTGCAAGAATAGTCTTCCAGCCTTTTTTGATATTGAGCCTCATACATTGCTCTTTTATTGTTACCTTGAGTCAGATATGTATACAGCTTCTCTTTGCTTGTTTGGGGTGGATAAGGATCACTAGAAGATTGAACCTGCTTTTGAGCTGCTTCCTGTTCTTCTTTTGTAGCTTCATCCTGCTCCCATTCCACTTTCCTGGGATCCAATTTCCTTTTCTTCACAGGAACCACTTCCTCAGATATTATCTTTCTCTTCATCCCTGCTCCCCTCATGCTGGTTTGTCCTACTATTTCTTTCTCATACATCTTCCTGGGAGGACTCTTAACTCCTGTCATAAGGCTTATGAAATATTGAGCCTCTGGAGCCAACTTCAATTGATCTTCCATTCCTAGCACATGATAAATGATCTTGGTTAAAAATTGGGCTCCATTCATGAATTTTTTTTGTTCCCAATGTTTTGCTGCTTCTTTCAGCTGTTCATGGATGTATGGTGTCACATCCATTACTCCAAAGGGCTTGGTTCTGTCCTTGTTGTTAAACATAAGTAGTGTAACAGATTTGTGTGGCATGGTATATCTTGGTAGCTTTGGGAAACAGAAATATTGTAAGAACATCCTTATGGCATATTCTTCATTCTCTCTTCCTTTGAAGTCAGTAAATTTTGAGTACCCTGTATAGGTTTCCTTATTCTTCTTTACAAAGCTGGGGTCAAGTTTGGTTCCCATTGGAAAGAACTGCAAAGCGGCTCTAATATGTTCTGCTTTTATGGTGATACCCACCTCCTGATTATCCTTGTTCTTGACTTTGCACCTGAAATAAGCATCATTCCCTTTTCCTATTTCCAACAGACTACTCATTACTTGTGCCACTCTTTCAAAATCAATGAAGAAGATGGGCTCTTCCAATAGTTTGTGCAACCCTACTGCCTTCCATCTTTTCATATTGACAACAACTCTTTGAAATCTGTAGAACTTTTGAGATAGCATTGTATATTTATATCCTCCTATTCCCACTGTGAATATGTGCTGACCAATTATGCTTAAGGTCTCCTTGAGTTCCTTCACCACCTTCTCAGCTTCTGGAATTTCTAGCTCTTCATCTGAATCTAGGTCCACTTGTTCTACTGTAGCTTCACTATCCAGAAACCAGTGTCCTCTTGATAGAGTAACTGATTCTGCTTTGAAATCATGAATTTGGAACTCCTTTGCATTCACCATCTTGGATATATAACACACAAAAAGAAAGAACTCCACCCACATGAGTCACAAGAAATCAAAAGTAATCTTTATTTTGAGATGTCATGACAGAAGAATGAAAATAAAATTCCAAATAAATTCTGCTTCTTCAAAAAGACTCAATCAACGTGATCATTACAGGTGTAGCAAGATGTCTAATGCACTCTCCTCAATTGTCACTCTCCTCTTTTGACAATCCTCATCCAAGAAGAAGATGTTTTTGGAAGAAAAAGATTGAATCAAAAATAAAAAAAAATAAACAATAAGAAATTCCAAAAAATAGAAATCATAAAGAATGGAATAGATAATACAAAAATAATAAATAGGAATCTGCTTCTCTCCTTCCTATATCTTGCTTTGTGCTATATAATTTTGAAAGGAAAAAAAAATTTAGATATTGATTTTTAAGATTTTATTTCACCTATAGAATCGTCATGTCTATTTTTTAACATGCAATGAAAGTGTTCTTCTCAAAAATTTTTATTTTTTACAAAAATTTCTGAATTATAAAATCGCGATTCCATGTTTTTTCTATTATTTTCTATTTTTCTGTGTTATATGATCACTAAAATGCAAGGAAATACAACAAAATAATGTTGAGACTCCTTACCTTGCTTGGTTGGTTGAAAACTTCTCCAAAATAATTGGCTGCAGAAAATCGTGACTTTTTGTTTGCTCTCACTCTCTCTCACACTCACTCAAATGAGTTTTTCTTGCAATTCCAAGATTTTATAGTGTCCAGAAAATCGCGATTTTGTGTAATTTCCACTGTTCTTCACTCTTTCACTTGTCCAACTTCACTTACTCAATCTTGATGAAATCTCTTGCAATTACCTTTCTCCAAAAACCCAAATATGCTGAAAATTCCAAAAAATTTCTCTTACAGAAAATCGCGATTTTGTGCAGAAAATCGTGTTTTTTCTGTACTTCTTATTTTGTGCAAATTTGAGTATTCTCTTTTGTTGTTTCCCTTCAACACCCTTTACCAATTGCAATTCAACAGACTCCTGTACTTTTGCATCAAAGTCACAACCTTATTCAAAGAGTCGAGATTCTGTGCAGAGAATCGTGTTTTTTCTAATTTTCTAGTTTTTGGCAAATGTTTTGCTTTCTTACCACCAGATCTCTTCCACACTTGTCAACAAAACTTCAGTCCATCTTCCCAAGGAAAAAAAGAAATTTGTTTGATTGTTTTAATGAATTTAATGAATTTTTTTAGTATTTTGCCCTAAATTAAGGTAAACACTTCACTTAGGGTTTCTTGTTTGGTGATCTCTTGATCCTGTGTTCCTTGATTGGTTATACTCTCTTATGCCTTGGCTATCAAAACAGTTCATGAGAAAACTTCCTAAAAGAAAAATTGTGCTATGAAATGCAAGTATCAATTTTTGCAAAGATAAACTCAAACATTTTTTCTTCAAAATGCAAATCAGCTTTTTTTTTTAATGCTTTGACTTGGTTAACAAATGAATCTTTTCTACTTGCATCTAGCTACTTTACTTGACTTTTCCTTAATGCAACCATGTTATCTTCCCAAGATCAACAATTTTGCCTAGTACTTGGTCAAAAAGCACTCTAAAAATGCAAGAATAGACACATGTTACCTCATCTTCAGCTTTCTTCATTGAAATTTTTCACACACCTGCACTTTAACTTCAAAAAATGAGATGAGCAACTATCAATTTACAATAATTTTAGCACTTCCAATTCTAAAAGATGATCTATTGCTTTCTTTTCCCAAAAGACAAACAAAGACATCTACCTTGTCATGTTCACATTTCTTGATTAAAGAGTGTTACCTTTTCCATGTGTTCATTACCATCATCAACAGAAGATCCAGCAAGGTCCAACTTCAATGAAGCTTTTGAAATACTCCCCGACAACGGCGCCAAAAAATGTTTGTTATTGATCTTTGGAGTTGTCCTCTCCAATCATTTAGCATGAAGAATTAACAATACATCTTTATTTTGTCAATCTTGGAAGTATTCAAGAGACCACAACCCCTTCTAGATGATAGAATCCAAGAAATAAGAGAATAATGGCTGGATTTCTGAGAATAGTAAAAATGAAAAGGAATTTCTAGGGTTTGGATTATCTTGAGCAAATCTCCACAATTTTCCACAATCTTGGTGTCTAATACATGCTATTTTCTTAGCAGAACACAATTATGAAGTCAAAACTCAAAAATCTTACATGTACCATACAGACGAGACAATCGTGATTCTATAAAAATAGATGATTTCCATCTCCAGCACCATTTTTCATCAACTTATCACTCAACACATCAGTATTCAGCTCTCTTCATACACATTCAATCAGAAATACACAATAGAGGCTCACAAATCTCCATGGATACACAAAGAATAGACTCAACAAATCAAAGAAACCACACAAAGAGGAGAAACACGATTTTCAGCAGGAAACTCTCTCTATTCACTTGGATAGCATGAAAACAAATAACCAACCTCTCAAAAATAGAGGAAATTGTCTTATATACATTTTCAAGTGTCCCTTTTCACACTTGAAATTTGGTCCTTTCCTCTTTAATTCTTAAAAATATGCTATCTAGGAGTTTCCAAAAATTCTAGAAAAATTACATAAGATTCTATTCTACATAAGGAAGACTCTTCTTTATTTTTACATCAATTGCATAAATATTTTTACAAATTTTTGGCATTTTATAATTATTTTTTATCAAAAATGCTTCAAAAAATACATCTTCTAACATCCTTCCCCTCCTAGATCTTTTGGCTCCTGACAAAAGACTTTCCTGCTTCACATATTCTGCAAGCTTTTCTTCATATTTTCTTTCTTTGATAGACTTGTGACACTAAATCATGGCTTTTCCTTTCAGTAATGTTCAGGTTGTTCACAATCTCAAACACTGCTTTCCTCCACTGTACTGCAGCTTCTGGTTTATCAATGACATCCTTTTTCAAGTACTCTGTGTAGGCGGCTTCATATGCTGTAATGCGAGACTTTGTAACAACTGATAAATTTCCGAATATCTCAGATTCTCTTTCAAAAAACCCATAGTCAAATGCATCTTCAAATATTTGTAAATAGTGACTGCCCAAAAATATTACTCTACTGTAGTATGCCATTAAACAGATTCTATCGGGTGTTTCACTAAGATCAAATAATAATTCATCCGTTGGAGAATTGAAGCCAATGTAATTTAATGTTCTGACATCTGTATCTGTGTATGTTTCTATACATGCCAGAATTAATCTCATTATTTTGATCAGTAAAATGCATGCAGGGTCATTTAAATCTTTGTATGTAGCTATAACAGACTCAACTGTATCCACCATGTAGTTTTTTGTAGGCCATGTTCTTGCTTTTGGACCAGCTATTTTTGGGAAATTCAACCATTTATGAGACAAATGAAAATTGTGCAAGATTGGGGTAATGATTGCTTATACCTTCAGACCAAAGGAAGAATAACCAAAGTAAATCTAAGAAATGGGTACTACTGTGACGTATCTCCTCAAGAATGGTTTAAAATACATCAGAATCAAGAGTTGAGTGAGGAATCAGAAATGGAAGACTAGGATGAAACTGAATCATCAGTATGGAAGTGCAATATGATAAGAAATCTTACCAATAGGAAAAGGAGATTGAGAAGAGAAGATTGTGTGGAAGGAAGGAAGTTACAAGATGAGAACTATGTACCACAACAATCCAAAGATGAGGAATTTGAGCTCTATGGGTGGAATCAAATTTTGGCTACCATGGATCTAGCGAGTGACGAGTATGTAGGAGTGGAATTTCAAAATGAAGAAGGATATGATGTCTTTCACATTGGAATACAAATGATAAAGGTATCCGGAACAGAAGAGGACAAAGAAGAAGAAATGATATTAGAAAAAGGGAAGATAATTTTTGGAAGAAGTAAAAGCTGAAGATGCTATTAAAGATAAAATCCCAGGCAAGTATAAGAAAAACAAACACAAGGAAATAGAAGAAAATCAGGAGGATGAGAAGAAGAAAAGGGAAAAACACAAGGATCAACAGTTTGATGTACCAGCAAATTTCAAGACTTATGAAGTAGAAGACAGACTACTTCTAAAAATGAAACCAAAGAGAGAAAAAAAGAAAGGAGAGGCTTATGATAATGAGGAACAAACTAAAAAGATCATGATCACTCAGGAAGAGGAAGAAGAAAGACATATTGTAGTGGCTGATGACATGACAACTCAAGAAGAGGAGGCACTAAGAAACTTGGCAAGAAACTATAGGGATGTGTTTGCTTATAGCTATAAGGATTTGAAAGGTATTGATCCAAAAATCTGTGAGCATAAGATTCCTATTACACCTGATGCAAAACCCAGCAAACAGAGACATTACACATTCAATGATAAATACTCTGCTAAAATCAAGGAAGAGATTGACAAGCTGTTGGTTGCCAATTTCATCTATGAGATTGAGTATACAGAATGGATATCTCCTATAGTTGTGGTACCAAAAAAGAATGGGAAACTTAGGGTATGCATTAACTTGAGAAAAGTGAATGTAGCAACTATAAGAGATAGTTATCCATTGCCAATAACAGATCACCTTCTAGAAAGAGTTGCAGGGAAGGAGGTTTATAGTTTTTTAGATGGTTTTTCAGGATACAATCAGGTACCTATAGCATTGGAAGATCAACATAAGACTGCCTTCTCCACAGAATGTGGAATTTATGCTTTTAGGGTTATGCCCTTTGGGTTGACTAATGCCCCAGCAACTTTTCAAAGAATAATGTGTCATATCTTCAAAGAGTTCCTGAGAAATGTAATGGAAATATATGTGGATGATCTGTGTACGTTTTCATTAAATAGACAGGATCACATGAAAAATTTAGAAAATATATTCAAGAAATGCAGAACATACAGAGTATGCTTAAATCCAGAGAAGTGTGTATTTTTTGTGAGACAAGGAAGGATGCTAGGTCACATAGTCTCTAAAAATGGAATTTCAACTGATGAGAAGAAAATAAAGGCCATAATAGAACTTCCAAGACCAACAAATGTAAAGGAACTTCAAACTTTCATGGGACATTGTGGGTACTACAGAAAATTTGTTCACAAGTTTGCTGGCATAGCTAAACCCTTATATGCCCTAATCACAAAATTTGAGTGGACCAAGGAATGTGACCAAGCTTTTGAAACTTTAAAAACTTGTTTGGTAACAGCCCCAATTCTAAAAACACCCCAATGGGATAAAATTTTTCATGTCCATGTGGATGCTTCAAATTATGCTTTGGGATGTGTGTTGGCACAACCAATAGAAGGAAGCAAGCTAGATTTTCTAGTGGCTTATGCTAGTAGGCAACTAAATTTAGTAAAAAAAAATTACACAACCACTGAGAGAGAAGGATTGGGAATGATATTTGCTGTAAAAAAATACAGACATTATCTTTTGGCCAACAAGTTTAAGTTCTTCATGGCCCATCAAGCTTTACTATATTTGGTAAACAACCCTTATCACACTGGTAGAATAGTCAGATGGTTCCTCTTACTAATGGAATTTGAGTTTGAGGTGGTGGTCAGACAAGGGAAAACACATTTGAGAGCAGATCATCTATCTAGAATCCAGTCTAAAGAGCCCAGTTCACCTCTAGATGATGACCTGCTAGATACTTATTTTTTCAAAATAGAAAGTGTTCCTGAGTGGGCTATGACTTTAGTACCATTACTAACAATGGGACCTTGCAGGACATTTGGAAACAACACACACTTGGTATTACAGAGCAGGAATTTTATGCTGCTAGCAGGACACTTGCATCACCTCAACCATATAGGCATATTGGAATATTGTACTCTTGAAGATGAGCAACAGGAATATCTGAAAAGAGCTCATTGTTGGAATCCTTGCACTCATGCTTCCAGGGTAGTCACCCTAAGTAACCTCAATAGGATGGGGGTACATTGGCCTAATAAGACTCAAGATGTAACAAAATACATTGCTAATTGCAGGAAGTGCCAATTATTGCAAGATTCAGAATTCATAACTCTATATTGGTTCCAAAAAAATCCAGACTGGAGTGAACATATCATTGAGGAGTTGAAAAGGAAGAAGAAAGGAAAACAAGTGATAGCTGGTGCAGATTCCAAAAATCTACAAGTAATCTTTGAAGAATATCAATTGATAGGAGAACAGTTGTATAAGAGAGGAATGGATGGATACTTAAGAATTTGTGTTCCTGAGAATAAATATCTAGAAATGTTGGAACTGGCACATTCTGGAGTAGCAGGAGGACACTTCTCAAGTGACAAAACTGCTAAACTCATTTTATATTCTGGCTTTTGGTGGCCAACCCTATTTCCTGATGCAAGAACCTATGTAAAAAGATGTGATGTCTGTCAAAGGGTGAGTCAACCAAATAAAAGAGATAATATGCCATTAGTTCCATTAATTTCAGCAAGAGCCTTTAGTAAATGGGGGTTGGATTTCATTGGACCTATACACCCTCCAGCAAAACAATCCCATACTGAATACATCATAGTGGCTACAGACTACCTGACAAAGTGGGCTGAGGCCAAAGCCACAAGAAGGAATGATGCTTATACTACTGCCAGATTCCTGTATGAAAATATTATCACCAGATTTGGACTTCCAATTGAATTGGTAAGTGATAGGGGGACCCATTTTGTAAACCAAATCATAGAAAACCTCACTGAATATTTCCTGATCAGTCATAGAAAGTCAGCCCCATATCACCCACAAGCCAATGGGTTAGCAGAAAGTACTAATAAAGTACTTTGTACTGTACTATCAAAATTAGTAAACACAAATAGGAATGATTGGGATTTACAACTTAATCATGTCCTATGGGCATATAGAGTGGCTTATAAAACTGCAATAGGAAACACACCATTCAATCTAGTATATGGACAAAATGCAGTTCTACCTATGGAATTCCTTATTCCAACATTAAAAGTAGGTAGTCACTATAATTGGATTGGACATGAACTATCAGAGAGAGTAATAGAATTGGAAAAATTGGGAGCTTCTAGACTCCAAGCCATAATGAGTATATATGCAGACAAGAAAAGGCAAAAAGCCTATCATGATGTTCACATAAAAGACAAAGATCTACAAGAAGGAGATCTAGTCCTGGCATACATAGTCAAAGAACATCAGAAAGAATTCCAGAAAAAAGGACATGGACCATATATTATACATCAGATGAGCAACAGTGGAGCCATTCAACTAGCTAACATAGATGGAGAAATCATGCCAAACTTCATAAGTGGATGTAGAGTCAAGAGGTATGATTGTCCATTAACTGTTGATGAATGGAGAAGGTTGCAACAAGCTCAAAACAGGAAAAGAGAAGAGGAAGCCATTAGAAAAGAGGCTCAACAGGAAGCAAAGGAAAGGATAAGAAAAGCCCAAGATTTTAGGGAAGTCTGTTTGTGTCAAACTCCTCTAAAACTAAAAGAACATTTGCCTGTGATGACAATGAATTTTCAAAATGACAAAATAAGGGTTTTGATAGATTCTGGAGCACAAGTGAATCTAATTAGTTCAGCTTTGGTAAGTAAATTTAACATAAAAAGAACTAAAAGCAGAACCCTTATCAAAACTTTGGAAGGGCAAACAGTACAAAGCATGTCTTCACTGTCTATTAAAGTTGAATTCAATGAAGAATAGATGAAAATAGATTCTGAAGAATGGCCAGATCATTTGATGTCTGAAAATTTGATTTTAGGCCAACCATGGCTCCAACAAGGTAAAGTGATTGTGGATTTTGAAAAAATGAAGCTTAAATTAAAAATAAATGACAAAAGGTTTTTAATATTTTTATTGAGTAATGAAGAACAGGAAATTCAATCAGATGTTCAGGATATACACTTGGAAGGATTTACTTTTGCATTTGAAGATACACAGACATTACCAATACAAATGTTAAATGATCAAGCTTCATGTAATCAACATCAGCAAAAGATTGGAAGAGCAAAGCAGGGTGGAGAGATAGGAAGAAGGTGGCAATCATGGCATTGTATAAAGCATCAAAACATCAGAACAAGAAGCATATGGAATCAAAGTCTACAGGAGGTCTGCTCATCAAAACAGAAATCCAGGACAAAATGGATATGGAGACCAAAAAATTCTACAAAAAGTTTATTAGAAGGAAACAGATGTTTGTCTGAAACAAGGACAACTAGAGCAAAAAAGTCTTGGGTCAAAAAATCAGAGTTCTTTCAATGGAAAAAAGACCATCCATATCTTTAGAATTTTCTTAGAAACAAATCAGAATGTTGAAAAAAAAGAGAATAAAAAAATATTGGAAATTATGACAAAAGTATTTTTACCTTATTCTTTTCCTAAAAAGAGAATTAGGAGGGGAAGGAAAGGAAATAGAAAAAATTAGTGTATTTTTTTTCTTTCAAAATTATATAGCACAAAGCAAGATATAGGAAGGAGAGAAGCAGATTCCTATTTATTTATTTTTTTCTTTGTATATCTATTCCATTCTTTATGATTTCTATTTTTTATTCAATCTTTTTCTTCCAAAAACATCTTCTTGGATGAGAATTGTCAATTGAGGAGAGTGCATTAGACATCTTGCTACACCTGTAATGATCACTTTGATTGAGTCTTTTTGAAGAAGCAGAATTTATTTGGAATTTTATTTTCATTCTTCTATCATGACATCTCAAAATAAAGATTACTTTTGATTTCTTGTGACTCATGTGGGTGGAGTTCTTTCTTTTTGTGTGTTATATATCCAGGATGGTGAATGCAAAGGAGTTACAAATTCATGATTTCAAAGCAGAATCAATTACTCTATCAAGAGGACACTGGTTTCTGGATAGTGAAGCTACAGTAGAACAAGTGGACCTAGAGTCAGATGAAGAGCTAGAAATTCCAGAAGCTGAGAAGGTGGTGAAGGAACTCAAGGATACCTTAAGCATAATTGGTCAGCACATATTCACAGTGGGAGTAGGAGGATATAAATATACAATGCTGTGTTAAGAGTTCTACAGATTTCAAAGAGTTGCTGTCAATATGAAAAGATGGAAGGCAGTAGGGTTGCACAAACTATTGGAAGAGCCCATCTTCTTCATTGATTTTGAAAGAGTGGCACAAGTAATGAGTAGTCTGTTGGAAATAGGAAAAGGGAATGATGCTTATTTCAGGTGCAAAGTCAAGAACAAGGATAATCAGGAGGTGGGTATCACCATAAAAGCAGAACATATTAGAGCCGCTTTGCAGTTCTTTCCAATGGGAACCAAACTTGACCCCATCTTTGTAAAGAAGAATAAGGAAACCTATACAGGGTACTCAAAATTTACTGACTTCAAAGGAAGAGAGAATGAAGAATATGCCATAAGGATGTTCTTACAATATTTCTGTTTCCCAAAGCTACCAAGATATACCATGCCACACAAATCTGTTACACTACTTATGTTTAACAACAAGGACAGAACCAAGCCCTTTGGAGTAATGGATGTGACATCATACATCCATGAACAGCTGAAAGAAGCAGCGAAACATTGAAAACAGAAAAAATTTATGAATGGAGCCCAGTTTTTAACCAAGATCATTTATCATGAGCTAGGAATGGAAGATCAATTGAAGTTGGCTCCAGAGGCTCAATATTTCAGAAGCCTTATGACAGGAGTTAAGAGTCCTCCCAGGAAGATGTATGAGAAAGAAATAGTAGGACAATCTAGCATGAGGGGAGCAGGGATGAAGAGAAAGATAATATCTGAGGAAGTGGTTCCTGTGAAGAAAAGGAAATTGGATCCTAGGAAAGTGGAATGGGAGCAGGATGAAGCTACAAAAGAAGAACAAGAAGCAGCTCAAAAGCAGGTCCAATCTTCTAGTGATCCTCATCCACCCCAAACAAGCAAAGAGCAGTTGTATACATATCTGACTCAAGGTAACAATAAAAGAGCAATGTATGAGGCTCAATATCAAAAAATGCTGGAAGAATATTCTTGCAAATCCATAGATTGGGTCCAAGAGGAGGTAGAGCATTATAAAGCACTTCATGATCAGATGATGACAGCTGAAACAGAAGAGGTATTTGTTAAAAAGGAAGTTGAGTTGCTAGCTTACTTTAAAGAGTTTGAATTTATCAGTTCCAAATACTCCTAATGTGGTTACACAAGCTGCTAAGAAACAGAAAACACCTGAAGATTTGAAGAAGAAGTCTCAGGAGAAGCAGATTCAGGAAGAGATAGTAAAACAGCTCAGTCCTGAAGAAGAAAGAAGGTTGATGAAAGGAAAAGCAGTTATGGTAGAAAAAGAAAGTGAAATAAGAGAAGACTTCAGCTGTGGGTTAGTGCATACAGGAATAAAATCAATATGGACAAATCCCTCACAAACTTACTTCAAATTAGATGAGAGCATTGCAGAAATAGTCAAAAAAGCACAGATAAGCAGTTCATTCATAAATCAGAAAGGTGAAGACAAAGTTCAAGTTCAAAAAACAGAGGAAATAGTAGTGAAAAACAATGCTCAAGAAGTCACAAGAGGAGTAGTGGAAAAGGAGATTATCCAAAGTATAAAGGATGTACATGATTTGAAGAGTAATGAAGAATTGACAACCAATAAAGACCAAGGACCAGAGGGAGAAATGGATCTCAGGGACATTGATGAGCAGAAAGAAGGACAGGAAGAGCAGATAGGTAACGACCAGGTAAAATCTGTTGAGGAAAGTGAATCCATTATAAATCAAGAAACCCTAATCCAGGAAAAAGAAACACAAGTCTTTGAGGAAGAACAGCAAGAGTTGGAAAATAAGCAGGTAGAAGAAATAGAGGTAGATGAAGATATATCAAGACATGAAGACCAGGAGGATCAGGTACTGGAACTAGAAGAAGATACCACAGATCAAGAAACATTAGAAGGGGATCAAAGCCATGAAGAACAAAAGGCTAAGGACATAGAGTATGAAGAAGAAGAGGTTAATGAGTGCAAAGAAGACAAACAAATAAAAGTTAAACAGATGGAAATGGAAGTGGGATTAGAAAGAATACCTAGAAATATAAGATCAGCATGCCAGATTATTATGAGTAACATTGAGCAGTTCAGACCATCAAGCAGGAATATGATTATATCTGGTATGGTGGTTGAGTCTGAATTTGAGAAAGGCAGTATGATCTTTAAGGAGCATAAAAGAGAAAAGGAACAAATGACAGAACAATTAAGGATTGTTCAGGAGAAGAATGAGGAATTTTCAAATAGAATAATTGCTTTGGAGGAACTAGAAGTACAAAAACAAAATAGAATTCAATATCTTGAAGAGAAGAGTGTAAAACTAACAGAACAGAATAATAAACTAGAGATGGAGCTGAAAAAAATTGAAGGGAGATATAGAACCCTGCAGACTTCTTATCAAATTTTGACCAAAGCAAATGAAGAGATAAACAGAATATTATTGGAAGAAGGTCAGATGAAGGATGAAGGAAAGACTGCTCAGATATCAGAGGAAGAAAAGGAGGAGTTGCACAAGGAGATCCAAAGATTACAAACAGAGTTAAAAGAAGCCAAGGAATTGGAGAAAGAGGCCAGTGTACATGCTGCTACATCAATGAGAGGATATAACAAGTTGCACATGGATATGGGAAAAGAAAGGAGTGATTGGCAGTTAAGGATGGAAAAGGAAAAAAATGAATGGGTAAAAGAAAGAGAGTTATGGGCAATACAGAACGGAAGTCTAATGGTGACAATAGAAGAATTACAGAAAAAATTGGACAAGCCACAAGCTCAGGAAGAAACACATGTAGAAACCACATATACAGAAGAATATGAGGTAGGAAATAATGATGGAATACAACATGACAATGAACCAGCAAATAAAAGACCAGAGGAAGAATATTTAGAAGAATTTGTCAAAAAATTGCTGACAAATAGAGATTCTAGAATAGATTTTATCAGAAAAATGCATGATGAATATGAAGATCAAATTGTTACATTTGCATTGAATAAAGGGATTAATCCGGACTAGCATCATTGGGCTGCAGACAGATTGGGCATACCTTTATGTATGATCATGGAGAGTATCAAGAACTATCAAATAGCAAGAGTTGGATTACCTCCAAATAAATATCTAGAATATGAAGAAGATATTAACGTGACCAAAGAATTATTTGAGAGAGCCAATCCAAAGTGGAGGAACAAATGGTTGGATGCAAATAAAGAATGTAGGAAAATTTGGAAGGAAGCACCTCTTCAATTGAAAATTAATCCAGTTTACTGCCCAGTAGCCAGAAGAAGAGAATGGACAGTTTTTTGGGAAAGACAGAGCGAAGGTCAAATCCCACCTAAATGGTTGAATTTCCCAAAAATAGCCGGTCCAAAGGCAGGAACTTGGCCTACAAAAAACTACATGGTGGATACAGCTGAGTCTGTTATAACTACATACAAAGATAAACGACCCTGCATGCATTTTACTGATCCGAGTGATGAGATTAGTTCTGGCATGTATAGAAACATACAGAGATACAAATGTCAGAACATTAAATTACATTGGCTTCAATTCTCCAACAGATGCATTATTGTTTGATCTTAGTGAAACACCCGATAGAATCTATTTAATGGCATACTACAACAGAGTAATATTTTTGGGCAGTCACTATTTACAAATATTTGAAGATGCATTTGACTATGGGTTTTTTGAAAGAGAATATGAGATATTCAGAAATTTATCAGTTGTTACAAAGTCTCGCCTTACAGCATATGAAGCCGCCTACACAGAGTACTTGAAAGAGGATGTCATTGATAAACCAGAAGCTGCAGTACAGTGGAGGAAAGCACTGTTTGAGATGGTGAACAACCTGAACATTACTGAAAGGAAAAGTCATGATTTAGTGTCACAAGTCTATCAAAGAAAGAAAAAATGAAGAAAAGCTTGCAGAATATGTGAAGCAGGAAAGTCTTTTGTCAGGAGCCAAAAGATCTAGGAGGGGAAGGATGTTAGAAGATGTATTTTTTGAAGCATTTTTTTATAAAAAAATAATTATAAGATGCCAAAAATTTGTAAAAATATTTATGCAATTGATGTAAAAATAAGGAAGAGTCTTCCTTATGTAGAATAGAATCTTATGTAATTTTTCTAGAATTTTTGGAAACTCCTAGATAGCATATTTTTAAGAATTAAAGAAGAAAGGACCAAATTTCAAGTGTGAAAAGGGACACCTGAAAATGTATATAAAACAATTTCTTCTATTTTTGAGAGGTTGGTTATTTGTTTTCATGCTATCCAAGTGAATAGAGAGAGTTTCCTGTTGAAAATCGTGTTTCTCCTCTTTGTGTGGTTTCTTTGATTTGTTGAGTCTATTATTTGTGTATCCATGGAGATTTGTGAGCCTCTATTGTGTATTTCTGATAGAATGTGTATGAAGAGAGCTGAATACTGATGTGTTGAGTGATAAGTTTATGAAAAATGGTGCTGGAGATGGAAATCATCTATTTTTACAGAATCACGATTGTCTCGTCTGTATGGTACAGGTACCATTTTTGAGTTTTGACTTCATAATTGTGTTCTGCTGAGAAAATAGCATGTATTAGACACCAAGATTGTGGAAAAGGGTGGAGATTTGCTCAAGATAATCCAAACCCTAGAAATTCCTCTTCATTTTCACTATTCTCAGAATCGCGACTTTTTGAATAAGGTTGTGACTTTGATGCAAAAGTACAGGAGTCTGTTGAATTGCAATTGGTAAAGGGTGTTGAAGGGAAACAACAAAAGAGAATACTCAAATTTGCACAAAATAAGAAGTACAGAAAAAACACGATTTTCTGCACAAAATCGCGATTTTCTGTAAGAGAAGTTTTTTGGAATTTTATGTATATTTGGGTTTTTGGAGAAAGGTAATTGCAAGAGATTTCATCAAGATTGAGTAAGTGAAGTTGGACAAGTGAAAGAGTGAAGAACAGTGGAAATTACACAAAATCGCGATTTTCTGGACACTATAAAATCTTGGAATTGCAAGAAAAACTCATTTGAGTGAGTGTGAGAGCAAACAAAAAGTCGCGATTTTCTGCAGCCAATTATTTTGGAGAAATTTTCAACCAAGCAAGCAAGGTAAGGAGTCTCAACATTATTTTGTTGTATTTCCTTGCATTTTAGTGATCATATAACACAAAAAAATAGAAAATAATAGAAAAAACATGGAATCGTGATTTTATAATTCAGAAATTTTTGTAAAAAATAAAAAGTTTTGAGAAGAACACTTTCATTGCATGTTAAAAAATAGACATGACGATTCTATAGGTGAAATAAAATCTTAAAAATCAATATCTAATTTTTTTTTTCAAAAATTGATCAGAATCGCGATTCTATAGTCAAACACAAAATCGCGATTCTCTGATCTAAGGACAAAATCGCGATTCCCAGAACGCGATTTTCATTAGAAAATCGTGTTATTTACGATTGTGAGCAATCACGATTGTCTAGGAAGAAAATCGTGAAAGACACGATTTTGAATACAGAATCGTGAAAAACACGATTTTGAACACAAAATCGTGGAAAACACGATTTTGAGTACAAAATCATGTAAAACACGATTTTGAACACAAAATCGTGAAAAACACGATTTTGAACACAGAATCGTGAAAAACGCGATTTTGAACACAGAATCGTGAAAAACACGATTTTGAACACAAAATCGTGGAAAACACGATTCTCAATAGAAAATCGTGAAAAAACACGATTTTAGTCAGAAAATCGTAAAAAACACGAATTTGAGTAGAAAATCGTGAAAACCATGATTTTAGTCAGAAAATCGTGAAAACCACGATTTTAGTCAGAAAATCGTGAAAACCACGATTTTAGTCAGAAAATCGTGAAAACCACGATTTTAGTCAGAAAATTGTGAAAAACACGATTTTGAGTAGAAAATCGTGAAAACCACGATTTTAGTGAGAAAATTGTGAAAACCACGATTTTAGTCAGAAAATCGTGAAAAACACGATTTTGAGTAGAAAATCGTGAAAAACACGATTTTGAGTAGAAAATCGTGAGAACCACGATTTTAGTCAGAAAATCGTGAAAACCACGATTTTAGTCAGAAAATCGTGAAAACCACGATTTTGAGTAGAAAATCGTGAAAACCACGATTCTGATCAAAAAATCGTGAAAACCACGATTTTAGTCAGAAAATCGTGAAAAACACGATTTTGAGTAGAAAATCGTGAAAAACACGATTTTGAGTAGAAAATCGTGAAAACCACGATTTTAGTCAGAAAATCGTGAAAAACACGATTTTGAACACAGAATCGTGAAAAATTAACTGAATGATCCTTAGGTCTGGGAACAAATTAAACACACATACTAAGCAAGACTTAGGAAGGAAGGAAATAGAACCAGTGGAAGGGGAAGTGCAAAAAAGAAATCTAGGGCAAGGAAACAACATGGAAAATTTAAATGAAACAAATGAACCCATTGAAACTGGGGATTTTAGAAATATCCTCAAATACATGTATACAAATAGGTTTGGAACCTATATGTATCAGGATGGAATGCATAAATTTCTCATTAGATTGAGAAACTTAGAAGTTCCCCTGAACATAACACCAGTAGCTCAATTCAAGGATGGTAGATATGAAGATAGGCAAGGATGTGTATACATCTTCTCACAAGACCCAGAAAATTCAAATGATTTAGGGCAATGTGCAGACAAGAGACCTTGGGAACAGAACCTAGGACAATCAGAATTACCAAGACCACATGAAAACTACACTAGTACTGAGCAACAACAAGGGAGGAGAACATAAGTTTCCCCAAATCCTTTTGAAAAGGAACCAGAAGGATTTAATGAATTTCCACTAAGAAGAAGACATCATTGGCAATATCAGGGTAGAATGCTTAGACCATATCAGGTAGCCAAATGCATGAAAAATCAATATGAAGGATATTCTGATCCTCATGCTCATGCTGCAGAGTTTAGGCAATTAATTAGAGCGGAAGAGGTAGAGGATTACAAAGTCCAATTTGAAGCATTTGGTCTAACCCTAATAGGACCTGCATTATCTTGGTTCATTCCTTTGAGGAAAGAAATGTACCTAGATATTGAATCTTTCCTAGAAGCCTTCATTTGGGAATTCTCAAAGACTGGAATAAAACATAGCACAGCCACTCTGATACACAGTTTTAAACAACAAAAAGATGAAAATGTCAGAGAGGCAACCAGGAGATTTAAGCAATACATTGACAGATGTCCTAAAGAAGAAGTACCTTCCATGGCAAGACAAGTAACATAGAAGGATTAAGAAGTGCTCAATTAAGGACCCTAGTGTACTATAGGAGATGCCCTGATCTAGGAGCTTGTGTAAAAGAAGCAATAGATTTGGAAGATAACAGAGGCCAAGATCTGTTAGCATTTGATCAACCTAGATCAAATGAAGACAAAATCCCACCAGCAGAAGAATTAGCTCAGGCCATTGCTAAAGCCCTAGAGGTAAGCACCAAAACCAATTTGATAAACTCTAGGATAAACACAAACAAAAAATGCTACAATTGTGGAGAAAGTCATTTGGTACAACAATGTCCATATCAAAAGCCTCCACATTTTCAAGATAGGAAAACACTCAAATATTGTACACTAGAGAGGAAATGGACAAATCATACCAGGGAGGAATGCTTTTATAATAAACAACCCATAAAGGAGAGAGATTATGGAAGCCAAAGAGAATCAGTATATGTTGAGCAACCAAGACCTGTGCTTGGGCAACAACCTCCTATACCAACAAATGTGGTACCAATCAAATACACACCAATAGAGGAGGGAAACTCAAGAACAAATTCACCATACAAAGAAGATTATCAATGGAATGAAGGATATCAAGAAGAATGGGAAGGTTATGAATTAAGAGAACCAGAATTACAAGCCCTAGACTTGGGAAATGGAAGAATTGAGATGGACACTGCCACTTTCATGTATATAACCAATAATTATATGTCCAATCAAAAACCTCAAGTCAAAGTGGGACCAAAGATAACTTGTTATAGGTGTGGGGGAGAACATTTCATTAGAGACTGTCCACAACCTCCTACGTTAAGAATAGAGGGAGCTTATTGCAAGGATTGTGGCAGGGAACATTTGATAAAGGATTGCCCAAAAAATCCTCAAAAACAACAACACACACCTAATAACATACCACTAAAAGCAGTCAATATCATGGAACAAGAAGAATTGAGTGACATTGACCAAGTGAATGTAAATGCTATAACAAGGTCACAAACAAAACAACAAAGAACAACTAAGGAACAAAATGAAGGTTCAATCTCAAAGGTGAAGAAAAATAGACAAAAAGGGAAATGGGAAAGGAAACAAAGAATGGGTAAAAATTTGGAAGAAGAAAATAGGGAACAATCAAACAGTGCTTCTCCTCAAAAGACACAAACCCAGTTGGAGATAGGAAATTCACAAACTCTAGACACTCTAATAAAAGCATACAGGGGAAGAATTCAAGAGGGACCAAGCCCTATTGATCATACAATGGCTTATCCTTTGCCAGACTTAGAACATGAAAGGTTGCAGAAGTGTAAAAAAATCATACGGGAAGTGCAACTCAAAATGGGGGAAGTAGACAATTCTCAAAAAACAGTTGAGGAATCTGAGACAACAAAAACAAGAAGAAATTGTAACAAGGAAGAAAATCCACAAGTAACATTCCAGGTGAATATAGATAAACAATGCACAATTCTATATCACAACACATGGGAAAATTTAATGAAACAAAATCCTCACTTACAAAACCAAATGAAAACATGGGAAACAACACCAGAAAATCTTCATCCACAACTACAGGAAATGGAGGAGTTGTGGTATATTCCCATTGATAAGATAGGAGGATATTGTGAAGGAGAAGAGGGAAACTCAACCTTAAAAATACAATTTGGTAAAAACCAGGCCAAAGCTATTCTGGATAGTGGATCAGGAGTGGCCATCATGACTAAACAAACTTGGGAAAAATGGGGAAAAAATGAATTATTACCCACCAAAATGAGATTGCAACTTGCAGATGGACACATAGAAAAACCCCTAGGAATATGGGAAAAAGTGATTGTGGACATATGTGGAATAGAGATAGAACATACCTTTGCTATAGTTGAATTCCCACAATCCACTTCATATGAAATTATCCTAGGAAGACCATTTATGAGACAAATGCAAATTGTGCAAGATTGGGGTAATGATTGCTTATACCTTCAGAGCAAAGGAAGAATAACCAAAGTAAATCTAAGAAATGGGCACTACTGTGACGTATCTCCTCAAGAATGGTATAAAATACATCAGAATCAAGAGTTGAGTGAGGAATCAGAAATGGAAGACCACGATGAAACTGAATCATCAGTATGGAAGTGCAATATGATAAGAAATCTTACCAATAGGAAAAGGAGATTGAGAAGTGAAGATTGTGTGGAAGGAAGGAAGTTACAAGATGAGAACTATGTACCACAACAATTCAAAGATGAGGAATTTGAGCCCTATGGGTGGAATCAAATTTTGGCTACCATGGATCTAGCGAGTGACGAGTATGTAGGAGTGGAATTTCAAACTGAAGAAGGATATGATGTCTTTCACATTGGAATACAAATGATAAAGGTATTCAGAACAGAAGAGGACAAAGAAGAAGAAATGATATTAGAAAAAGGGAAGACACAATTTTTGGAAGAAGTAAAAGCTGAAGATGCTATTAAAAATAAAATCTCAGGCAAGTATAAGAAATACAAACACAAGGAAATAGAAGAAAATTAGGAGGATGAGAAGAAGAAAAGGGAAACAAACAAGGATCAACAGTTTGATGTACCAGCAAATTTCAAGACTTATGAAGTAGAAGACAGACTACTTCTAAAAATGAAACCAAAGAGAGAAAAAAAGAAAGGAGAGGCTTATGATAATGAGGAACAAAATAAAAAGATCATGATCACTCAGGAAGAGGGAGAAGAAAGACATATTGTAGTGGCTGATGACATGACAACTCAAGAAGAGGAGGCACTCAAAAACTTGGCAAGAAACTATAGGGATGTGTTTGCTTATAGCTATAAGGATTTGAAAGGTATTGATCCAAAAATCTGTGAGCATAAGATTCCTATTACACCTGAGGCAAAACCTAGCAAACAGAGACATTACACATTCAATGACAAATACTCTGCTAAAATAAAGGAAGAAACTGACAAGCTATTACCTGCCAATTTCATCTATGAAATTGAGTATACAGAATGGATATCTCCTATAGTTGTGGTACCAAAAAAGAATGGGAAACTTAGGGTATGCATTAACTTGAAAAAGGTAAATGCAGCAACTATAAGAGATAATTATCCACTGCCCATAACAAATCATCTTCTAGAAAGAGTTGCAGGGAAGGAGGTTTATAGTTTTTTAGATGGTTTTTCAGGATACAACCAGGTACCTATAGCATTGGAAGATCAACATAAGACTGCCTTCTCCACAGAATGGGGAATTTATGCTTTTAGGGTTATGCCCTTTGGGTTGACTAATGCCCTAGCAACTTTTCAAAGATTAATGTGTCATATCTTCAAAGAGTTCCTGAGAAATGTAATGGAAATATATGTGGATGATCTGTGTACTTTTTCATTAAAAAGATAGGATCACCTGCAAGATTTAGAAAATATATTCAGGAAATGTAGAACATACAGAGTATGCTTAAATCCAGAGAAGTGTGTATTTTTTGTGAGACAGGGAAGGATGCTAGGTCAAATAGTCTCTAAAAATGGAATTTCAACTGATGAGAAGAAAATAAAGGCCATAATAGAACTTCCAAGACCAACAAATGTAAAGGAACTTCAAACTTTCATGGGACATTGTGGGTACTACAGAAAATTTGTTCAGAAGTTTGCTGACATAGCTAAACCCTTATATGCCCTAATCACAAAATTTGAGTGGACCAAGGAATGTGACCAAGCTTTTGAAACTTTAAAAACTTGTTTGGTAACAGCCCTAATTCTAAAAACACCCCAATGGGATAAAATTTTTCATGTCCATGTGGATGCTTCAAATTATGCTTTGGGATGTGTGTTGGCACAACCAATAGAAGGAAGCAAGCTAGATTTTCCAGTGGCTTATGCTAGTAGGCAACTAAATTTAGCAGACAAAAATTACACAACCACTAAGAGAGAAGGGTTGGGAATGATATTTGCTGTAAAAAAATACAGACATTATCTTTTGGCCAACAAGTTTAAGTTCTTCGTGGACCATCAAGCTTTACTATATTTGGTAAACAAACCTTGTCACACTGGTAGAATAGTCACACGGTTCCTCTTAGTAATGGAATTTGAGTTTGAGGTGGTGGTCAGACAAGGGAAAACACATTTGAGAGCAAATCATCTATCTAGAATCCAGTCTAAAGAGCCCAGTTCACCTCTAGATGATGACCGCCAGATACTTATTTGTTCAAAATAGAAAGTGTTCTTGAGTGGGCTATGACTTTAGTACCATTACTAACAATGGGACCTTGCAGGACATTTGGAAACAACACACACTTGGTATTACAGAGCAGGAATTTTATGCTGCTAGCAGGACACTTGTATCACCTCAACCATATAGGCATATTGGAATATTGTACTTCTGAAGATGAGCAACAGGAATATCTGAAAAGAGCTCATTGTTGGAATCCTTGCACTCATGCTTCCAAGGTAGTCACCCTAAGTAACCTCAATAGGATGGGGGTACATTGGCCTAATAAGACTCAAGATGTAACAAAATACATTGCTAATTGCAGGAAGTGCCAATTATTACAAGATTCAGAATTCATAACTCTATATTGGTTCCAAAAAAATCTAGACTGGTGTGAACATATCATTGAGGAATTGAAAGGAAGAAGAAAGGAAAACAAGTGATAGCTGGTGCAGATTCCCAAAATCTACAAGTCAATTGATAGGAGAACAGTTGTATAAGAGAGGAATGGATGGATACTTAAGAATTTGTGTTCCTGAGAATAAATATCTAGAAATGTTGGAACTGGCACATTCTAGAGTAGCAGGAGGACACTTCTCAAGTGACAGAACTGCTAAACTCATTTTATATTCTGGCTTTTGGTGGCCAACCCTATTTCCTGATGCAAGAACCTATGTAAAAAGATGTGATGTCTTTCAAAGGGTGAGTCAACCAAATAAAAGAGATAATATGCCATTAGTTCCATTAATTTCAGCAAGAGCCTTTAGTAAATGGGGGTTGGATTTCATTGGACCTATACACCCTCCAACAAAACAATCCCATACTGAATACATCATAGTGGCTACAGACTACCTGACAAAGTGGGCTGAGGCCAAAGCCACAAGAAGGAATGATGCTTATACTACTGCCAGATTCCTGTATGAAAATATTATCACCAGATTTGGACTTCCAATTGAATTGGTAAGTGATAGGGGGACCCATTTTGTAAACCAAATCATAGAAAACCTCACTGAGTATTTCCTGATCAGTCATAGAAAGTCAGCCCCATATCACCCACAAGCCAATGGGTTAGCAGAAAGTACTAATAAAGTACTTTGTACTGTACTATCAAAATTAGTAAACACAAACAGGAATGATTGGGATTTACAACTTAATCATGTCTTATGGGCATATAGAGTGGCTTATAAAACTGCAATAGGAAACACACCATTCAATCTAGTATATGGACAAAATGTAGTTCTACCTATGGAATTCCTTATTCCAACATTAAAAGTAGGTAGTCACTATAATTGGACTGGACATTAACTATCAGAGAGAGTAATAGAATTGGAAAAATTGGGAGCTTCTAGACTCCAAGCCATACTGAGTATATATGCAGACAAGAAAAGGCAAAAAGCCTATCATGATGTTCACATAAAAGACAAAGATCTACAAGAAGGAGATCTAGTCCTGGCATACACAGTCAAAGAACATCAGAAAAAATTCCAGAAAAAAGGACATGGACCATATATTATACATCAGATGAGCAACAGTGGAGCCATTCAACTAGCTAACATAGACGGAGAAATCATGCCAAAGTTCATAAGTGGATGTAGAGTCAAGAGGTATGATTGTCCATTAACTGTTGATCATGAATGGAGAAGGTTGCAACAAGCTCAAAACAGGAAAAGAGAAGAGGAAGACATTAGAAAAGAGGCTCAACAGGAAGCAAAGGAAAGGATAAGAAAAGCCCAAGATTTTAGGGAAGTCTGTTTGTGTGAAACTCCTCTAAAACTAAAAGAAAATTTGCCTGTGATGACAATGAATTTTCAAAATGACAAAATAAGGGTTTTGATAGATTCTGGAGCACAAGTGAATCTAATTAGTTCAGCTTTGGTAAGTAAATTTAACATAAAAAGAACTAAAAGTAGAACCCTTATCAAAACTTTGGAAGGGCAAACAGTACAAAGCATGTCTTCACTGTCTATTAAAGTTGAATTCAATGAAGAATATATGAAAATAGATTGTGAAGAATGACCAGATCATTTGATGTCTGAAAATTTGATTTTAGGCCAACCATGGCTCCAACAAGGTAAAGTGATTGTGGATTTTGAAAAAATGAAGCTTAAATTAAAAATAAATGACAAAAGGTTTTTAATATTTTTATTGAGTAATGAAGAACAAGAAATTCAATCAGATGTTCAGGATATACACTTGGAAGGATTTACTTTTGCATTTGAAGATACACAGACATTACCAATACAAATGTTAAATGATCAAGCTTCATGTAATCAACATCAGCAAAAGATTGGAAGAGCAAAGCAGGGTGGAGAGATAGGAAGAAGGTGGCAATCATGGCATTGTCTAAAGCATCAAAACATCAGAACAAGAAGCATATGGAATCAAAGTCTATAGGAGGTCTGCTCATCAAAACAGAAATCCAGGACAAAATGGATATGGAGACCAAAAAATTCTACAAAAAGTTTATCAGAAGGAAATGGATGTTTGTCTGAAACAAGGACAACTAGAGCAAAAAAGTATTGGATCAAAAAATCAGAGTTGTTTCAATGGAAAAAAGACGATCCATATTTGATCTATCTTTAGAATTTTCTTAAAAACAAATCAGAATGTTGAAAAAAAAGAGAATAAAAAAATATTGGAAATTATGACAAAAGTATTTTTACCTTATTCTTTTCCTAAAAAGAGAATTAGGAGGGGAAGGAAAGGAAATAGAAAAAAATATTAAAAAAAAAGAGAAAAGAAAGAAAAGGAAAAAAGAGAAGAAAAAATGGAAGCAATCATCATTATTATTATTTAAAAAAAAAGAGTAAGGAAAGAAAAAAATTGAGAAAAATTGTGTATTTTTCTCCTTTCAAAATTATATAGCACAAAGCAAGATATAGGAAGGAGAGAAGCAGATTCCTTTTTTTTTTGTATTATCTATTCCATTCTTTATGATTTCTATTTTTTATTCAATCTTTTTCTTCCAAAAACATCTTCTTCTTGGATGAGAATTGTCAATTGAGGAGAGTGCATTAGACATCTTGCTACACCTGTAATAATCACTTTGATTGAGTCTTTTTGAAGAAGCAGAATTTATTTGGAAGAATTTTATTTTCATTCTTCTGTCATGACATCTCAAAATAAAGATTACTTTTGATTTCTTGTGACTCATGTGGGTGGAGTTCTTTCTTTTTGTGTGTTATATATCCAGGATGGTGAATGCAAAGGAGTTACAAATTCATGATTTCAAAGCAGAATCAGTTACTCTATCAAGAGGACACCGGTTTCTGGATAGTGAAGCTACAGTAGAACAAGTGGACCTAGAGTCAGATGAAGAGCTAGAAATTCCAGAAGCTGAGAAGGTGGTGAAGGAAATCAAGGAGACCTTAAGCATAATTGGTCAGCACATATTCACAGTGGGAGTAGGAGGATATAAATATACAATGCTGTGTCAGGAGTTCTACAGATTTCAAAGAGTTGCTGTCAATATGAAAAGATGGAAGGCAGTAGGGTTGCACAAACTATTGGAAGAGCCCATCTTCTTCATTGATTTTGAAAGAGTGGCACAAGTAATGAGTAGTCTGTTGGAAATAGGAAAAGGGAATGATGCTTATTTTAGGTGCAAAGTCAAGAACAAGGATAATCAGGAGGTGGGTATCACCATAAAAGCATAACATATTAGAGCCGCTTTGCAGTTCTTTCCAATGGGAACCAAACTTGACCCTAGCTTTGTAAAGAAGAATAAGGAAACCTATGCAGGGTACTCAAAATTTACTGCCTTCAAAGGAAGAGAGAATGAAGAATATGCCATAATGATGTTCTTACAATATTTTTGTTTCCCAAAGCTACCAAGATATACCATGCCACACAAATCTGTTACACTACTTATGTTTAACAACAAGGACAGAACCAAGCCCTTTGGAGTAATGGATGTGACACCATACATCCATGAACAGCTGAAAGAAGCAGCAAAACATTGGGAATAGAAAAAATTCATGAATGGAGCCCAGTTTTTAACCAGGATCATTTATCATGTGCTAGGAATGGAAGATCAATTGAAGTTGGCTCCAGAGGCTGAATATTTCATAAGCCTTATGACAGGAGTTAAGAGTCCTCCCAGGAAGATGTATGAGAAAGAAATAGTAGGACAAACCAGCATGAGGGGAGCAAGGATGAAGAGAAAGATAATATATGAGGAAGTGGTTCTTGTGAAGAAAAGGAAATTGGATCCTAGGAAAGTGGAATGGGAGCAGGATGAAGCTACAAAAGAAGAACAGGAAGCAGCTCAAAAGCAGGTTCAATCTTCTAGTGATCCTCATCCACCCCAAACAAGCAAAGAGCAGTTGTATACATATCTGACTTAAGGTAACAATAAAAGAGCAATGTATGAGGCTATCAAAAAATGCTGGAAGACTATTCTTGCAAATCCACAGATTGGGTTCAGGAGGAGGTAGAGCATTAATGATCATGGAGAGTATCAAGAACTATCAAATAGCAAGAGTTGGATTACCTCCAAATAAATATCTAGAATATGAAGAAGATATTAACATGACCAAAGAACTATTTGAGAGAGTCAATCCAAAGTGGAGGAACAAATGGTTGGATGCAAATAAAGAATGCAGGAAAATTTGGAAGGAAGCACCTCTTCAATTGAAAATTAATCCAGTTTACTGCCCAGTAGCCAAAAGAAGAGAATGGACAGTTTTTTGGGAAAGACGGAGAGAAGGTCAAATCCCACCTAAATGGTTGAATTTCCCAAAAATAGCCGGTCCAAAGGCAGGAACTTGGCCTACAAAAAACTACATGGTGGATACAACTGAGTCTGTTATAACTACATACAAAGATGTAAACGACCCTGCATGCATTTTACTGATCCGAGTGATGAGATTAATTCTGGCATGTATAGAAACATACAGAGATACAGATGTCAGAACATTAAATTACATTGGCTTCAATTCTCCAACAGATGCATTATTGTTTGATCTTAGTGAAACACCCGATAGAATATGTTTAATGGCATACTACAGCAGAGTAATATTTTTGGGCAGTCACTATTTACAAATATTTGAAGATGCATTTGACTATGGGTTTTTTGAAAGAGAATCTGAGATATTCGGAAATTTATTAGTTGTTACAAAGTCTTGCCTTACAGCATATGAAGCCGCCTACACAGAGTACTTGAAAAAGGATGTCATTGATAAACCAGAAGCTGCAGTACAGTGGAGGAAAGCATTGTTTGAGATGGTGAACAACCTGAACATTACTGAAAGGAAAAGTCATGATTTAGTGTCACAAGTCTATCAAAGAAAGAAAAAATGAAGAAAAGCTTGCAGAATATGTGAAGCAGGAAAGTCTTTTGTCAGGAGCCAAAAGATCTAGGAGGGGAAGGATGTTAGAAGATGTATTTTTTGAAGCATTTTTTATAAAAAAATAATTATAAAAATTTGTAAAAATATTTATGCAATTGATGTAAAAATAAGGAAGAGTCTTCCTTATGTAGAACAGAATCTTATGTAATTTTTCTAGAATTTTTGGAAACTCCTAGATAGTATATTTTTAAGAATTAAAGAGGAAAGGACCAAATTTCAAGTGTGAAAAGGGACACTTGAAAATGTATATAAGACAATTTCCTCTATTTTTGAGAGGGTGTTATTTGTTTTCATGCTATCCAAGTGAATAGAGAGAGTTTCCTGCTGAAAATCGTGTTTCTACTCTTTGTGTGGTTTCTTTGATTTGTTGAGTCTATTCTTTGTGTATCCATGGAGATTTGTGAGCCTCTATTGTGTATTTCTGATAGAATGTGTATGAAGAGAGCTGAATACTGACGTGTTGAGTGAGAAGTTGATGAAGAATGGTGCTGGAGATGGAAATCGTCTATTTTTACAGAATTGCGATTGTCTCGTCTGTATGGTATAGGTAACATTTTTGAGTTTTTACTTCATAATTGTGTTTTGCTCAAAAAATAGCATGTATTAGACACTAAGATTGTGGAAAATGGTGGAGATTTGATCAAGATAATCCAAACCCTAGAAATTCCTCTTCATTTTCACTATTCTCAGAAATCCAGCCATTATTCTCTTATTTCTTGGATTCTATCATCAAGAAGGGGCTGTGGTCTCTTGAATACTTCCAAGATTGACAAAATAAAGATGTATTGTTAATTCTTTATGCTAAATGATTGGAGAGGACAACTCCAAAGATCAATAACAAACACATCGTACTTTCCATTCTTTGCTGGGTCTAGAATTGGTTTTGTGAGGTAGCTACCTGATCTTGGGGAGGGAATCTAGGCAGATCCATGTACCTTAATCTAGACCTCTTCGTTTCATCTACATGCCAATATTTCCTTTGATTTTCGTCTAGGTATGTAATCCTAGATGGATTTTCCATATCCCTTAACTCATATATAGTTGTTGGGCTGATGCCTTCTCCTTGTGTTAGTGAATCAGTTTGTAGGAGTAGGTCTGATCCATGTAGTAAGTACACATCCATCAAATAGTCGTCTTGGGGTATCTTGTCCACTTGCAATACTTGAGTCATTACTAACTTTCCCTTAGGGGTAGTCACTGTATCTCCACTGTTGATTCTCCTAGAAGTTCCTTGCCCCCTTAACTCTCCTCTTTTATCATGATGGATGACTATCAAGAGACCAGTGGTCTATTGCAATAGATAGGGGTATGTCAGGTTAGTCTGCCATGATAGACTAGATGGTCTATCATGATAAATTGGTCTATCATGATAGAGGGTCTCCATCACAATAGATTGGGCTTGTCGTCTATCATAGCTTTGGCCTACCATGATAGGGGTAGAAACTTGGAAATTCGTTGAAGCATCTAGTGCTCTAGGAAGGCATTGAGGAGGTCTATGCAAGGTTGTGGATGAAATCTCAAAATTCTCACCTATTTGGTTTGTCATGACAGACCAAGGTGGAGGTCTGAAATTCAAAAAAGTACTCAAAGTTTACCTATGCAGACTATTGAGATAAAAAATAAAGGTGGAACTTGCACAATAGCTGAAATGCATGGTGGTATCACTCTAGCGAAATGGCAAGTACCAACATGAGGAGCTTCACCTCATAAATGTCAATCCGTGGAGACATGAGGACCAGTATGAAGACCGTGAGCAAGTGATGGCACAAGTGCATGAGTGAAAGCACACAAGCATCATTAGGGCGAAAAACGGCCCAAAAAGGGCCGTGTAAGGATTTCAATTAGTTGTGCTTAATCTGGATTAAAGTTGTCAAATCCTTTAAGAAATTCCGTGTAGGTTCATTTAAAACGTATCTTATGCAAATTTTGAAGAGAGAGAAACTCGTATGATAATCATGAAAAGTTTGTGTGATATCTTACGCCTCAAAGTTTGTGCTCATCGGGCGCTGATCAAAATTCGAATTTTCCTCTTGTTCACGGACCTATATAATGTGTGTTGATGACATTTTGCGCTTTTTTACTCTACTTTTCAAAGCAGGCCTGTTTCTCTCTTTCACATCATTTTAGACACTTGCCGATCACTTTTCATAGCACACCATGGAAAACCTTAACCAAATACTCTCGTTGGGCTTTCAAACAATCGAAATCGTTGTGAAAAGTTCCATATCAACATTGCAGTTAGTCAGGAGTATGCGACGACAAGAAAAGTATTCCGAAGGGCTCTTCATCCTCCTGAAGTGGATGGATTGTGAAAGGAAGGCAAGAAACATATCGATATATGGGCAGATGGATCTCTTTATCCAATTGATCCACAAACTGGAAGGTATCCCCCTTTTCATAACCTTCATGATCTGGTTAGATTTGTAGGAGATGGTGAGGATGGTTTACGAGGCTATTGTTCAAGGCTCTGGGATATTTCAAGGAATTATGTACCATACATACACTATCTACAAAACACACTACATCAGAAGGATTTACATATGAGGGAGCTAGAAAACAAATTATCCACTTTATCTTCTCAGTTAGAGTCTTTTAATAAAATGAAAGAAACTCTTATAGGTTTGAGAATGCGGTCAAAACGAATAAAACCTTTTTTAGATTTAACTAAAAAATCTGGCAAAAAAAAAAAGAATGAAAATTGTTAGAGATCATGTGAGAAATGTGCTAGGTTTCAATATGTCGAGCAGTTTTGAGCGCGTACATTTTTGTAATGAAATTTTGAGTCAAAATGATGTTTTAAGACTATTGAAACTGAATGAAAATACATGTTGGAAACGCTTTGTTTTTCAAAAACTCATGACAGAAATGAATCTGTTACTTGAACCATCTCAAATTCAGAAGATTTGTGATAGTGTCAAGGTGCGTAGGAAAGGTTATAGAGCAATTTCAAAAGTTTGGTGTGAATTTTTAAAATTTAACAAAGTTAGAAGTTTTGGATTGCCTAGACCCCATCATGTAGGAAAGTTTCGGCTCTGCTTGAATAAGAAGATCACATCAGTATTTGGTGAATATAAACATATTCATGGTAACATGCCTTACGAAGTAGGAAAACAAAAGTTACATTTCACTGCATTTAACAACATATGGATAGATATTATAAAACTTCAAACATACATGGTTCAGTTCTATAACATAAAAGAACATGAATGTTCTGGTCTATTGAAATTTGTAATCAAACTTGATGAAGCTGAGCTTAAAAAACATCAAAAGATGGAGAGAATAAGTATTGCACTGATGAACAAAGCTTTGGACTATAGCCTTGGGAAATTGGATACTCCATCTCTCAAAGTACAATCAGAAATGGAGTTATGGTGGGTTGGCTGTGCTCAAGTTCCATCTGAGAGCCATAAAACACTTAAATGGTTATTCTCACAGAAAAACATTCCAAATGTTATCCAAAAGCATCATGCAGGAGAATTGTTGAATGTCAAAGACTACGAGAACTTTCAAGTTGAGTGGCATTTGAGTGGAGACCTAAAGACGCTCAAATGCATGTTTGGTATAAGTGGGGGAGCAAATTCTAAGTACCCTTGCTTGTACTGCATGCAAAGCCCAGGCACAAATGGATGGATTTCTAGAGCTGAGGCTGAAGAGGCCCCTTCGAGACAAAATGTTATTCTTCATAACTACTCATCTTCTTCAATGATTTGGGATCCCATACTTCCAATAGCATTGACAAATGTACACATATGTACACTACATGCAGAGTTAAGAATCATTAATAAATTGGTCTGTCTTCCCCTGGATTATGCATATTCTATCAAGCCTACAAATCTTGGAGATGAGTGCATAAAAAAATGTGAATGTCTTCTTTCAGAAATGGGATTTCATGGTGGTGATGTTCATCTAAGAAAAGATCCAAAGCTTTCACAAAATACAGGTGATGTACTACAGGATGTCTCAATGGGAGGTGCAAAAGCAAGGAGATTCTTCAGCAACCATGATGACAAACAACTAAATGCCATGTGGAATTGTTGGAAAAAATTTTGTGAGGTCATGACTAATGTAAAAAGCAAACCAGAAATAGCAATAAAGAGAATGGAGGTGTGGGTCAAACTAGATAATCTTTTTAAGGTCATGAGGCAGCAGGTAACATCAAAAAGTTGTGTGACAGATTTGAGAAAGGCGACCACAGAGCTTATAGAAACCATCATAGAGGCATGGGGTGCCAAAGACATAACATACTACTTGGTGAGTTCCAAAGATATTTTGTTCAATTTATTTATTTTTAATTGAAATAAAGATCTAATGAGATTCTTCTGCTCTTTTAGCATATTCTTCTTGTGCATGGTGCATTCTTTGCAGAAAAAGAACCACTTGCCATGTGGAACACCCAAGGCATGGAAAAATCTCATTATCAAGCAAGGACAAGCTTCTTTAGGTGTACAAGGAAAGGAGGAGGAGTAACAAAGAGCAGTGCCTTCAGAGAGCTTTTTCATTGGTTCTTTAGAAGACAATTACAAAGGGCTTTTTGATTGGTTCTTTAGAAGACAATTACAAAGAACCACATGCCCAATATAATCAGAAGGATGTGACTATCACCAGCCAAAATCATCATGTATCAATATCACAAAATGAAAAAGACTACATTTCAAACAGAGCTTTAATATTTGCAATGTCTTTTATTTCTTTTATTAATGTATGTACATTTCATGATGTATTAAGCTTTGAAAAGAAATATGTCTATTACCATCAGATGACTTTGACTAGAGAACTCTTCATGGATAAATAACAATTAATATTAGGCCATTTTGCAATGTCTTATATCACATTGGGCAATTTCTTTATATGTACATTTGTTGAGATATACAATTTGAAAAAATGAAGTCATTCCTTGAGCCTCTTTGAAGAGCTTGGCTTTGGCAAATCACCTCTATATCTGAGGAACTCTTTTCTCCTGTATCCAGCAATGCTTTTTAAATGTGACACCCCTGCAGCCATTGCATAACTTGAGTAACAAAGAAAGTATCCTGCCCTTGAAGCATTGAGTCCTGGGGCATATCCAAAAATTCTGAGTGGTGCATCGCCATTGAATTACTTCATGGTCTAGTGGAAGTCTAGTGGGAGTCCAATCCAGTGGAAGTCCGGTCCAATGAGTGTTCAATTGAGAGGATTACTCAGTCCATTGATTACATAATTTAGGTTGCTCCTAAATTATAGGTGATCTCGACAGTTACGCCTAATGTGGTCATCAAGCCATCCGAGAGATCATGCCTAAATCAAAATGTTAGGCAGAACAAATCACTAAGGAGAAATCATGAATACACACACTACAAAGGCCTTGATCTAGATTCTATCTATATTGTCATTGAAGCTCCATAGTGGAAGTGCACAGTGGATAGTATCATTGGTGTATATTACAGTTCGCAATTTGAGATTCTGAGTTCTTTGTCTCTCTATGTACAGTTTCTATTAGTCTATTCTGCCTCTCATTACTCTATCTGAAGATCAAATTCCACTGCATTATTCTAGATCGTTATATATTTTTAACATGGTATCAAAGCATAGGAGCTTTTGAGTATCATAGAAGCAAAAATGCAGAAGTCACAAAGGTCTTCAAAGGAATTAAGAGAAAAGATATCGAGCAGTGTGTCTTCATCTACTACTAGGAGTCAAGGTGATTCATCAATAGGAGTATATAGAACACAAACCAGAGCACTAATAGTATCGGTCATGTAAACATTGCGGGTATGACCTCAACATTCATAGAAAGTAAACTCGATGGTACTAATTACACCCTGTGGAAGTTTACAATCACTTCCATCCTTGACTCCTACAAACTACTCAAGATTGTACTTGGGACTGACTGTGAGCCCCAAGAAACACCTGACTCAAATAATCCTGGTGAGATGATTCCTCTTGATGCTGATCTTTACGTGCTTGGAAGCAAAGGAATGTAGATGCACTCTTTACTCTAGTAACAAGTACTTCTGATAGTGTTTGACTCTTATTCAGCACACCACAAAGGCATGTCAAGCTTTGAACATGTTGAGAAATCAACATGAAACTTGGAATCAGACTTGGATTAGAACTTGGAGAATCAACTAGTAGTAGAGAGGCTTGTTGATGGGGAAAATGTTGAAGTGTTTATCACTCACATAAAGAACCTATCGGATCAAATGGTGGGAGCTAGTGTATCGAAGTCAAGTGAGGAGCTAGCTTGACATTATCATTGAATTTTTCCATTGAAGTTTGATGGTCTGGTAATTGCCCTTAATACCCAGATCAGACCTCAACTGTTAACCTTTGAAGAATTTAGTGTCCTACTCATGGAGGAGGAGCTATGTCTCACGGCAAGGAATGATAGCACTAGAGGAGAAGCTACATTCATAGTAATGCCAAAGGTACTAAAACCGATTCTTTGAAAGATGGGGATGAAAGGAAGAAGGACAAGAAGAAGTTCAAGGGAGAATGTTTCCACTTTAAGAAGAAAGGCCACAGAATCCAAGACTATCGCATTAAGAAGGCAGAGGAAAAGTGGTTCTTCAAAAAGTGGAAAGGGCAAGGAGATTGCTAACATTAATGAAACTGAGATTGAATTGTTCATTACAGTAGAGGAAATGTGTTCCGCGATTGAAGATTTAGTAACGGATGACTCATGGGTTTTGGACGGTGGTGCCTCTTGTCATATAACAAGAAGAAAAGACCTTTACAGTTCCCTATAGCCTCTAAAGGAACCCATCATGGTAAAGGTAGGGAATGATGCAAGGTGTCCCTCAAAGGGTAAAGGTATGGTGTCTTTCATTAACAATAAAGGGGATATTAGAAAGCTTAGAGATGTATTGTATGTTCCACAAATCAAACAAAATTTAATTTTGGTAGCTTTTATAATTGATCAAGGTCATCAGATGTCTTTTAAAAAGACAAGAGTGGAGATTTTGGATTAAAAAAACAATTTTGTTGGGACCAGAATAAGGAGGAACAACATATATGAGTTGTCTACTCTTACAACCACAACCGGTGTGGGCACAAGTAAGCTTTGGCATGAAAGATTCGGCCACATTGGAGACCAAGTACTGAAAGAGATGCACCAAAAAGGTATGGTTTCTCACCTCCCTCCGGTTGTAGAGATGAAAGAACCGTGGGAATCTTGCATGATGGGCAAGCAGCAGAGGAAGGCATTTCCACAAGCAAGCAAGAATAGAGCAAGCAATCCTCTTGAGTTGGTGCATGCTGACTTGTGCGGAAAAATGTCTACACAAGCCTTGGGAGGATCTTCCTACTTTATGTTACTCATCGATGAATACATTAGGAAGATGTGGGTGTATTTTCTTCGTGATAAGGCTCAAGCTTTTGGTAAGTTCAAGGAATGGCTCCAGCTTGGTTAAACAGAAATTGGGAAAACGATGAAGAAGTTGAGGATGGATGGTGGAGGTGAGTTCACATCTACAGATTTTGATGATTTTTGCAAGGGCAAAGGAATCAAACACGAACTCATAACGGCACATAACCCTCAACAGAATGGTGTTGTTGAACACCGAAATCGAGCCATTATGTTGGCCATCATTTTTTGTCAGAGGCCGTAAATATAGCTGTTTACATCCTGAATCATAGCTACACAAAGGCACTTGATGGAAAAACTCCACATGAAGCCTACACTAGTAGAAAGCCTTGTGTTTCCCATTTTAAGGTGTTTGGAAGTGAGTGTTATGTACACATTCCAAACAAGGAGAGAAACAAGCTTAGACCAAAAAGCATGAAATGTATCTTCTTAGGGTACAATGAAGAGAAGAAGGCTTACAAGCTTTATGACCCGGAGGCAAACAAGATCATAGCGAGTCACGATGTAGTGTTCAAGGAGGAGAAGCCACATGTAGTGGAAGAAGAAAAGAAAGCTTCTAATCTATCATGAGACGAAGAAGTAATCCACCATGCCTAAGAGCTAGCCCTTCTACAGAAGAGAAGGAAGCATCATCATCAGATGATAAGACTGTAAGTTACCAACCTATTGTCACTCAAGTGGAGAAGCCATTGCCACGATGGGTGAGGCAGCTCCACAATTCCACAAATCCCATTCCACAATCAATTGAATAGATTGCAGATGGTCCAAGGCGATCACAGAGAATAGAGGAACAGAAAGGGGTAGAGGCCCATATTGTGAACTCAGCATTGATGGCTGAGATTATTGACAAACAAACAAAGGAGCCAATAAGTGTGGAAGAAGCACTCCTAAATCTAGACTAGAGAGCTGCTATGCAAACATAATACAATAATAGCATGAAGAATGGAACTTGGGAGCTAGTGGAGTGACCTCTAAAATTGAGGGTTATTTGTACTACACAAGTCTACCTTTGTACTTCTCCAAACTACCACAACAAGTCTAGCTTTGTACTATGCAACAAGTCTAGCTTTGTACTATGCAACAATTCTAGCTTTGTACGTGCTTTGTATTCGCAAGTTGAAGGCATTGACTTCGGTGAATCATTTTCCTTGATAGCAAAGATGACTACTATTCGAGTAGTACTAGCTGTGGCTCCACATAAACAATGGGCAATATATCACATGGATGTCAAATTAGCACTCGTGAATGCAGACCTCAACGAGGAGGTATATGTGTCTCAACCACCAGGTTTTGAGGTTTCCCATCTAGAGGACAAACTATGTAAGCTGAAGAAGGCAGTGTATGTGCTGAAACAAGCCCCAAGTGCATGGTACTAGCAATAGATAGATATCTTTTGGGTATAGGATTCAAGAGATGTGCTTCTAATGCAAATTTGTATGTTCTAAAGAAATGAGGGAAGACAATTGTGCTTGTACTCTATGTAGATGATCTTGCAATCTCTGAAAATGATAATGCACTTCTCATACAAACAAAAGATGCCTTGAGTTCAAAATTTGAGATGATAGATTTGGGCTTAATGGATTACTACTTAGGTCTCGAAGTCCGACCAGAACCAGGAAGATATTTATTTCACAACAAAATTATGTGAAGTAGGTGTTGAAGGCATTGGACATGGAGGATTGCAAAGAAATCCCTACATCGATGGAAGTCAACACAAAATTATCCCTTGAGGATACTTCACCGCTGGTAGATATTGGAAGATACAAGAGATTAGTTAGAAGTCTCATTTACTTGTGTAATAGCAGACGGGATATCTCTTATGTTGTTGGCATAGTAAGCAGGTTCTCTAATATGTTGTGCCTAACACATTGGAAGGCATGCATGTTGTTGGCAGTAGCCTTGGTACATCAGGAACTACAAGACGTGAAAGTCAAAGAAGGGAGTCAGAGCGAAGGGACAGCACGAGCAAACAGGGCAGTCAAAGAAGATCTGGCAAGTAGGCCAATATTTTTTCAAGACATTAATGCAAATCAGAGAGATGGACATGCAGGGAAGAAGAGCAAGTAGGGAGCTTGAAGATATGTATGGCAGATCACTAGAAGAAATCCCTACAACAACAGTGATTTTTATCACTAATAGTCATTGTAAATCTCATTTCACATTTTTGTAGCTCCATTTTGTGCAAGCCAAGGAGTCCTTGAGCTTGAGGAGCCTTAGAAGTAGTTGCGTACCAATTTTCATAATTTTTAGATCTCGTTTGAGCCCCCAAATAAGCCCTGGAACCTAATTTTTAACTAGGCCGGACACTAGGTCTGGACAGGGCCAGAAGCTAGTCAAAAACTATAAAAGGAGCTAGAGAGCTCATTTTTGAGGTTGGATTGTAATAGAAACAAACTTGTAAGAGCTTTTGAAAGTAATCTAAAGAACTCCATTGATTCTCTCTCTTTGTCTTGCCGTGTGTGCGCGTGTGTGTGTATGTGTGTGCATGCTTGTGTGCTTCTCACTCACGCACTTGTGCCGCCACTTGCTCGAGGTCTTCATACCATCCTCACGTCTTCCCGGATTGACATTAAAGGAGGTGCTACTCATCATTGGGCTACACCAAATTTTGGCGCCGTTGCCGGGGATCGAGCCTTGAGGACGAGCGTGTGATGGTAAGACGTAGAGTTGACGCGTTGGAGTTGTAGGTATTTTCTTCACTCTCATCGATTTTCTTTTACTTTCTTCACCATCTTCATCATCATCATCATCATCACCATCTCCCACGTCCACCTCCATCATCGCGAAAATTTCAGTTTTTTGACTATATTCCCATCTCCACCTCATTTCCCTCATTTCACTTGTGAGAGAGAGCGAGAGAGCGAATTTGCATGTGCTGTTTTTTGCATGTTTTGTGAGCTTTCTGCAGGTACAGGCCGCATCATCATCCCCAGCACTCTACGCAGGTACGGAAATCTGAGTAACTGTCTGTGTGTCGCTGAGCTCTGTCAATCGCGACCGACAGAAAAATTGCTCTAATTGCTAAACAAAGTGCATATCCATGACCTACAGGCCTAGAGCTTCCCAAAAATGTGTTTAGTTTTTTGAAATTCCACAGATTTCTGTCAATCGCGATCGCTCTGTCAATCGCGATCGACAAACCACGACGGACAGATCTGTCAATCGCGACCGACACGTCAATCGCGACCGACAGTCCACGACGGCTCTGTCAATCGCGACCGACAGAGTCAACGACCGATTGACCACGACCGACTGACCATACGCCTGACACGTGTCAATCGCGATCGAGTCATCAATCGTGATCGACTCATCAATCGCGACCGACACAGTCAACGACTGTTTGACCACGACGGACAGACCACGACGGCTCTGTCAATCGCGACCGACACAGTCAACAACTGTTTGACCACGACGGACAGACCACGACGGCTCTGTCAATCGCGACCGACACAGTCAACGACTGTTTGACCACGATCGACAGACCCTCGCGACCGACCTGTCAATCGCGATCGACTCATCAATCGCGACCGACAGAGTCAACGACGCTTTGACCACGATTGATTGACTTTTCGGCCACGTGTCAATCGCGACTGACAGCCACGACGGACCTGTCAATCGCGATCGACACGTCAATCGCGACTGACCTGTCAATCGCGACCGACAGACTTTGCGAACGCGTTAGAAGGGCAAATTAGGTCAAATTTTCAAGGCAAAATTATTGGTCCAAATTTTGATTGAGTGTGGGACAAACACTAGGGTGTAGTATTGCATCGCGAGGCCGTGCCACAAGCTACTCGAGTATTCCTGTTTGACTGTTAGCTTGTATTGAATTCTGATTTAACCCCCTAAACCCTGAACAGTCATAACTTTTTCATATGAAATCCAATTTTTGAGCTCTTGGGCTTGTTGGAAAGCTCGTGGCATATACTACACGCCCTCAACTGTTTTTTATAAAGATAATGCGTTGATTTTCAGAGAGGTTATTTTGAAGTTGACCATACCCAGGGGGATCAAAGTCAGGGGTCTTTAGAATTATTTTCTTAAAAGTCGCAATGCAAATGTGTGTTTGTGTCACATGAATGAAAGTGGTTGGTTTTGTTCTTTGAATATAAGCATTGAGCTAACCGTGGGTCCTTTATAGGTCCATTGAGAGCAACTGAGAGCGTACAAAGCAAGGTTTCTTTGCAAGCTTGAGAACCGGGTTCTTGGGCACCATAAAGCAAGGGATCAACAAGTAAGGTTGGATTATTCTCAACTCCCTCTGTCATTTCCTAGCTCAAGCTAAGGACGAGTAGAGGTAGGAGTAAGTCAGGTTGACGATAGGCAGTTATCAAGCTGAAGACTACCTAAAAAACTCAAGTTCAAGTTAAAAACATAATCTCTGTACTGTCGATAACCTAAAGGAAAAGAATCTAACGTGGAACGATCAACCTAAAGTACGAAGAACATTCAAGTGTTCCTGACGACGTGATATCAGACAAGACCATAAACACAATAATTAACTAAAAAGAATCAAGTGACTGGTACCAATTGATCGGCAACGAGGTTGTACTCTGAAAAAAAAATTGGGCTAATCAGTTAGGCATATGAACCTTAGATCAGGACGACACCTAGCAAGAGAGAGACAAAGCCTTAGGTCTTCAGAGGCTAGTGTCAATCACACTGCAAGGTCTTGGGCCCAGCAGTTGAGCCACCACTCATACTACCCTAGCTCTGAGACCAGTGAGTCAGAAATGTCTCAAGGCATGGACAGACCTACGGGAAGTTCAGGAGTGCCTTATTTGTACAGGGTAGAAGGCCCTTACAAAACACAGCTGGAATACCTTAGGACCAACCGATTAGGTGCGAGCATCTATGAGGATGGCCTAGGAAGATCTGTGGTCCAGATTAAAAACCCTGACCAATCCATAGGACTAGAACACCCAGCTGTCAAGTTTGAAAATGGTGCATACCTGGACAAGGAAGGAACTATATATGTTGTCACTAGTCACCCTGATAGGACAGATGACTTCGGGAATGTAATCTCAGAAGCAGACTTAGGTGACCTGGAACAAGGGAACATGGGTGCGGAACCTAGAACCCCTCGAGGTAAATCAGTTCTCACTAGGATTATCACGCCTGAATGGGTCCCCCAAGACAACAAGAGCATAGAGTTGCTCCTCAATCGAGAAACTGATGAAGCCTTTTGGAGGTATAAGTCTAATCAGCCGACAGACATAGGAAATATCATGATCTACGAGCTTAAGGATCCGGATAGCCCAGGCAGAGTGACCTATTTAGATCATGCTTCAGAACGGATCTTTGTGGTGACAGAAAATGATAGGCATGCTTACACTTGGAAGGGTGAATTTATTTTCCCTCAACCAAGATCAAATGTATCTTACGGTCACCCTGGGGCTGGAACTTCCCAAGCTCATGGTACGCAAAGAGACAGAAGTAGAGATAGACCAGAAGTAAGTTTTGCCAACCCAGTGGGCAGAGAAAGAACGAGAATAGAGACGAATAGGGTAGAACCTGAGATGCATAGAGCCCACAGGAACCAAAGAAATGTAGATGGATTCCCTCTGCCGAGGCCTAGAGAGCACACAAGAACTTTGAGACCCACCCAGCTAGTTAAGTCCATGAAGAATTACTTTGACGGCACAGGAGATCCCTATGATCATGTGGCGGAGTTCAAGCAAGTCTTGAGAGCTGAACAAGTGGAAGATCTGTTCACGCAGTACAATGCCTTCGGTCTAACCCTTAGGAACACAGCACTCACATGGTTTCAGCCATTAGATGAGTGTCAGTTCAGGAGCATAGACCAACTCCTAGAGGCATTCATTGTAGAGTTCTCTAAGAGCGGCATAAGACACAATACCTCCTCATTGATTCACAGCTTCAAGCAAACCCCTCAAGAGACTGTGAGACTTGCAGGAAGAAGATTTAGGCAATACCTTGAAAGATGTCCTATTTCGGAGCTACCCACACCTGCTAAACAAGTAGCCTTATTCCTTGACGGATTGCTGAGTACAAAATTGAGATCCTATGTGTATCTGAAGGACCCTAGGACTATAGAAGAATGTGTACGCATGTGCATTGACATTGAAGATAACCTAGGGGAAGAGCTAGAGCTTTCCAAAATCTACAAAGATTCAGATAGTGCATCTAGCCACTCTTCCACGCAATCTACATCAATCGAGGAACTCGCGGAAAAAGTAGCTCAGAAATTAGGTGTAACTAGCAAACAAATCCCAAGGTTTGCCCCTGTGAAAAGATGCTATACTTGCGGTGGCGACCACATGGCAAATGTGTGTCCCATTATGGCCCAACCCCAAGTTAACCCTAGTAGCCAGTACTGCACCATAGAACGGAAGTACACAAACCACACTGCGCAAGATTGCCCATACAACAAGCAGGCAGTTAGGCAACCCTACCCTCAACCCTACCAACAAGGCAGATACCAGAACCAGTATCCTCCACCACCACAATATGCTAGACCCCAACAAACCTACCAACCACAATATCAGGCCCAACAGAGACCCCAACCGGTACTAGCTCAACAGCCCCCAAACCCTGCTAACGTGATTCCAGTAAAGTATGCTGTTGCAGAAGAAAACCTGAACAGGGCCATAGTACCAGTAACCCCATTGATCTCGGAAAATGACCCAAGTGACCATAGCTTTGATTCTACACATGTCGATAGTCCCCAGGCTTACTACATGCAGTCTCCAGAACATGGTGAGTCTTACTATAGTGAGGAACCAAGTGAACCTAGTTGGGAGTCAGATTACACGAACGTCATGTATGCAAACCCCAACCCCAGGCCTCAACCTAGGCAAGTAAGACCTCCATTCCCCAGAGGACCGTGCTACAGATGCCAAGGAGATCATCTCATCCGTGATTGTCCCTTACCCCCACCTACACAACCCCAGTCAGTGACTATCCAAGGTTTTTGCCAAGATTGTGGAAAAGAGCATTTTTTACGAGATTGCCCAAAGAACCCCAATAACATGCCAAAAATCACTCCGATCAATGTGATTGGTTTGGTTGTAGATTCCTCTGGAAGCGTCACTTCCACTGCACCAGTGCAGGTAGTCACTAGAGCTCAGGCATTGCAGCAAAACCAAGAGACAAACCAGGATAAGAACTCAGTGGCTAGTGAAACCGAGAGCATAACAAAGAAAAGGACTAGAGCATGGAAAGATAGTCGGGAAAGAATGAAAAGACAATGGGCTAAAAAGATAAGTGAACTTGAGGAAAGCATAAGAGAAACCAAAGCTAGGATAACTGAAATCACCTCTCAAATCCCCTCTCACAATACCCCGCCGCCACCCCTACCATCTCCATCTGACCCACCACCTTCCCCACCACGTCATACGATTCCACCACCCCCTAGAGTAGGATCAGTCCTAGCAGATCCCACTCCTGAAGACCTAAACATGATGCTTAAAGCGTATCAGGCCAGAATCCAAGAAGGGCCAAACGTCACGGATCATGACAAGTGCTATCCTAGAGCTGACCTAGAGATGGAAAGAACCAAACTATGCGCGAAAATGGTCGCATTGGCTCAGACTATGTTTGAAGCCAGTCGCCTTTTCAATTACTCGGGCTCAGCCAAGACGCAATTACACTTGGATGGATTCCTAGAAAAGTTAGAGAGGATAATCGCCAGATCTGACAAGGAAGAAAAAAATCAGGAGAAAGAAAAAGCAAGCAAAAACCTGAGCCATTCCCCATCGGAAGTTTATGCAGCCAATTCCACTAAACCAGACAACTTCCCCTCCTTAGAAAGATTAGAGAGGCTAACTGCACAGCCAGAAAAGGAGCCTATCCCTCAAAAAAAGGAAAGGGCAAGAGAACGGATAAGCCAGCCTCTTCAGGAAGCTCATGTGCCTCCTCAAGGAGCTTATCTTCCTCCCCAAAGGTCACAGGTGACTCTCTCGAAAGCTTATGTACCTCCACAGGCAACCCACATTCCTTCCCAGAGAGCGTATGAGCCTGTGCGAGAAAGTAATAGCATAAGTAATCCTCCCCAAGAAGCTTGTGCTTCAGCTATCTATGACAACGAGGAAAGAGCCAACGATAGGATAAGCCCTCCTTCCCAGGTAGCATATGTACCTAATTCTACGGAGCCAGACACTTCTTCTTCTATGAATCGGTTTGCACCAGACTTCCTACGAGAGATTCAAGAAGACAAATGGGATAACGAAAGTGAGGTCGCCCCTCCTTTTGAACTTGTGGACGATGCACACGACCAATTCCCACAAGACATCCCATCCATCTACGGGGAACATGAGAGTACTCAGTCTCATGAGAGATTGGACTTTGAGTCTAATTCCATACAAGAGTTACCCCACTTCACAGGCCCATGGGAAGCAAAATCCACGTGTATGAGAGCACCCACAGTCATGGTAAGGAACGACGACTCAGTCATACCTAGGAATACAGAGGTAGTGAAGAACACTAACGTGCAGTGTAATCTCAAGTTAGAAGAGCTACTCAAGGTTAGACCTGAATTATGGAAACATGTAGCCAAACAAGTACCAGAGATAGCAAAATCTCGTTCCCAGGTAGGATCCCATAGGACAGTGCCAGAAATTCCCTTGGATAAGATAGGAGATATGTGTGAAGGCGAAGAAGGGAACACCTACCTTCCCATCACCTATCAGGACTACACCACGAAGGCAATTTTGGACTCAGGTGCAGGAGTTGCAATTGCCACCACCTCCTTATGGAAGCGTTGGGGCAAGCCAGCACTCAGGCCGACGAGAATGAAATTGCAGATGGCCGATGGCCACATAGAGAGACCCCTAGGATTGCTAGAAGGGATAACACTCACCACCTGTGGTGTCGAGTTTGAACATACCTTTGCCATATGTGACTTCAGTAAAAATCATGCCTATGAGATGATTTTGGGAAGGCCATTTATGCGACAATTGCAAGTGGTACAGGATTGGGGAACCAATTCTTTGTACCTGCAGCACTTAGGTGTTACAACCAAAGTCAATCTCAAAGATTATTCTCATAGAGATGTCCCTCCTATCCAGTGGAATCCCATCCATAGAGCCAAAGATGATACAGAATCGGTGCATTCCATAGGGTCTGGATCCTCATGGATGCATGAAGACACCCACTTATGGATGTGCAAGGTAGCAGTAGAAGAAGAGAAGAGAGAGAAAGCCAGAGAGGTAGGTGCGAAAGAAACCCATAGATCAATCCAAGACCCAGCCTATGCACCCATAGTTTTTCCAGATGAAGAATTTGAACCTCACGGTTGGGCAGAAATCTTAGCAACAATGCACGTAGCCATCAACGAAGAACAATGGACACCTCACTGTGATGAGGATGGCTATGATATTTCAGTCTTCTCCATAGAGCCAATCATGGGAGAGGCAGTTTTAGAAGAATGCGAACCTAGCCCTGATGCATTTGAGGATGCAAGTGATTCCGATCTCGAGTCAATCATTATGGACCCACCATTTGCATCAGATGAAGAATACTTCCATGAAGTAGAATTTCAACCCCAGAGGCATGGAGAGGTTACAAATGATATAAGATTAGCAACACATGTGACTCCAAAGGAAGAAGGAAAGAAACGAAAGAAGAGAGAAGCCTCACCGGAAGAAGAAGAATCTTTGTTTGAGGTCCCAGAAAATTTTAAGAAGTATGAGATAGATGACAGGAGAGTCATGATAAGAATGCCTAAACGAGAGGCACAATCAGGAGAGGCCTATGATAACAAAGAAACCACAAAGAAAATAGTAGTGGCCCTAGAAGAAGGAGAGGAGAGATGCACGTATATAGGCCATGACCTGACAGAAGAAGAAGAGCACGAATTGATTGCCTTGCTAAGAGAATACAGAGATGTATTCGCTTGGAGTTACAAGGATTTGAAAGGGGTTGACCCGGACATATGCTCGCACACCATCCCCATGACCTCAGATGCCAAACCCTCTAAGCAAAAGCCTTATACGTATAATGATAATTACGCTGCTAAGATCAAGGAGGAGATAGATAGACTGGTCGAAGCTGGATTTATCTATGAAATTGAGCACACTGAATGGGTATCCCCCATCGTAGTGGTGCCCAAGAAGAATGGCAAGCTGCGTGTGTGCATTAACTTGAAAAAGGTTAACGCCGCCACAATTCGAGATAACTATCCGCTTCCCATAACAGAGCATCTCTTGGAAAGAGTGGCAGGCAAGGAAGTGTACAGCTTCCTTGATGGATTTTCGGGCTACAATCAAGTAGCCATAGCTCCAGAGGATCAGCATAAGACAGCCTTTGCCACAGAATGGGGCATTTTTGCTTTTAGAGTAATGCCATTTGGGCTTATCAATGCACCAGCTACCTTCCAGAGGCTGATGTGCCATGTGTTTAAGGAGTTCCTGAGGAAGAGTTTAGAAGTCTATGTTGATGATCTTTGTGCTCATTCCAATGTTAGACAAACTCATATTCCTGAACTCAGACAAATCTTTGACAAATGTAGAGAATATCAAGTCTGCCTGAACCCAGAAAAGTGCGTTTTTATGGTCAGGCAAGGCAAGATTCTAGGACACATAGTGTCAAAGAATGGCATATCTACCGACGAAGAAAAAGTGAGAGCCATAGTGGAGCTACCTAGGCCAAAGAATGTCAAGGAAGTACAAGCTTTCATGGGGCATTGTGGGTATTACCGACGTTTCATCCACATGTATGCTGTCATAGCAAAGCCCATGTACGGACTCTTGACAAACTTTGAGTGGACGGATGAATGTGAGAATTCCTTCCAAGAACTTAAACGAAGATTATGTTCAGCACCAATCTTGACCACACCAGATTGGAATAAGCCATTCCATGTTCATGTTGATGCATCCAATTACGCTATTGGATGTGTACTTGCACAACCTACTGGTGAAGGTAATATGGATCTTCCAATTGCCTACGCCAGCAGACAATTGAATGCGGCTGAACGGAATTACACCACAACAGAGCGCGAAGGATTAGGCATGGTATATGCAGTCAAGAAATTTAGGCACTATTTGCTTGCAAATAAGTTTAAATTTTTTACGGACCATCAGGCATTGTTGTACTTAGTAAACAAGCCATGCAATACAGGAAGATTAGTGAGATGGTTTCTCTTGCTAATGGAATACGACTTCGAGGTTGTGGTAAGAAAAGGAAGGACTCATTTGAGAGCAGATCATCTCTCTAGGCTCACATCGGGAGAAGCCCCACAAGGAGTGCCAGATGACCTTCCTGACGCTTACTTGTTTAATTTGGAAGTGGTGCCGCAGTGGGCCAAGCCAATAGTACCAGTATTGACATACGGGCCTAATCATCCAGTGGTGAACACACGGAATAGAGAGATCGTAAAAGCCCAAAAGTACCATATCATGGCAGGCAGCATGTACAAGCACACTGATCAAGGGATCTTGGCTTGTTGCGTAGAAGAGGATGAGTACGCTAAATGGTTGCAATTAGCACATGTAGGTGCGTTAGAGCAACACCATTCGAAGCAACGAACGTTGCAAACTCTAAAGAGATTCGGAGTGCACTGGCCTACTATGGAAGCGGATGTCCAAAAGTTGTGCAAAGAATGCCCAATCTGTTGCACTAAACCACCTGTGGAACATGCCACTCTCTATCAAGTATCCATTGTGCCAGATTGGAGTGAACCTCTAGTATCATTCTTGCGGACAAACACATTCCCCCCAGACATGACTCTAGCTAGGAAAAGGAGTTTAGAACAAGAAGCCCTGGATTATTCACTCATAGGTGATAATCTATATAAGCGCGGTAAAGATGGTTACCTGAGGCTGTGTGTCCATGAAAGTGAGTATCTTAAGATCTTAGAAACTGCTCACCAAGGTGTAGCAGGAGGACACTTTGGACCAGATCGGGTAATCAAGGCAATACTATTTGCGGGCTTTTGGTGGCCTACACTTCACATGGATGCACATACCTATGTGAAACGGTGTGATATCTGTCAAAGGACTCAGTATCCTATACGCAAAGATGAGATGCCACTGAAACCTATGATGGGTGGACGTGCATTCTCTAAGTGGGGAATAGACTTCGTAGGCCCTATTAATCCCCCAGCGAAAGGCTCTCATGCGGAATACATCATTGTGGCAACAGATTATCTCACCAAGTGGGTAGAGGTAAAAGCTACAACCAAGAACGATGCTCAAACAACTGCCAAATTCTTGTTTGAGAATGTATTCACGAGATATGGACTACCCATAGAGCTTGTAAGTGATAGAGGCACTCATTTCTTGAACGAAGTGATTGAAAATCTACTCCAAGAATTCTTGGTAATACACAAGAAGTCTGCCCCTTATCACCCTCAAGCTAATGGTCAAGCTGAGAGCACTAATAAGATTTTGTGCAATGTGCTGACAAAATTAGTGAACACTAAACGCTCTGACTGGGACAAACAGCTACACCATGCTGTTTGGGCATACCGAGTTGCCTACAAAACGGTACTCCAAGCCACCCCCTTTCAGATGGTATTCGGCCAAAACGCTGTGCTACCCTTGGACTTCCTGATCCCTACATTGAGAGTAGCACAAGAGCACGAATGGACAGGTCATGAGCTCTCCTCTAGGATCTTTGACCTTGAACGATTAGGAGAAACAAGACTGAGAGCCGCTGCAGGGATATATGCAGCCAAGAAGAGACAGAAGGCATACTTTGATGCCCACATGAAGGATAAAGGCTTGAAAACGGGAGATCTAGTCTTAGTCTATACACTGAAACAACACGCAAGGAAGCTAGAAAAGAGAGGCTACGGACCTATGATCATCAATAGGGTCTCCACAAGTGGAGCAGTACAATTGGCCACATTAGAGGGTGATGTTCTCCCTAACTGTATTAGCGGATGCAGAGTCAAGTTGTACCAGGAACCCCTCACGGAGGAAATGCTCAGCCGACTCAACACTGCTAAGAAACGCAAAGAGGAAGAAAAGAGAATTAGAGAAGAAGCTCAAGCAGAGGCTTTAGAACGCATCAGAAGGATGAAACTACGAAGGCAAGGTAGAGATCAGCCTGGAGCGAATGACTCTGCGGACCAAGGATTTCCCATAGCCATGTGTGAAGTTGCAGGAACAAGCTCGAATAGAATAATTGATAGACGTCCTTTCATAACCATAGACATAGGACAAGGAGAGAGTACAAGGACCGTAAGAGCCTTGATTGACTCAGGTGCTGCCACTAGCGCTGTTAAGTTGTCTTACTGTCAAGAGTTACAGTTAACTGTCCATCCTGTGGAAGCATACCTCATAGGATTGGGAGGCGTGGAAACCCCTTGCATGGGTGAGGTGGAACTTCCCCTCTACATTCACGAGGAGGCAATGACCGTTAAAGTACTAGTGTGTCAAGATGAGGAGCTCACTGAACCTCTCGTCTTGGGTCAGGATTGGATCTATGACCAAGCAGTCAATCTAAACCTAAGAAGTGGACTTCTCCAGGTTTGGGTCAATCATAGTCGAGTTACAGTAGAATTAGACAATGGAGCACTCAAGGAACTAGGAAAGGCACAGACTCCTGGTCCTTCCAGGGGTACACATGAAGATGACCATGCTGTTCTTGTCCAAAACTATGTGTTGCAGAGGAATGATATTTGCAAAAAAGGAGTCAGGAATGCAACGGAACTCCCTTCTTTTCCAACGGCTAGGAGGAGGCAGCAACCCAAGGTGGATCAAAGGCAGAAGAAGCAGAATACTACCTATGCCCGAGATCAAAAGTACCTGCGCAGCAGAACAGCCCAGAAAATAGACCAGGTATGGGTGCGGAAAGGCGAACGACCGGTTGCACCACCGTCAACTACAGGGGCAAAGCCTCTTATTAGTGACCAACAACGCAACGCTAATAAGAAGTCTTTCAGAAATTCTTCTGCTAAAGTAAAATCTATTTGGGTGCCCAAGAAGTCGATAAAGGCAAGCCCACAATCAAGACAAATTTGGGTGCCTAAGGCTTGCTTGATGGCACAAGTAGCTACGCTGAGGCCACAACTTAAACAGCATAACGCAGCGACGCATACTGCCAGATTTCACTCGTTCTCGACACTCATGTACACACCAAAACCCAAGAACGTGCATGTAATCAATTGTATATGGGTCCCAAAAAGGCCTCGTTTTCAAACCACGACACCGAGAAAGCTCTGTAGAGACTCCCCGAAACCGAAAGCAAAGCCCATTCACTGCATTTGGCAGCCTAGGGCCTGTAATAAACCCCCCGACCCCAATTTGTAAATTCATAACCCACTTACTAACTGCAATAGTTTCCTAGGACAACACAATCACTAACTACACACACTGTCTTCATGCACTTACTAACCACTAACCCACCATCTACCTTAGGTTAATGTTGTAACGGGGACAACAACGGATTTATTTTGTCCATTACAATGTTAACACTTGGTTCTATATTCTCACAGAACCAATCAGCAAACAGGGCCATGGCAGAAGCAGGTACCAGCTCTCAAGCCGGATCTGGTCCCCAGATCGTGGACATAGAAACACTTCTCCTTGAGCCACGTCTCACTGCAAGACCGCAAGAGCTTCAAGAAGTGCATGTGCTCCCCATCCAGGATCCTCCTCAAGGACACACTTCTCAAGTAGGTAAGCATGCGCATTGGTTCAGTGATGTTGCTGGACCACTGGGCGATGGAACCTACTTCTGGGAAGCAGAATTGGAGTTCAATGGCAAATGGGGTCGATACCACTTTTTCACACGCGAATTTGAAAGCTACCAAAATGCCGAAGTCATGAGGTCAGTTTGGGTCAAGGCGGGTGTGGAAAGTTACTTCAGGGCCCACATACCAAAGCCGGATTTTTTACGATGTTCATATCTGATCAGTACAATCACGCCAAGCAGGACCAAAGGAGGCGACAGCACCTTTGTGTTGCCATCACTGCTGCCGGGTAATGAGCTTAAAAGGTTCAAGCTGGACCTCAATCTGGTAAGAGAAGCATTGGGAATGTATGGCATGCACATCCCAACAGAAAAGGAAACCATGGTCCCAGGTCGCATGAAGCACAAGGATCTGAATAAGTTGAAGGATATGGTAGCAATGACACCTACCATTGCGCTTCACCTGCGAACCATCATGCAACACTTTGCGTTTCCCGCCCAAGAACGATTCACAATGCCCCCGAAAAAAATATGGTTCAGTTTATATCTAGCAGAAACCGAAAGCCTGCCCATCAATGTGCCACACTGGATCATAGAACAGATCCACCTAGCGCATCAAAGGTGGAACAAAAAACAGAAGAATGTGCTCCACGGGTGTTGTGCTTTGACCAGAATAATCTATAGATGCTTGGCTTATGACGTGCCTGTTCAGCGGGCACTCGTATGGTCCCGAGTCCAAGAATTCCAAAGAAGACTATCAACAGCAGGTCCCCCATCCAAGAAGATGAGGGGGGGAGTCCAACTACCCTGTGCCCAACCAAGGGGAGCTACCGCTACACCAGAAATCACTCCTCCCCAGACACGACGAGTTAGGCCATTCACGATCCGGCTACCACGACCAAGCACGGAGGGGCCTAATCTGGTGTTTCCACCCATTCCATCCGATTTGGAATTCCCACAGGGATTTACTCTTGAGGACCTCACGGATGAAGAAATTGCCAGATTAATCTATGACTCTAACCTCGAAGCGGAAGCAGCGCGAGCTCAGGAACCACGACCCAAAACAACATCGGCCCCCACCCAACCCCAAGTTGTAGAAGTCGATGTAGATGAACAAGAGGCAGGAGGAGACGAAGAAGAAGCCGACGAAGAACAACAGCAAGAATATGACGAACTCTCCGAGTTAGCAAGTGCCCCAGCATATTCGGCACAAATCAAGAGACTCTATCGAACCATGCGACTGGTTCAGGAACAGCATAAGATGTCTCTAGAACAGGGCAAAAGACTCATGAACGACTTGCTAGCGGAGGAAGGTGTGGACGAGTTGTTCATTGAGTCCATGAACCTTCATGCCGACGCCGTGGGACTGGATGAGGCCATTCATGAGGCAGTGGCCTACATCCACAGGTTTGAAAAAAGAGTTCCCGTTCGTCCCAGGAGGTCCGGGAAGCAAATTCACATCAATACATCAGCACCAGGCGAGTCAGCGCAGGCAGAAGAATATCACGAAGCACCGTTGTCACCACCATCCCCACCTCACACTACACAATTCACTCCACCACAGGACACTAGCACCACCACATCCACTACCACTACCATTGTCATGGGCATCCCACTCTCTCCGGGAATCCATTACGGGGGAGTCACCATGCCCACCTTCACCACCCTGTTCACCGATGTCACATCCACTCCACCCACGATTCCCATCTACACCGTCACTCAAACAGTTGACACGATGGAAACCTCACCTGCCACAGCACCACTTCCTCCCCCCATGACACCTTCCTCACCTATACCCCCTCCACCCACATCTCCGACTACATCCACATCATTCACCTCTCCCATTCCCGCCCCCATTCCCCCTGCATCTTCACCCTTCCCAGCATTATTTAATGTAAATAACATATTCTTAGCATTAAACCAATGTGTATACCAGCTCCAGCATGAGTACAAAGCTTTGGACAACCGGTATCAGAGTCTGGAAACGCACCATCAAAACTTACAAAGACAATTTCTCACTCTACAAACAGAAAATGCAGAACTGAATCAACGCTACACGACGCTTGAGCAGGCTCACCAAACCTTATTGGCGGCCCCCCAACCATCGACAGAATCAGGTGCCAAACAACTAGAAGCTTTGCTCGAGGTATACCAAGCCGATAATCTCAAAGTCCGGCGTAACCTGGCACTTCTCAGAAAACACATGGCGGCCGCCCTAGAAGAAAACAAGCGGCTGCAGCAGCAAAATGAAGCAAATCTAGAAGCAGCAATGGAAGGCTCTCCACACGAAATTGATCCAGAGCAGTTTAAAGCTGTGCCCTCAGAGACAATGAAGACAATCTTGGACAGCTATGCAGATCTATTAGAAGCTCATGATGACTTGGAAAGGGAACGTGATGCGCTGCGCAATCAACTCCAAGAGCAACAGACAGCACCCAAAGTCACAGAAACGACCACGTCTTCAGAAGAAGTCATGGCATTGAAAGAGCAGGTGGCCGAATTACAGGCAAGATTACTCACACATGAAAGGCAACCCTCTCCAGTTGTCGAACCTGAACCCGAGGATTTGGTACCCATCGAGGTAGATGAGACGTATGAGGAACCTTACGTTCCTATGCCAATGCCAGGTGGTGAGCAAACCGCAGAAGGAATGGATACGTTAGAAATCGAAGTACCTGAGTGGCTCCAAACACTAGAGAAAACGGCATCAACTCATGAAGATCGAGTGGCAGTTCAGATCCAATCTATGGCAAAGATAGAGGACACTATTATTAAATCAGAATACTTCCGCAGCATGTCCCACCATAGATGGATCGGAACCAATGATGATCAATACGTGCCCTATTGTATACTCCTGGCGGACTACAATGCAGAAATCCAACATAGATGTGGCAAACCTCCAACGTTTGCTACACAATTTGGGCCAGATGACATCCCAGAGAGCGCTAAAAAAGGATCCATTCATCAACCCACTTGGAGGATCCGACTCCTCGAAACCTATCCGGAGATGGTTCGCACCTGGACGAATATGCCTCTTTTTATTAAATATAACCCTTGTTACGTTCCTGTACTCCGCAGACGTACATGGCCAGAGTTTACCATTGCAGTCAAGAATATCAAGGGATGCGCCAAATGGTTAAACTACGTCTATCTAGCACCCCCTCAAGGGCCTCCCACCGTCAATTACATGATCTCCACTATACGGCACTGGAGCATCCGATTAAAGAATACCCCTGATGTAATGGCCCAGATGTGCATGAAAATTTTTGAGTTAATGCTTATTACATTCAGGACATTCAAGAATATCAAGGACCCACACTTCTCAGGCGTCGGATTCCTTACAGGAAACCAAGATTTAGTTTATGACATGAGCACCACTCCTTCCATAGAGGTGATATACGCTTGGCACGCCAGAATAAAATACCTCCCAGCCTGCTTTAAACAAACATTCGAAGAGATGTTCATAACAGGGTTCTGGGAATACCACTCAGAAATATTTGTACCCAGACCCTCACATCTCCTCCATTTATTTGCTGTGGAGCGAACCATTCACTCAGAGCAGTTACGGGTGCCACATCCAGATGTCCCAGGGCCAGTCAATTGGGATGCATTGCTGACAGATCTAGCAAGGGGACTCAGGTTAGAAGAACACCACCTCGCCGCCGATGTTGTACAATACTACGTACAAAAAGCAGCTAGACAAGGGTCTGTCAGGGGCGACAGACGCGAGAGTGGGGGGGGTGTTGGCAGTAGCCTTGGTACATCAGGAACTACAAGACGTGAAAGTCAAAGAAGGGAGTCAGAGCGAAGGGACAGCACGAGCAAACAGGGCAGTCAAAGAAGATCTGGCAAGTAGGCCAATATTTTTTCAAGACATTAATGCAAATCAGAGAGATGGACATGCAGGGAAGAAGAGCAAGTAGGGAGCTTGAAGATATGTATGGCAGATCACTAGAAGAAATCCCTACAACAACAGTGATTTTTATCACTAATAGTCATTGTAAATCTCATTTCACATTTTTGTAGCTCCATTTTGTGCAAGCCAAGGAGTCCTTGAGCTTGAGGAGCCTTAGAAGTAGTTGCGTACCAATTTTCATAATTTTTAGATCTCGTTTGAGCCCCCAAATAAGCCCTGGAACCTAATTTTTAACTAGGCCGGACACTAGGTCTGGACAGGGCCAGAAGCTAGTCAAAAACTATAAAAGGAGCTAGAGAGCTCATTTTTGAGGTTGGATTGTAATAGAAACAAACTTGTAAGAGCTTTTGAAAGTAATCTAAAGAACTCCATTGATTCTCTCTCTTTGTCTTGCCGTGTGTGCGCGTGTGTGTGTATGTGTGTGCATGCTTGTGTGCTTCTCACTCACGCACTTGTGCCGCCACTTGCTCGAGGTCTTCATACCATCCTCACGTCTTCCCGGATTGACATTAAAGGAGGTGCTACTCATCATTGGGCTACACATGTAGATACTCAGGTATGTCAAAGGAACCATTGAGTATGGTATTCTTTATGGTGAAGGATCATCTCTGAGTGGATAATGTGACTCAAATTGGGCAGGGGATATTGATTCCAAAAAATCAATCTCTAGATATTTCTTCTCTTTAGGTTCCAAACTTGTTTCTTGGATCAGTAAGAAGCAAGCAACTGTAGCACTATCTTCTATGGAAGCTGAGTACAAAGCAACATGTTTTGCTACATGTGAAGCAATATGGTTGAGAAGGGTCCTATGGCATATAGGAATTCAAGGACAGGAGGCTACAAGGTTGAGATGCGACAACTAGAGCTGCATAACCTTTGCCAAGAATCCTATTTGTCATGCATGCACTAAGCACATAGAAATCCAGTACCACTGTGTGCAAGAGTTGATAGAAGATAGAATTATAGAGTTATGCTATTGTCGAACCGAAGAAAATGGAGCATACAAGGCTCTAGGGAGAGAGCATCTGTATTGACATCTTCCAAAGCTTGGCATTGAACCAAGAAAGTAGTTCACCGCAGGTGGACATTTAGGGGGGTATTAGATATACTCAATACTCCAACCGCAAGTGACCACAAATGATCCATGACACTCTAAGCTACATGGAGCCCTTTATGAGGAGAAGCCTATGTAAGAATATGGACATTTGTGATGAGGTCTACATGAGGCCAACAATAGTTCTAGATGATCAATGTGAGTCTAGTCAGAAGGCTAGCCAGGGTGTATACTTCAATCAAACTCGAATACTAGAGGTATGATAGTTTTGAAGTCAACCAATCCAAATTTGCGGTGACTTTTACAAGATTTTGTTGGTATGACAATTTGGTAGTCAACCAGTCAGAAATCGTGATAATATATCTGGTGGAAGTTCGATATGTTGGGACTTCGGTCCCACATGACCAAAATTATGATAACCAGTCTGGTGGAAGTCCGGTCTAGTCGAAGTCTAGTGGGAGTACAATCCAATGGAAGTCCAGTCTGGTGAGTGTTCAGTCCAGAGGATTACTAAGTCCGGTGATTACATAATTTAGGTTGTTCCTAAATTACAGATGATCCTGATAGTTACACCTAATACATAGCATCAAGCTGTCCCGGAGATCATGCTTAAATCAGAATGTTAGGAAAAACAAATCACTAAGGAGAAATCACGAATACACACATTATAAAGCCCTTCATCTAGATTCTATCTATATGGCCATTAAAGCTCCATAGTGGGAGCACACGGGTGGACAATATCATCTGTGTATATTATTGTTGGAAATTTGAGATTCTGAGTTCTCTTTCTCTCTATTTGTGTACAATTTCTATTAGTCTATTCTGCTTCTCATTACTCTATCTGACGATCCAATTCCGTTGCATTATTCTAGATCGTTATATATTTTTAATAGTAAATTCTATCCATGAGGAAGTTTGGAAAATGAACATGTATCTATGTGCCATGTGATGATTAAAGCAATTCAAAAGTTTCTAGAAAACAAAATTAATATTGTTCTTCCCACATGCATATCACAAGACCAATTCTATAAATTTATGCAAGAACATCAAAAAATTCTACTAAAACGCCAACCAAAGTTCTAGTGCTTTATTTTCAATAAACTATCATAGAACCACATCCCATCCAAGTTAATACACTTCCACGAGGATATTTTCATATTGGAAATGGAGGGTTCATGGCAAGGTGGACTCTAGAAGGAAATTCTAGAACCCAAGTGGAAGAAAGAGAGCTATACACAAATAAAAGATCCTTTCAAAGAGTTCCGAACATGTGATAAATTGATGAGAAGTGACTTACATATTGAAGAGTATATAAGTCCAACATAATGGAATGATGTGGAAACACTTTTTCAATCTCCACCACAATATCTAGGATGTTGGAGAAACAATCACTAATTGGACATGTATTTGAAGGTCAAAGCTTTAGAAGAAAACCACATGCCTATGTGAAGGGACAAATTCACAAGTGTATTATATTTGAAAAGTTAGTTCACTTTAGTTCTAGAAGTTTTTTAAAAATCACGAGAATAAGAAAATCTATATAAGTAAGTTTGTATCAACTGACACGATGAGGAAGGCAAGGAGAGAGTGAGCTAGAACTCATTTTGTATGACTGAGAATAGTTGGGCTTCTCTGTGTGAGAAAGCACCTGTGTATTTTTGAGGTTTCATAGTTATGGAAAGAGTTTATTAAACTTTTGTGTATAAGTCTTCTTCTTCTATCTCCAGAGTTTTTGTGTGAAATGTTTTCAAAAGTTCAAGTTTTCCAAGCAACTCAATGCCTGGCATCGAGTTTGTGTTGATAAGTCTGTGTTTTATTTTTTGAGTTCTAACTCCTGCTAAATCTTCTTGAAAAGATGATGTTTGTTGAGCAACTCGATGCCTGGCATCGAGTTTCAGCATAAAGTCGATGCCTGGCATCGACTTCCCACATAAAAGTGGTCTTGTTCATGTGTGTGTTCAAGGGGGTAATTCTGGCACTGAAAAAGTGGCTAAAAAAGCTAAAAGTCGATGCCAGGCATCGACTTTTGGTTGCAAGTCGATGCTAGGAATCGAATTTTCATTTTTAGACACTCAGAATTACTAAAGAAGGCAAAATTTCTAGTTTTGGCAAGTCATACAGGGTCATCGTGTGAAGGCCATAACTTGAGTTCTAGAGATCTGTTTCTTGCATATCATAGCTTGTTGGAAAGCTTTACTCTTCTAGTTTCATTCACTAAAAGATCTTGGAGAAATAATATTTGAGCTAAGAGAAATTAGCAAAATACTGAAGGTATGTCATTTTAGTGATTGGAAAAATCTGAAGAAGTAAAGTTCTTGGTTTTGGCTATCATTTCTCAAAGTTTTGACTGGCAATGAGTTAATGGTGACCATAGAGCTGTTCTAGTGTCACATTAATTCATTTCTTGTGGTGTTTTACACATCAACAAGTGGTATCAGAGCAAAAGTTCCTAAAGAGCAGAAGGCAGCAAAGGTCCGAGAAGTTTTGGAAAGTTTTCCATTAAATTTTGAAAGGTGAAGCATTTGAAGACACAAGGCATCAAAAGGTTACTTCAAAAGTATCTTCATACACAAAGAACTTAAAAAGGTATATTTCTTTATCCTTTAAGCTCAGAGGTTGCACCAGAAGGAAAGGAGTATGGCAGATCATATCTCCATTGACAAACTCGACAGAGATAATTATCCCGCATGGATAATGAGAATGGAAGCCTTACTTATGAGTAAGTATCTCATGATATATGTAACAGGTGAAGAAGAGAAGCCAGTATTTGAAGATGAAAGCCGACCAAAGAAAGAGGAACTTGATGCTTTAAAGCATTGGCAGAAGAAGGATGGAAGTGCAAAAGCCTACATCTACAATACAATCTCTGATCATTTGCTACCACACATCAGAGGATTGGAATCATCTGAAGATATATGGAATGCATTGGAGTATCATTTCCAAAGCACTCTAAAGCACGGAAAGCAAGTCTATGGTCAGAGTTTACTACATTCAAGAAGAAGCCAAGTCAAAGTATTAGTGATTATGGCACTAAGATGAAGGATCTAGCAGATAATCTTGGATCCATAGATGAAGATGTTGAAGATCACAGATTGATTGCTCAAATACTTGCAGGATTGAGAGGGGATGAAAGGTGGAAACCTTTTGTCTTATCAACAGAACTTTCATTAAATCATTATGTTCCAGATTTGAATCGATTACTTGGTTTGATGCTCACATATGAGCAATACTTGAAGGGAGATGGAGATAAAGGACAAAGTTCTGCAATGTACATGAAGAATAAGAAGAAAGGAGATAAAGGTAAAGCAAAGGATGAAGAAGAGTCAAGTTCTCAAGTTTATTATGCAAGAGGTAAAGGCACAGGCAGAGGAAGAGCAAGAGGCTTTGGAAGAGGAAGAGGTAATCAAAATAACAACAAGAAGTCTTGTTGGATCTGTGGATTGAGTAATCATTTGGCTCATGACTGTTGGCACAACCAACAAGGATCAAACCAGAATCAAAACAACAATAGCAGAGGTCGAGGTGGAAGATATCAAAGTAATTTTCAGAGAGGTAGACAAAGTCAAAGAGGAGGCTATGGTAGAGGTGGAGGAAGAAGTTGGGGACAGAATCAATCCTACAACACCACCTATTACAATTATGCAAATGACACACAGAATGAAGGTCATACATCATTGATGATGAACTCAATCAGCACATCAGATAAAGAAGATCTAAAGGTATTTTACATTGACTCTGGATGTTCTAATCATTTGTCAGGAAACATAGAATTGATGTCAGAATTGGAAAAAGGAATTTCTAGTCATACAGTTCAAACAGGTGATAATACAAGACATAGTGTACATTCAATTGGAAAAGTGAAATGCAAGAGTGGAGCAGATTTGCTAACCAATGTTTTGTATGTTCCTACAATACCTAAAAACTTGATTAGTGTGGGACAGATAGTTGAAAAAGGTTTTCAAGTCAGGTTTACAAATGAAGGAGTATTTGTTGAAGATCGAGAGAATGGATATAATCAGATTGTCTCTGGTAAGAAAGAAGGTAGACTCTTTACTTTAAGAGTACAAGGGAACATTGGTCAAGCTTTGCTCACACATGGTGAAGGAGTGATTACAGAACTTGATCTCTGGCATAAGAGATTAGGTCACTTCAATGAAAGAGGAATTAAAGCTATGGTTGCAAATCAGTCTATACTAGGATTACCAAATGTGCAAAATCAACATATGGTTTATAAATGTGAAGCATGTCAAATGGGAAAAGCACACAGGTTACCATTTCAAAAGAAAGCATTCAAACATGATGGATTACTTGAGCTCATTCATACAGATGTATGGGGACCAACAAAAGAAGGATATATTAGTGGCTCAAGGTATTATGTTCTTTTCATTGATGATGCTACAAGATGGATAACATTATATGTTTTGAAGGAAAGATCAGAAGTGTTTGGAGCTTTCAAGCACTTTCCTGCATATGCAGAGAGAGTCATAGGTCAAAAGCTTAAAAGACTAAGGTCTGATGGAGGGGGAGAATACTTCTCCCAAGAGTTCATTGATTATCTTTGGAATGCAGGTATTAAGAGAGAAATAACTTGCAGGTATACACCACAACAAAATGGTGTGGCAGAAAGAAGGAACAGGACTTTGGTTAAGTTTGCTAGAGCTATGATGAAGGAGAAGAATTGTCCAAATTATCTTTGGGCTGAGGCTATAAATACAGCTACATATCTTGTGAATAGATTACCATGTGCAGCTCTAAATGGAATGACTCCATATGAAGCTTGGTGGGGTAAGAAACCAACACTAGATCATTGTAGAGTGTTTGGATCAATTGCATATGCTTATGTGCCATCACAACTTGAACCAAAGGCAAAAAAATATGTGTTCATTGGTTATGATGAAAAGTAGATGGGTTACAGGTTGTGGAATCCTCTAACCAAACAATTTATTGTTTCTAGAGATGTTACATTTGATGAACAGAAAAGTTCGTATGCAGATCAAAGTCATACAGCTGAAGAATTTGAAGAAGAGGTAAGAAGATGTGAGAAAGGAAAATCAATTGTGCAGGTGAATAGAGATGAAGACTATATGCAAGCAAGTACATCCAAAAGTGGATTAACAAGAAGGAATGAAGAAGCTCCTATATTTGATGAAGAGGTGTATCCAGACACTTATGAAGAATGTGAACCAAGAAGGTCAAGCAGGACTAGAAGACAACCAAAAAGGTATTCTTATGATACTTCTTACATAACTCAGAAGAACTATGCATATATGGTCAAAGATGATGAAGAACCTCAGAACTATGATGAAGCTAAAGGTAAGAAGCAATGGGAAGAAGCAATGAAGGAAGAATTCAATGCATTAGAGGAGAACAAGACATGGGAACTTGTTCCTAAACCAAATGGTAAGAAAGTAATTGGAAATAAATGGGTTTATAAAGTGAAGAAGCTTGCAGATGGAAGTATAGCTAGATACAAAGCTAGACTGGTGGTGAAAGGCTATGCCCAAACCTATGGCATAGATTATGATGAGACATTCAGTTCTGTAGCTAAGATGTCAACTATAAGGACAATCATTGCTATTGCAGCTTCAAAAGGATGGACCCTAAGTCAATTGAATATAAAGAATGCACTCTTGAATGGATACATATCAGATGAGGTATACATGGAACAACCTCAAGGGTTTATAGATTCTAGGTATCCAAATTTTGTTTGCAGGTTGAGAAGAGCATTGTATGGATTGAAGCAAGCTCCAAGAGCATGGAACTATAGACTAGTGAAGTATCTGAATGATCTTGGATATCAAAGTTCAAAAGCAGATCCAAGTCTACTCATCAAAAGAACAGAGGAAGGTACAATCTACATTTGTATTTATGTAGATGACATTATAATCACAGGTACTTCAGATGAAGGAACTGTTAGTCGGCCGCCGGATTGGCGGTTGTAAAAACTGAATCTTGTTTGCACGAACGAAAGGTTGTTACACCGATACTTTGTAATCTTTATATAAAGCAATGAAAAAGAGACGCAGAGTGACGTTCGTTGGGATCACCAGACTGTCTGTCTGGGTGATTAAGCGGAATGCTGCTGTAGTGTCTGTTTAGCAATTCTGAGTATACTACTTTTGTTCTGTCTGGTTGTCTATTGATACCTGTCTATGTTCATGGGTTACATAGACGTTCAGTTGATTGTTAGACTATTTGTCTGAGCGATTTGTTCTACGGTGTTTCGGTTGCGATTGTTCTGTTGATTAAGCGTATCGTGGTGTCGCTCTTTCTTGTAAGGTGTTGTAACTTGTTGGATGAAGTCTATGTAATTGCGGTAGTGTTCTGAGAACTCCGAGTCTTATTGTATTGTCTTCGGTGTTGAGGTCTGTCCTCATACGATAAAGGTTAGCTACAGTAAGGGTATTTTTAAGTTGCGTACTGGACCTTCAGTGCTGTGTGTCTGAGACTGTTGAGTTCTTCTGTGTCTTCGTTTTTGTTTGATTATTTGTATCTATTTGGTGAAGGTTGGATTACTATTATTGTCTCTAGTGTTACAGTATTTTGTATTCGGAACAGTTCTTGAGTTCATCAAGTAACTCTGTATCACGATACTGCATAGTTTGGTGCAGTGTGTTCGGTCAATTTTGGGAGAGTTTGGTTGAGTACTTTAAGATTGTAAGTGTAACGGAGTCTTGATAGAGTTTTGAGCATCAGTGTATTGGTGTGTGTGAAGTGGTTAGTTTGGGAAACCAAGCATAGGGTCTCTGCCTAGCAGACCCCTTCCACTCCCAAGAACCCAATAAATGTTTAAATGCACTACTGACAGTTAGTCCCGCGTTTAACGTTTAACACTGGCGCCGTCTGTGGGAAGGTGGCAACAGATCAGATTGTTGCAAATCGATTGTAGACACGCGACTATAGATTGTGAATCGACAATATTAGTACGTAAGTAGTACAAAAGATGATACATGTCAGTTACTCGATCCGGTGAGTCATATCCAAAGTACCGACAACCTTGGGTACCTAATTTGCCAAGGACGCCTCCAGGAGGTAGAAGCGCAGATAGGTCTAACTTAGTTGCCAAGGAAGTGAAGAACGTTAGTAGTGATTCCGGTAATATTCCGGTAGAACTTACTGCATTTTTGGCAGATTCCGGTGTGATTTCGGCACAGTCTATCGAAGAAATAGTGACTCCAGAGTCTACAGATAGAAACGTTGTGGTCAAAGAAATCAGTGGAGGTGAAAAAGCACTTTGTTTTGGTAAAAATTTGACACCTTCCGGTGTTATTTCGGTACCAGTTGTTGAGAGTTCACAGTGTTCCAGTGACGGTTTACCATTTCTTGGTGAATCTTCAGTCTAGTCACCAATATTTGGAGTAAGCTTTCCTACATTTGATATCAAGAAGGAAGGTAGTGTGTTCGAAGTTGAGATCCGAAATATATTGAACAATATTATCGAGCCAGAGAGTGCATAGGCTGACGATACAGATTCCGACGGTTCAGATATTCAGCCTCGGAATACAGAAGATAGTCCCAATACCCCCGCCAGCACGATGAGTGGGCAACAACAACAACAACAACAACATCAGTAGCAACAGTTATTTCCACCCCGGCCGACTCCAACAGGAGTAATGTACACTAAATTCGGAGGATTTCCAGGTGATGACCCAGATGCTCATGTACGCACATTTGAGATAAGTTACGCAGTGCTCAATCATCCACCTGATCCGGCATACAAAGCTATTGTCTTCCAGTCTACATTGGTGAATGAAGCAGCCAAGTGGCTTACAGAATATGATATTAACCATTTCGGCACCTATGAAGCAGCAAGGGACGCATTTTTGCAGAGATTCAGGCTAAAGAAGAATCCAGCCGAAATTTTTGATTACCTACAAAACAATAGACAAAAGATGAATCAAACAGTGCAGGAATATGCCACCCTATTCAGAACTCATTTGAGGCAATTACCACCAGCACATGCCAACCTGCCGGATGACGTTATCACTCAATGGTTTATCAATGGTTTGACTCCGCAACTTAAATAGATTATGATCATACGCTGTGTGGGAGCTATGACGCTAGATGTGGTGATCGCAATGACTTTGCAGCTGGAAAACAAGGTTGGAGGATTTACAAAAGACCTGGAATGGTTAAAAACAAGTGAAAATGTTGTAGAAGATCCGACCAGACAGATGTACTGCACCACGTGCAAGAATTCAAGGCATACCAGTGCCACGTGTGCCCTCAACCAGTTGTTTTGTGCTATCTGTAACACGACAGGATATTCCACCGAAAATCGCACATACAACGCTAAAGTACAGGGAACAGCCATAGTGAATGCAATTATACAAGAACCAGGGCAGCCTACCAATCACTATGTACCTCCTCAAATGAGAAACAACCAGCAGTAGGGATACCGAAATTACAGAGGACAGAGAAATAATAATTACAATGCGAGCCGTTGGCAGGCAGGACCAGCATAGGAAAATACTAATTTGCCACCACCTCCCTGCCATTTTTGCGATGAATTTGACCACATTAGAAGATTTTGTAAAGATGCAGCTGAATATGATCAGAGGAAGAAAGAGCGCCATAACCCTATGACAATTATGGTTCAGATCACACCCATAGAGACACAAGCTGCAGTAGTTCAGACCAGATCTGGTAGGCCGTTACAACGAGCAGCTGAAATATTTGAACCAGGCATCCTAGAACAGCAAAGAACATATGACAAGGCTAGTCAGTGGACCACCACAGAGCCTCCAGTGTTCCCAGATCCTATTCCGGTGACACAAATTCCACTGTCACAGGAAACTACACAGGAGCAAGAGTCCATTCTAGTAACCGACGCATCGTCTTCAGAATCGGTGAAAGAAACAAGTCAAGTAAATCAAGCATGGGAAATCTTATCTAAAGCGTCCATTACTCTTCCTCTTGGACAGTTATTGGCACTAGTACCAGGAGTCCACCAACAATTCCAGCAACAATTTAGTACTGAGTCTGCCTGCATTCCAGCAACAGCAACAGTACAACTAGAAACTGACGCTATGGTGGATCATTCGGTCCCATTGATTACGGTATGGTACAAAAAGCATAAAATCAATCAAGTACTAATTGATGGAGGGTCTAGTGTAAATATTGCTATTGCCGCTCTGTGTAAAAAGTTAGGATGGACGAAAATTGAGCCTGTCCAGTTTTTTGTAAGGATGGCTGATCAGTCCAGAGTCCACCCAGTAGGACTAGTATGAGATGTGCCCATATCCTTGCAAGGCACAACATTTAAGATGACTTTTGTCGTAGCTACCACAGTCTAGCTTGGATTATAATTTGCTTTTCGGCCGTCCTTGGTTGAAACAAGCCAAGGTGATACAAGATTGGTCCGCACAGGAACTCACTTTCAAGGACAATAATCGTAAATATGTTGTTAAGTTAGATGCTATACAGCCTTGTGAATTACATGCTAGACCTTATTTTGCAGAACCAGTTCATATGTTAGATGGTTTGTTAGATGATGAAGAAGAAGAGTTTTTGAAAAATAATATTGATTTGATCTCTCTAGGAACTGTTGATCTACAATCTGTTGTAGATAATTGGAATCCGGCAGTTTGTACGATGATGCCTATGACGGAAGAAGTCAAGAAAGAAGATACTGCTGCTGTAGATGACACTGATCTACAACAACTTTTAAACCCACACGATGTTACAGAGAAGTCCCGACAATTCTATGTTCCAGAAGATCAGTTAATTACATATAATTTAGGTGATGAAGTTAATCAGTGACCTGTAAAAATAAAGGAAGGATTGCCTGAATTGTTTCAAGCAGAGTTAATACAGTTGCTTCGAGAATTCTATGATGTTTTTGCATGGGATTACAAAGACATGAAGGGTTTAGACCCTCACATTTATCAACATAGGGTCATGCTGAAGCCGGAAGCTAAGCCAATCAAACAACCCAGCTACCGGATGAATCCAAACTATGCAGCAAAGGTAAAGGCAGAGCTTGATAGGTTACTAAAAGTCGGATTCATCGTACCAGTAGAGCATGCTGAGTGGATATCATCCATTGGTATCGTCCCTAAAGAAGAATAAGCAGTTACGCATATGTGTGGATTACCGTAAACTAAATGCCGCTACGGTGCCTGATCTGTTTCCTCTACCTTTTCTTGACACGATGCTTGACAGAGTAGCAGGACACGAAATGTACTCATTCTTAGATGGATACAGTGGGTATAATCAAGTCAGAATGGCTGAGGAAGATATACCAAAAAAAGCGTTCATCACCAATTGGCGTGTATTTGCTTGTACTGTTATGTGGTTTGGATTAAGAAATGCCCCCAGTACTTTCCAGAGGTGTATGCAGGAAATATTCTCCCCTTATCTTACCTCGTTCATGCAAGTATATCTTGATGATTTCTCTTTGTTCGGTAAGATTGTCGGAGAATGTTAATCTCCTTCAGAATAACCTACTCTTGTGATTAGAACACCTCTATACCAAGAGTAAGTCAAAAACCTTCACAACACATAAGTCTACTGCACAATTTCTTCAAATTAATCTTCACAGGTTACTTTTGTCTGAAACTGTCATTCTGAACAGTCGACTTAACACCTGTAACTTCTAAGACTTGGTTCTCCTTGAATAGAACCCGTTTAAGCAAATGCTTCTGGTTACAAGTAGCTTATCTTCTAACTTAAAGATTAAGCCCTCACTCATGCAAAACTTTAAAGTATGCACTGAGAAATGATCAAAACATTGATCACCGAAAATGCGCCTGTTTCAGTAAACTTTGAACACTCAACACATATGAATGTTCCTACTGACAATTCTCGGTTTCTGTTTACAATCAAACTCTAAAACTTAAGCTATAGATTGATTAACTATAGACTTAGATATCCTCAATAGGATTTCACAAATCATCTATCACAGATGAAAACACACAGAAATTTCGGCGCAGTATTTCTTCGATTATTCAGAAAGTTACAGTTGAGTAATGAGAGGAAAACTCAACTAACTTTTCATATGTCTCATGACATCTAACTTCTCATTCTTCTCTTCTATTCCTTTCTCTCTCGTATATGCCTCTAATGCCTATACGCCTCTCATACTTTTTCTTGTCCTAGCGCCTCTACATTTTTCAGGTATTTATAGATAAATTTGTACAAGCTTATAACGCGGACTATACTACTGTACATATGTGTACAACTTTTTTTCGGTTCTTCTTCCAAGCTTCAAAATTTGTTCTTTTCTTCCTCCTTTCATCCTTCAACTCTTCATGAACTGAAAACTGTAAAAATGATCTTTTCCGGTAACATTCCGGTGACTTTACTGTGACCTTCCGGTACTGTTCCGGTATTGTTCCGGTGCCCTTCCGGTGACCTTTTTAAAGAAATTTTTGCTGAAGTTCCTGCGGACTTAAAGACCTTCAATTGTTGATTGTCTTGCACCAACAGCTCCCCCTCAATCATCAATTGAGGTTTTCTCTGTCTTCTTTATTCCTGCCATATCTTTGAACCTTTGTAACTTAGGTCCATCCAAACTTTTTGTAAGCATATCAGCTATCTGATCTTTCGTTGAAGTATGAATTACTTCAATCTCTTTATCCATCACCTTCTCTCTTAGAAAGTGATACTGAATCTCAATGTGTTTAGTCCTGGCATGAAAAACAGGATTAGCAGCTAAATATAATGAACTCATGTTATCTCCAAATATAATTGGAGTCCTCTGTATAGCGTCAAAATTCTTCATTAAAGTCTTTAGCCAAATCACTTCCTTTGCAGCTTCAACCATGCCTTTGTACTCAGCTTCGGTAGACGACAAAGCAACTGTATGTTGCTTCTTGGAACACCATGAGATAAGTTTATCTCCCACATAACACATATATCCAAATGTAGACCTTCTATCATCTGGATTACCTGCCCAATCTGCATCACTGTATATTTTGATATTTGTATCTGATGTAAAACCATAATACAAACCTTCTTTGAGTGTACCCTTAATGTACCTCAACACCCTTTGTCCTGCAATCCAATGTTCTTTTCTTGGACAGTGCATGAACTGAGACAATACTCCTACTGCATATGATAGATCAGGTCTGGTTAAAGTAGCATAAATAAGACTACCAACCAAACTCTGATATTGTCTCACATTCTTGAATTCTTCACCTCCAAACTTACTCAGTTTGTGATTCACCTCCATTGGAGTAGGTGCTATCCGGCAATCATTCATTTTAAACTTGATTAACAAGTTCTTCAAATATCTTTCTTGGGTCACGAATACTCCATGCTGAGTATATGTGATCTCCATACCCAAGAAGTAAGACAAGTTTCCCAAGTCACTTATCTTGAACTCCTTTTCCATTTGCTTCTTGAGTCTTTGTATACCTGACTCATCTGTTCCTGTAAGAATTATATCATCAACATATATGCACATGTATATGAAACCATTATCACTTGCTTTTATAAGCAGACTACTATCTGCTTCAGACACCTGAAAACCAAGTTCTTTCAAGAACTTTACAAGTCTGTAATTCCACGCTCTTGGCGCTTGCTTCAAGCCATACAAAGCTCTCTTGAGCTTGCACACATGTTCTGGATACCTTTTATCTCTGAACCCTTGAGGTTGCTCCATGAACACATCATCTGAAATATATCCATTTAGAAAAGCATTTTTCACATCTAACTGACATAACTTCCAACCTTTACTCGCAGCAACAGCTATGAGTGTTCTGATGGTTGTCATCTTTGCTACTGGACTATAAGTCTCATCATAATCAACTCCATAAGTTTGAGCAAACCCTTTGACAACAAGTCTAGCTTTGTATCTAGACACTCTTCCATCTGCAAATCTTTTGGTCTTGTAGACCCACTTGCATCCAATAATCTTCTGGCTATTTGGTTTAGGAACTAAATCCCATGTTTGATTTTCCACCAATGCATCATGTTCTTCTTGCATAGCTTTTTCCCATTTTTCCTTACCTTTTGCCTCTTCATATGTAGAAGGGTCTTCATCTGCTTTCACTATGTAAGCATAATCTTTCGTAGCCAAAAATGAAGTATCATAACTGTACCTTGTAGGTTGCCATCTATTTCTTGATGACCTTCTGAGTTCTCCAGTCCTTGAGGTTTCTGGTTCTTCACACTCAGGATCAAATCTTGGCCTTTCTTCAACTTCTTCCTGCACTTCATAATTTTCTTCTTCATCAATTATTTGAACTTTTGATTTACCTTTCTTCTGACTCACTTCTTCTTCATCACCTGTATTGTTATTAACTGTTCCTGCATACCAAAAACTTTGCTCATCAAACGTAACATCTTTCGAAACCAGAAAATGTTTTGTGGATGGATTCCACAACCTGTATCCCATCTGTCTGTCATCATAACCAATGAAAACATATTTTTCAGCTTTAGGTTCCAATTTGTGTCTTAATTGTGATGGCACATATGCATATGCCACACATCCAAATACTCTGCAATGATCCAGAGTAGGTCTTTTACCCCACCAAGCTTCATATGGTGTCATACCTTGCAGGGCTTTACATGGTAACCTATTGACCAAATAAGTAGCTGTGTTTACAGCTTCAGCCCACAAATAATTAGGGCAATTTTTCTCATTCATCATGGACCTTGCAAACTCAACAATAGTCCTGTTCCTTCTTTCTGCAACACCATTTTGTTGAGGAGAATATCTGCAAGTAACTTCCCTTTTTATACCTGCATTCCATAAGTAGTCACTGAACTCGTTGGAGAAATACTCTCCCCCTCCATCTGATCTTAGTCTCTTCAGTCTATGACCTATAGTTCTTTCAACATATGCATGATAATGTTTGAATGTATTGAAAACTTCTGACTTATCCTTGATCACATAGATAGTGATCCATCTAGTAGCATCATCAACATAAATCACATAATATCTTGATCCATTTATACTGAAATCCTTTGATGGTCCCCACACATCTGTGTGTACCAACTCAAGCTTTTCTGAGTGCATAAAACCATGCTTGGTATAAGAATTCTTATGAGCCTTACCAAACTGACATGCCTCACATTTGTATGTCATATGTTGACCTGCAACATTAGGCAATCCAAGCACCGAACCATTGTTAACCATATCTTTAATACCTCTTTCACTGAAATGTCCCAGCCTCTTGTGCCAAAGATCTAACTCAGAAATTTTCTGTCCTTCATATGTAAACATGGCCTGACCAATGTTACCTTGAATCTTCAGTGTAAACAGTCTTCCTTCTTTTTTTCCTGAAACAATCTGTTTATATCCCTGACTTGGATCTTCCACGTATACTCCTTCATTAGTAAATCTTACTTCATATCCTTTTTCAACAATTTGTCCTACACTTATCAAATTCTTAGGAATTGTAGGAACATACAGTACCTTAGCCAATAAGGTACTACCATCTTTAGCTTTCACTGATCCAATCGACTGCACTTTATGCTTTGTGTTGTCACCTGTTTGAACAACATGATTAGAAACTTTATTCTCCAAATCAGTCATCAATGATATATTTCCACTCAGGTGATTGCTACACCCTGAGTCAATGTAGAAGACTCTTTGATCTTCACTCTGCCTTTCACAAGTAGCATTCAATATCAATGTTGAATCCTCCTTCTGTTCTGAAGCGTAATTGTAGTAGGTATTGTTATATTGTTGACTTTGGAATCCTCTACCTGCATTTCTTCCAAAGTAACTCCTACCACCTCTGCCTCTGAAATTTCCTCTTTGATTTCTGCCACCTCTTCCTCTTGCATTGTAACTTTGACTATATCCATTATTACTTTGAGTATTGTGCCAACAATCATTAGCTAAATGATTTGTCTTACCACAAATCCAGCAAGCTTTGCCTCCATCTTTGTTGTTTCTGCCTCTTCCTCTACCTTTGCCACCTCCTCTTCCTCTTAGGAAGTTGGCTTGGCTAGTCGTTCCTTCATCTTCATTTGCTTGTTGCTTTCCTTTGCTATTCTTCTTTTTATCCTTTGAGTACATTGCGTGACCTGCACTCTTGTCACCATCTCCTTTAATATCATTCTCAAATGTTAGCATATGACCTAGCAACTGATTTAAATCAGGAGTGAAATGGTCAAGCGATAATTCTGTGGACAAAATAAACGGCTTCCATTTGTCATCACCTCTTAAGCCTGTAAGAATTTGCCTTACCAATTTATCCTCTTCGATATCTTCATCAACAGCACCTAATGCATCTGCAATGTCTTTCATTCTTGTCACATAGTCTGAAACGGACTGAGAAGCCTTCTTCTTGAAGGTTGTAAACTCTGCCCATAAGGATGCCTTCCTTGACTTAGTAGTATTCTGGAAATGCTCGTCCAATGCATTCCAAATGTCCGTTGCACTTTCAAGACCTCGAATATGAGGTAACAAGTAATCATTTACTGCCATATAGATAATACTCCTAGCTTGCGCATCTTTCTTCATCCAGTTTTTCAAATCTGCTAACTCTTCCCTAGTCGGAACACTAGGATCTCTGAACTGTGGCTTTTCTTCTTCTCCTGTGATATACGCTATCAAATCTTTGCTCATAAGATGAGCTTCCATCCTCATTGACCACGCAGGATAGTTTTCCCTATCCAGTTTCTCTATCTGTAGAGAATCTCCCATCTTGTGTCTTCCTGTGTATTTAAACCTTCAACCTTTATGAATAATATATGTACCTTTACTTCAAATTGGACTCCGTTTGTCTTTCTTGATGCCGTATGACCTCTTCTTCAGGTTTCGTCTTCAAGCTTTCACCTTCTAGTTCTTCGGTTGTTGAATTCTTTGTAACTGCAGCAGTCGGGAACCTCCTTTCTTTGATTTTGGTGTCTCCTGCTCTAATACCACTGCTGCTCTGAAACCTGCTCTGATACCACTGCTGCTCTGAAACCTGCTCTGATACCACTGCTGCTCTGAAACCTGCTCTGATACCACTGTCGGAGAATGTTAATCTCCTTCAGAATAACCTACTCTTGTGATTAGAACACCTCTATACCAAGAGTAAGTCAAAAACCTTCACAACACATAAGTCTACTGCACAATTTCTTCAAATTAATCTTCACAGGTTACTTTTGTCTGAAACTGTCATTCTGAACAGTCGACTTAACACCTGTAACTTCTAAGACTTGGTTCTCCTTGAATAGAACCCGTTTAAGCAAATGCTTCTGGTTACGAGTAGCTTATCTTCTAACTTAAAGATTAAGCCCTCACTCATGCAAAACTTTAAAGTATGCACTGAGAAATGATCAAAACATTGATCACCGAAAATGCGCCTGTTTCAGTAAACTTTGAACACTCAACACATATGAATGTTCCTACTGACAATTCTCGGTTTCTGTTTACAATCAAACTCTAAAACTTAAGCTATAGATTGATTAACTATAGACTTAGATATCCTCAATAGGATTTCACAAATCATCTATCACAGATGAAAACACACAGAAATTTCGGCGCAGTATTTCTTCGATTATTCAGAAAGTTACAGTTGAGTAATGAGAGGACAACTCAACTAACTTTTCATATGTCTCATGACATCTAACTTCTCATTCTTCTCTTCTATTCCTTTCTCTCTCGTATATGCCTCTAATGCCTATACGCCTCTCACACTTTTTCTTGTCCTAGCGCCTCTACATTTTTCAGGTATTTATAGATAAATTTGTACAAGCTTATAACGCGGACTATACTACTGTACATATGTGTACAACTTTTTTTCGGTTCTTCTTCCAAGCTTCAAAATTTGTTCTTTTCTTCCTCCTTTCATCCTTCAACTCTTCATGAACTGAAAACTGTAAAAATGATCTTTTCCGGTAACATTCCGGTGACTTTACTGTGACCTTCCGGTACTGTTCCGGTATTGTTCCGGTGCCCTTCCGGTGACCTTTTTAAAGAAATTTTTGCTGAAGTTCCTGCGGACTTAAAGACCTTCAATTGTTGATTGTCTTGCACCAACAAAGATGGTAGCATACTTGTTCCATTTACGGTGCTGCTTTGAGAGATGCAGAGAATACAGACTCTGTCTGAACCCAAACAAATCTGTGTTTGCGGTTTCATGTGGTAAATTGCTTGGCCATACTGTATCTGCACAGGGCATACAAGTCGACCCAGATAAGGTAGCAGCTGTGTTAGAAGCACCTGTACCTACTACACCAAAGGAAGTAATGTGTTTCATGGGTCAAGTGAGATGGCATGGTCGTCATTTACGGTGGCTCACTCATTTAGCCATTCCACTCAATCGATTAATCATGAAGACTCCTAAACAGTTTGATTGGACTCCAGAATGTCAAACAGCATTTGATCGTCTAAAGTGTTTATTAACACAAGTACCAATATTACAGCCTCCTGACTGGGATTGCCCATTCCATGTCTTCGTAGACGCATCAGATATTGCCATTGGTAGTGTTCTGATGCAACAAACCGATAAGTGGTTCCGGCCTATTTACTATGCTAGTAGAAGGCTTGCTCCTGCAGAAAAGAATTACTCTGTAACCGAAAGAGAATGTCTATGTTTAGTGTATTCGGTAAAGAAATTCAGACACTATTTACTTGGCCGCAGATTTACTTTTCATGTAGATCATGCTGCACTTGTCTATCTGGTACGACAACAGCATTTAGGTGGTCAATTAGCACGTTGGGTTCTACTTTTACAAGAGTTTGGTTTTGAAGTAATCCATCGGCCCGGCAACTCACATGCCTTAGCAGATTTTCTTTCTTGCTTAGATTTCGGTGAAGCTCCGGTCGGTGTTGATGACACCACGCCAGCGATTTACAGTACTGAACCGACTAATGATGAAGAAGCAAATCCTCCTACAACAACTACTTACTATGATCAGTTGTTAACTTTTTTAACTGATGGATGTCTTCCTTCTACAACATCTCCTGCAATGTGTAGGAAGATTGCAGTGTACAGTCGCAAATTTCGGCTAATTGCTCGAGAATTATACTACATGGATCACACTGGAGTTTTACTTCGTTGTATTCCTCCACATGAAGTTAACTCAATCATTACTCTGGCTCACTCAATTCCTTCCGGTGGACACTTTGCAGCAGATTTAACGCACCGAAAAATTTTGCAAAGTGGACTTTGGTGGCCTACTATGTATAGGAATGTATCTCAATTTGTCAAACAATGTGATACTTGTCAACGATCTGTGATGGAGAGTGTTAATCTCCAAAAGAACAACCTACTCTTGAATTTAGAACACCTCTATATCAAGAGTAAGTCAAAACCTTCACTAAATTAGAGGTCCAATCTCCAAATTATCAAAATTGAGAAAATTTGTGAAGAAGATGAAACACAGAAAAGTCTGCTGCAGAATTTCTTCACATTGACCTATCAATCATGTAAAGTTTTCTATGAAATTTTGTATGGAGTGTCGCCTAGAGATTGCGCACCTCCTACAAGTTAAAGTTCTCAAAAATGTTTAGTATAACTTGAGAAACTGACTCCACAAGTTACCTATGTCCAAAACTGTACTTCTGAGAAGTCGATTTGACACCCCTAACTTCTTAACTTTGGTTCTCACAATGTCGAACCCGTTTTACCAAATCCTTTTGACTGAAGATAGCTTATCTCTCAACTTAGATTTTGAGCTATCATATGTGTAAAACTTTACACTGTGCACTGAGCACTACTCAATTCTTTGGACTCGAAATGTGCGCCTGTTTCAGAGAGCTGTGAACACTCAACACATGTGAATGTTCCTATCAGCAATTCTCTTCACCTGTTTACAATTAGACTCTGAAATTCAAACCACAAACTCATTAACTAACAACTTAGATATCCTCAAAAGGATTTCATAAATGATCTACCACAGACGGAGTAGACGCAGAAACATCGGGCGCAATATTTTCTTCATTTCAGGAGAAGACTACAACTGAAAGGTGAGAGAGACTTCAACTTCTTTCTCAACTGTCTATTGACATTTACAATCACTAATTTCTCTATTCCTATGCTCATACAAAGTCTCTCTTTGTCTTCTCTCTATATCCCGACATTTTCCAAAAGTATTTATAGACATCTATGTACAAACTCTCATCAAAACATAAGTATATGTAACCTATGTCATAACTAATGTACATATGTGTACATGTCCTTCACTCTTGTGAATGTATCCATTTTCTTTACTCCAAATCTTCAATTGGTGATTGATCTGCTCCAACAGCTCCCCCTCAATCATCAATTGAGGTTTTCTCCTTTCTTCTTTATACCTGCCATGTCTTTAAACTTCTGTAGCTTTGGTCCATCCAAGCTCTTTGTAAGCATATCAGCTATCTTATCTTTTGTTGAAGTATGTATGACTTCAATTTCCTTATCCATCACTTTCTCTCTTAGAAAGTGATACTGAATCTCAATGTGTTTGGTCCTGGCATGAAAAACAGGATTAGCAGCTAAATACAATGAACTCATGTTATCTCCATATATAATTGGTATCCCATGCACAATGTCAAAACTCTTCATCAATGTCTTGACCCAAATTACTTCCTTTGCAGCTTCAACCATGCCTTTATACTCTGCTTCTGTAGAAGATAAAGCAACTGTATGTTGCTTCTTGGAACACCATGAGATAAGTTTATCTCCTACATAACACATGTATCCAAATGTAGACCTTCTATCATCTGGATTACCTGCCCAATCTGCATCACTATAAACTTTGATATTTGTATCTGAGGTAAACCCATAATACAAATCTTCATTGAGTGTACCCTTAATGTACCTCAACACCCTTTGTCCTGCAATCCAATGTTCTTTCCTTGGGCAATGCATAAATTGAGACAAAACCCCTACTGCATATGATAAATCAGGTCTAGTTAGAGTAGCATAGATAAGGCTACCAACCAAACTTTGATATTGTCTCATGTCTTTGAATTCTTCACCTCCAAACTTACTCAATTTGTGATTCACCTCCATTGGTGTAGGTGCTACCCTGCAATCATCCATTTTAAACTTGATTAACAAGTTCTTCAAATACCTTTCTTGGGTCACAAATACTCCATGTTGAGTATATGCTATCTCCATGCCCAAGAAGTATGACAAGTCTCCCAAGTCACTTATCTTGAACTCCTTTTCCATTTGCCTCTTAAGTTTTTGTATTCCTTCTTCATCTGTACCTGTAAGAATTATATCATCAACATATATGCACATGTATATGAAACCATTTTCACTTGCCTTGACAAGCAAGCTACTATCTGCTTTAGACACCTGAAATCCAAGTTCTTTTAGGAACTTCACAAGTCTATAGTTCCATGCCCTTGGGGCCTGCTTCAAGCCATACAAAGCTCTCTTGAGCTTGCACACATGATCTGGATACCTTTTATCTCTGAACCCTTGAGGTTGCTCCATGAATACATCATCTGAAATATAACCATTCAAAAAAGCATTCTTCACATCAAGTTGACATAGCTTCCAACCTTTACATGCAGCAATAGCAATAAGTGTCCTTATGGTTGTCATCTTTGCCACAGGACTATAGGTCTCATCATAATCAATACCATATGTTTGAGCAAACCCTTTGACAACAAGTCTAGCTTTGTATCTAGACACACTTCCATCTGCAAACCTTTTTGTCTTGTAGACCCACTTGCATCCAATAATCTTCTGACTATTTGGTTTAGGAACCAAATCCCAAGTTTGATTCTCCAATAGTGCATCATATTCCTCCTGCATAGCTCTCTCCCATTTTTCCTTACCTTTTGCCTCTTCATATGTAGAAGGATCTTCTTCTGTATTCACCATGTAAGCATAATCTTTTGTGGCTAGAAATGAAGTATCATAACTATACCTTGTAGGTTGCCACCTATTTCTTGTTGACCTTCTGAGTTCTCCACTCCTTGAGGTTTCTGGCTCTTCACATTCAGGATCAAATCTTGGTGTCTCTTCCTCTTCAACCTGCACTTCATTATTCTCTTGCTCATCAAATATTTGAACTTTTGTTTTACCTTTTCTTTGACTCACTTCTTCTTCATCACCTGTATTGATGTTGATTGTACCTGCATACCAAGTGCTTTGTTCATCAAATGTAACATCCTTAGAAACCATAAATTGCTTTGTTGATGGACTCCACAATCTATAGCCCATCTGCTTATCATCATAGCCAATGAAAACATACTTTTCAGCTTTGGGTTCCAACTTGTGCCTTAATTGTGATGGCACATATGCATATGCCACACACCCAAATACTCTGCAATGATCTAAGGTAGGTCTCTTACCCCACCAAGCCTCATATGGTGTCATACCCTGCAAGGCTTTACATGGTAACCTATTGACTAAATAAGTGGCTGTATTTACAGCCTCAGCCCACAAATAATTAGGGCAATTTTTCTCCTTCATCATGGATCTTGCAAACTCAACAAGAGTTCTATTTCTCCTTTCTGCAACACCATTTTGTTGAGGAGAGTACCTGCAAGTAACTTCCCTTTTTATACCTGCATTCCATAAGTAATCACTGAACTCATTTGAGAAATACTCTCCCCCTCCATCTGACCTTAGTCTTTTCAACTTATGACCTGTAATTCTTTCTGCATATGCATGATAGTGTTTAAATGTATTAAACACTTCTGACTTATCTTTGATCACATAGATAGTGATCCACCTAGTAGCATCATCAACATAAATCACATAATACCTTGATCCATTTATACTGAAATCTTTTGATGGTCCCCACACATCTGTGTGTACCAACTCAAGCTTCTCTGAATGCATAAAACCATGCTTGGAATAGGAATGTTTATGAGCCTTACCTAATTGACATGCCTCACATTTGTATGTCATATGTTGACCTGCAACATTAGGCAATCCAAGCACTGAACTATTGTTAACCATATCTTTAATACCTCTTTCATTGAAATGTCCAAGCCTCTTGTGCCAAAGATCTAACTCAGAGATCTTATGTCCTCCATATGTGAACATTGCATGACCAATGTTGCCTTGAATCTTCAATGTAAATAGTCTTCCTTCTTTTTTTCCTGAAACAATCTGTTTATACCCTTGGCTAGGGTCTTCCACATATACTCCATCATTAGTGAACCTTACTTCATATCCCTTTTCAACAATTTGACCTACACTTATCAAATTCTTAGGGATTGTAGGAACATACAAGACCTTACTCAATAAGGTACTTCCATCCTTGGCCTTCACTGATCCAATTGACTTCACATTGTGCTTTGTATTGTCACCTGTTTGAACAACATGATTAAAAACTTTACTTTCCAAATCAGTCATCAAAGATATGTTACCACTCAGGTGATTGCTACACCCTGAGTCAATGTAGAAGACTCTTTGATCTTCATTCTGCCTTTCACAAGTTGCATTCATTATTAATGTTGAATCTTCCTTTTGATCTGAAGCATAATTGTAGTAAGTGTTGTTATATTGTTGACTTTGAAATCCTCTACCTGCATTTCTTCCAAAGTAATTTCTTCCACCTCTACCTCTGTAATTACCTCTTTGATTTCTGCCACCTCTTCCTCTTGAATTATAATTTTGATTGTATCCACCATTATTCTGATTATTATGCCAACAATCATTAGCTAAGTGATTTGTCTTACCACAAATCCAGCAAGCTTTGCCTCCATCTTTGTTGTTCGTGCCTCTTCCTCTACCTTTGCCACCTCCTCTTCCTCTTAGGAAGTTGGCTTGAGTAGTTGTTCCTTCATCTTCACCTGCTTGTTGTTTTCCTTTGCTATTCTTCTTCTTGTCCTTTGAGTACATTGCATGACCTGTACTCTTGTCACCATCTCCTTTAACATCCTGTTCAAATGTTAGCATATGACCTAACAATTGATTTAAATCAGGAGTGAAATGATCAAGTGATAGTTCTGTAGACAAAATAAATGGCTTCCATTTGTCATCACCTCTCAACCCTGTAAGGATTTGCCTTACCAACTTATCTTCCTCAATGTCTTCATCAACAGCTCCTAAAGCATCTGCAATATCTTTCATCCTTGTTACATAGTCTGAGATGGATTGAGAGGCCTTCTTCTTGAAGGTAGTAAACTCTGCCCATAAGGATGCCTTCCTTGACTTTGTAGTGTTCTGGAAATGCTCCTCCAAAGCATTCCATATGTCAGTAGCACTTTCAAGACCTCTAATATGAGGTAACAAGTAATCATTGACTCCCATATAGATAATGCTCCTAGCTTGAGCATCTTTCTTCATCCAATTTTTCAGATCTGCTAACTCTTCCCTAGTTGGAACACTAGGATCTCTGAACTCTGGCTTCTCTTCTTCTCCTGTGATGTAACCAATTAAATCTTTGCTCATAAGATGAGCTTCCATCCTCATTGACCATGCAGGATAGTTTTCCCTATCCAATTTCTCTATCTGTAGAGCATCTCCCATCTTGCATCCACCTGTGTATTGAAAACTTCAAGCTTTACAAGCAATGTATGTACCTTTACTTCGAGTTAGACTTCTTTTGTCTTTCTTAATGTCGAGTAGACTTCTCCTCAGGCTTTTGACTCCAAGCTTTCACTTCTTAGTTCTTCAAATATTGAACTTCTTGAATCTGCAGCAGTCGGGACCTTCCTTTCCTTGATTTTGATGTCTCCTGCTCTGATACCACTTATGGAGAGTGTTAATCTCCAAAAGAACAACCTACTCTTGAATTTAGAACACCTCTATATCAAGAGTAAGTCAAAACCTTCACTAAATTAGAGGTCCAATCTCCAAATTATCAAAATTGAGAAAATCTGTGAAGAAGATGAAACACAGAAAAGTCTGCTGCAGAATTTCTTCACATTGACCTATCAATCATGTAAAGTTTTCTATGAAATTTTGTATGGAGTGTCGCCTAGAGATTGCGCACCTCCTACAAGTTAAAGTTCTCAAAAATGTTTAGTATAACTTGAGAAACTGACTCCACAAGTTACCTATGTCCAAAACTGTACTTCTGAGAAGTCAATTTGACACCCCTAACTTCTTAACTTTGGTTCTCACAATGTCGAACCCGTTTTACCAAATCCTTTTGACTGAAGATAGCTTATCTCTCAACTTAGATTTTGAGCTATCATATGTGTAAAACTTTACACTGTGCACTGAGCACTACTCAATTCTTTGGACTCGAAATGTGCGCCTGTTTCAGAGAGCTGTGAACACTCAACACATGTGAATGTTCCTATCAGCAATTCTCTTCACCTGTTTACAATTAGACTCTGAAATTCAAACCACAAACTCATTAACTAACAACTTAGATATCCTCAAAAGGATTTCATAAATGATCTACCACAGACGGAGTAGACGCAGAAACATCGGGCGCAATATTTTCTTCATTTCAGGAGAAGACTACAACTGAAAGGTGAGAGAGACTTCAACTTCTTTCTCAACTGTCTATTGACATTTACAATCACTAATTTCTCTATTCCTATGCTCATACAAAGTCTCTCTTTGTCTTCTCTCTATATCCCGACATTTTCCAAAAGTATTTATAGACATCTATGTACAAACTCTCATCAAAACATAAGTATATGTAACCTATGTCATAACTAATGTACATATGTGTACATGTCCTTCACTCTTGTGAATGTATCCATTTTCTTTACTCCAAATCTTCAATTGGTGATTGATCTGCTCCAACAATCTGGACAGCCATTACAGCACCATTTTTTCCCTCTACAACCTGTCTTGCCATTAAAACCTTTTCAGAAGTGGGGTCTAGATTTTATCGGACCTATTACACCGCCAGCAATACTCAGTAATAATTGTTATATTCTGACCTGTACAGACTATGCAACCAGATGGGCAGAAGCTTGGGCTTTAAGGTCCGCCACAGCTGTTTCGATGGCAAAGTGTCTAATGAAAGATGTCTTTCCGCATTTTGGCTTACCTCTAGAGCTTGTTACAGATCAAGGCACTCATTTTGTCAACAATTTAATGAAAGTACTCACACATAAATTCATTTCACCATATTACCCTCGTGCAAATGGTTTGGCTGAGAGTACAAACAAGACCCTGTTGAATATGCTTCGAAAACTGATTCTGGAAGCACCGGAAAGATGGGATCAACTGTTACCTGCAGTATTATGGGCATACCGGACTACATACAAAGTAGCAACAGGATTAACCCCTTTCAAACTAGCTTATGGACTGGAAGCCATAGCACCAATGGAGATTGTTGTGCCAAGTTTACGTGTAGCTCTCACTCAGAAATTGATACCAGAAGATTCTTTATCATTTTGGCTAGATACACTCAGAGAACTGGATGAGCATCGATGGACAAGTTTTCTGACTATCCAGGAAGTTCAGTTAAGACAAGCTCAAACACATGATCGATATCTAAGACTCCAGTTTTTACGCTAGGGCAACTTATACTATTTTATAATGCAAAGTCGAATCGCTCTACTGGCAAATTCAAGTTACGATGGTTTGGTCCCTACCGGATTTCTGAATAGGTGGGCCCAGCCACTTTTCGGTTGACTACTTTGAACGGAAATCCTCTTCCAAAGGTGATAAATGGTTCAAAGCTGCGGCCGTATCAACAAGCATCGGATCCACACTAAAACGTTCTGTGGATTGGCCGTGTCTTTTGCATTTTCTTTTCTTTTCTTTTCTTTTGTTTTTTGCACGCTTAATAAACTAAGTCTGTAAATATCCTCGTTTTAATACCTAATTATGCTCAATAGCCGCCCGACATTATAGTTCTGCTCATGCATGCACACCGAAGTTATGAAGTTATCATCTCAACGTCGCACGATGATTAGTGATTTTGATTGCTCTCCACTACAAGGCATCTAGTTAACCTTCTCCGTTTCGCCAAAAATCGCTATTATGTTTGCGTGATTTGTGTGATTGAGTATACCCTGTGCATTTGTGTCTTGTGCTTGCTTTTTCTGTGTGTGCCATGGAAGCTCTGGAAAACTTCGCCGCTTTCCGTGACGAACTTCCTGCCAACGTAGGAGAGTTCTTGCGCACCCGTGGGTTATCCAATTTTGCTGAACTACCTTGGCATTCAGTGGAATCCCACCCGTTCTATGCCTAGATAATCGTCGCCATTGCTAACACACCTGCCACCGAGTAGACTTGGGCGATCACATCCCTACCCTCCCGAACCGTAATCACGTTCCAGGCCTTTGCTGATGCGTTTCGACTCCCTCGGCAAGGTCGGGAAAATGGCCCAAATCTATCGATTGCCACCATGAATCGATTATTCCCTAGGAGCTCATCCAACGAATACGCAATACTCTGCCGCCCTGAACTTGAGAGATCCGTGCTACAATTCCTAGTAGCCATTCTTAACCTGCAGAAGCGAACCCATGGAATCTCTCGTTCTTTTTACTCCGCTATAGATTTAGCTGCTCGACAACCAGTCAATTTTGCATCATATTTCTTTCGGCGAATACACAAAGAATGCATCTCAATTATCAAGCAGGTCAATAAAGGGGATATGCCAAGGTCGAGACTCCCTCACATCATGCCCTTTCTATTTCTGACCATTCTAGCAGCACAGCCACCACCCCGAGGACCCATTCTACGCCATGAGGAATCTGCACAAATATTAGAGGACGATGAAGAAGAAGATGAAGAGATATTCCACCTTCTCCGCCGGAAAAGAATCAGGATAAGTTCATCTGATAGTGAAGTACAGGGGTCAGCCGCCAATGACAAGGCAGACGACAAAGAAGAAGAAGAAAACGAAGAAGAAACCTTTCACGACACCGCAACCTCCATGCATCATGAGTCTTCAGCATAGTCCTCTTCAGAACAACAACAAGAGCAGGAGGCTCCCACCGAATCTGACACAAGCTCATCAGAAGAAGCATCTCAGCAGCAATCAGAGCAGGAAAAGCAAGGAGATGAAGAACATATAATTAAAGAAGTTTCCGAGGAACTGCTTAAAGCAGTAGAGTCCACAGCTGCCAACACCGCTGACACACAACAAACCACAAAAAAGGTAACAGAATCTCACTCTGTTCTTCCCACTCCCCCGCCGGAACCTCCACTCAACCCAATTATCCCTACTCCACCCATTCTTCCCGAAGAACCCACTGCCTCTTCTTCCTCATCCCCAAACTACTCTCCACCAAACTCCCAGAAGCTACTCACCGCATCCTCATCTCAACCTCGTCCTCATCTTCCACTTCCTTCAACTCCTATGATATCTGAACTTGCAAACATGGGTCAGATGTTGATCCAGCTTTCACAACAACTACCTGTGCAAATGAAGCAAATAACAGAGAATATTCGAGATGAATTTCAACACAAAGTGGACGTGCTGGAGGCGGACATTAGTCCTCTACAAGAAGAATTAATAGTAGCCAAAGCCGAAAACCAAGCCTTACAAGAAAAACTTAAGGAGTTACAAGCCCGAATGGCCGAACAGGTAGAAGTTACCGCTCAAAGAGATGCAGCACTGGCAGAGATCAGACAAAAAGATGAGTTACTAAATGAGGCAAATACAAAAATCATTCAGTTGAAGCAAGAGATACAGGATAAAGAAGATGCACGAGTAGCCTTAGAGATTCTGCTAGAAGAAACAAGACAGACGCTAGATGAAGTGGTACAGCGAGGCCAAGAACAACATGATTTGGCTATGAAAACTGTTGAAGAACTCCAAAGATGCAAGACAGATTTATATGAAGTAAACAGTATTCTCAAACGATTATTGACCGAGGAAGCTCAACAATAAAAAGTAATATCAGATCTTCGCAGAGAAAGAGATGCCTACTCCAGAACAATCCAGTTCCAGAATCAGCAGATCGACAGAAAAGATAACCAACTCGACAATCAGAAAGAAAGATTGGCCAAGATGGATAAACAACTTGCAGAGATGAAAGTATCCAGAGATGCAACCTTATCAAATGAATTTTATTTACAAGAGGCTTTTCTGCAGACGCAGGCAGAAGTTTTGTTGACCGAAGCCATTTCCTTAAGTTATGTACGAATATATACCCAATTAGTAGAACTAGATACTTTAAAACAGATGTTAGAAGCTTTAAAGAAGAAAATAGCCCGAACTTTTAGATTAGCCAGATCCATGTACTTAGAAGGTATAGTCGATGAACCATGAGTTTTTACATTTTGATATACATGCGGGTTCGAGTCCACCGTGCGTGCCAGAGTGTTAGTCGGCCGCCGGATTGGCGATTGTAAAAACTGAATCTTTTTCGCACGAACAAAAGGTTGTTACACCGATACTTTGTAATCTTTATATAAAGCAATGAAAAAGAGACGCGGAGTGACGTTCGTTGGGATCACCAGACTGTCTGTCTGGGTGATTAAGCGGAACGTTGTTGTAGTGTCTGTTTAGCAATTCTGAGTATACTACTTTTGTTCTGTCTGGTTGTCTATTGATACTTGTCTCTATTCGTGGGTTACATAGACGTTCAGTTGATCGTTAGACTATTTGTCTGAGCGAGTTGTTCTACGGTGTTTCAGTTGCAATTGTTCTGTTGATTAAGTGTATCATGGTGTCGCTCTTTCTTGTAAGGTGCTGTAACTTGTTGGATGAAGTCTGTGTAATTGCGGTAGTGTTCTAAGAACTCTGAGTCGTATTGTATTGTCTTCGGTGTTGAGGTTTGTCCTCATACGGTAAAGGTTAGCTACAGTAAGGGTCTTTTTAAGTTGCGTACTGGACCTTCAGTGCTGTGTGTCTGAGACTGTTGAGTTCTTCTGTGTCTTCGTTTTTTGTTTGATTATTTGTATCTATTTGGTGAAGGTTGGATTACTGTTATTGTCTCTAGTGTTACAGTATTTTGTATTTGGAACAGTTCTTGAGTTCATCAAGTAACTCTGTATCATGATACTGCATAGTCTGGTGCAGTGTGTTCGGTCAATTTTGGGAGAGTTTGGTTGAGTACTATAAGATTGTAAGTGTAACGGAGTCTTGATAGAGTTTTGAGCATCAGTGTATTGTTGTGTGTGAAGTGGTTAGTTTGGGAAACCAAGCATAGGGCCTCTGCCTAGCAGACCCCTTCCACTCCCAAGAACCCAATAAATGTTTAAACGCGCTACTGACACTTAGTCCCGCATTTAACGTTTAACAGAATCAAGGAGGTAAAGAGATTACTTGAGAAAGAGTTCAAGATCAGTGACCTAGGAAAGTTGTCATACTTTCTTGGAATGGAAGTCACTTATACAGATCATGGCATATATGTATCACAAGAAAGGTATCTTCTAAATCCATTGAAGAAGTTTGATATGGAAAATTGCAGAGAAGCTTCAACTCCACTTGAAGTTAATCACAAGCTTAGTAAATATGATGGTGCAGAATACAAAGATATGAGGAAGTATCAATCTCTTGTGGGTAGTTTGATTTATGCTACACTAACAAGACCCGATCTTAGTTATGCAGTGGGAGTTTTGTCACAATTCATGCATTGTCCAAAGAACCCACATTGGATTGCAGGTCAAAGAGTTCTCAGATATATCAAAGGAACTATAAAGGAAGGATTATATTATCCTTTTACATCAGATTTTAAGTTGAGAGCCTACAGTGACTCAGATTGGGTAGGTAACCAGGATGACAGAAGATCAACTCATGGTTACATGATATACATTGGTGATAAGCTTGTAAGTTGGTGTTCAAAGAAACAACATACAGTAGCATTATCATCAACTGAAGCTGAGTACAAAGGACTTGTGGAAGCAGCTAAGGAGGTCATATGGATGCAGACACTATTCAAAAGCTTGGGCATTGATCAAGGTATACCTACAATACATGGAGATAATATGAGTTCACTTTATCTTGCAGCAAATCCAGTATTTCATGCAAGAACAAAACATATAGAGATACATTATCATTTCCTGAGAGAAAAGGTAATGGAAAAAGAAATTGAAGTGGAGTAAATTTCTACAAAAGATCAGATAGATAACAGACATAATGACAAAGAGCTTGGATGGTGTGAAGACCAGCAGACTCAAAAGCATGGCAAGAGTAAAAGAAAAGAAGATGATATGAAGAAATATGGAATGTCAATTAGTGATTGAGGGGGAGCTGTTGGAGAAACAATCACTAATTGGACATGTATTTGAAGTTCAAAGCTTAAGAAGAAAACCACATGCCTATGTGAAGGGACAAATTCACAAGTGTATTATATTTGAAAAGTTAGTTCACTTTAGTTCTAGAAGTTTTTTAAAAATCACGAGAATAAGAAAATCTATATAAGTTAGTTTGTATCAACTGACGCGATGAGGAAGGCAATGAAAGAGTGAGCTAGAACTCATTTTGTATGACTGAGAATAGTCGGGCTTCTCTGCGTGAGAAAGCACGTGTGCATTTTTGAGGTTTCATAGTTATGGAAAGAGTTTATTAAACTTCTGTGTATAAGTCTTCTTCTTCTATCTCTAGAGTTTTTGTGTGAAATGTTTTCAAAAGTTCAAGTTTTCCAAGCAACTCGATGCCTGGCATCGAGTTTGTGCTCATAAGTCTGTGTTTTATTTTTTGAGTTCTAACTCCTGCTAAATCTTCTTGAAAAGATGATGTTTGTTGAGCAACTCGATGCCTGGCATCGAGTTTCAGCATAAAGTCGATGCCTGGCATCGACTTCCCACATAAAAGTGGTCTTGTTCATGTGTGTGTTCAAGGGGGTAATTCTGGCACTGAAAAAGTGGCTAAAAAAGCTGAAAGTCGATGCGAGGCATCGACTTTTGGTTGCAAGTCGATGCTAGGAATCGAATTTTCATTTTTAGACACTCAGAATTACTAAAGAAGGCAAAATTTCTAGTTTTGGCAAGTCATACAGGGTCATCGTGTGAAGGTCATAACTTGAGTTCTAGAGATCCGTTTCTTGCATATGATAGCTTGTTGGAAAGCTATACTCTTCTAGTTTCATCCACTAAAAGATCTTGGAGAAATAATATTTGAGCTAAGAGAAATTAGCAAAATACTGAAGGTATGTCATTTCAATGATTGGAAAAATCTGAAAAAGTATAGTTCTTGGTTTTGGCTATCATTTCTCAAAGTTTTGAGTGGCAATGAGTTAATGGTGAGCATAGAGGTGTTCTAGTGTCACATTAATTCATTTCTTGTGGTGTTTTACACATCAACATAGGAGACTATGAAGAAGCTTCTGAATGCAAGAAGACCAAGTCTCTGAAGCTAAACCATTGTTCCAAAGGACATGATAAGCACACATTCACACATTCATGAGACTCATCTTGATAAAATGGATGATAATAGTGAGGGTAATGAGAGGAATATTCTTTTACCCATCACATATAATGGTTATCTACTAACGTTATTGTAGAATCGTGCAAGACTAGCCATTTCTAGCTAGATACTATGCAAAAATTGAATAAGTTAGCTCTACAACCGACCATAATGCATCTATAGCTAGGTGATGGGCATATGAAGAGACCATTGGATCTTCTTGGAAATATTGTCTTAACCACGTGCAATAGAATTTGAGCACACCATTGCCATTTAGGATTTTGGAAAGGCAAATACCTATGAGCTACTCTTAGGAATGCCTTTTCTAAGGAAAATTAAATTAGTTCAAGAATAGGGTGGTAATGCAATCTATATTTAGCATCAAGACACAACTACTAAGATTAATTTGTAGAAAAATTGCTTATAGAGATGATCCACCTCTCCAATGCATGAGTGATACACAATGACCATGACAAAATATCCATCGAGAGTGGAAGTTCAATCCAATTATGGATACATGAAGGAATGGATCTTTGTTTATGTCAAGCAAGAAAGATAGATCCATGTCCTCCACCAAAAAGATGATTCACTGATCTAGATTACATATCAACCTCTAATCTAAGCAAGGATGAATATGATCCTTTTAGTTAAACTCATATATTAAGTACCATCATAGCAGCATTGAATGAACAAACACTAATACATCATTGTGATGAGAGAATGCATTGGTCATGTGAACACCTCCACAAGTGTAGCAACATTTAATTGTGATCAACTTCTAATTTTATCTATTTTGAAAGATTCCTCCTAGTGTTTGATCCACCAACTCAGCTAGTTCCTCAATAAATGATGATGGTTTGGATATGGTTCTAGCCAGGTATTTTGAACCCTTATAGAGTTTTGAGAGTTTCAATTCTTCTCCTAGATTTTCCTCTATCTTTATGCACATTCTCACACATTGATCTAAGGTGTTTGGTTCTTTTAAGTATAAGCATGATGGACTTCTTCTTAGCTTGTGTTGGTAGTTTAGGTGTTGGACATCTCTATGTATTACAAAATCTTCATCCTACTAGTCATACTATCTCTTGGGGAATCTACTGAAAGTTGTGGATCAATGATAAATTATTGTGTCTAAACTCTTAGAGAACTCAATAATGAATGCTTCCATCACTAAGAGATCTCTTGGTGAAGCCACTACTAGGGTTGTATCCTTTAGGGTTAAACCGAATTAATCATATTGAGATGAACAAGTCCTCTCCTTGTTCAACCCTCAATAATTGCTTTAATTGGGCCACATGATCATAAGGATCCCATGCACCTTCAAAATAGATTTTCATGGTTTTTACTACTTGCAAGGGTCTCGATGTTCTCGAGTGTTTTCCTTGCTTTGCTAAGGGAAAATCATCATCCCCTCTATGTGATCTATTTCCTCGAGTTCACTCTCTCTCTTTGGTCTACTCGTTCCTTATTCTGATCTACTCCTTCTTAGGTTATGCACAATGCTTACTTCTAGAGCTTCCCTCCATTTTTCTTTTTGATCACTTAAAGTATAGCATGTTGTTTGTTGTTAACCTTTGGAGTTGTCCTCTCCAATCATTATAGCACAAAAGATCAACTACACATCTTTAAGTTGTCAATCCGGGAAGTATGCAAAGACCACAGCCCCTTCTAGTTAATGGAATCCAAGAATAAGAGTGGACATGACTGTTTTTTCTGAGAGATTTATGAAGAAGAAAGGTAATAACTAGGGTTTTGATTATCTTGAGTTCTACAACAACATTTTCAATTATTTTTGTGCCTAAAGTGTGCCAGTTTCTCTAGTAGAATACAATTATGAAGTTAAATTTCCAAAACAGTACCTGTATCACACAGATGAGACAATCGTGATTCTGTAAAAACTGAGAATTTCCGATTCCAGCTTTGATCTTCTACACTATCTTGCTCAATACAATAAGATTCATCTATCTTCATTCACCTCACTCAGAAATACACAAGGAAAGCTTACAAATTCCATGGATCATACAATGAAAAGACTCAACAAATCAAGAGAAAGATCATGTAAGGAGAAAACACGATTTTCTATAGGAAAGCTCTTCACATTACTTGGATAGCATCAAAATAATACAACCAACCCCTTCAAAATAGAAGAAATTATCTGTTATACTTTTTCAAGTGTCCCTTTTCACACTTGAATTTTGGTCCTTTTCACCTTCTATTCTAAAAATATGCTATCAAAGAGCTTCCAAAAATTCTAGGAAAAATACATATGATCCTATTTTACATGAGGAAAACTCTTCCTCAATTTTACATCATTTGTATAAATATTTCTACAAATTTTTGACATTTTACAAATAATTTTTCTTCAAGAATTGCTTCCTCTAACATCCTTCCCCTCCTAGCCTTTTTGCTCTTGACAAAAAATTATTCTGATAGGCGAGTAATGAGAGCTTCCTTCATTTCTTCTTTCTTTGATAAACCTGAGATAACAAATCATGACTCTTTCTTTTTGTAACATTCAAATTGTTCACCATTTCAAACAAGGCTTTTCTCCATTGAACTTCTACCTCTGGCCTGTCTATCACATCTTTCTTCAAGTATTCTGTAGAAGTAGCTTCATATGCAGTGAGTTTTGATTTAGTGACTACTGATAGATTCCCAAAAATTTCTGACTCCCTTTCAAAAAATCCATAATCAAAAGCATCTTCAAAGATTTGAAGATAATGGCTTCCCAAAAATACAATTCTACTGTAATATGCCATTAAACAAATTCTATCTGGGGTTTCACTTAAATCAAAGAGTAGAGCATCTATAGGTGAGTTGAATCCAATGTAATTAAGAGTCCTCACTTCTGTATCTGTAAATGTTTCTATGCATGCCACCACAAGTCACATTATTTTTACTAATACAATACAAGCTGGATCATTTACATCTTGTATGTGGATATAACAGATTATGTTGTATCAATCATGTACTTCTTGGTTGGCCAAGTTCTTGCTTTTGGTCTTGCTATTTTTGGGAAATTGAGCCATGAAGTTGCCTTGCATTTCTTCTTTCCCAAAATACTGACCATTCTCTTCTTTTGGCTACTCGACAATAGGCTGGATTTATCTTTAAGTGCAAAGGTGCCTCTTTCCAAATCTTCCTGCAACCCTTGTTGGCGTCCAACCATCTGTTCCTCCATTTAGGGTTAGCTTTTTCAAACAACTCTTTAGTGACATTAATATCTTCTTCATATTCCAGATGTTTGTTTGGTGGTAGTCCTACTCTTGCAATCTGATAATTCCTAACACTTTCCATAATCATACAGAATGGTATTCCTAAACCATTAGTTGCCCAATGATGTTGATCTGGATTTACTCCTTTATTGAGAGCAAAATTTACAATCTTCTCCTCATACTCATTATGCATTTTCCTTATGAAATCCATTCTTGATTTCCTGTCTGTTAAAAGCCTTTGACAAATTCATTTGAATATTCTTCAACAACTTTGTCTTCTTGTTCACCAAAATTTTAAAATCTGTTATCTTCTCCTCCTTCATATTCCTCTGCTTGTGTGGTCACTACCTGTTCTTCAACCTATTTTTGTGAGCATTCCAAATTTTTCTATAACTTTTCCTCCATCAACATTAATCCTTGATTTTGAGATATCAATAGCTCTTTCTCTGATTTCCATTCACTCCTTTCTCTTTCCACATCAGAATGCAATTTATTATATCCTCTCATTGCATTAGCAGCATGCACATTAGCTTGTTTCTCCATTTCCTTGGCTTCCTTCATTTCTTCCTGTAATCCTTGAATTTCCTTATTCAGCTTCTCCCTCTCATCCTGAGTTATTTGTACAATCTGACTTTCCTCTTTCACTGGACCTTCCTCAGTCAACAATATGTTTATGTATTCATTAGCTTTGACCTTTATCTGATATGAACTCTGAAGAGTTCTAAATCTTCCTTCCATTTTCTTCAATTCCATGTCTATTTTATTACAATGCTCCAACTGCTTAGCACATTTGTTCTCAAGAAATTGAATTTTATTCTGGCTTTGAACCTCTCGTTCTTCTAATGAAATTATTATTTTGGACAAAATTTCATTCTTTTCCTTGGTTACTATTGTACAGCAAAGGAGCACAAGAGAAGAGCCCCAAAGTTTTCAAGTTAATGGGCATAATTTTTCTTCTTCGAGGTCTTAGAGAATTCCCTCAAAGCCATGTAAATGCAATAGAGGAGTCCTCTAGATGCATAATCCCAACTTGTTGTAAAATATCCCTTGTAAATTAGTAGGAAATTCACTTTTTCAGTAATAAAGTGCCGGTCTCTTGTGTGAAAGGACCAAACTTAGGGCACATGTATATAAGTCACTTTGTGACTCTTTGTATAGACTTTTTGCCATTGTGAACAAGGAGAGCTCTTGAATCTCGAATTTGCCTCTTTCCTGCAGATTTTCATCTTCTCTTTGATCTTGTATGAGTGTGTAATGCTTGGAATGTGTGTGTAGGACTATTGTCTACCCCTCCCCACTATTTTTGAGCTACTGTAGTGTGTGTGTGAGCTTGTAGGAGTTGTGGCATGAGTGTGGGTACTTCCCCACCATTCACTATTTTGGTCATAACTTGAAGCAAAGTTGTCAGAATCGAGTGAAACCACTTCCAGTAGATGTTTCTTGTCGAGAGCTTTGAAATGACCCTATTGACTATATTCGGAGTTCGGAGCTGGAAGAAATCCTTGATTTTCTGAAAATTGTTGTAAGAGGTATCGCGACAGACACTTTCAGTCTTTCAATGAGTTTGAGAGGTGAATTAGTCTTTTCTCATGCATATCAGCTAAACCACTTCATTTTCCATCATGTGTGCACATGTCCTCATACGCTTGGTTAGGTCGTTCGATCGGATTGACATTTAAATGTGTGTTAATTTCTCACTATACGCACTTGTGTTGCAATAGAGGTACAGTCTCATTGGCACAAGTCCTTGAGTCTTCTTGACTTGAGTACACACGTTTTTGGCGCCGTTGGCGAGGAACACTCAGCCAAGGTGCCTTCGTGATGGTTATAGATCGAGTGTGATGGAATCGTACTTGTAGAAGTGAACTCATTCCGTGGCAAGTAGTCAATCACTTCAGCACTTGTTACTTCACATCCCAGAGGTGTGTGTATTGAGTTTTTAGGTTTAGGGCTAGTAGGAAGGGAGAGAAGGAGGAGTTAGGGTTAGGTTAGAAGGAGAGGAGAAGTGAAGAGAAGTGAAGTAGGAGTAGGAGTAGGCCAAGATCACCAAAAAAGCCCAAAAAATTGCCCAAAATTAGTAATGTTCAGTTTTTGTCACAAAAAGTATAAAAACCAAAAAATTTGACTCATTTGACACTTTCCTGTGTTTGGTATCACGTGCGAGCAGCGACCGGTATCGCGTGTGAGGTATCATGCATTTCAGGCCATTAAAGCTAGATCTTGAATTCAACAAAAACACACTAAAAGTGCACAAACGCGGGATTAAATGCGTATGCGGTATTGCGGGGGGGGGGGGGGGGGGGGGAAGATAGTTGATTTTTGAACTTCATTGGAAGGGACAGTGGGCTAGGAGTGAAGAGGTGTGTGAGAAGAGCAAGGGGGTGCTAAATTTTTTGATTTGTGAGGTATTTTGGCTTGAGTATCACGATCGATTGAGTTTTGGTATCGTGATACAAAAACTCCCTTGTATCGCGATACTCGCCGAAGTATCGTATCGTCGGGTACCAGTCTTGGTATCGCGATACCACTTTGGTATCGTATCGCCAAGTTGGTATCGCGATCACACTTTACCCCAGTGGTATCGTATCGTTACCTATTGTGGTATCGTATCATCCACCTGCCAGTGTTGTATCGCGATACCCTTTTCAGTATCGTATCGCCTTGATTCTCAGATATCATATCGCGAGGACCTTGGTATCGTATCGCCCCTAATCCAGGTATCGTATCGTCAACCCCTGAAGTATCGTGTCGTCCACTTCCTAGTGTAGTATCACGATATCATACTAGTATCGTGTCGTGCAAGTTGGTGGTATCGTATCACCACTTGTCTTGGTATCGTATCGTCTCATTGTCTTGAGTCATATCGCGATACCAAGTTGGCATCGTATCAACCCTTGCAACTAGTATCGTATCACGTGAACAATCTAGTATCATATCGCATGATTTCCAGTATCGTATCGTGCAAAAAAAGTGGTATTGTATCGTCTGGTAGTTTGGTATCGTGTCATGAGAATCCCAGGTATCGTATCCTCTACTCTGGTGGTATCGTATCGCCAGGAAAGTCAGTATCGTATCGTGGCCAAAATTAGTATCGTATCGTGATCAGCAACGGTATCATCTCGGTGCTCAGGTATCGTATCGTAGGAAACTCTAGTATCGTATCGTGGCAATAGTTCAGTATCGTATCGTCTGCTACAGCAAGTATCATATCCTGTAGATTTCAAGTATCGTATCGTGGCCAGCTCGGTATCACCCAGTGCAGTATCGCCTGGAAGTGGTATCGTCCAGAGTGGTTGAAGCATTTTGTCAGGCAACTTGAGGCATTGGGAGAGCCACTCAAGGAGAGTCTCAGAGACTTAGAGAGTCTTAGGAGGGTGAATGAACTTGAGGTCAGGGAGAGTGCTAAGTAGCCGAAGAAGTGTCATATCTTCTATGGGAAGTGCTGCCCAGGTTAGTCACCACTCTGCCTATTCAGATACCTCTAGTGACTGAGAGGAGGAAATACCCATGGCTTCCAAAGACATGCAGGGTCCAACTCCAAGTAGAAATTTCATGACTGCTGTGGAGGGAGATTACCGCACTTCCTTGTAGTATGTGTCTACCAATGCCCAGGAGATCCCCATCTACCTGGATGGCTTAAATAGATATGTGGCTAGGATGGTAACTTCCATGAATGCCACGATCGTGCCCAGACCTGCTGTCAAGTACGAGGGAGGAGCATACATAGACAAGATTGGTCACATCTACATCGTGACTGAATTTCCTGAGATGATCAATGAAAGGGGAGAGTTAGTGGAACCAGAAAACTTAGGAAGAACAAACCCTGAGGAGCTAGTGACTACCCCTAGAGGTAGATCCCAAGTAACACGAGTCTTGAGAGGAGACTTGATACCTCAAGACGACTACTTATTGGAAGTCTATATGATCCATGGATCAGACTTATTGCTTCAAAAAGACTTACCGACTCCAGGGAGAGAAGAAAGCCCCATGACATTTTATGAGCTGAAGGATCTAGAAGGCGAAACTAGACTCATATACTTGGACAAAAATCAGAGGTCCAGATATTGGTCGGTTAGTGCCTTAGACAGGGCTCGACTGAGATACATGGGTGTGCCTGTATTCCCTCAGAGAGATCAGGCAACCACTTCGCGGAACCCCTTTGGGAATCAACAAGAGACAGAACACACCACGTCAAGACAAACCAGCCAACGAAGTGTGCCACACCGTACCCATGTACAATTTGCAACTCCAGGAGTGCAAACACACAATCAGGCCCCCGCAGGGGTAGGTAATCAGTACCGACCACCAGTAAGACCACGACCACTAGTAGGAAGACAGTCGGGAACACCCCCAGTTAGACCAGCAGTTCCTGCCTTCCCTGTAATGCCTAGACCGCCAGAACCAATGAGAAGACTGAGACCTATCCAAGTGGCCAAGTGTGTAATGTTGGTGTAAATCACAAGCCTACACATTTGGCTTGGAAGTTATCATAAAGACTCTACATACATGAAGAACCATAGGAACATATGCTAGTGGTTAATTACCACTTTATCTCATTTGTAAAAGTCAAAATGACTTGGAATCTTTTGTAATCACCTACCAAAGTGAGTCGTGGAAAAAGTAGCTTATTTGATTGAGAGAATATCTCCAAGATTTTAGGACCTTGATCATAGGAAGCCAAAATTTGAATTTGAATTCAAATTTTTGCACATATCCTATAAAATGTACTTGGAAAAGTCGCTGGTAGATCTCTTCATTTTCCTGAGGCTTACTCTACTGAGTTTGAGTGTGTGTAAGGACTATACCATAGCCTACACCTCTCTACACCATTTGGCAATGCTATCCATGCCAATGGGATTGTACACAAGTGTTAATCAATAGATACATTTACATCATTCATCTTTGTGTTCTCTGCTAGTCTACTCAAAAGTCTATCAACTTGTCAAGGGCATATCGCAGTCAATACTACTCCAAATTCAGTGATTCAAAACTTATTGGATTCAGCTTGAAGTCTACTACGTGCTATCAAAAGTTGAAGACATTCCATTCAGCAAATTCAGAGAAATCGTCGTCTAGGTGCTCACTGGTCTATTTCTGCTATAGTCCTAAAAAGTCAGGGGTATAGCTAATTTTGCTAAATCAATTTCTCTGAGTTTAGTTTGTCATTTTACATCATTCCACTTGCAAATGGTAGCTTACTAAGTTAATTGAATATCCCTAGAAGGAATTTTATCAATTGCTACTGTGCTGGTCACACTGAGCAAAACATTCAGCAGGTGTCAAGACCAAAATAGAAGTTTTTCTTGAGTTTGTGACTTCCAAAGTTATCTGTTTTGATTCAATCATTGCACACATCATTTCCAAAGGACATAGGCCATTTCTTGGTGTCATTGGAAAGCTAAGGAAGTTTACTAATCAATTCTAAAGCAAGAGAGGGCTGGTACAAAGCAGGTGTAGCAGTACCTACTCAGTTTCTTGGATCATCCATCCATCTTTCCCAATAGTGGTATCAGAGCAAATAAGGTAAAATGGGAGATGGTTTTCCTTCATTTATTGACAAATTGGACAGGAACAATTATCAAGCTTGGTCTCTAAGGATGAAGACCTACTTACAAGGAAGGAGTCTCTATGGATACATCTCAGGAGATGAGGAATTGCCCTCATTCAAAGCAAGAGGTTTGCCAACCAAGGAGGAACAAGAAAAACTCAACACATGGTGTGCAAGGGATGCATTGGCAAGGTCTTATTTACTCAACTCTATATCTGACTTTCTTTTACCTCATATCAGAAATTGTAAGACTTCCCAAGAGACTTGGGAAACCTTGTCATCATATTTTTCCTCCAATACAAGGGCTAGGAAAAATCAGTTGTGTATTGAATTCACAACACTAAGAAAGCAACCTAAGCAAGCTATTTCAAAATTTGTGACCAAGATCAAAGATGTTGCAAATCAGTTAGCAAGCATAGGAGAAGAGATTGAAGAAGAACAAATTGTAAGGCAGGTAATCAATGGAATCAAGGCTGATGACAAGTGGGAAAGCTTCACCACTGCAATGGATCTCTACATGGACATGCACACTCTAGACCTTACAACTCTCATGGGACAACTATTTACACATGAAGCAAAGCTTACCAAGAGTGGAGATACATCCAAAGGTAACAACTCTTCTACCCTATACACTGATAAGAAATCCAAGGATAAAGGCAAGAGTAAAAAGGTGGAAGATGAAGGCTCTACCTCCCAAGCCAACTATGTAGGGAGAGGTAGATCTTCAAGAGGAAGGGGCAGAGGAGGTAAGCAAGGTAGGGGGAGACCCTATAAACATCACCATGTAACATTTGTGGTTTATCAAATCACAACACAGATGAGTGTTACAGGAATTACAAAAATCAGAGAGGAAGAGGCTACCAAAGAGGTGGATACTCACAGTCTAGAGGAAGGTTCAACCATCACCAAGGCCACAACAACAATTACAACAACAACTACAACAACAATTACAATGGAAACTACCAAGGAGGATTCAGAAACAGAAAGGACTACAACAACTACACAAAGGAGCAGGATGACTCTCTCTTGATCATGAACATGACTTCAAAGTCAGGTACAAATGATGATCACTTATTTTATATTGATTCAGGGTGTTCAAATCATGTGCCTGGTAATGTTGCACTACTCTCTGATCTTGAGGAACCAAAAGGTAAACACCAAGTCCAAACAGGTGATGATACAAAGCATTCTATAGTTAAAGTTGGAAATGTGAAGACTTGTGATGGTAATCAGAATTTGTTGAGCAGGGTACTCTATGTACCAACCATTACAAAGAACTTATTGAGTGTTGGTCAGATTGTAGAGAAAGGGTTGCAAGTCAGATTCAATCAATATGGAGCATTTGTGGAGGATCCAAGACATGGATTCAAAAGGATAACTAAAGGAGAAAAATCAGGTAGACTTTTCACTTTTGAGTTGGAAGATACAAAGAACATTGCATTATACAGTTATAAAGATCAAACACTTTCAGAGCTTGAGATTTGGCACAAGAGATTAGGGCACATAGGAGAAAGGACCTTGAAGCAAATGTGCAGGGACCAATGTGTGCTTGGGATACCTAATGTATCCAAGCAACATATGATTTACAAGTGTGGTGCTTGTCAATTTGGTAAGTCTCACAGGTTACCCTTCTCCAAGAAAGGATATATGCATAAAGACTATCTAGAGCTTGTACACACAGATGTATGGGGACCTAGCAAAGACCCCTCAGTTTCAGGTTCAAGGTACTATGTGTCTTTTATTGATGATTATAGCATATGGATTGTATTATACTTTATGAAGCATAAGGATGAGGTATTTAATTGTTTTAAGAAATATCTTACACTAGTTGAAAATCAGACAGGAAGGAATTTGAAGAGGCTAAGGTCAGATGGAGGAGGTGAGTACTTCTCCAATGAATTTGAGGACTTCTTGCAGGACAGAGGCATCAAAAGGGAAATAACCACAAGGTACTCTCCTGAACAGAATGGGGTAGCTGAAAGAAGAAATATGTTAATTGTTGAGACAGCTAGATCTATGCTTAATGAGAAGAAATTACCTAACTATCTATGGGCAGAGAGTGTTTCTACTACCACCTATCTCATAAACAAGTTACCATCAAAGTCACTTGATGGTATGACACCATATGAAGCATGGCATGGTAAGAGACCATCATTGGATCAGTGCAAAATTTTTGGGTGTGTAGCATATGTACACATTCCTTCACAGGTAAGAGGAAAGCTAGATCCAAAGGCTGAAAAATGTATTTTCATTGGATATGATTTAAATAAAAAAGGTTACAAGTTTTATAACCTTACCAATAAGGGATTTATGGTAAGCAGAGATGTGATCTTTGATGAGAATGATTCTTGGTATGAGAATGAATGCAGGAAGGTCAAACTACCCTATGATTTGGAAGAAGAATTTCCAAAACTTACAAAGGAGGAACCTACTCAGGATGGAGAGTCAAGTTCAGATGATGAAGATACAATCAACCTTGAAGAGTTCAAGGCATGGAAGTCCAAAGGCAAAATGAAAGATGAAGAAGCTTGAGGACATACCAGAATCTTCAACTCAATCAATCAGAAGGTCTCAAAGAGAAAGCAAAAAACCTATTAGATATGGGTATGATACATCTCTTGTTACTAAACATTCAATTTATCTTGCAAAGGATTTGTCAAATGAAGAACCAGGTTCATATGAAGAAGCAATCACCAAATCAGAATGGAAAGAAGCTATGGATGAGGAGATTGAAGCACTCAAGGAAAGTAATACATGGGAGTTAGTACCCAAGAAGGACTCCATGAAGGTAATAGGATCCAGATGGATCTATAAATTGAAAAGAAATTCTGATGGCACAATTAACAGGTACAAGGCCAGATTGGTAGCCAAGGGTTTTGCACAAACCCAAGGCATTGACTATGAAGAGACATTTTCTCCTGTGGCCAAGATGCCAACAATCAGAGTGTTGGTTAGTGTGGCTGCATCAAAGAATTGGAACATGTACCAATTGGATGTCAAGAATGCTTTCTTGAATGGATGGATTTCAGAAGAGGTTTATATGTCACAACCTCCCGGCTATGAAGACCCTAAGAAGGTAACTTATGTTTGCAAATTAAAGAAGGCTTTATATGGATTGAAGCAGGCACCTAGGGCATGTAATTACAGGCTAACTACATACCTCCAAGACCAAGGTTTTGTCATGAGTAAGGCTGACACTTCTCTGTTCATTAAGAGAAGTAATTCAGAGGTAATCTATCTCTGTGTCTATGTTGATGACATCATCATTACAGGTAATGATGTCAATGGAATCAGAAGCATCAAAAGCCAGATGATGAAGGAATTCAAGATCAATGATCTTGGATTATTGAAGTATTTTTTGGGACTTGAATTAGTTTACACTAATTCAGGAATATACATTACTTAGAAGAAGTATGTACAAGATATGTTGAAGAAATTTCAATTGCAGGATGCTAAAGCAGCAAGCACTCCAATGGAGGTGAATCTAAAGCTAAGTGCCCATGAAGGTGATGAAGTCCAAGACATTACAGGTTATCAAAGTATGGTAGGTAGCTTGAACTATGCTACTCTTTCAAGAATTGATATTGCATATGGAGTTAGTGAGCTAAGTCAATTTATGCACAAGCCAAGGATACCTCACTTAGAGGCTGCCAAAAGGATCTTGAAGTATCTCAAGGGTACACAGAACCATGGTTTGTACTTTCCTTACACTTCAGATATTGATATAAAAGTTTATTCAGATGCAGATTGGGCAGGATGCAAGGATGATAGGAGAAGCACTTCAGGATATATTTCTTTTGTAGGTAACAAACCAATTTCATGGTCTGCAAAGAAGCAACCAACTGTTGCATTATCTTCTACAGAAGTAGAATATAGAGGGCTAGCTAATGCCACTCAAGAAGCAATTTGGATTAAGCTTTTGTACACAGAATTGGGCTTATATACTAGGCCTCCAATTATCTTTGGAGATAATACAAGTTCTCTCCACCTTGCAGCTAATCCTATCTATCATGCCAGAACAAAACACATAGAAGTTCATTATGATTATGTGAGAGAGAAGTTGCAAAGCAAAGATATTCAATTGAACTATGTGTCAACCAACATGCAATGTGCAGATTTGCTGACTAAAGCTTTGGATGGGACCAAACTTTGCAGGTTCAAATCTATGATTGGATTGCAGGATATACTTGAAGAATGAGGATGAAGACTTAAGCCAAAATGTTTGGCTTGAGGGGGAGCTGTTGGTGTAAATCACAAGCCTACACATTTGGCTTGGAAGTTATCATAAAGACTCTACATACATGAAGAACCATAGGAACATATGCTAGTGGTTAATTACCACTTTATCTCATTTGTAAAAGTCAAAATGACTTGGAATCTTTTGTAATCACCTACCAAAGTGAGTCGTGGAAAAAGTAGCTTATTTGATTGAGAGAATATCTCCAAGATTTTAGGACCTTGATCATAGGAAGCCAAAATTTGAATTTGAATTCAAATTTTTGCACATATCCTATAAAATGTACTTGGAAAAGTCGCGGGTAGATCTCTTCATTTTCCCAAGGCTTACTCTACTGAGTTTGAGTGTGTGTAAGGACTATACCATAGCCTACACCTCTCTACACCATTTGGCAATGCTATCCATGCCAATGGGATTGTACACACGTGTTAATCAATAGATACATTTACATCATTCATCTTTGTGTTCCCTGCTAGTATACTCAAAAGTCTGTCAACTTGTCAAGGGCATATCTCAGCCAATACTACTCCAAATTCAGTGATTCAAAGCTTGTTGGATTCAGCTTGAAGTTTACTACATGTTATCAAAAATTGAAGACATTCCATTCAGCAGATTCAGAGAAATCGTCGTCGAGGTGCTCACTAGTCTATTTCTACTACAATCCTAAAAAGTCGGGGGTATAGTAATTTTGCTAAATCAATTTCTCTTAGTATAGTTTGTCATTTTACATCATTCCACTTGAAAATGGTAGCTTACTAAGTTAATTGAATATACCTAGAAGGAATTTTATCAATTGCTACTGTGCTGGTCACACTGAGCAAAACATTCAGCAGGTGTAAAGACCAAAATAGAAGTTTTTCTTGAGTTTGTGACTTCCAAAGTTATCTGTTTTGATTCAATCATTGCACACATCATTTCCAAAGGACATAGGCCATTTCTTGGTGTCATTGGAAAGCTAAGGAAGTTTACTAATCAAGTCTAAAGCAAGAGAGGGCTGGTACAAAGCAGGTGTAGCAGTACCTACTCAGTTTCCTGGATCATCCATCCATCTTTCCTCATTATGATGGATTGGGAGAACCCTACAATCACATTGCGGAATTTAAACAAGTTCTAAGGGCAGAACAAGTAGACGACTTCTTTATACAGTATGAGTCTTTTGGACTCACCCTCACAGGAACGGCTCTAACTTGGTTCCAGCCATTAGACCCTAATCAATTTGGAAACATGGAGCAATTCTTTCAAGAATTCATTGGGGAATTCACGAAGAGAGGGATTAAACACAATTCCGCGTCTTTAATCCATAGTTTTAAACAAAACCCTAATGAAACAGTGAAAACAACAGCCAGGAGATTCAATCAGTATGTGGATAGATGCCCGGTTGTAGAGAGACCCACTCAACAAAAAATGATTTCATTATTTTTGGATGGACTCACAAACGGAACCCTAAGAACCTTAGTTTACGTGAAGAGGTTACAAACTCTGAGTGAGTGTCTTCAAGAGTGCATTGATTTAGAAGATAACCTAGCCGAGGACCTCAAGAGTACACCCAGCCCCACTAAATCAGAAGACTCGCGAAGTACTATTACCTCCAACTCCAGTAATATGGAAGAATTAGCGGAACTATTAGCAAAAAAACTAGGAGTCCAGGGACAAAGAACTTACCAACACCCAGCACAAAGAGTGCCTATACTACGAAGATGTAGTCTATGTGGAGGAGATCACCCCACACACATGTGTGTGCGAGGAGGGACCGCTACACATCAAACATACCCATACAACAGACAACACCAACCAGGAAATGCTTTGTACTGCCACATAGAACAAAAGTACACTAATCACACCACTAAAAATTGTCCATTCAATAGACAGGCACGACCATTCCAACCACCACAATATCGACCATATGGATATCCACCTAGAGAGCAAGGCAGAGAGATGCCCAGATACAATCCCTATCCAACACCAGCAGGAGCACCAAGGCCATATGAACAGGCACCGTATCCACCACCACAACCAGTGCTAGGGCCACAACTGTCACAACCTCAACAGGTAGTACGTGTGAAGTATGCTCAGCCCGAAGAAAATTTGGAGAGAGCCATAGTGCCAGCATCATCTACAATCAATGAGGAATCAGCAAACCCTGGATATGAGCTACCACCAGGAGATTACTACCCATATGAAGCCAATATGTTAGATTACAAACCAACCTATGATTCGGCTTATTATGGATATGGAAACTATGAACCAAGCTATGGCACTGAGGTCGCAACTCTAATGTATACCGCTCCTAAAGCACAACCGCCCATGAGACAACCCATTAGACCACCTGTACCTAGAGGACCTTGTTATAGATGCGGAGGAGACGATTTTATTAGAGAATGCCCTCGACCTTACAATCCACCAACACCTAGGACTTGGGAAGGATATTGCAACGATTGCAAAAAGGAACATCTTTTCAGGGACTATCCTAAGAATCCAACCAAAGTCCAAGATACTGCACCAATCAATGTAATTGAAGTAATAGAAGGATCTCGAAGTGATAAGGAATATACGGTGCCATTGAAAGCCATTACAAGAGCTCAGATAAGGCAACAAAAAGGGAAACAACCAGAACAGGAACAAGAGAGCAATAAAACCATAAGCCCTAAAGATCAGGTAGTTGAAGATTCTGAGGATCCACGCGAGAGTACACAGAACACCAAAACACAAAAATGGAAGGAAAGAAGAGAAAAACTCAAAGATAAATGGGCGAAAAATGAGAGTCAAAAAAATAAAAAACAAATCCGAAACAAAAGGGAACATAAAGAACAAAGGATCCGGGAGGAGATTTTGGTGTCACCACTTATCCAAGAGAAAGAGAAACCAGGATCAATTATAGCTGACCCTAAACCAGACGACTTAGACATGTGGCTGAAAGCTTACCAAGCTAGAATTAAGACTAGGCCGAATGTAGAGCAACACGAATATTGCCACCAAGGAAATTTGGGAGAAATGGGGAAAACCTGCCTTACGACCCACACGCATGAAGCTCCAATTAGCTGATGGGCATGTGGAGAAACCCTTAGGAATATTGGAAAGAATTAAATTAACCACTTGTGGAGTAGAATTTGAACACACATTAGCCATTTGTAAGTTCGAAAAAGCTAACAACTACGAAATGATATTAGGGCGACCTTTTATGAGACAAATGCGGGTAGTGCAAGACTGGGGAAGAGATTCATTGTACCTACAACATCAAGGAAATACAACCAAGATAAACTTGCATACATTTGCTTATCGAGATATCCCTCCACTGCAGTGGAACCGCATACACAAGGAGGAAGATGACCTATCCATGCATAGTGTTGGATCGAGCGATCAATCTTGGATGCATGAGGATGCCCAGTTATGGATGTGCAAAGAAGCCAAGAAAGAGAAGAGTAAAAGGCAAATGTGGCCAATAGGACATCCTAACTACCGACCAGTAGAGGACCCAAGGTACATGCCTCAAATCTTTCCAGATGAGACCTTTGAACCGCATGGATGGATAGAAATTCTAGCAACCTTAGATGTGTGCGTGAATGAGGAAGTTTTGACAATGAACGAGTGCATAGATGAGGAAGGTTATGATGTAAATCTTTATATGGTTTTCCTTCAAGAAGTAGATGAAGGGGAAATCGTGGAGAAAAAATGGAAAGAGGAATATGAGAGTATAGAAATGGAACCAGAATTCGATTCCAAAGAAAGCTACCTGGACACCATTCAAAACAGAGAGAAACAGGAACCTACCAAGATCTTAGCAATCAAAGCTACTCCCATGGTACAAAAGCAAGCAGAAGACATGAGTAAAATAGGACCTGATCCAGATTCGTTTGAAGTGCCTGAACATTTTAAAAGATATGAAATAGAAGAGAGAAAGGTAGCCATTCAAATGCCTAAACGAGAGGCTAGAGATGGAGAAGCATACGACAACAAAGAACAAACAAAAAAAATTGTAGTAACAGTGGAAGACGGAGAAGAGCGATGCACCTACACAGGCAAAGATGTATCAGAGGAGGAGGAAGAAGAACTCATACAGCTGATCCAAGAATATCGAGACGTGTTCGCATGGACATATAAGGATCTCAAGGGTGTAGAACCCAATATTTGTTCTCATCGAATACCAATGACTGCAGATGCAAAACCATCAAAACAATGCCCTTATACATATAACAAGGTCTACACTGCTAAAATTAAGGAAGAAATAGACAAACTATTAGCAGCAGGATTCATATACGAGATAGAACACATCGAGTGGGTATCGCCATTAGTAGTTGTGCCTAAGAAAAATGGAAAATTGAGGGTGTGCATTAACCTGAAAAAGGTCAATGCAGCCACCATATGTGATAGCTACCCATTACCCATCACGGACCATCTATTGGAAAGGGTAGCAGCAAAGGAAGTCTATAGCTTCTGAGATGGATTCTCCAGATACAACCAAGTAGCTATTGCTACTGAGGATCAACATAAGACCGCATTCGCGACCGAATGGGGAGTCTATGCTTTCAGGGTGATGCCTTTTGGACTCACTAATGCACCTGCTACTTTCCAACGATTAATGTGTCATGTTTTCAAGGAATTCCTGAAAAAGAGTATGGAAGTGTATGTAGATGATCTATGTAGATACTCAAATCAAAGACGAGATCACATTCTCGAGTTGAGAAAAATATTTAATAAATGCCGCCAGTATCGAGTCTGCCTAAACCCAGAAAAATGTGTCTTCATGGTGAGACAAGGGAAGATCTTAGGATACATAGTCTCAAGAAACGGAATATCCACGGATGAGGACAAGATCAAGGTCATCTTAGAACTGCCAAGACCTAAGAATGCGAAGGAAGTACAAGCATTTATGGGACATTGTGGATATTACCGTCGGTTTATCCACATGTATGCCATAATAGACAAACCCGTGTATGGTCTCTTAACTCAATTCACTTGGACTGAAGAGTGCGAGAAAGCATTCAATGAGTTAAAAAAGAGACTTAGCACAGCCCCAATTCTGAAAACGCCAAATTGGAACAAGCCTTTTCACATTCATGTTGATGCCCCTAATTATGCAATAGGATGTATCTTAGCCCAACCGGCTGATGAGGGAAAGCTAGATCATCCAATTGCCTATGCAAGTAGACAACTGAATCAAGCTGAAAGGAATTATACAACAATCGAGCAAGAAGGATTAGGAATGGTCTATGCAGTTAAGAAATTTAGACACTATCTGTTAGCCAACAAATTTAAGTTCTTCATAGACCATCAAGCCCTACTGTACTTAGTTAATAAACCTTGTAACACGGGGAGATTAGTAAGATGGTTCTTACTATTAATGGAGTTCAACTTTGAAGTGGTAGTAAAAAAAGGAAATACGCATGTAAGAGTAGAGCACCTTTCTAGGTTAACCCACGGAGAATCGCCAAGTGGACTACCCGATGATCTGCCAGATACTTATTTGTTCAATCTAGAAGTTTGTCCGAAGTGGGCAGAGAAATTAATTCCTATACTCACCCATGGCCCACAACACTCAATCAATAAGGATAGCAAAAAGGAAATTTTCCAATCAAGAAATTTGCACATTATTGTTGGGAGTGTGTACTATAAGGAACCCAATGGAGTATTGCTAAGATGTGTCGAGGAGGATGAACAAAAGAAACTAATTGAGCAAGCACATGTGAACAAATGGAGAACACACCAAGGGACTCATGGAACCATCCGGGAATTAAAAAGACTTGGAGTGTACTGGCCTGACATGCCCAAGGATGTCCATGACTATGTGAGTAATTGTGCAGAATGCCAGGAGACAACCCCGGAGGATCATATGTCCATACCTTTTTCAACCATAGCACCCAATTGGAGCAAAACATTGGTCAAATTCCTAAAGAGCAGAGAGCATGAGGAAGGAATAAATTTAACTAGAAGACGATCCCTAGAAGAAATGAGCAAGGATTACGTACTTGTGGGAAAACAATTATTTAGGAGAGGAAAGGATAACCAATTGCGATTATCCGTGCATGAAGGGGAGTATCTACCCATATTAGAGATGGCACATGCAGGTGCTGCGGGAGGTCATTTTTCAGCCGAGAGAACTGTCAAAAGGATCCTCTTCGCCGGCTTGTGGTGGCCAACTCTACATATGGACGCGGAGATGTATGTATGAAGCTATGAAACGTGCCAAAGGGCTAAATATCCAATTCGGAGAGATGACATGCCATTAAGACCTATGGTGTGTGCGAAAGCATTTTCCAAATGGGGTATCGACTTCATAGGACCCATCAACCCACCAACCAAAGGATCACATGCTGAGTACATCATAGTAGCCACAGACTATTTGACCAAATGGGTAGAAGCAAAACCTACGAGAAAGAACGATGCTCAAACCACTACTAAATTCATTTTTGAGAATATATTCACTCGTTTCGGATTACCAATTGAAATGGTGAGTGACCGAGGAAGGCACTTCCTTAATGAAGTAATAGAATCCCTAATGAATGAATTTTAGTGATTCACAAAAAATCAGCCCCATATCATCCCCAAGCCAATGGTCAAGCGGAAAGTTCCAATAAGGTATTATGTACAGTATTGACAAAGATTGTCAATAATGGGAGGTTTGATTGGGACAAACAATTGCATCATACAATTTGGTCCTTCCGAGTAGCATACAAGAGTGCCATTGGAACTACCCCATTCAATTTAGTGTACGGGCAAAATGCAATTTTGCCAATTGATTTTTTAATCCCAACATTGAGAGTAGCCCAACAGTATGGATGGAACGGACATGAGTTATCCCAACAACTCGACCAAATCGAGAAGTTACATGAAACTAGGTTACAAGCAGTGGCAGGAATCTATGCAGCTAAAAGAAGACAAAAGGCATATTATGATGCACATATAAAAGACAAAGGACTTAAAGAGGGAGACTTAGTCTTTGTGTACACCTTAAAGCAACATGCCAAGAAGTTACAAAAATGCGGATATGGACCTCTGATCATCAATAGAATCTCTACTAGTGGAGCAGTTAATCTAGCCACTCTAGATGGAGACATTCTTCCTAACTACATAAGTGGATGCAGAGTCAAATGGTTCATGGAGCCATTGACGGATCAAATGCTAGCACGTTTAGTAGGTGCTCAAAATAGGAAGAAAGAGGAAGAATGGATTAGAGAGGAGGCCCGACAAGAAGCCCTAGAACGCATTAAGAAAAGGAAAGAATGGATAAGACAACGAGATGAACGTTATCTCCAAGGAGAAGAGTCTATCCCTATGGCCAACTACCAAGTCCATGACTCTGACACGACGAAGTCGTACATGTCACAGCCTTACCTGAACCTAGGGATCGGCAAGACCGAATAAAAATTGATAGATGCATTGATAGACTCAGAAGCAGGACTTAGTTGCATACGTAATATGGTCATAAAAGATCTGCAAATGATTATGAGTCCCACAAAAGCCCAAGTGAGAGGAATTCGAGGTCAAACCCTAGAATGCATTGGAACAACGATAGTATCTCTCCACCTAGGAAATTGTTCCATGGAACAACGAGTATTAGTGTGCAGAGACGAGGATTTAATAGAGGAATTGATCCTAGGACAAGATTGGATCATTGAGAATGAAGTCAGTATCAACCTAGCTCAAGGATACATTTCAGCCAAGATAGGGCACAAGGAGATTTTCAGTCTATTAGGAAATAAGCCTTTATTCCAACCCACCACCATCAAGAGTTCAGGGAGATGCATGGAAGAGCTACTGAAACATGATCCCAGTCCCACCATTTCAGAAACCAAGCTAGAAGGAGTGGAAAATTCAAACCCTCAAACCTCCCAAGAAGAAGGAAAATCACTCCATCCAGTTGAAGAGCAGTCAGACACTAAGGAAACCAACTCTCATGCTGCTTCTCACCCAGACAAAGGACCAGCAATATGGAATCCAACACTCAAATACTTACGTCAAAGAACGGCCAAATACCAATGGGTACGCAAAGATCAGGAGGAGAAAGAGCAGACGTCAACATCAACCCATAAGGAGAAATTAGAAATGGAAAAGTCAGCTTCACGGAAGTCCAACACAAAAAGACTCTCGCAAGTTTGGCTCCCCAAGCCTTTGATTGAAGCTCAGAGAGCCCGACATCAGATATGGGTCCCCAAGAAGATAATACAGGCAGCCAAACTGGAGATAAGCACTCGGGAGGAAGCATTATGTCGGCAAAGGCGAATGACGAAGCCAAACCACAGTCATCCGAGAAACAGGACGGGAAACACCTTTATCACTAGGACGATAGAGGAAACAAAACAAACAAAGGAAGCCCAAGGAATCAAAGGAAGAAATAAAGCTATTCAAGCGCCCATGAAAAGGATTTGGAAACCCAAGCGACTGCAAGGGGTGGACCATCAGATTAATGGATATGCCAATTGCACTCATGAAGCAATGGATGCACCTAAAGTATGCATAGTAGGGCCACATTACGAGGCCACGCATTCGGCACAAGATGTACTTGATCGAATTAATGGTGCACATTCTCCAATGGAGATTAGATCATAGCTTCAACTCTCTTAGGAATGGACATACTATGTACATAATAAATGCTTCGGCTATACTAACGCTTGTTTTCTTTCAGGATAAGAAATAAAAAGATGTGGTAAGAGATCTCACTTATAGAACCATGGAAAACGGAGTGATGGAACGACAATAATCACTACAATGCACTACACAGCTTCATGCTTTCCTTTGAAGCTAATGCACTTTTCCTTACAAGTGCAGATGGCTTCTAAAGATTCTGAAGCAACAGTACAAGAGGAAGTATTGGAATTTCCACTCCAGAGTATCACCAAGGCAAAGGGACACTGGTTTCGAGAAGATCAACCAGCTGGGGAGTATCTCTTCCTGGCAACGATCAAAATTATGGATACAGACCATCAATTTCTAATCATGTCCCAGGATTTTCGAGTACTACATGGACTCCCGTCTATCGTAGACACCATGAAGAAAGCGGGCATACATAAATATTTTGAACTGCCAATCTATAAGCCCGACTTTCAAAGATGCACACAGGTCATGAATACCCTACAGCCAGCACTGCATGATCCCTTAGTGCATGAGGCTAGAGTGATGGATAAAATAGGTGAATGGGTAGTCATCCAATTTACGCATGACTTGATTAAAGAAGCCTTTGGATGGGAAAAGGATGGAACTACCGTGGTAAAAGAAGAGAGCCGTGGCGCAAAGACCAGAACATTCACAGACATTAACAGGGTAGACATAGAAGAGGAAGTGAGGCTTATTCACCAACACTTCTGCTTCCCGAATATGCATCGGTACACGGCCCCTCAAAAGATTATTGTTCAACTGCTCTCACACGCCATTAAGCAGATTGGAAATCAAATTAATCTGACTCCGTACATCCAAGAAAGATTATTCGAAGCAAAAAAGCAATGGAATAATAAAAAGTTCCTCAATGGAAGTGTGGCTCTGATGATATTGATCTACCACGCCTTAGGTATTCGAGAGCACCTGCAAGAAATGCCATCATCAACTGCCATGGCGAAGTATGCCAAAATTGCCACTGTTCTTAAAAAGAAACGAGGAGTCAAGATTGGGGAAGAGGCAGAAACTAGCTCTCAACCCAGAATGAGAGGCACAAAGAGACTCAGGGAAGTCAAGCAAGCAGAAGAGGAAGTTCCAGCCACCAAAAGGACACACTTACTTCCGAAGGCAACAATTGAAGAGCAAAGAACAATTACAGAGGAAGACTTAACTAGGGCCCTAGAAGAAACGCACCAATATACAGGAGGACAAGTCAATTTACCTGTACAAGGGCATCATTATCAACAAACTCAACACGAGAGCGAGGCAAAAAGGAAGCTCACCAAAGTCCATCGCTACCGAGAAATAGGGCTGGATAATTCAAGCTCATCCTCGGATGCACAAGAAGAACCCGACACCTCACTATTAAATGTGGATATTCAAAGTGAGTCAAAGGATGATGGACAATGGGTAGAATTAAATGCCGTAAATTACAATGAAGAAGAAGACATCAAGGAGGATAACAACTCTACCCACCAAGAGCTCAACACCGAAGGCATAGTTGCCAACAAAAAAGGTACACATGTAATAAAAATTAATGAAACCTCGACTATTCATATCAAGGAGGCCACACCACCGCGCAAAATATCCATAAAGATGCCAAAGAAAGAATCTCAAGACGAGACAGTCAAAGAAGATGAACCCTTCACACCGATAAGGGTCATGGTAGAACCCTCCCCCATGGATGTCACATTTCAAGGGAGTGCTACAAAAGCTATTGATGTGGATAAAGAAGAAAACGAACCACAAGTACATCTACAAATTAGACAACCACACAACGAAACCATCCATGTGGAGCAGGGAAAAGATGTGCAAACCGGCGAAGCTCCGAACATACCAAGGACTTGGTTGAATGTCGACATTGCCCAACTCAAGCCTGTCATACAAGATATGATCTGAACCGCACTAGACACACAACAACTAATGCTTGAGGCCGATGAAGACTATGATCAAGAAATGCAGGACAAGCACGAGCTTCAAGAAAAGAGTAAGAATCTTTCGGCAGAATTGAACTTAGAAAGAGAGCACATCAGAAACAAAGAAAAAGAAGTCCAAGAAGGAAAAAAGCAATGCAATGAGAAACTGTCCAAAAACGAAAGATTAAAAGCACAACTGCAAGAAGTACAGACAAAATACGAAGCTAGCAAGACTGAGAAGGCACGAATGGCTGCCCAAAGCAAAATACTGGAATCACAGATCAAGGTATACATGGAGGAAGCCGAAAACTTAAGAACTCAAAATAAAGAGCTCATGACTGCCCTCTCAGTGATCAGCCAATAGACGTTCAAGAAAAACCAGAAAAAGATGTCAAAGAATTGGAGACAAAGATAGCTAAATATGAAGATCAGCTTAAGAAGGAGCAACTCACCATTGCCAAATGGGAAAAGAGGTACATGGATGACACTACAGCTCTTAGAACTAAATGGAAAAAAGCTGAGAATCGTTATCTCTTGCAATGTAAAGAAGACACGGATCACCTTGATATCCTTGCAAAAGAACTTCTTAAACACAAGGATACTCTTGCACAGGCTACTGAAGAAATAAAGCAGAAAGATGAATTGATCAAACAACTTCAAGAGCAATTGGCGTAGCAATCAATTGAGGGGACACCAGTCGTTCCAAAATCCGCAGAAGCTACTGTGGAGACTGAGGTACGTCCTCTCTCTCCCCCCTCATATCATTCACCGATAAGGGAGGCACAGGAGGTCCACATTGAACATAATCATCAAGACATTGCAGAACTGAATCGACCGGAACGGGCACTACTGGTGTCCCAGCTTACGGCTGAATTTGAAGATCAATCATCCAAGTAATGAAGGAAGCTAAGATAGAAAGCAAAAACTTGGAGCAGATTTTGAAGCCTTTCAGTGTACCCTATGGCCTGCTGAAAGAACAAACGCGAAAATATATAAAGACTACGACAAATAAAGATCTAGACTACAATCTCCACTTCAGCCAAGATACATTCAAGTATACCCAAGAAGAATTTGAGAAGGCTGATCCCATTTGGAGACGCAAAGTTTTGGAAAAGAATCCAACACTGCGGGTACAGTGGGAAGCATCACCATATGTGCTTTAGGTAAACCCATCTTTTTGCCCAGTACCCCACAGACGCTCCTGGTCGCAATTTTGGGAAGGACAGCGCCAGGGAAGCATCAATAATCAATGGCTGAATTACCCATTGTTACCTAGTCTGCCTCATAATTACCTACCAACGGAAGAGTATATGGTAAAAACAATGGAATTTTGGATTGCCAGATACGCTACGTGTAATAAAGTAAGTCTATGATCCAAGGGTCTGGCCGGTTCAGACAGATCTGAAATCGGACACCGTTTGGTCATCCGTGTGTATGACCAAAGATCTCGAGTCTAGACTTACTGGTAGGTCATTTACTCTTGTAACCAAGTAATCCACTTAGCTTAGTGGTTAAGTCTCAAGGATGTGAAGGAGGAGGTCTTGGGTTCAATCCCCATGAGGTACATGGGAAGAGTATTTTGCCCAAAGAGCTCTAGAACCTTCTAGAAGCATCCACTGGACACTTGGCGCACATGTAGTTACATGGCTGACACTTGGATGATTAGCATCCACCTGCCCAAGAAGGTAGTCCCCTGGAGAGAGCTATATATAGAGGCATTTGGTTGGGAGGAGAGTCATCTCTCTAGTATGTGGTGGTCGTAATCCTTGTTCTCTTACATTGGTATCAGAGCCTAGCAAGTAGGTTTGTGCAAGGTGGAATGACCCAATGGCCTCTAAAAAAGGCGCTTGGGCATCCTCTATGTGAAAGGGTAGGAATTGTGGAAGGCGCGCGCGTCGGTTTCAAGGATGGACCTTACAATGATTGGGGTGTATCTCTCAATCCGTAGGTCGGATTGAGCCATATAATATACCGTTGGAAAGCTCTCGGAACGAACTTTCCAATGAGCTAGCTTGGAACTGTGAATTCCTTGGAAATCGTTGGGTGGCACTTGATTGAGTGTTCAAGATACCAAGCATGGGTGAGAACTACGTTCAAGACTGAGGTTGAGAACAAGGGCTCGAGACACCAAGGTTGCGAACAAGAAGGTTCAAGACACCAAGGTTGAGAGCAAGGGTTCAAGAGACCAAGGTTGCGAACAAGGTTCAAGAAACTGTGCGAGGTTGAGGAACATCAATTCAAGGGCACCTAGGGAGTTCAAGGGACTGATCACCGAGGCTAGAGGGATACAAGAGTAGATCATTGAGGACAATGATCGACCAAGGGGGGAAGAATGTAACATAATCCTGGTAGGAGATGGTTGAACCACACCCTAAGAGAGAGGATTAGGAAGTAATCCTCAACCATGGCTTTTGGGGCAAGTGGTTAGCCCATCACATTCCTAACCAAGAGGTTGTGAGTTCAATCCCTTACACTACGGTCCTGGACTTAGCAGTTAAAATGACCATTAAAATATTCAGTATGCTACTAACAGTAATCAAAGTCTTCCAGCACGCAAAATATACATTTTTGAATTTCATCGGCATTACGCAAGGGTCCGAAGCACTCATTTTTTATCTATCTACTATTCCAAGCCGCTTAACACTTATGGCATATTATTCTTGAATTATGTTCTTGCCATCAACATATATACAAACTTTTGAAGAAGCATTTTTCACTGGCTTCTTCGAAATCGATTCAAAAATTTTTGTCAAAATGACTTCGAACCTTAATGCACGTTTGGTCGCTTATGAGAGGAGTTTTTTTGCTGATCATCGACAAGCACCAGAGGATGGAGTAAAGTCAACACAGTGGAAGGAATCTATGACATGTCATGCTAATCTTCTCAACCAAAGAGAGCAAGCAGCCATACAGACCTATACACGTCGCCACAAAAAGCCTGTCGGGGACGACAGAGTTCAGGAGGAGGGAGGTGTGGAAGGGGAATCAAGCAAGAAAAAAAGAAGAAGAAGATCAAGGTAAAAAACGACTCAATAAAGAATAAAGATCATAATACAGGAAAACCACCATCTGCCCAAAGCCCCGCAAGGGCACGCATCAGGCAACAACGCGAATCATCTAGGTCCTGAGAATTGGAATTAAAGATCAATCAGAACCAGGACATTTCATGGGAAGGACGGACCAGGGCGAGGAACCATACATGAAGAAGTGCAAGACAATATCTGGCAGGTAATAATCCTTCCGCAGATAGCCTGCGTTATCAACAAAGTAAACAGGCTCAGAACAATACAACCGGGTCAGATGTGTGCAACCAGGACATATCAGAAGACCAAAAGCTAGAAAGAGGTGACTAAGGACAACACATTCCTAGTCATTAGTGGCGTGCATGGCAGCCCGACTGGATGCAGCAACCCAGATTTGTGATGTACGGGATATCAAGGGGAAAACAGAAGCAAAGGACTTACATCGGATAAAATAACAAATTCTCTGACAGTCCTTGTTGTCGCTTCGACCGTTGGGTGCATGCATTCAGACCTCTTAAACGAGCTGAAGACAAGAAGTAAAGCCTATCAAGGGACGACAGAGACAAAGAGGGGGAGAGTGTTGCAGAGCAAAGGAGCACAAGAGAAGAGCCCCAAAATTTTCAAATTAATGGGCATAATTTTTCTTCTTCGAGGTCTTAGAGAATTCCCTCAAAGCCATGTAAATGCAATAGAGGAGTCCTCTAGATGCATAATCCCAACTTGTTGTAAAATATCCCTTGTAAATTAGTAGGAAATTCACTTTTTTAGTAATAAAGTGCCGGTCTCTTGTGTGAAAGGACCAAACTTAGGGCACATGTATATAAGTCACTTTGTGACTCTTTGTATAGACTTTTTGCCATTGTGAACAAAGAGAGCTCTTGAATCTCGAATTTGCCTCTTTCCTGCAGATTTTCATCTTCTCTTTGATCTTGTATGAGTGTGTAATGCTTGGAATGTGTGTGTAGGACTGTTGTCTACCCCTCCCCACTGTTTTTGAGCTACTGTAGTGTGTGTGTGAGCTTGTAGGAGTTGTGGCATGAGTGTGGGTACTTCTTGCCATTCACTATTTTGGTCATAATTTGAAGCAGAATTGTCAGAATTGAGTGAAACTATTCCAATAGATCCGTCTTGTCGAGAGCTTTGAAACGAGTACCCTATTGACTATATTCGGAGTTTGGAACTGGAAGAAATCCTTGATTTTCTGAAAACTACTATAAGAGGTATCGCGGTAGACACTTTCAGTCTTTCAGTGAGTTTGAGAGGTGAATTAGTCTTTTCTCATGCATATCAGCTAAACCACTTCATTTTCCATCATGTGTGCACATGTCCTCATATGCTTGGTTAGGTCGTTCGATCTGATTGACATTTAAATGTGTATTAATTTCTCACTATATGCACTTGTGTTGCAATAAAGGTACAGTCTCATTGGCACAAGTCCTTGAGTCTTCTTGACTTGAGTACACAGTTACCCTGATCTGATCTTCCAACTGCTCCTTTTCTTTCTTTTGCTCTTTGATGATTGTACTACCTTTTACAAATTCTGACTCAACCACCATCCCTGATATAATCATATTTCTGCTGGAGGGTCTGAATTGTTCTATGTTACTCATGATAATTTTACATGCAGATCTGATATCCTTAGGTATCCTTTCAAGGCCAGTTTCCAATTCTATTTGCTTTACTTCTATTTGCTTTCCCTCTTTATATTCAGTTTTTTCTCCATCCTCTTCCTCATATTCTGTAACCTGATTCTCTTCCTCTTCATAGTCTTTTTCTTCTTCCAATACTTCTTCCTTTTCTCCATCAATTTCCTTTTGTGTCTCTCGAATAACTTGTATTTCCTCTTCTTGAACTTTATTTTCCTTGATTAAGGTTGAATCATTTTCCACTGAATTCCTTTTTTGATTATTCAATTGCTGCTCTTTTTGTTCCACATCCTATTCATCTATGTCCATACAATCTGTCTCTTCTTCCCCTCCTGATCCTCTATATGTGTGGAATCTTCATTATGTCCTAGATCAAAAAGTACCTCCTCTATACTCTGATTTATTTGTGCTTCTATTTTCCCTTCTTTATATTCCTTAGAATCTGTCCTTTCAGACCTTTTTGATACTGCAACCTTTTCTTCCTCCTTGCTTCCATCCTCTTTACTCTGCAGTTGGCTATATACTTGTGCTTTGCTTTCCAATCCTTGTTTTTCCTCATATAGTTGATAATGAGGTTGTTGTGAGGGTTTTGTCCATATAGCTTTGAATCCTGTGTCCACCAGTCCACTACCGAGTTCTTCCCTTGCTTCAACCTCTTCTTCCCTCATCACTTCTTTACCTTTTAATTTCCTTATTTCCTCCCCAGGACTAACTTGTTTTGTTGATTCTTCAAAGATCTGTATCCCTTTTGACTTTTGGCTCAATTCCTCTGGTGTTTCATTTTTTACAGAAGCCTGTACTGTTGTTACTGGTGTACTGGGTATGGAGAGGTTTAAACTCTTTAGAAGGAAAGTCTCAATATCACTCTCTGAATATAAAGAAAAGTGTGAATAAGGAGCTACTCCTTGTTTGTCCATTTTGTGTTCTTCCATTTCAATTGATTTTTCTGATTCCTTCCTTCTAATGATAATTTTATTGACTCTTCAACCTGTACATGTTCAATTGCCTTACCTTTAGCCTTTTTGGTTGACTTCTTTTTCTGGACAGGCTTTTTCTGAACTTTCTTTTTCACCACCACTGTAGTTCTAGTCTTGAGAGGACCTTGTAATTCCTTAAAATAAGCCAATAATTCCACTTCTTTCTTAACAAACACTTCTTCAGTTTCTGCCGCCATCATTTGATCATGTAATTCTTCATAATGTTCCACCTCTTCTTGTATCCAATCTGTTGCTTTACAAGAATAATTTTCCAACATTTTTTGATACTGAGCTTCATAGATTGCCCTCTTATCATTACCTTGAGTCAAATAAGAATATTTTAGTTCCTTGCTTGTTTGAGGTGGATGGGTTTCCTTTGAGGCTTGAACTTTTTTCTGAGCTGCTTCACATTCCTCTTTTGTCACTTCTTCTTGTTCCAAGACCACATTCCTTGGATCTAGTCTTCTCTTCTTAACTGGGATTACTTCTTCTGACACCCCTTTTCTTTTTCTTCTTGATCCCCTCATGCTTGTTTGGACTTTTGCTTCTCTTATTGACATCAACTTTGAAGGATTTTTAATCCCTACCATCAAACTCCTGAAATACTGAGCTTCTGGGGCCAACTTCAACTGATCCTCCATATCTAAAATATGGTATATGATTCTTGTTAAGAACTGTGCTCCATTCATAAACTTCTTCTGCTGCCAGTGTTTTGTTGCCTCCTTTAGTTGATCATGAATGTAAGGAGTTACATCCATTACTCCAAATGGTTTAGTCTTTTCTTTATTGTTGAACATAATCAAAGTAATTGGTTTATGCGGCATTGTATATCTTGGCAATTTTGGAAAACACAAATACTGAAGAAACATTCTGGTGGCAAATTCTTAATTCTCTTTTCCTTTGAAATCCGCAAATTTTCAGTATCTAGCATATGTTGCTTCATTCTTCTTGACAAAACTACCATCCAATTTGGTTCCCATGGTATAGATTTGAAGAGCAGCCCTAATGTGTTCTGCTTTGATGGTTATTTGTACCTCTTTATTCTCCTTGTCCTTCACTAAGCATCTGAAGTATGCATCATTGCCTTTGCCTAGTTCCAACAGACTAGACATGACCTGTGATACTCTCTCAAATCTATAAAGAAGAGAGGTTCATCCAATATTCTATGTAGCCCCACTACCTTCCATCTTTTATAATTAGCGGCCACTTTTTGGAATTTGTAGAATTCTTGACATAGTATGGTATATTTGTGACCTCCAACTCCTACTGTAAAGATATGCTGACCAATGATATTGATAGTTTCCCTCAGCTCTTTGGCTATCTTCTCAGCTTCCTTCATCAGATTCTAATTCTACATCTTCCATTACTACTTCATTGTCCAAAAACCAGTGTCCTCTTGACAATGTCACAGAATCAGCTTTGAAGTCATGAATAGGTAATTCTTTTGCATTCACCATTCTGAAGAAAACATAACACATCACACCAAAAACTCCCACCACATAAGTCACAGGAAACATAAAAGAGAATACATTTGTCTTGAGCCAGAATGATATTGAGAAAAATAAAAGATGAGAAAAATAATAGATAAGCATTTTCTTATTGCCTCATAGGTACAACACAATTGAAGTGATCATCACATGTGTAGCAAGATTTCTAGTGTTTAAAAAATAAGAAAATAATGAAAATAAAAAAAATGTTAAAAGAAAAAATAATTAAATAGTGACTACTTAGTCTTGCCCATATTATAACCTATATCTTGCTGGTGCTTTATAACTTATAAAAGAGAGCTTTCTTTTTTTTTTCTTTCTCTTTTATTTCTCTTTTATCTCTTCCCCTCCTATTCTTTTTTCTAGAAAAAAGAATGAGGTAAAGTACATGGAAATAATTTCAAGGGTGTCATAAATCCATTCTGATGAAATTTTGAGTTCTCAAATAAGAATCCCAAGTGTGTATCTGATGACAATATTGGCCATTCCTTCATATGTGTCCCTTCATGCTTTTGAATGTTTTAGTATCTTTGTCCTTATTTTCTATCCATTGAAGCAGATCTATTTTTTTTTCACCCAAAAATACTTGATTCCTGTTGACTCTGTTTTTGGAGTAAAACAGTCTTCCTTTGATAAACAGTACTTGGACGTCTTTGGCTTCCACATCCATTTAGTCTTGATGATTTTTTTTTATGAACAGTGCTTGGATGTCTTTGGTTTCCATATCCCTTCTGTCTTGATGCCTAGATTTTTCTGATTATTCCATACTTTGCACCTTTCTAATGTTTTTTCAACATATTTGGTTCCTTCAATTCCCTCCTGTTTTTGCCTGAAGTAGATTTGGTCATGGAGAAGTTCTGTTTGTGATTCCTTTGTACCTTCTAGTGGAAAAGTAAATCTTTCCAAATCTGAGTCATAGATGTCTTGTTGAATTTCTTGTTCTTCATTACTCAATAAAACATTAAAAACTTTTTGTCATTTATTGTCAATTTAAGCTTCATACTTTCAAAATCCAAAATTACTTTACCTTGCCTTAGCCATGGTTGTCCTAAATCCAATTTCTCTGTCATCATATGATCAAGCCATTCTTCAAAATCTATTTTCATATTTGCTTCATTGAACTTAACTTGAATAGATGGTGAAGACAAGCTTTGTATTATCTAGCCTTCCAGTGTTTTGATAAATGTTTTGCTCTCAACTTATCAAATTAACTTGTGCACCTGAATCTATCAAAACCTTGATTTGCTCATTATGAAAATTTATTGTTATAACAGGAAAATGCTCCCTCACCCTTGAAGGTGTTTCACATAAGCAAACTTCTCTAAGCTCCTTAAACTTTCTTATTCTCTCCTTTGCTTCTTATTGAGCTTCAAACCTAATCATTTCCTCTTCTTTTTTCCTGTTTTGAGCTTGATGTATTCTTCTCCATTCAGGAACAGTTAATGGAAGATCATAGCTTTTTATCCTATATCCACTTATGAAATTGGGCATGATCTCTCCATCTATATTAGCTAATTGGACAGCTCCACTGTTACTGATTTGATTGATAATATAAGGTCCATGTCCCTTCTTTTGAAATTTTTTCTAATGTTCTTTCAATGTATATGCCAAGACTAGATCCCCTACTTGCAAGTCTTTTTCTTTAATATGAACGTCATAATACGCTTTTTGTCTCCTTTTATCTGCATATATGCTCATAGTTGCTTGAAGCCTGGAAGCTCCAAGTTTTTCCAATTCCTCCACTCTTTCAAATAATTCATGTCCAATCCACTTGTATTGATTCCCTATCTTTAATGTTGGTATGAGAAATTCTCAAGGCAATACTGCATTTTGTCCATATACCAAATTAAATGGTGTTGTTCCAATGGCAGTTTTGTACGCCACTCTATAAGCCCATAGGACATGATTAAGTTGCAAATCCCAATCATTCCTATTTGTGTTTACCAATTTTGACAAGACAGTGCAAAGTACCTTATTAGTACTTTCTACTAATCCATTGGCTTGTGGATGATAAGGAGCTGATTTTCTATGATTAATCATGAAATACTCAGTTATGTTTTCAATTACTTGGTTTAAAAAATGAGTCCCCCTATCACTTACCAATTCAGTTGGTAATCCAAATCTGATGATAATATTTTCATAAAGAAATCGTGTAGTGGTTTGAGCATCATTCCTTTTTGTAGCCCTGGCCTCTGCCCATTTGGTCAGGTAATCTGTGGCTACAAGTATATATTCAGCATGAGACTGTTTTGCAGGAGGATGGATAGGTCGAATGAAATCCAACCCCCATTTGCTAAATGCTCTTGCTGAAATGAGTGGTACTAAGGGCATATCATCTCTTTTACATGGTTGATTTACTCTTTTACAAATGTTGCATCTTTTCACATATGATCTTGCATCAGGAAAGAGAGTTGGCCACCAAAAACTAGAATATAAAATGAGTTTAGCAATCCTTTCACTTGAAAAATGTCCTCTTGTAACTCTAGAATGTGTCATCTCTAACATTTCCATATACTTGTCTTCAGGAACACATATTCTTAGATATCCATCCATTCCTGTCTTGTATAATTGGTCTCCTATCAATTGATATTCTTCAGAAATTGCCTGTAAATTTCTAAAGTCTGCACTAAGTTTTATTGGTTCTGATGATTTATTACCTCTTAACTCCTCAACTATGTTTGTACTCCAATCTGAATTTTTCTAGAACCAGTACAAAGTTGTAACTTCTGAATTTTGCAAAGATTGACATTTAAAACAATTAGAAATGTATTTCTCCACATCCTGAATCCTCTTAGGCCAATGTACACCCATTCTATTGAGATTGTTTAAGGTGACTACCCAAGAAGCATGAGTACAAGGATTCCAACAATGAGCTTTTCTTAGATATTCTTGTTGCTCATCTTTTGGAGCACAATATTCCAGTATACCAATTATATTTATATGATACAAATGCCCAGCTAGTAATACAAAGTTCCTACTTTGTAGTACCAAATGTGTGTTGTTTTCATGTGTTTTACAAGGTCCCATAGTTAGCACACGCACCAAATTCATTGCCCAATCAGGAATACTTTCTATTTTGAATAGATATGCATCTGGTAATTTGTCATGTAAAGGTGAGTTTGGCTCTCTGGTTTGTATCCTGGACAAATGATCTACTCTTAAATGAGCCCTGTCTGACCACTACCTCAAATTCAAATTCCATCAGTAGGAGGAACCATCTGACTATCCTACCTGTGTGACATGGTTTGTTTACCAAGTAAAGTAAAGCTTGGTGATCCACAAAGAACTTAAACTTGTTGGCTAAAAGATAATGTCTATACTTTTTTACAGCAAATATCATTCCCAATCCTTCCCTTTCAGTGGTTGTATAGTTTCTTTCTGCTGAATTCAATTGTCTACTAGCATAAGCAATTGGAAAATCTAATTTTCTTCCTTCTATTGGTTGTGCCAAAACACATCCAAAAGCAAAATTTGAAGCATCAACATGCATGAAAAATTTGATCCCACTGTGGGGTTTTTAAAATAGGTGTTGTCACCAAACAAGTTTTCAAAATATCAAAGGCTTGGTCACGTTCTGTGGTCCACTCAAATTTTGTAACTAATGCATACAGAGGCTTTGCTATATCTGCAAATTTGTACACAAATTTTCTATAATATCCACAGTGACCCATGAAGGTTTGAAGTTCTTTTACATTTATTGGTCTTGGTAGATCCACTATGGCTTTAATTTTCCTTTCATCAGTTGAAATTCAATTTCTGGAAACTATGTGACCGAGCATTCTCCCTTGCCTCACAAAGAACACACATTTCTCAGGATTTAAACATACTCTATATGTTCTACATTTCTTGAATATATTTTCCAAATCTTTCAAATGATCTTGTCTTTTTAATGAAAAAGTGCAAAGATCATCAACATAGATTTCCATTATATTTCTAAGAAATTCTTTGAATATGTGGCACATTAACCTTTGAAAGGTTGCTGGAGCATTGGTTAAACCAAAAGGCATAACCCTAAATGCAAAAATTCCCCATTCTGTGGAAAAAGCAGTTTTATGTTGGTCTTCCAAAGCTATTGGCACCTGGTTATATCCTGAAAAACCATCCAAAAACTATAGACCTCCTTACCTGCAACCCTTTCTAAGAGATGGTATGTTATTGGTAATGGATAGCTATCTCTTATAGTTGCTGCATTAACTTTTTTCAAATTAATACATACCCTGAGTTTCCCATTCTTCTTAGGTACCACAACTATAGGAGATATCCACTCAGTGTACTCAATTTCATAGATGAAATTGGCAGCCAGCAGTTTGTCAATTTCTTCCTTTATTTTAGCAGAGTATTTGTCATTAAATGTATAGTGTCTTTGTTTGCTAGGTTTTGCATTAGGAGTAATAAGAATCTTATGTTCACAAATTTTAGGATAAATTCCTTTCAAATCCTTATAACTATAAGCAAACACATCCCTATAATTTTTAGCCAATTTCATCAATGCCTCCTCCTCTTGATTTGTCATGTCATCAGCTATGACAATATGCATATCTTCCTCTTCTTCTTTAGTGATCACCACCCTCTTAGTTTGTTCCTCATTGTCATATGACTCCCCCTTTTTCTTATCCCTTTTTGGTTTCATTTTTAAAAGTAGTTTGTCTTCTACTCCATAGGTCCTGAAGTTTGAAGGTACATCAAATTTTTGGTCCTCTTTTTTTATTATTTTTTAATTATTTTTTTCAATTTTTTGTTCTTTTTCTATTTCTTTGTGTTTACATTTCCTATAGGTTCCTGAGATTTTGTCTTTTATAGCATCTGTAGCTTGCACTTCTTCCAGAAATTGTGTTTTTCCAGTATTTAAAATTATCTCTTCCTTCAAATCTTCTTCTGTTTTTGACACCTTTATCATTTGTATTCCTATATGAAAAATGGCATATCCTTCTTCATTTTGGAATTTTACTCCCACATATTCATCATTGGCCAAATCCATTGTGGTCAAAATCTGGTTCCATCCATAAGGCCCAAATTCTTCATCTTTAAGTTTCTGTGGTATGTAACTTTCATCTAGTGACTTCCTTTCTCCTAGACAATCTTCTTTTTTTAACATCTTTTTTTTATATATGTGGTTCCTTATCACATTACATTTCCAAATTGATGATTCTGTGTCATTCTGATCTTCACTCCCAGATTCTCCACTTAATTCTTGATTTTGATGTACTTTGAACCATTCTTGAGTGGACATATCACAATCCTGCCCATTTCTTAAATTTACTCTAGTTACCCTTCCTTTGCTTTGAAGATATAGGCAATCTTTACCCCAATCTTGCACAATTTGCATTTGTCTCATAAATGGTCTTCCTAGGATGATTTCATATGAGGTAGATTGTGGAAATTAGACTATGGCAAAAGTGTGCTCCACCTCTATCCCACATGTTTCTACAATCACCTTTTCCCAAATTCCTAGGGGTTTTTCTATGTGTCCATTTGCAAGTTGTAATCTCATTTTAGTAGGTATTAGCTCATTCTTCCCCCATTTCTCCCAGGTTTGTTTAGTCATGATTGCCACTCAAGATCCACTATCTAATATGGCCTTGGCATGATTATCACCAAATTGTATTCTCAAAGTTGAGTTCCCTTCTTCTCCTTCACAGTATCCTCCTATTTTATCAATAGGTATGTATCACAATTCTTCCAATTCTTGTTGTTGTGGATCTAGACTCTTTGCCTTTGTTTCTGAATTTTTCATGTTATGTTGTAAATGAGGATTTTGTTTTACCAACTCTTCCATTGTGGTTTGATATAAAATTGTACAGTGTTTGTCTAGATTGATTTGGAAGGTTATTTGTGAATTATCTTCCTAATCAAGATGTTTCCTGGTTTCTGTTGCATCTGACTCTTCAATTATTGTTTGATGATTGTTTATTTCCCCAATCTTGAGTTGTGCTTCCTCTATGATTTGTTTACATCTCTGCATTCTCTCATCCTCTATATCTGGCATAGGATATGCCATCACATGATCTATAGGGTTTGGTCCATCTTGAATTCTTCCTTTGTATGCTCTTATCAGAGTCTCCAGACTTTTTGTGAATTTTTTTCCTCTTCCTGAGTCTGTGTATTTTGTAGTTGGCTATTGTTTGGTTGTCCCACAGTTTCCTCTTCCATATTTTTACCCACTCTCATCTTTCTTTCCCATCTTCCTTTATGTCTGTTTTTCTTTTCTTTTGGAAATGAATTTTTCTTATGGTCCTGTGTGTGTGTCTCGTTTTTTATTTCTTGTTGTTTAGCTTGAGCTCTTGTTATAGCATTTACAATTGCTTGATCGTGATCACTCAATTCTTCTTGCTCCATTATGTTAACTGTTTTTAATGGTATGTTACTAGACGTGTTCTATTGTTTTTGGGGGTTTCTTGGGCAATCCCTTATTAAATGTTGCCTATCACAATCCTTACAATAGGCTCCTTCTATTCTTAGTGTTGGAGGTTATGGACAGTCTCTAATGAAATGTCCCCCCCCCCACATCTATAACAAGTTATCTTCTGGCCTCCTTTGAATTCAGGTTTCTGATTGGACATGTAATTATTAGTTATGTACATGAATGTGGTTGTGTCCATTTCAATTCTCCCATTTCCCAAGTCCAAGGCTTGCAGTTCTGGTTATCTCTGTTCATATCCTTCCCAATCTTCCTGATATCCTTCACTCAAATGGTAATCCTCTCTGTAAGATGATTTGAGTCTCGTGCTTTCTTCTTCTACTGGTGTGTATTTTACTGGTACTACATTTGTTGGTAATGGTGGTTGTTCTCCAAGTACAGGTCTTGGTTGCTCAGAAAATCCAGATTCTCTTTGTAAGTTGTGTTGGTTCATAAATTCCCTTTCTTTGATGGGTTGTTTATTATAGAAACACTCCTCTATGGTTTGTCCATTTCTTTCTAAAGTACAATATTTGAGTGTTTTCCTATCTTGCAAATGTTGTGGTTTATGATAAGGACATTGTTGAACCAAATGACTCTCCCCACAATTATAGCACTTCTAATTGGTTGATATTCTTGTGTTCATCAAATTTGTCTTGGTGTTAACTTCTAGTGCTTTAGTAATGGCTTGTGCTAATTCCTCTGCTAGTGGAATTTTATATTCATTTGTTCTTGGTTGATCAAATTCTAATAAATTTTGTCCTCTGTTATCCTCTAAGTCTATTGCCTCTTTCACACAGGCCCCTAGATCAGGACATCTCCTATAATACACCAAGGTTCTTAATTGTGCACTTCTCAATCCTTCTATGAACAAAGACACTTGTCTTGCCATTGAAGGTACCTATTCTCTTGGACATCTATCAATGTATTGCTTGAATCTCCTGGCAGCCTCTCTGACATTTTCACCTTTTTGTTGTTTAAAACTATGTATCAGGGTAGTTGTACTATGTTCAATTCCAGTTTTGGAGAATTCCCCTATAAAGGCTTCAAGGAAGGATGCAATATCTGGATACATTTCCTTTCTTAATGGAATGAACCAAGATAATGTAGGTCCAGTTAGGGTTAGACCAAATGCTTCAAATTGCACTTTGTAATCCTCTATTTCTTCTGCCCTAATCAATTGTATGAATTTTGGAGCATGAGCATGAGGATTAGGATACCCTTCATATTGATTCTTCATGCATTTTGCTACTTGATAGGGCCTAAGCATTCTTCCATGGTTTTGCCACTGACTGATGTCTTCTTCTGATGGGAAAATCATTCATTCCTTCTGCTTCTCTTTCAAAAGGATTTAGAGAAGTGTGCAATCTCCTCCCTTGTTGTCCAGGAGTAGTGTGATTTTCATTTTGTCTTGGCAATTCTATTTGCCCTAAGTTTTGTTCCCAAGGTCTCTTTTCTGAACATTGCCCTAAGTCATTAGAGTTTTCTTGGTCTTGTGAAAATATGTACACACATCCTTGTCTATCCTCATATCTACCATCCTTAAATTGTGCCATTGGCATTATATTTAAGGGAATTTCTAAGTTTCTCATCCTAATGAAAAACTTATGCATACCATCTTGATACACATAGGCTCCAAACCTATTTGTATACATATACTTGAGGATATTTCTATAGTCACTAGTTTCAGGTGTTCCATTTGTCTCATTTTCCATGTTATTTGTCTGTCCTAAATCCTTTTCTTGTAGTTCACCAAACACTGTCTCCTTCCTTTTTAACTCTTGTTTTTCAGGTATAGACAGTTTATTACCAGATCTCAAAATCATTCATTCACTTATATTAAATTTCTTTCAAGATTTAGTTTTTAATTGATTGGCCAACTAAAAAAAAAAATATTTTTTTTGAACTATAATTTGTTAAGAATCGTGTTTTTCACGATTTTCTGGTGAGAATCGTGTTTTTCACGGTTCTGTGTTAAGAATCGTGTTTTTCACGATTCTTTGGTGAGAATCGTGTTTTTCACGATTTTGTGGTAAGAATCGTGTTTTTCACGATTCTGGGTGAGAATCGTGTTTTCCACGATTTTGGGTGAGAATCGTGTTTTTCACGATTTTGGGTGAGAATCGTGTTTTTCACGATTCTGGGTGAGAATCGTGTTTTTCACGATTTTGTGATCAGAATCGTGTTTTCCACGATTTTGTGATTAGAATCGTGTTTTCCATGATTTTGTGATCAGAATCGTGTTTTTCACGATTTTGTGATCAAAATCATGTTTTCCACGATTCTGGGTGAGAATCTTGTTTTTTTCAGGATTTTGTGATCAGAATTGTGTTTTTCACGATTTTGTGATCAGAATCGTGTTTTTCATAATTTTGTGATTGGAATCGTGTTTTCCATGATTCTGGATGAGAATCTTGTTTTTTCACAATTTTGTGATTAGAATCGTGTTTTTCACGATTTTGTGATCAGAATCGTGTTTTTCATGATTTTGTGATCAGAATCGTGTTTTCCACGATTCTGGTTGAGAATCGTGTTTTTTTCACGATTTTGTGATCCCAGACAATCGTGATTTCTCACAATCGTTAAAAACACGATTTTCTTATGAAAATCATATTCTGGGAATCACAATTTTGAGTTTGGTCACAGAATCGCAATTCTGTGCAGATTCTTGTAATTTTTTGATTTTTGATTTTATGAGTTCTTATTACACTATTAGAAGCGCCTTATCAAAACATTAACATGCAATAAAGAACTTTCAACAAAAAAGACAATTTTTCCTTCAAAAAGTTCAAAAAACAGAAAATCATGATTCTGTGTTTTCAACCGTTTTCTGTGTTTCTTGATCTTTTCACAAAATTTTGAACTTGAAATTATGCAAAAACTTAATGTGAAGAAGATGTGTGTGTACGTGTACGTGTGTGTGTACGTGTACGTGTAGGTGTGCATGTACATGTACGTGTACGTGTGCATGTATGTGTACGTGTACATGTGGGTGTACGTGTGGGTGTATGTGTGCATGTACGTGTACGTGTACGTGTGCATGTACATGTACGTGTACGTGTACGTGTGCATGTACGTGTACGTGTGCATGTACGTGTACGTGTGTTTATGTGTACGTGTACGTGTGTTTATGTGTATGTGTACGTGTGTGTGTATGTGTATGTGTACGTGTGTGCGTGTATGTGTACGTGTGTGTGTATGTGTACGTGTACATGTGCGTGTATGTGTACGTGTACGTGTACATGTATGTGTGCATGTATGTGTACGTGTACCTGTGCATGTACGTGTACATGTAGGTGTACATGTACGTGTACGTGTACGTGTGCATGTACAGGTATGTGTACGTGTGCATGTACGTGTACGTGTGCATGTACTTGTGCGTGTACTTGTGCATGTACTTGTGTGTGTGCATGTACGTGTATGTGTTTGTGTGTACGTGTGCATGTACGTGTACGTGTACATGTGTGTGTATGTGTATGTGTATGTGTATGTGTATGTGTATGTGTACGTGTGCATGTACATGTATGTGTGCATGTGTGTGTACGTGTATGTGTATGTGTACGTGTATGTGTACGTGTACGTGTACGTGTATGTGTACGTGTACGTGTACGTGTACGTGTACGTGTACGTGTACGTGTACGTGTACGTGTACGTGTACATGTACGTGTATGTGTACGTGTACGTGTATGTGTACGTGTACGTGTATGTGTACATGTACGTGTATGTGTACGTGTACGTGTATGTGTACGTGTACGTGTACATGTATCTATACATATACATGTATGTGTACATGTACGTGTATGTGTACATGTACGTGTATGTGTACATGTACGTGTATGTGTACATGTACGTGTATGTGTACATGTACGTGTATGTGTACATGTACTTGTATGTGTACATGTACGTGTATGTGTACATGTACGTGTATGTGTACATGTACGTGTATGTGTACATGTACGTGTATGTGTACATGTACGTGTATGTGTACATGTACGTGTATGTGTACATGTACGTGTATGTGTACATGTACGTGTATGTGTACATGTACGTGTATGTGTACATGTACGTGTATGTGTACATGTACTTGTATGTGTACATGTATGTGTATGTGTATGTGTACACATACGTGTACTTGTACGTGTATGTACATTGTATGTGTACGTGTAAGTGTGCATGTACATGTATTTGGATGTGTACATGTACATGTATGTGTACATGTACGTATATGTATACATGTACATCTACATCTATGTCTACATCTAGGTCTACGTCTACATCTATGTATATGTAGACATAGACATCTACCTCCAAGTAGATGTAGGTGTCTATGTCCACATAGATATATGTGTATACATAGATGTCTATCTATACGTAAATGTAGACACCTATGTATATGTATATGTTGTCATCTACATATATATAGACATCTATGTATACATAGATGTAGATATCTTCATATACATATATGTATACATCAACATAGATGTATATGTCTACATATATACATATACGTATACATCTACATATATACATATACATATATCTAGAGGTATTGATGTATATGTATACATCTATGTGTATTTCTATGTATACATCTATGTATACATCCACATAGACGTATAGATATCTATGCATATGTCTATGTAGACATCGATGTCTACATCTACGTAGACATCTATGTCTACATTTACGTAGACATCTATTTCTACATCTACATAGACATCTATGTCTACATCTACGTAGACATCTACTTCTATTTCTATGCATGCATTGATACCTACATTTGTGCATGTGTCGATGCCTACATCTGTGTGTGCATCAATGCCTATGTCTCTCCATGCATCAATGCCTATGACTATGCATGCATCGATGCCTACGTCTGTGCATGCACCAACACCTATGTCTCTGCATGCATCCATGCCTATGTATGTGGAGACATAGATGGATACATAAGTTATATGTGTATGTATACATATGCAGAGATGTATACCTATATGTCTATGCATACATAGACGTATACATATATGTGTATGCATACATATATGTATACATCTATGCATATCTATACGAATACATCTATGCATATGTATATGTATAATCCTACACATATGTCTATGCATACACATATGTTTTTCCATACACATGTATATGTATATGTATATGTATATGTCTACGTAAATGTATATGTATATGTATATGTCTATGTAAATGTATATGTCTATGTATATGTATATGTATATGTATATGTATATGTATATGTATATGTATATGTATATGTATATGTATATGTATATGTATATGTATATGTATATGTATATGTATATTTTTATGTATATGTATATGTATATGTATATGTATATGTATATGTATATGTATATGTATATGTATATGTATATGCATATGTATATGCATATGCGTATGTATATGCATATGCATATGCATATGTATGTGTATATGTATATGGATATGTATATGTATATGTATATGGATATGGATATGTATAGGTATATGTATATGTATATGTATAGGTATATGTATATGAATATGTATATGTATATGTATATGTATATGTATATGTATATGTATATGTATATGTATATGTATATGTATATGTATATGTATATGTATATGTATATGTATATGTATATGTATATGTATATGTATATGTATATGTATATGTATATGTATATGTATATGTATATGTATATGTATATGTATATGTATATGTATATGTATATGTATATGTATATGTATATGTATATGTATATGTATATGTATATGTATATGTATATGTATATGTATATGTATATGTATATGTAATGTATATGTATATGTATATGTATATGTATATGTATTATGTATATGTATATGTATGTATATGTATATTTTATATGTATATGTATATGTATATGTACATGTATATGTATATGTACATGTGTATGTACATGTATATGTATATGTACATGTATATGTATATGTACATGTATATGTATATGTGCGTGTATATGTATGTGTATATGTACATGTATATGTACATGTATATGTACGTGTATATGTACGTGTATATGTATGTGTATATGTACATATATATTTATGTGTATATGTACGTGTATATGTACGTGTATATGTACCTGTATATGTACGTGTATATGTATGTGTATATGTACCTGTATATGTATGTGTATATGTATGTGTATATGTACCTGTATATGTACCTATATATATATATATACATGTATATGCACCTGTATACGTACCTGTATATGTAAATGTATATGTACATGTATATGTACCAGTATATGTACATGTATATGTACCTGTATATGTACCTGTATATGTACGTCTATCTGTACGTGTATATGTACATGTATATGTACGTGTATATGTACGTGTATATGTATGTGTATATGTACATGTATATATATGTGTATATGTACACGTATATGTATGTATATATGTATGTGTATATGTACCTGTATATGTACGTGTATATGTACATGTATATGTACTTGTATATGTACATGTGTATGTACTTGTATATGTACATGTATTTATGTACCATTATATGTACATGTATATGTACCTATATATGTACCTATATATGTACTTCTATATGTACTTGTATATGTACCTATATATGTACCTATATATGTACCTATATGTACCTATATATGTACCTATATATGTACCTGTATATGTACCTGTATATGTACACGTATATGTACCTATATATGTACGTGTATATGTACCTATATATGTACGTGTATATGAACCTGTATATGTACGTGTATATGAACCTGTATATGTACCTGTATATGAGCCTGTATATGTAGTTGTATATGTATGTGTATATGTACCCGTATATGTACGTGTATTTGTACCTGTATATGTGCATGTATATGTACCTGTATATGTTCTTGTATATGTACGTGTATATGTACCTATATATGTACCTGTATATGTACCTGTATATGTATGTGTATATGTACGTGTATATGTACGTGTATATGTACATGTATATGTACATGTATATGTGCATTTATATGTACATGTATATGTACATGTATATGTACGTGTATATGTACGTGTATATGTACATGTATATGTATGTGTATATGTACCTATATATGTACGTGTATATGTACATGTATATGTATGTGTATATGTACATGTATATGTACATGTATATGTACATGTATATGTACGTGTATATGTACATGTATATGTATGTGTATATGTACGTGTATATGTACGTGTATATGTACGTGTATATGTACGTGTATATGTACGTGTATATGTACGTGTATATGTACATGTATATGTACGTGTATATGTACGTGTATATGTACGTGTATATGTACATGTATATGTACGTGTATACATACGTGTATATGTACGTGTATATGTACGTGTATATGTACGTGTATATGTACGTGTATATGTACGTGTATATGTACGTGTATATGTACGTGTATATGTACGTGTATATGTACGTGTATATGTACGTGTATATGTACGTGTATATGTACGTGTATATGTACGTGTATACGTACATGTATATGTACGTGTATACGTACATGTATATGTACGTGTATACGTACATGTATATGTACGTGTATATGTACAGGTATATGTATGTGTATATGTACACGTATATGTACACGTTTATGTACATGTATGCATATACGTATAAGTGTATGTATATGTATATGTGTATGTATATGTATATGTATATGTATATGTATATGTATATATATGTATATGTATATGTATATGTATATGTATATGTATATGTATATGTATATGTATATGTATATGTATATGTATATGTATATGTATATGTATATGTTTATGTATATGTATATGTATATGTATATGTATATGTATATGTATATGTATTTGTATATGTATATGTATATGTATATGTATATGTATATGTATATGTATATGTATATGTATATGTATATGTATATGTATATGTATATGTATATGTATATGTATATGTATATGTATATGTATATGTATATGTATATGTATATGTATATGTATATGTATATGTATATGTATATGTATATGTATATGTATATGTATATGTATATGTATATGTATATGTATATGTATATGTATATGTTTATGTATATGTATATGTATATGTATATGTATATGTATAAGTATATGTATATGTATATGTATATGTATATGTATATGTATATGTTTTTGTATATGTTTTTGTATATGTACAGGTATATGTATAAATATATGTATATGTATATGTAACAAGTCTCCTAATCTTCTATCACAATCCCACACAAAATAATAGACTTTGGCACCACAAGATATAAAGAATAAAAATAGAGTATACACAGAATGAGAAGAGAGAGAACTTTATTATCCGTGCAGATTTACAAGTAGTTCTGATCTGCATTACAAAGTCTATCAAATAGCATCAATGTGAAGCCTCAGCCACCCAACCACCCCCGAGCTGATCTCAATCCCAATCCCAATCACGATCACAATCTCAATCCCAATCTCAATCACAATCTCAGAAGCCAAAAACGATCGTGATCAATGTACGACCATCCTCCTTCCCTATCTCTCAGTCTTCGTCTTTCTGGATCTCCACCTTTCACCAGCACACAACCAATCACGCCTTCATAGATATGCACTCTTAGAATCTGCATGCTCCAAGATAGCGTCTTTTTGCATGTCTCATGCAAGACTTTGAGACCACCCATGCGTCTACTTTTTGTATCCACCTCAAGAATTCTACCTACAAAAATAGAGGGGATCCGTGCAACACACTCATACACATGTCAATCACCCAAAATAACCCATATACCCATGTGTGTTTTCTAAATCCGCAAATATGAATAAGATGAATCAAGGCTTCTTTTTTTAGTGTTGAAAAACGGCACTTTTCCAAGCCTTGTAACTCAAAAACGGTGAGGAATTAGCTTAAGCTTGTGAGACACAAAAATATTCAGTTCTTCAATCTTTACAATAGTGTTAGAGATGCCTTAGGTCCAAATCCACTTCGAGATATCACTTTTGGGCCTTTCAAAATCTGAAATTCTAGAGAGATGAAAAAACATGAAAAATCTCTTCATAACCTATCTTCATGCGACCAAATGAGACATAAAGCATAGGAACTACAAAAAAATCAATCAAGTAAAGTTTGTCTACTAAGAGTACTCTACCTTTCACTCATACAACACTTTTTCAGATTACTTCATCTTAATGCTCAAATTTAACACACAAATTTCATGCGACAACTTTCTAGAGAGAGAATGTAAAAACTTATTGCTACAAAAGTTTGCACACATGATCAGAATATCCTAAATATAAAATTTCATTATTACCTACACATCTTTTTTTTTTTAATCAATGTAGCATCTTACAATTCTCTGTCCTCGGAGTTGGAAAGAAGGATAATGTTCCATAAAGTCATCAAAAGCAACCCATGTTGAATCTTCAATAGGATATGCAAACCACTTAACTAAAATTTCCACTATTTCACGATTCCTAAGATGTCTAATTCCCCTATCCATTACAAATTCTAGTTCAAGCTCAAAAGTGGCATCTTCCTTCAACTTAGATTTGTCTTGTAAAATCTGATCAGCATTAAGAATATACTTTTTAAGTAATCCAACATGGAAAACTGGATGAATTTTCAAAGTGGTAGGCAGGTCAAGTAAATATGCAATAGAACCAACTTTCTTTAAGATTTTAAAAGGACCATCATAACGTGGATGTTGATATATTTAGGTAGTGATGTGTGTGAACACTCTAGGACTACCGGGGCACTTTTTTCCCTCTTTAGGAGGTTTTTTCCCCCGGCTTGGATATACACCTATTGCCCTAATGGGCTACTTATCTTTGTATATTCTCTAGTAATACATTCAATATTGTGTATTGTGCTCCAAGCTTCTTTTTCTTCCTTGTGTTGTTCGCATGCTTCCGTAGACGTCTAACTCCAACAATTGGTATCAAAGCAAGTCGCCGCTTCATCTAGGGTGTCATCTACACCTCTCGGGTTGCAGTCTCAGATTCACAAAAAAATTGGTGAGCATAGTCAGGGTGTTTCAGAGATCAAAACAACTTTGCTTTGTGGTGCGGAAATCGCAATTTGAGCTCGTTTTGGCCTCTGAACGCACTATTGCAACGCTTATGTAGGCTATTTTGTTTTTTTGTGCCAAAGGTATATACCTATTTCTATTCACCAATATAAGCATATCGAAGTCTGCTATAGGTTTAGCAAAACTCATCTGGGCAGTTCCGTTCAACTTTTTGAGATACAATCAATTTTCTGCATCAAGGTATTTTAGTCACCAGCCATGGCTAAAAGCAATGATGTATTTCATATGTTGGTTGTTGAGGATAAGTTGGATGGTACCAACTACCCATTGTAGGCTTATATGATGCGACATGTATTGGTTGCAAAAGGATTGTGGAACATTGTGCACGGTGTTGAAAAACATCCTATCACACTTGCAACTATTACAACTGTAGGTACTGAAGCTAATGCTGAAGGTGTCGAAGATGATGATATTCTGCATATTCCTGTACGTGTTGCAGTTTCTACTACACCTACTATAGATCAAATTCGTTGGGATGGCAGAGATGCCCAGGCACATGCATTGATAAGGAAAGCTTTTGCCATTATTCCTCACATTCGCTCTTGCAGAACAGCTAAGGATGCTTGGGATACACTTACCACATTGTACCAAGCTAGGAATGAGGCTCATGTTGCTTATCCCAAAAACAGTTGGAGAGTGAGCACATGAATGAAGGTAATTCTATGGACAGTTTTCTAACAAAGATCAAAGACTTGAAGGAAGAGTTGATTTCTGTTGATGAGGTTATACTAGATAGCTCACTTGTGCAGACCATTTTGAATGGTCTTACTGATTCATATCAGAGTTTTGCTTCTACTCTTTGGTTGATGATGAAAGTCAATCCAAATGCCTTGTCCTTTGAGGAGTTACAATTTGTTCTGTTGCAGGAAGATCAGTCTAGACAGAACAAGTCCATTATGCCTGTTGCAGATCAAGCTTTCCTGGCTAGTCAAAAGGGCAAAGGAAAATAGAGCTCTTCAACTAGTAAGTAGAAATCTGCTAATTCTGCACAATCGAAGAGGGAAGACAAAGATGAAAAGAAATCAAAAAAGCAGAAATTGTTTTGCAAGTACTGTAAAGGAAATAATCATATCATTAAAAAATGTCCAAAACTGGATGCTAAAGAGGCAAAGAAGAAAGAGGTTGGAATGGTTGTTGTAGAAGCCTCTACACCAAAAACAGATTCTGCTAATCTTGTGCAGGAAGAAGAACAGGCATTTACTATTGTTTGCAGTTTTGACCCATCTTCTCATGAGCAGTGCATGTCTCTAGTGGACTCAGATGTTTGGTACTTTGACCATGGGGTGACCAAACATATTACCTCACGGTGCAGTTTCTTCTCTTCACTCGAGCCTGCTCCTACAGGGAATAATGTTACATGTGCCAACAACTCCTCTTATCCTGTTATGGGAGTTGGTAAAATCATTTTGACTACTGTTGATGGTAGTTCTTTCACTTTGTCAGATGCTTTGTTTATGCGCTGGAACATCCTCAGTCCATGGTACTCAAAGAGAGAAGAACAAAGAAAGACCATAAGTAAGTTTCACTCATCTCATAGGGAGAGATAGACCAACCATGGACATCGATAGAGTGGAAAGACAAAGGGAACCTAGAATACCAGGTGGTAGAGATGATTTTCCTCTACCTAGACCACGTGAACATCCCAGGATATTAAGACCCACTCAATTAGTAAAGTCAATGAAAAATTACTTTGACGAGATAGGAGATCCCTATGACCATGTTGCGGAATTTAAGCAAGTGCTACAAGCAGAGCAAGTGGAATACATGTTCACGCAATACAATGCATTTGGACTAATGTTAAAGAACACGTCTTTAACTTAGTTCCAACCACTGCAACAGAGGCAATTTAGCGATATCCATCACTTGTTAGAGTCATTCATCATGGAATTCTCTAAAAGTGGAATCAGACATGATACATCTTCGTTGATTCATAGCTTCAAACAGACCCCTCAAGAAATAGTTAGACTTTCAGGAGGTAGGTTTAGACAATATGTTGAGAGATTCACGATGCAAGAGTTGCCCTCATAGGCCAAGCAAGTGTCATTGTTTTTAGATGGACTCTTAAGTGCTAAACTATGCTCCTATGTATACTTGAAGGAACCTCGAACACTAGAGCAATGTGTTATAATTTGTATAGACATTGAGGACAACCTTGGAGATGAGTTGAAACTCTCAAAGGTCTATAAGGACTCAAATTGTTCGTCTCTAGCAGCCTCAAAACTATCTAACTCAATAGAGGACCTAGCAGAAAAAGTGGCCCAGAAACTAGGAGTTTCTAGCAAGCAGATGCCCAGGTTAACAACAAACAAGCATTGTTACACCTGTGGTGGTGATCATATGGCAAATGTGTGTCCCAATGTAACACAACAGCAAGCCAACCCTAGTGGCCAATACTGTACGATTGAGAGACGATATACAAATCACACGGCCCAGGACTGCCCATACAAGAAACAAGTAGTACGACAAAAGCATACCCCCAACCATGGAGGTATCAAGGTCAATATAATGCTCAGCCTCACTATTATAGGCCACCACATAACTATCCATATCAAGCTCAACAAAGACCTCAACTTGTTTTAGCTTAGCAGCCAACCCCACCAGCTAATGTCATCTCAGTCAAATATGCTTCTACGAAAGAAAACCTCAATAGGGCTTTAGTGCCTTCTTCACCCCCTGATCACAGAAAGTGATGCTAATTCTAATAATTTTGACTCTACCCATGTAGATAGTCCACCCGCATATTATACGGAGTCACCAGAACATGTGGAAACATATCAATACGATAGTCCACCATTGGAAACCAGTTGGGAGCCCGATTATGCTAATGTGATGTACACCAACCCTAATCTGTGGCCCCAATTGAGACAACAAAGATCCTAGGGCTCTAGAGGACCATGCTTTAGATGCCAAGGAGATCATTTCATAAAGGATTTTCCACATCCTTTGATAGCAGGACAGTCACAATACTATAACATACAAGGTTTTTGTGCCGAGTGTGGTAAAGAGCATGTCATCAAAGATTGTCCCAAGAATCCCGATAATGCTTCAAAAGTGACACCGATCAACATGATAGGTATTGTACATAACACAAATGGATCCAATCCTACATACGTGCCTATCCAAGCCATAACAAGAGCCCAGGCTCTCTTACGAAATCAACAGCTTAATCTTGAAAAAGTAGCCAAAACTAGTGAAGTTGGAGAATCCAATAATAAAAAGATGAAATCTTGGAAAGATTCTACCAAAAGCATTAAGAGAAAATGGAGTAAAAAGATAACCAAGTTGGAAGGAAGTCTCAAGGAATCTACAGCTAAAATCCTAGAGTTAACTTCGCAATAATCTAATCAGAAGAACCTAGCTCAGAAATCAGGATCAGTTCTAGCAGAACCCATACCAGAAAACCTAGACATGATGTTTCGTTCATATCAAGCTAGACTAAAAGAAGGACCCTAGATAGCGGAAATGAGTAAGAACTACCCTCGAGCAGACTTAGAAATTGAGAGGACTAAACTTTGCATGAAGATGGTAGAATTAGCACAAACTATGTTGGAAGCCTCTCGTTAGATTCTTAATTGGAATAACATGGCAAAACCCGAACTGCACTTTCAAGGAATATTGGATGTTGGAGAAACACTCACTAATTGGACATATATTTGAAGTTCAAATCTTAGGAAGAAAACCCCATGCCTATGTGAAGGGACAAATTCACAAGTGTATCATACTTGTAAAGTTAGTTCACTTTAGTTCTAGAAGTTTTTTAAAAATCACGGGAATGAGAAAATCTATATATGTTAGTTTGTATCAACTGACGCGGAGAGAGAGAAAGTGAGAAGAACTCATTTTTGTATGACTGACTATAGTCGAGCTTCTCTGAGTGAGAAAGCATTTGTAAAACTTCTGAGTTTTTATAGTTATGAGAAGAACTGAGTAAAGTTCTGTGTATCAGCCTCTCTCCATCATCTCCATGATTACCTACTGTGTGATGAGTTACAAAGATCAAGTTTTCCAAGCAACTCGATGCCTGGCATCGAATCTCTGTTGATAAGTCATATTTTCTTTCATATTTTTCATTCAGTACTGAAGTGTTTGAAAAACATGATGTTGTTGGAGCAACTCGATGCCTGGCATCGAATTCCAGTTGATAAGTCATATTCTAAGTGTGCATGAAATCACCTCTAGTTTTGGTGTCCAAAAGATCAAGACTTTATGCGGGAAGTCGATGCCCGGCATCGAATCCCTGCTGAAAAGTGGCCAAAAACACTCCAAGTCGATGCCCGGCATCGAATTCTCGTTGCAAGTCGATGCTAGGCATCGAATTCTAATTTTAAACAGGCACTCTTACTAAAACAGGCAAGTTTTCCAGTTTTGGAAGGTCATACAGGGTCATCTTGTGAGGGCCATAACTTGAGTTCTAGAGCTTCGTTTGATGCATATGATAGCTTGTTGGAAAGCTCTACTCTTCTAGTTTCAGCCTATAAAGTTTCATGGAGAAATCATACTTGAGCTAGGAGAAATTAGCAAAATACTGAAGGTATGTCATTTCAGTGACTAGGAATTTCTGTAGAAGCAAAGTTCTCACTTTAGGCTATCATTTCTCAAAGTTTGGAGTGGCAATGAGTTAATGGTGACCATAGAGGTGTTCTAGTGTCACCTTAATTCATTTCTTGTGGTGTTTTATACATCAACAAGTGGTATCAGAGCAGAAAGATTCTCGAGAGCAGAAGACGTAAAAGGTACGAGAAGTTTTGTAAAGTTTTCCATTAAAGTTTGAAAGGTGAAGCATTTGAAGACACAAGGCATCAAAAGATTACTTTCGAAGTACACAAAGAACTTCAAAAGGTATTATCCTTTATCCTTTAAGCTCACAGGTTGCAGCAGAAGGAAAGAACTATGGCAGATCATATCTCCATTGACAAACTGGACAGAGATAATTACCCCGCATGGGTAATGAGAATGGAAGCCTTACTTATGAGTAAGGATCTCATGATATATGTTACAGGTGAAGAAGAGAAGCCAGTATTTGAAGATGAAAGCCGACCAAAGAAAGAAGAACTAGATGCTTTAAAGCATTGGCAGAAGAAGGATGCAAGTGCAAAAGCATACATCTACAATACAATCTCTGATCATTTGCTACCACACATCAGAGGATTGGAATCATCTGAAGATATATGGAATGCATTGGAGTATCATTTCCAAAGCACTACTAAAGCAAGGAAAGCAAGTCTATGGTCAGAGTTTACAACATTCAAGAAGAAGCCAAGTCAAACCATTAGTGATTATGTCACTAAGATGAAGGATCTTGCAGATAGTCTTGGATCCATAGATGAAGATGTTGAAGATCACAGATTGATTGCTCAACTACTTGCAGGTTTGAGAGGGGATGAAAGGTGGAAACCTTTTGTCTTATCAACATAACTTTCATTAAATCATTATGTTCCAGATTTGAACCAGTTGCTTGGTTTGATGCTCACATATGAGCAAGACTTGAAGGGAGATGGAGATAAAGGTCAAAGTTCTGCAATGTACATGAAGATTAAGAAGAAAGGAGATAAAGGTAAAGCAAAGGATGAAGAGGAGTCTAATTCTCAAGCTTATTATGCAAGAGGTAAAGGCACTGGTAGAGGAAGAGCAAGAGATTTTGGAAGAGGAAGAGGTAATCAAAATAACAACAAAAAGGCTTGCTGGATCTGTGGATTGAGTAATCATTTGGCTCATGACTGTTGGCACAACCAACAAGGATCAAACCAGAATCAAAACAACAATAGCAGAGGTCGAGGTGGAAGATATCAAAGTAATTTTCAAAGAGGTAGACAAAGTCAAAGAGGAGGCTATGGTAGAGGTGGAGGAAGAAGTTGGGGACAGAATCAATCCTACAACACCACCTACTACAACTATGCAAATGACACACAGAATGAAAGTCATACATCATTGATGATGAATTCAATCAGCACATCAGACAAAGAAGATCTAAAGGTATTTTACATTGACTCTGGATGTTCTAATCATTTGTCAGGAAACATAGAATTGATGTCAGATTTGGAAAAAGGCATTTCTAGTCACACAGTTCAAACTGGTGATAATACAAGACATAGTGTACATTCAATTGGAAAAGTGAAATGCAAGAGTGGAGCAGATTTGCTAACCAATGTTTTGTATGTTCCTACAATACCTAAAAACTTGATTAGTGTGGGACAGATAGTTGAAAAAGGTTTTCAAGTCAGGTTTACAAATGAAGGAGTATTTGTGGAAGATCCAGAGAATGGATATAATCAGATTGTCTCTGGTAAGAAAGAAGGTAGACTCTTTACTTTAAGAGTGCAAGGGAACATTGGTCAAGCTTTGCTCACACATGGTGAAGCAGTGATTACAGAACTTGATCTCTGGCATAAGAGATTAGGTCATTTCAATGAAAGAGGAATTAAAGCTATGGTTGCTAATCAGTCTATACTAGGATTACCAAATGTGCAAAGTCAACATATGGTTTATAAATGTGAAGCATGTCAAATGGGTAAAGCACAGAGGTTACCATTTCAAAAGAAAGCTTTCAAACATGATGGAGTACTTGAGCTCATTCATACAGATGTATGGGGACCAACAAAAGAAGGATCTATCAGTGGCTCAAGGTATTATGTTCTTTTCATTGATGATGCTACAAGATGGATAACATTATATGTTTTGAAGGAAAGATCAGAAGTGTTTGGAGCTTTCAAGCATTTTCATGCATATGCAGAGAGAGTCACAGGTCAAAAGCTTAAGAGACTGAGGTCTGATGGAGGGGGAGAATACTTCTCCCAAGAGTTCAATGATTATCTTTGGAATGCAGGTATTAAGAGAGAAATAACTTGCAGGTATACACCACAACAAAATGGTGTAGCAGAAAGAAGGAACAGGACTTTGGTTGAGTTTACTAGAGCTATGCTAAAGGAGAAGAACTGTCCAAATTATCTTTGGGCTGAGGCTGTAAATACAGCTACATATCTTGTGAATAGATTACCATGTGCAGCTCTGAATGGAATGACTCCATATGAAGCTTGGTGGGGTAAGAAACCAACACTAGATCATTGTAGAGTGTTTGGATCAATTGCATATGCTTATGTGCCATCACAACTTAGGCATAAACTTGAACCAAAGGCAGAAAAATATGTGTTCATTGGTTATGATGAAAAGCAGATGGGTTACAGATTGTGGAATCCTCTAACCAAACAATTTATTGTTTCTAGAGATGTTACATTTGATGAACAGAAAAGTTGGTATGCAGATCAAAGTCATACAGCTGAAGAATTTGAAGAAGAGGTAAGAAGATGTGAGAAAGGAAAATCAATTGTGCAGGTGAATAGAGATGAAGACTATATGCAAGCAAGTACATCCAGAAGTGGATTAACAAGAATAAATGAAGAAGCTCCTATATTTGATGAAGAGGTGTATCCAGAAACTTATGAAGAATGTGAACCAAGAAGGTCAAGCAGGACAAGGAGACAACCAGAAAGGTATTCTTATGATACTTCTTACATAAGTCAGAAGAACTATGCATATATGGTCAAAGATGATGAAGAACCTCAGAACTATGATGAAGCTAAAGGTAAAAAGCAATGGGAAGAAGCAATGAAGGAAGAGTTCAATGCACTGGAGGAGAACAAGACATGGGAACTTGTTCCTAAACCAAATGGTAAGAAAGTAATTGGAAATAAATGGGTTTATAAAGTGAAGAAGCTTGCAGATGGAAGTATAGCCAGATACAAAGCTAGATTGGTGGTGAAAGGCTATGCCCAGACCTATGGCATAGATTATGATGAGACATTCAGTCCTGTAGCTAAGATGTCAACTATAAGGACAATCATTGCTATTGCAGCTTCAAAAGGATGGACCCTAAGTCAATTGGATATAAAAAATGCATTCTTGAATGGATACATATCAGATGAGGTATACATGGAACAACCTCAAGGGTTTATAGATTCCAGGTATCCAAATTTTGTTTGCAGGTTGAGAAGAGCATTGTATGGATTGAAGCAAGCTCCAAGAGCTTGGAACTATAGACTGGTGAAGTATCTCAATGATCTTGGATATCAAAGTTCAAAAGCAGATTCAAGTCTACTTATCAAAAGAACAGAGGAAGGTACAATCTACATTTGTATTTATGTAGATGACATTATAATCACAGGTACTTCAGATGAAGGAATCAAGGAGGTAAAGAGATTACTTGAGAAAGAGTTTAAGATCAGTGACCTAGGAAAGTTATCATACTTTCTTGGAATGGAAGTTACTTATACAGATCATGGCATATATGTGTCACAAGAAAGGTATCTTCTGAACTTGTTGAAGAAGTTTGATATGGAAAATTGCAGAGAAGCTTCAATTCCACTTGAAGTTAATCACAAGCTCAGTAAATATGATGGTGCAGACTACAAAGATATGAGGAAGTATCAATCTCTTGTGGGTAGTTTGATTTATGCTACACTAACAAGACCTGATCTTAGTTATGCAGTGGGAGTTTTGTCACAATTCATGCATTGTCCAAAGGACCCACATTGGATTGCAGGTCAAAGAGTTCTCAGATATATCAAAGGAACTATAAAGGAAGGATTATATTATCCTTTTACATCAGATTTGAAGTTGAGAGCCTACAGTGACTCAGACTGGGCAAGTAATCAAGATGACAGGAGATCAACTCATGGTTACATGATATACATTGGTGATAAGCTTGTAAGTTGGTGTTCCAAGAAACAACATACAGTAGCATTATCATCAACTGAAGCAGAGTACAAAGGACTTGTGGAAGCAGCTAAGGAAGTCATATGGATGCAGACATTGTTCAAGAGCTTAGGCATTGATCAAGGTACACCTACAATATATGGAGATAATATGAGTTCACTTTATCTTGCAGCAAATCCAGTATTTCATGCAAGAACAAAGCACATAGAGATACAGTATCATTTTCTCAGAGAAAAGGTAATGGAGAAAGAGATTGAAGTGGAATACATTTCTACTAAAGATCAGTTAGCAGACATAATGACAAAGAGCTTGGATGGTGTGAAGACCAGTAGATTCAAAAGCATGGCAGGAGTAAAAGAAAAGAAGATGATATGAAGAAACAGGGAATGTCAATTAGTGATTGAGGGGGAGCTGTTGGAGAAACACTCACTAATTGGACATATATTTGAAGTTCAAATCTTAGGAAGAAAACCCCTGCCTATGTGAAGGGACAAATTCACAAGTGTATCATACTTGTAAAGTTAGTTCACTTTAGTTCTAGAAGTTTTTTAAAAATCACGGGAATGAGAAAATCTATATATGTTAGTTTGTATCAACTGACGCGGAGAGAGAGAAAGTGAGAAGAACTCATTTTTGTATGACTGAGTATAGTCGAGCTTCTCTGAGTGAGAAAGCATTTGTAAAACTTCTGAGTTTTTATAGTTATGAGAAGAACTGAGTAAAGTTCTGTGTATGAGCCTCTCTCCATCATCTCCATGATTACCTACTGTGTGATGAGTTACAAAGATCAAGTTTTCCAAGCAACTCGATGCCTGGCATCGAATCTCTGTTGATAAGTCATATTTTCTTTTATATTTTTCATTCAGTACTGAAGTGTTTGAAAAACATGATGTTGTTGGAGCAACTCGATGCCTGGCATCGAATTCCAGTTGATAAGTCATATTCTAAGTGTGCATGAAATCACCTCTAGTTTTGGTGTCCAAAAGATCAAGACTTTATGCGGGAAGTCGATGCCCGGCATCGAATCCCTGCTGAAAAGTGGCCAAAAACACTCCAAGTTGATGCCCGGCATCAATTTCTCGTTGCAAGTCGATGCTAGGCATCGAATTCTAATTTTAAACAGGCGCTCTTACTAAAACAGGCAAGTTTTCCAGTTTTGGAAGGTCATACAGGGTCATCTTGTGAGGGCCATAACTTGAGTTCTAGAGCTTCGTTTGATGCATATGATAGCTTGTTGGAAATCTCTACTCTTCTAGTTTCAGCCTATAAAGTTTCATGGAGAAAGCATACTTGAGCTAGGAGAAATTAGCAAAATACTGAAGGTATGTCATTTCAGTGACTAGGAATTTCTGTAGAAGCAAAGTTCTCACTTTAGGCTATCATTTCTCAAAGTTTGGAGTGGCAATGAGTTAATGGTGACCATAGAGGTGTTCTAGTGTCACCTTAATTCATTTCTTGTGGTGTTTTATACATCAACATTGGAGAGGTTTGAATACTTGATTAATAGCAATGAGAAGAAGGAATTGCATAGGAACCCGAATGACCTTGAGACACAGGAAAGAAATGCACCATCCCTATCTCAAGTACCAAATACAGAGGTTGAAGACAACCTGTCGTCCATACATAAGTACTCACGAATTTCTAAGAAAAATCCAAGAAGAAAAGTGGAGAAAAGAACAAGAAACCCATCCTCCTATTCAAGAAATAGACGACTTGCAAGAGCAATTTCCCCAAGACATCCCCTCTATTTACGAGGATGTAGAGGAAGAACAACAGAGTGAACACATAGATTTTGAATCCAATTATTTGCAAGAATTACCTCAGTTCACAGGACCTTGGGAAGCCAAGTCTATTAGTATGAGAGCACCCACGATAATAGTAAGGAATGAAGAATCAGTAATCCGTACAAACATGGAAGTGATCAAGAACACTAAAGTACAGTGTGATATCACTCTAGAAGAATTGTTAAAGGTTAAACCAGAATTTTGGAAGCATGTAGCAAACCAATTCCTTGAGGTTGCTGCTATTCACTCCCAGATAGGACCACACAAGAAGGTACCCAAGATACCTGTAGAAAGAATCGGAGATGTAAGCGAGGGAGAGGAAGGTAACATGTGTCTTCCAATAACCCATCAGGGCTACACCACCAAAGCCATCTTAGATTCACGAGCCGGAGTAGCCATCGCTACCACCACATATCTCTCACCACTTGTGGTGTGAAGTTTGAGCATACTTTCGCCATTTGTGATTTTGGGAAAAATCATGCTTACAAGATGATTTTAGGACGATCATTCATGCGTCAGTTGCAAATCGTACAAGATTGGGGAACTAATTCCTTGTACTCACAACATTTAGGAGTGACTACTAAAGTCAATCTTAAAGACTATTCCCATCAGGATGTACCCCCAATAAAATGGAACACCATGCATAAGACACAAGAAAGAACAGAATCAGTACACTCATTGGAGTCAGACCCATCATGGTTGCATGAGGATACTCATCTATGGATGTGTAAAGTAGCAAAACAAGAGGAAGAACGGTTAGAAGCCAAGACTTTAGGTTCAGAACAACATCCATGAACCCTTCAAGACCCAGCTTATGCACCTATAGTATTTCTAGACGAGGAATTCGAGCCTCACGGTTGGGTAGAAATCTTAGCCACGATGGACATAGCGATAAACGAAGAACAATGGAACCCTCACTATGATGAAGACGGATATGACATTTCCATTTTTATGATTGAACCTGTTGAGGAAGAATTTATCCTAGAAGAATGCACACAAGAGACCCAAGAACCGGACGAGAGTGATGACGAGGATCTAGAATCCATCATCATGGAACCCTTCTATTCTACAAAAGAGGAATATCTTTACTTTGTGGAAGCCAAAACCCCTGAAGAAGAAAAGGAAATTCAAATGGAACAACTTGAGCCATCCATAAGAGATACAGAGAGCAAACCAAAGAAGAGAAGACCGAAGAAGAAGAAGAAATCACTCATGGAAGTACCGGAGAACTTCAAGAAGTATGAAATAGAAGATAGACAAATCATGGTAGGAATGCCTAAAAGAAAAGCTGACGTTGGAGAAGTATATGATAATCGAGAGAAAACCAAAAAATCAAAGTTACCATAGAAGGAGAAGAAGAAAAATGTACATACATTGGGCATGATTTGACAAATGAAGAAGAAGAAGAGTTAATTTCCCTATTACATGAATATAGAGATGTATTCACTTGGAGTTACAAAGACTTGAAAGGAGTAAACCTAGATCTATGCTCCCATAGAATCCCTATGACTCCAGATGCAAAACCTACGAAACAGAAACCATACACGTACAATGATAACTACGTTGCTAAGATTAAAGAAGAAATAGATCGTTTGATAGAAGCAGGATTCATTTATGAAATCAAGCATACCGAATGGGTATCCCCGATTGTGGTTGTGCCCAAGAAGAATGGAAAATTGCACGTGTGTATTAACCTTAAAAAAGTTAATGCCGCCACAATTAGAGATAGTTATCCTCTTCCTATCACGGAACATTTATTGGAGAGAGTTGCAGGCAAGGAAGTTTATAGCTTTCTTGATGGTTTCTTAGGCTATAATCAAGTAGCCATTGCTCCTAAAGATCAACACAAGATGGCTCTTTCCACAAAATGGGGCATATTTGCATTTCGTGTGATGCCATTTGGGCTAACAAATGCACCCACCACTTTCCAACGACTTATGTGTCATGTTTTTAAGGAGTTCTTACGCAAGAAATTGGAAGTTTATGTCGATGACATATGTACTCATTCAAATATGAGGCAAACACATATCCTAGAATTAAGAAAAGTATTTGACAAATGTCAAGAATATCAAGTTTGTTTAAACCCAGAAAAATGTGTTTTCATGATCATACAAGGCAAAATTCTAGGACACCTTGTGTCAAAGAACGGAATTTCTATGGATGAAGAAAAGGTGAAAGTAATTGTCGACCTACCTAGGCCAAATAACATAAAAGAGGTACAGGCATTTATGGGTCATTGTGGTTATTACACATGCTTCATACACATGTATGCAATCATAGCCAAGCCTTTGTACTCTCTTTTGACCAAGTTTGAATGGACAGATGAGTTTGTGCTTAGCATCTATATTAACAACCCTAGATTGGAGCAAGCCATTCCATGTACATGTGGATGCATCCAACTATGCCATAGGATGTGTGTTGGCACAACCCACGAATGAAGGTAATATAGATCTCCCTATAGCATATGCGAGCAAACAATTGAATGCAGCGGAAAGAAATTACACCACTACGGAACGAGAAGGATTGGGAATGATCTACACAGTAAAGAAATTCAGGCATTACTTGTTGGAAAATAAGTTCAAATTCTTCATAGATCACCAAGAATTACTGTACTTAGTCAACTAGCCGTGTAACACAGGACAACTGATACATTGGTTTCTATTACTTATGGAGTATGACTTTGAAGTAGTAGTCAGGAAGGGAAAGACCCACCTCTGAGCTACCACCTCTCAAGATTAACCATAGGAGAAGCTCCTAAAGGAGTAGCGGATAAATTACTAGATGCATATTTGTTTAACTTGGAGATAGTACCATAATCGGCTAAGTCTATTGTCCCTATTCTCAACATATGGACCCAAGAATCCTAGGATAAGGATCAAAGAAGGAGAGATTACCAAGTCAAAAAGATATCAGATAATAGTAAGAAGTATATATAAACAAGATAATTAGAAGATTCTTGCTTGTTGTTTAGATGAATCCGAACATGCGAATTGGTTGCAATTAGCACATGTAGGTGCATTAAAACAGCATCATTCAAAATATCATACCTTGCAGACTCTGCAAAGACTAGGAGTATATTGGCCTTCCATGGAAGCAGATGTCTACAAGTTGTGTAGAGAATGCCCTGTTTGTTGTGAAAGACCACCAGTAGAACATGCTACATTATATCACATGTCTCTCAACCAAAATGGAGTGAATCTTTAGTGACATGCTTGAGGACGAAAACATTCCCTTAAGGAATGACCTTAGCACGACAACTCAATCTAGAGCAAGAAGCTCAAGACTATTTGCTTATTGGCGATAATCTATACAAATGAGGACGAGATGGATACTTAAGACAATGTGTTCATGAGAGCGATTATTTGAGCGTACTAGAGACTGTACACCAAGGTGTTGCAGGAGGTCATTTTGGCCACAATAGGATAATCAAAGCCGTCCCCTTTGTAGGATTATGGTGGCCCACTCTTCAATGGATGCACATACCTATGTTAAGAGATGTGATGTATGTCAAAGAACTCAGTTTCCTACTCGTAGAGATGAAATGCCACTGAAACCCATGATGGGAGGACATGCATTTTCTAAGTGGGGTATAGACTTTGTAGGACCCATTAACCCCCCTACAAAAGGAACACATGCTAAATACATCATAGTTGCAACAGATTATCTTACCAAATGGGTAGAGGCCAAGGCCACAAAAAAGAATGATGCCCACATGACTGCAAAATTCTTATTTGAAAATGTCTTTACAAGATATGGATTGCCTATAGAGTTAGTGACCAATAGAGGAACTCACTCTCTAAACCAAGTCATTGAATATTTGTTATAGGATTTTATGGTGATTGACAAGAAATTCACACCATATCATCCTCAGGCCAATGGTCAAGCCAAAAGCACTAACAAGATCCTTTGTAACGTAGTGATGAAACTCGTGAACAACAAACATTTAGATTGGAACAAACAATTACACCACCTTGTTTGGGTATATCGAGTGGCCTACAAGACCGTACTCAATGCAACTCCCTTTCAGATGGTTTTTGGTCAGAATGTTGTGCTTCCTTTGGACTTCTTGATACCGACCCTTAAGGTTGCACAAGAACATCAGTGGACCGGTCATGCAAGGATAATGGACTTGGAACGATTAGGAGAAACCATGCTAAAAGCAACAGCAGGCATATATGCAGCAAAGAAGCAACAGAAAGCCTATTTGGATTCACATGTGAAAGATAAAGGCTTAAAAGAAGGAGATTTAATCCTAATATATACGTTGAAACAGCATGCACGAAAACTAGAAAAGCGAGGTTATGGACCTATGATCATTACCAGACTCTCGACAAGCGGAGTGATATAATTAGCCACCCTAGAAGGAGAAATAATGCCTAATTACATTAGTGGTTGTAGAGTCAAGCTTAGAAGAAGCGTACGGAGGATATGCTTAGAAGACTCACGTTGGCAAAGAAGCGTAAGGAGGAAGAACAAAGAATATGCGTTGAAGCTCAAGCAGAAGCTATAGAACGCATTAAGCGCATGAAGCTAAGAAGACAATGACTAGGGAGAGAACATTATAACCATCTGGAAAAAATACCCAGATACCCCATGGCCATGTGTCAAGCAAAGTCAATTACTCATCCTAGCATAGTGGATAGGAGACCATTCATTACAGTTAGGCTAGAGCACGGCAACCCTTGCCATGAGCTAAGGGCTTTAATTGATTCAGGTGCTGCGACTAGTGCAATTAGATGGTCCCATTATAAGGACTCAGGAATAGAAATGTGGCCAATTGAGGCATACCTCATAGGGCTAGGAGGCATGGAAACCCCTTGCATGGATGGGGTGGACCTTTTTATCCTCATACACGACTTGACCATGATAGCAAAGCTACTAGTGTGCCATGATACAGGTCTATAGCATGGTCAATTTTCCTAGGCGGAGGCATGTGATGGAGATGATTAATATCCAAAAGACAAGCTATCCTTGATGTTAGAGCACCTCTATATCAAGAATAACTCAAAACCTCAACCAATTTTGGAAGACCAATGCCAAATTATAAAGATGCTAGCTAACTGTGAAGAAAATCATTACACAGAAAAGTTTGTTGCACTTAATTCATTCACTAACTTATCAAATGTGTAAATTTTGTGATGAAACTTTGTACAAGATGTTTCCTAAAGGTTGTGCACCTTCTCTAAGTTACAAAAGATTCTGTAAATCTTGAAATATGATTCAAACAATGTACCTATGTCTAAAACTAAACTTCTGTATAGTCGATTTTGGTACCTGTAACTTCTAATGCATGGTTCTCCCAAACTAGAACCCATTTATTCAAATGCTTTTAGCCATAGATGGCTTACCTTCCAACTTAGATTTTGACTCCTCATTTGTGTAAAGCTTTACACTATGCACTGAGATCTGATCAATTCTTTGATCATCGAGATTGTGCCGATTTCAGAAGACACTCATCACTTCTTCACATACAAATGTTCCTACACATAATTCTCTTAGCTGTTTACAATTAGGCTCTCAAATCTTATCCATAGATGCATTAACTATGGACTTAGACATCTACAAAAGGATTCTTGAAATGATCAAACACAAAAGGAGAAATGGAGAAAAGATCGATGCACAATTCTCAGAAAACTTCTTCTATTCAACTCATCTTACAACTGATGGATGATACACACATAACTCATAATCTACTCCTCTCTATCTCATCTATACTTCATCTCTTTCATATATCACGACTATATACAAGTATATATATACATATGAGTATGGATTCATCATCACTTCAAGTATTTTGAAGTATTTACAAAGCTTGTATACATGTGTATATAGACCATCTCTTTCTGAACCTCTACTTCACTCCATGCTCTTAGACTTCAATCTTTTCTTCAAGTTTTCACTCCTAAGCTTCATATAATCATCAATTGTTGATTGTCTGGCTCCAACAGCTCCCCCTCAATCATCAATTGTGATTACCTGCATTTTCTTTATCCCTACCATATCTTTAAATTTTTGGAGTTAGATGTCTGCGGAAGCACGCGAACAGCACAAGGAAGAAGAAGAAGCTTGGAGCACAACACACAATACTGAATGTATTACTAGAGAATGTACAAAGATGAGTAGCCCATTAGGGCAATAGGCGTATATACAAGCCAGGGGAAAAAAACCTCCTAAAGAGGGAAAAAAGTGCCCCGACGGTCCTAGAGTGTTCACACACATCACTACCTAACTATATCAACAAATCCCCCCTGGGAGTGATGCGGTGAACAAGTAGCTGGCATTCATGTATAAGGAAGTGCCAAGCTATGTGGAAATCACTCCACAAAAGGAAGTAAGCCCAAAGCTTTGCGGAAAGCTTCAAAATTCTCCCTAGGTAGAGCCATTGTGAAAAGGCCTGCAATGTTCTCCGTGTGGGCACATATGCCAAGCTGATCTCCCCAGCAGAGAACCTCTTCTTGACATAATGATAATGCACCTCAATGTGCTTAATGCGAGCATGGAACACTGGGTTCCTCACAACTCCCAATGCGCTGTGACTGTCAGTGAAGATGGTGGTGGCAAAAGACTGACCAACACCCAAATCAGCCATAAGGTGTCTGAGCCACACACACTCAACAGCAGCTGTGAAAGCTGCCCTATACTCAGCCTCACAACTGGAAGTGACCACAGTAGGCTGCTTCTTGCTCAACCAAGATATACATGAGCTACCAAGCATGAAGCAAAAGCCACTAGTGGAGACACGAGTGTCATAGCAACCAGCCCAATCAAAGTCACAAAAAGCATGCAAATCTAGCAGTAGTGATCCCCCCTTGGGATAAAAATACCCCAAGTAGCCGAGTACCACTCAAGTAGCGAAAGATGCGCTTAACTGCCTGCCAATGCTTGACTCCTGGGCAATGCATAAACCTGCTCATCTATGAGACAGCAAACTGAATATCTGGCCAAGTAATGCATAAGTAAATCAAGCATCCAACAGCCTGCTAAAAGAGAAGAGCATCAAATGCATCTCCAGCATCATGAAGACTCAATCGTAAACCTGTCTCCATAGGAGTGGCAATAGGCTTATAGTCTTCAAGGCCAAAACACTACAATAATGTGTCAATATATTTCGTTTGACACAAAACCATTCCACCATCAACTTGCATAAATTGAATGCCCAAATAGTGATGCAAATGCTCCAAATCAGACCTCCCAAATAAGGCATGCAAATCAGCCTTAAAATTAGCAATATGCTTCTCAATAGGACCAGTGAGCACCATGTCATCAACATAGACAACAATGATCAGAAGCACATCATTAGCACACTTAACATATAAGGTGCTTTCAGTTGGACTGTTCTCAAAACCATGTGCAATCAGATAGGCATGTATCTTCTCATACCAAGCACGTGGTGCTCGCTTTAAACCATACAATGCCTTCTTTAACTTGCACACCTGGTTTTCATGCCCTTTCTGCACAAAGCCACGAGGTTGAAAAACATACACTTCTTCATGCAAGTCACCATTCAGAAATGCAGTTTTAATGTCCAACTGATGTACATTCCAACCATGATGGGCTGCAAGTGCACAAATGCTCCGAGCAGTAGTCGTACGGCATGTAGGTGCAAAGGTCTCATCAAAATCAATGCCTCTTTCCTATGCATAACCCTTTGCAACAAGCCTAGCCTTATACCTATCAAGTGTACCATCAGGTTTACGCTTCAGCTTGTATACCCACTTAGTGCCAATGGCCTTCTTGCCAGGTGGCAAGTCACATAAAGACCAAGTACCATTCTTCATTATTGCATCATATTCAGATTGCATAGCAGCCATCCAATTTTTTGAATTTTGTGTTTCATCAAACAAAACAGGCTCAGTCTCATCACAGAGACTAGATGAAGCCATAGCATAGCAATCTGATGCAAAAGAGGCACTATGAGAGCCTGATCGAAGCATAGCAATCTGGTGCAAAAGAGGCACTATGAGAGCCTGATCGAGTACGATATGACAAAGCTGCATCTAATTTGCTGTCATGCAAGGTCTGCACCAGACATTTTGGCATAGTTCTTGCCTGCTCAATATCAGCTCTCTCATCAATAAGTGCATCCTGTAAATCTACATCAGAAATGGAATGATCTGCATCATCACATGAAACCTGCAAAGGCTGAGAATTTGCCTCATTAGGACCAGCACTAGACTGTCCACCTGTAAAAAGAGGCAGCAAAGTATCATACATGTCTTTGGAGCTAACAGATGCCTCCTTAGTACATGAAAACAATGGCTGAATAGCATCTTCCACAAAAACAACATCACGGCTAACCAGAATGCATTTAGCTTGTGGATGATATAGACGATAGCCTTTACTTTCAGAACTGTACCCAACAAAAATACATTTTACTGCTTTATCATCCAATTTTCTACGATGTTGTTCAGGCACTAATGCATATGCTAAACAACCAAAAACACGCAGATGAGCAACAGATGGCTTGCGGTCATGACAAGCCTCATATGGAGTGATAGATTGCAGCGCTTTAGTGGGACACATGTTCAGTACATATGGTGCACACATGAGAGCCTCAAGCCAGAAACTATGTGGTAAAGCCTGACTCTTGACCATACACCTCGCCATCTCCATGAGTGACTTGTTCTTTCGTTCAGCAAATCCATTCTGTTGAGGTGTATACGGCACTGTAACCTGGTGTTTTATCCCACGTTCAGCCAAAAATGCATTAAAATCAGAAGACATATATTCCTCCCCTCGATCTGAACGGAGGGTGCCCATTTTACATGCTGACAGATTTTCAGCCAAAACCAAAAACTGTTTGAAGCACATGAACACTTCGGACTTTGCCTTCAATGGATATACCCATGCATGCCTGGAAAAATCATCGATGAAAGTCACGAAGTAAAGATAATTCCCAAAAGAAGGTGTCTGCATAGGACCACAGACATCACTATGTACAAGTTGCAATTTCTAAGTAGTCCAAACTGAACCATCTTTTGGAAAGGACGAACGCTGCATTTTGCCCAAAATATAGCCTTCACAGACATGTTTTCCAGGTGCCTCAAGTTTGGGCGATAAAATTGATCTTTAAAACCATCTAGTTGTTCCATGTAAACTTCATCTGAACTGTAACCATCCAAAAATTCATTCTTCATATCTAATGAGATAATTTCCAACCTTTGCAAGCAGCAATAGCTATGAGAGTCCTTATGGTTGTCATCTGTTAAACGCTTAAACGCGAGACTAGCTGTCAGAAACGCATTTAAGCACCTAAGTGGGTTCTTGGAAGTGGTAGGGGTCTGTTAGACAGAGGCCCTGTACTTAGTTCCCAAAATAACCACTTCAGATATAGTAATATACTGATGCTAAGAACTCTATCAAGATTTCATGACACTTACAGTTCTCGTCGTAGCTCAGCCAACGTATACCGAAGACACTAAGATGCTATATTGCTAAACTTACTGAAGATACCAGAGACAAGAGTGATAATTCAACCTTTACCAAATAGGTACCGTAGAACACTATCACAGTTTCACAGACTTCGCTAAACAACTGGCAGACATTCCCAGAACGAGTACTAACACAATACACGTCCCTAACACCACAATCGCAATAAAGATTCGCAGACGATTCACTTCAGACAACAGTTTGATAACAAATCAACAGAACGAGACAGATGCTCCAAATTACCCAACCCTACACGCAGTAACGTCACCGCTCAGTCACTCAGATGAATCGTCACACTAGATCAAACTCCGAACAGACAAAACAAGACACAGTTGTGCACAGAATACAGAGAATACTCAGAAGGTCATCAAGGTACTATGGATTACTCCACTCAACACACAGAAATGCTACAGACCAATCACTCAGACAGACAGTCTGGTGATCTCTCGAACATCTATGAAGTTAACACACAGAAACAGTTACCGATGGTAGACAAGACAAGAGACGAACATGGAACTCAGAATACTGGAGATTAAGCAAACAGACACTACAGTAACGACCCGCTCAGTCACACAGACAGACAGTCTGGTGATCCATCATGGAACCATCACTGGCGCGCCTTTCTTTGATTTATATAACTTTTTTTTTTAGAACTGTTTGTAACAGCTTTTCACTCGTGCGAACAAGATTCAGTTACATATTCCCAATCCGACGGCCGCTAACACTCTGGCACGCACGGTGGACTCGAACCCGCAGGTTTTACAAAACTTATTGTTCATCGATAATACCCTCTAAGTACATATTCCTAGCTAATCTAAAGGTTCGGGTGATCTTTTTCTTTAGAGTTTCTAGTATTTGCTTGAGGGTTTCTATCTCTACTAGCTGCGCATCTACTCTAACAGAACTTAAGGCTATAGCTTCGGTGAGCAAAATCTCTGCTTGAGTCTACAAAAAAGCCTCTTGAAAGTAAAAATCATTGGATAAATCCGCATCTCTTGAAATCTTCATTTCTGCAACCTGCTTCTGCATATTGAGTACTCTTTGCTTTTGATTGTCAAGCTGGTTTTCTCTTCGTTCGATCTCTTGGTTTTGGAACTGTATCGTTTGCGAATATGCATCCCTTTCTCGTTGGAGATCTGTTATCAGTTTCTGTGTTTGAGCTTCCTTGGTCAGTTTTCGCCGTAGAATATCGTTTACCTCGTCGAATTGTATCTTACATTTCTGGAGTTCTTCAGCTCTTTGCACTACCAGCTCGAATTGTTCTTAGCCTTTTTGTACCACTTCATCTAGCTGCACTCTGGTTTCTTCCAGTAGATTTCCTAATGCGACTTTGGCATCCTCCTTATCCTTGAGTAATAGATTCAGTTTAATCATTTCTGCATCGGCAACAAGCAACAGTTCCTCCTTCTCTTTCGCTGCTGCCAGGGCTTCATCTCGCTGAGTTGTAATTTGTTCCTGTTCTTGAAGTCTGGTCTGTAATTGCTGTATTTGTGCATGTAGTGCATGGTTTTCAGCCTTTACTGCCTGTAACTCCATTTGTGTTGAAAGTCTTCTCGAACAGCATCTGTGATTTGCTTCAATTGTTGCGGCAGTTGTTGTGATAAAGCGATTAGCAGTTGACCCATTGATTCTACTCAGAGAATATGGGGATGGATGGGAGTGGAGGAGGATGACAAGGTTGGGACGAGGATGCCGTGAGGAGTTGTTGGGAGTTCGGTGGAGAGTAGTTAGGTGATGATGAAGAAGAGGTTGTGGCTTCGTTGGGGTGGGTGGGTTGGATAGGGATAACGGGTTCGGCTGGGGGTTCGGGTGGATGGATAGGAAGAACAGTAGTTGCGGTGATTACCTTTTCGGTGGGTTGTGTAGTATCTTTGGCTGTGGAGTCAACTGCCTTAAGCAGCTCTTCGAGTACTTCTTTAGCAACTTGTTCTTGATCTGCCTACTGTTCTTCTTCAGACTGTTGCTGGGATGCCTCTTCTGTAGAAGTTGTGTCGACTTCAGTCCGATTTTCCTGTTCTTGTTGCTCCTGAGAAGATGATTGTGCGGAAGATTCGTGCTGCATTGATGTGGCGGTATCATGGAATGTGTCTTCGTCTTGCTTTTCTTCTTCTTTGTCATTCCCTTCATTTCCTTCGGCTGATCCCTGGGCTTCACTTTCAGAAGAACTTATTCTGATTCTCTTTCGTCTGAAGAGTTGATTCAGCTCCTCTTCATCTTCTTCTTCATCGTCCCATAACTGTACAGATTCCTCATGTCTTAGAATAGGCCCTCGGGGTGGTGGTTGTGCCGCAAGGATGGCCGGAAAAAGGAAGGATAGTATATGCGGCAATCTGGACCTTGGCGTGCCTCCCTTGTTCACCTGTTTGATTATTGCTACGCATTCCTTGTGAATGCGGTGGAAAAAGTATGAGGCAAAATTCACTGGTTCTCGGGAAGCTAAGTCTACGGCTGAGTAGAAGGGGCGAGATATGCCGTAAGTTCGCTTCTGGAGGTTTAGGATTGCTACTAAAAACTGAAGGGTGGATCTCTTTGGTTCTGGTTGACACAGAATCACATATTCGTTTGATGAATACCTAGGGAACAATTGTATCATGGTTGCTACAGTGAGGTTTGGGCCATTTTGTCGACCTTGCGAAGGGAGTCAAAACGACTCAGCGAAGGTTTGGAAGGTGATCAATGTACGGGATGGTAGGGAGGTGATTGGCCAACTCTGATCGGTGGCAGGTGTGTTGGCGATGGCGGAAATGATCTGGGCGAAGAATGGGTGGGACTCCACTGAATGCCAAGGCAGTTCAACGAAGTTGTTAAGCCCACGAATGCGCAGGAACTCTCCTACGTCGGCAGGAAGTCCATCACGGAAGGCGGCGTAGTTAGCCAAAGCTTCCATGGTGCAGACAAAGACGGCAATCACAAAACGCAAACACACAGGGTATACACGATCATACAAAGCACACAAACACAATAGCGATTTTTGGTGAAATGGAGAAGGCTAAGTAGATGCGCTGCCGGGGAGAGCAATCAAAATCATGAATCATCGCGCGGTATTGAGATGATAATTCTTAACTTCGGTGTGCATGCATGAGTAGCTGGAAAGGGTAGGGCGGCTTTAGTCATAATTAGGTTTCAAAACGTGGATATTTACAGACTTATTTTATTAAGCACGCAAAATAAAAGAAAAGAAAAGGAAAGAAAAGAGAACGCCAAAAGATGCGGCCAACCGCAAAACATTTTAGTGCGGGTTAGATGCGTGTTGATACGACCGTAGCTTTGATCCATTTATTACCTTTTGAAGAGGAATTCTGGTCAAAGTGGTCAACCGAAAAGTTGCTGGGCCCACTTGTTCAACAATCCGGTAGGGACCAAACCATCGTAACTTGAATTTTCCAGCAGAGCAATTTGACTTTGCATTGTAAAAGAGTACAAGTTGTCCCACCGAAAAAATTGGAGTCTTTAGATATCAATCATGTGTTCGAGCTTGTCTTAGCTGTACTTCCTGCATAGTCAAAAAATTGTGCCATCGTTGCTCGTCTAATTCTCTGAAAGTATCCAACCGAAATGACAGTGATTCTTCAGGTAGCAGTTTCTGAGTGATTGCTACTCGTAAACTTGGTATAACTATCTCCATCGGTGCTATTGCTTCTAATCCATAATCTAGTTTGAAAGGGGTTTATCCTGTTGTTACCTTGTATGTAGTCCGATATGCCCATAATACTGCAGGTAGCAGTTGATCCCATCTTTCCGGTGCTTCCATAATCAATTTCCAAAGCATATTCAACAAAGTTTTGTTTGTACTTTCAGCCAAACCATTAGCACGAGGATAATAAGGAGAACTAAACTTATGTGTGACCTGGAACGAATGTGTGAGTACTTTCATTAAATTGTTGACAAAATGAGTGCCTTGATTTGTAACAAGTTCCAATGGTAAACCAAAACGTGGAAAGACATCAGTTAGCAGACACTTTGCTACCGCAACAGTTGTAGCAGATCGTAAAGCCCAGGCTTCTGCCCATCTGGTAGCATAATCTGTACATGTCAAAATATAACGATTATTACTGAGGATTGCTGGTGGTGTAATAGGGCCAATGAAATCTAGACCCCACTTCTGAAAAGGCTCTAATGGCAAGACAGGTTGCAGAGGAAAAAGATGACGTTGCAGGGGCTGTCCAGATCTCTGACAACTATCACATTGTTTGACAAACTGTGATACATCCCTGTACATAGTAGGCCACCAGAGACCACTTTGTAGAATTTTCCGATGTGTTAAGTCTGCAGCAAAATGGCCACCGGGAGGAATTGAGTGAGCCAAATTAATGACTGAGTTAACTTCATGTGGTGGAATACAACGAAGTAAAACTCTAGTGTGATCTATATGGTATAATTCCCCAACAATCAAATGAAATCGGCGACTGAAAACTGAAATTTTCCTGCGTATTGCCGTAGAAGTCTGAGTAGGAAGGTATCCATCAGTGAGGAAGGTTAAGATCTGATCATAATATGTAGATGGCATAGGTGGGTCTGTAATTTCATCATTAGTTAGTTCAGAGACATAAATTGCTGGTGTTGTGTCATCTATACCGACCGGAGCTTCATCGGAATCTAAGCGAGACAAAAAATCTACTAAGGCATGTGAACTGCCTGGTCGATGAATAACTTCGTAGTCAAACTCTTGTAAAAGCAGGACCCATCATGCTAATCGACCTCCTAGATGTTGTTGTCGAACCAGATAAACAAGTGTAGCATGATCTACATGAAAAGTAAATTTACGGCCCAGCAAATAATGCCTGAATTTCTTGACAGAATATACTAGACCTAGACATTCTCTTTCTGTTACAGAGTAATTCTTTTCAGTAGGGGCCAATCTTCAACTTGCATAGTACACTGGCCTGAACCACTTATTGGTTTGTTGCATTAGAACGCTTCTTATTGCTATATCTGAAGCATCAATAAATACATGAAATGGGCGATCCCAGTCAGGAGGCTGTAAGATGGGAACTTGTGTTAATAAACACTTTAAACGATCAAATGCTATCAGACATTCCTGAGTCCACTCAAACTGTCGAGGAGTCTTGGTGATTAATCTGTTCAGTGGTATTGCCAAGTGAGCAAGCCATCGTAAGTGTCATCCATGCCATCTTACTTGGCCCATGAAGCGCATTACTTACTTCAGTGTAGTGGGCACAGGAGCTTCTAACACAGCTGAAATTTTATCTGGATCCACCTGTATACCTTGTGCAGATACAATGTGGCCAAGTAGCTTTCCACATGAAACCGCAAATACAGATTTTTTTGGGTTCAAACAGAGTCTGTATTCTCTGCACTTTTCAAAGCAACACCGTAAATGGAACAAGTGTGCTACCATCTTGCCAAATAATGAAAAATCATCAAGATAAACTTGCATAAATGATGTAAGGTACGGGGAGAATATTTCCTGCATGCATCTTTGAAAAGTACTAGGGGCATTTCTTAAGCCAAACCACATAACAGTACATGCGAACATGCCCCAGTTGGTTATGAAGGCAGTTTTTGGTATATCCTGTTCAGCCATTCTAACTTGATTATAACCACTATATCCATCTAGGAATGAGTACATTTCATGTCCTGCTACTCTATCAAGCATTGTGTCCAGATAAGGTAGCGAAAATGGATCCGGCACCGTAGATGCGTTTAGTTTCTGATAATCTACACATATTCGTAACTGCTTATTCTTTTTAGGCACAATAACAATTGGTGAGATCCATTCAGCATGCTCTACTGGTACAATGAATCCAACCTTCAATAACCTATCCAGTTCTGCATTTACCTGTGATGCATAGTTTGGATTCATCCGATAGCTGGGTTGCTTGATCGGTCTTGCTTCTGGCTTCAGCATGACCCTGTGTTGGTAGATGTGCGGGTCCAGACCTTTCATGTCTTTGTAATCCCATGCAAATACATCAGAAAATTCTCGATGCTTGAAATATTGCCGGTAAGTTTTCCTTTATCTTGACAGGACACGGATGGTCTTCGTCTCCTAAATTATAAGTTACCAATTGATCCTCTGGAACATAAAATTATCGGCGCTTCTCTGTATCGTCAACTGGCTTAAAAAGTTGTTGCAATTCAGCGTCATCTGTAGCAGTAGTATCTTCTTTGTCATCTTCTTCTGTTACAGGCATCACCGTACAAACTGCGGTATTCTAGTTATCTACAACAGATTGTAGATCCACAGTTCCTAAGGAGATCAAATCAATATTGTTCTTTAAAAACTCTTCTTCTTCATCATCTGACAACCCATCTAGCATATGGACTGGTTCTGCAAAATACGGTCTAGCATGCAACTCGCAAGGTTGTATAGCATCTAATTTTACAACGTATTTACGATTATTATCTTTGAAAGTGAGTTCCTGTGCAGACCAATCTTGTATCACTTTGGATTGCTTCAGCCAAGGACGGCCAAAAAGAAGATTATAGTCCAGGGTGGATTCCGGTAATTCTAAGATGACAAAGTTCATCTTAAATGTTGTACCTTGTAGAGTTATTGGTACACGTACAAGTCCTACGAGATGGACTCTTGACTGGTCGGCAATTCTGACAAAAAACTGAACTGGTTCGATGTTGGTCCACCCTAACTTTTTACAGAGTGCAGCAGTAGCAATGTTGACACCAGATCTCCATCAATTAGTACCTGTGTGATTTTATGATTTTTATACCATACCGTAATTAAAGGAACTGAACGATCGACCGTAGAATCAGGTTCCGGTTGCACTGTTGCCGTTGCTGGAATACAAGAAGGCACAGGACTGAACTGCTGTTGGAATTGTTGTCGAACCCCTGGTACTAGTGCAAGTAATTGGCCCACAGGAAGAGTGATAGATGCTTTAGATAAAATTTCCTAAGCCTTTTGTGATTGGGTTGTATTTTCCACAGATTCTGAAGATGATGCGCCTGCTGAAGATGATGTGCTTGCTGCTGAATTAAAATCCTGTTGTTGTGTTCCTTCCTTGGTTAACGGAGTCTGGGTCACCGGAATAGGATCTGGGAAGACTGGAGGTTCTGCAGTGGTCCATTGACTAGCTTTATCGTACATCCTTTGTTGTTCGCGTATGCCTGGTTCAAATATTTCTGCTGCTGGTTGTAGTTGTTTACCGGATCGGGTCTGAATTACTGCAGCGTGTGTTTCTACTAGTGTGATTTGTACCATATTAGCCATTGGGTTTTGACGTTCTTTCTTCCTCTGATCATACTCAGCTGCATCCTTACAAAATCTTCTAATGTGACCAAATTCACCATAGAAATGACAGCGCGGTGGTGGCAAATTGGGATTTTCCGGTGGTGGTCCGGCCTGCCAGCGGTTTGCGTTGTAGTTATTATTTCTCTGTCCTCTGTAATTTCGATATCCTTGTTGTTGGTTGTTTCTCATTTGCGGAGATACATAATGATTTGCTGGCTGCCCTGGTTCCTGTATAATTGCACTGACAGTTGCTGTTCCCTGCACTTTGGCGTTATATGTGCAGTTTTTGGTGGTGTGTCCGGTAGTGTTACAGATAGCACAAAACAACTGATTAAGTGCACAAGTGGCACTAGTATGGCCTGAATTCTTGCATGTGGTGCAGTACATCTGTCTGGTCGGGTCTTCAGCGATATTTTTATTTGCTTTTAACCACTCCAGATCTTCTGTAAATCCTCCAACCTTGTTTTCCAACTGCAAAGCCATTGCGATTACTGCATCTAGCGTCATAGCTCCTACACAGCGTATGATCATAATCTGTTTAAGTTGTGGAGTCAGGCCATTGATGAACCATTGAGTAATAACATCATCAGGTAGGTTGGCATGTGTTGGTGGTAACTGCCTCAAATGAGTCCTGAATAGCATGGCGTATTCCTGTACTGTTTGATTTATCTTCTGTCTATTGTTTTGCAGGTAGTCAAAAATTTCGGCTGGATTCTTCTTTAGCCTGAATCTCTACAAAAAGGCATCTCTTACTTCTTCATAAGTGCCGAAATGGTTAATATCATATTCTGTAAGCCATCTAGCTGCTTCGTTGACCAATGTCAATTGGAAAACAATAGCCTTATACGCCGGATCAGGTGGATGATTGAGCACTGCGTAACTTATCTCAAACGTGTGTACATGAGCATCTGGGTCATCTCCTGGGAATCCACCAAATTTGGTGTACGTTACTCATGTTGGAGTCGGCCTGGGTAGACATAGTTGTTGTTGTTGTTCGTTCATCGTGCTGATGGTTGTATGGTGACTATCTCCTGTATTCCGAGGCTGAATATCTGAACCGTCGGAGTCTGTATTAGCCTGTGCACTTTCCGGTTCGATAATCTTGTTCAATATATTTCGAATCTCGGTTTCGAACAGGCTACCTTCCTTCTTGATGTCGAATGTAGGGAAACTTACTCCCAATAGTGGTGCCTGGGCTGAAGATTCACCGAGAAAGGGTAAATCATCGCCGAAAAACTGTGATTTTTCAGCAACTGTTACCGAAATATCACCGGAATGTGTCGAATCTTCGCCAAAACCAGGTGTTTTTTCTCCTTCACTACTTTCCTTGGCTACATTGTTTCTAGTCGTAAACAGATTTGAATCTTTATCCAATGTTGTTAAACTAAATTCAGGCTACGTTTTGGTAGATTCTAGAGTTACTATATCTTCGACAGACTGTGCCGAAATAGTATCGGAATTTACCAGAGGCGTAACACGTTCCACCGGAATATGACCGGAATCACTACTAACGTTCTTTACTTTCTTGACAACTGGGTTAGGTCTAGCTGTACTTCTACCTCCCAGAGTCGTTCTTAGTAAATTAAGTACCCTAGGCTGGCGGTTCTTTGGATACGTTTCACCGGATTGAGTAACCGGCATGTATCATCTTTTGTACTAATCGCGTACTGTTACTGTTGATTAAAAATTTACAGTCACGTTTTCACAACAGGTTTGCAACAATCTGTTCTGTTGCCACCTTCCCACAGATAAATGGCAATCTTGATAACACTTTCAACAGATAAACGGCAATCTTGATGCCACCTTCCCACAGATAGCGCCAGTGTTAAACGCTTAAACGCGAGACTAGCTGTCACAAACGCATTTAAGCACCTAAGTGGGTTCTTGGGAGTGGTAGGGGTCTATTAGACAGAGGCCCTATACTTAGTTCCCAAAATAACCACTTCAGATATAGTAATATACTGATGCTAAGAACTCTATCAAGATTTCATGACACTTACAGTTCTCGTCGTAGCTCAGCCAACGTATACCGAAGACACTAAGATGCTATATTGCTAAACTTACTAAAGATACCAGAGACAAGAGTGATAATTCAACCTTTACCAAATAGGTACTGTAGAACACTATCATAGTTTCACAGACTTCGCTAAACAATTGGCAGACATTCCCAGAACGAGTACTAACACAATACACGTCCCTAACACCACAATCGCAATAAAGATTCGCACACGATTCACTTCAGACAACAGTTTGATAACAAATCAACAGAACTAGACATATGCTCCAAATTACCCAACCCTGCACACAGTAACGTCACCGCTCAGTCACTCAGATGAATCGTCACACTAGATCAAACTCCGAACAGACAAAAAAAGACACAGCTGTGCACAGAATACACAGAATACTTAGAAGGTCATCAAGGTACTATGGATTACTCCACTCAACACACAGAAATGCTACAGACCAATCAGTCAGACAAACAGTCTGGTGATCTCTCGAACATCTATGAAGTTAACACACAGAAACAGTTACCGATGGTAGACAAGACAAGAGACGAACATGGAACTCAGAATACTAGAGATTAAGCAAGCAGACACAACAGTAACGACCCGCTCAGTCACACAGACAAACAGTCTGGTGATCCATCATGGAACCGTCACTGGCGCGCCTTTCTTTGATTTATATAACTTTTTTTTTTACAACTGTTTGTAACAGCTTTTCACTCGTGCAAACAAGATTGAGTTACATATTCCCAATCCGGCGGCCGCTAACACATCTTTGCAGCATGACTATAAGTTTTATCATAGTCCACACCATATGTATGTGCATATCCTTTTACAACAAGCCTAGTTGTGTACCTAGACACACTTCCATCTACAAATCTTTTTGTTTTGTAAACCCACTTACATCCAATTACCTTCTGATTTATTGGTTTGTGTACCAATTCCCAAGTCTCATTTTCAATGAGTGCATCATACTCTTCCTTCATAGCTTTTTCCCAATTCTCCTTCCCTTTGGCTTCATCATATGTGGATGGGTCTTCATCTACTTTTATCATATAAGCATAATCTTTAGTAGTTAAGAATGAAGTATCATAGTTGTACCTTGTAGATTGCCATTTGTGCCTTGATGACCTTCTGAGTTCTCCACTTCTTGAAGTTTCTGGCTCATCACATTCTAGATCAAACCTTGGCATTTCTTCAACTTCAAATTGTGCTTGATTGTTCTCTTCTTCATCAAATATTTGAACCTTTGATTTACCTTTCTTCTAGTTCAATGTTTCTTCAAGACCTGCATAAGTAGTATTTGTACCTAAGTACCAAGTACTTTGCTCATCAAATGTGACATCCTTTGATACAAGAAATTTCTTTGTAGATGGACTCCACAACCTGTATCCCATTTGCTTATCATCATAACCAATGAACACATATTTTTCAGCCTTTGGTTCCAACTTATGTCTTAATTGAGAAAGAACATAAGCATAGGCTAAGCAACCAAATACTTTGCAATGGTCTAATGTAGGTCTCTTACCCTACCAAGCTTCATATGGTGTCATACCCTTCAAAGCTTTACATGGTGGCCCATTAACCAAGTATGTAGTTGTATTTACAGCCTTAGCCCACAAAGAATTAGGGCAATTCTTTTCTTTCATCATTGATCTTGCAAACTCAACAAGAGTCCTATTTCTCCTTTCTACTACACCATTTTGTTGAGGAGAATACCTGCAAGTAACCTCCCTCTTTATACCTGCATTCCACAAATAATCACTGAATTCATTTGAGAAATACTCTCCCCCTCCATCTGATCTTAACCTTTTCCATTTTCATCCTCTAATTCTTCTGAATATACATGATAGTGTTTGAATGTATTAAACACTTCTGACTTGTCTTTGATCACATAAATAGTGATCCACCTGGTAGCATCATCAACATATATGACATAATATCTTGAACCATTCATACTAAGGTCTTTTGAAGGACCCCACACATCTGTATGTACCAATTCAAGTCTTTCTGAATACATGAAACCATGCTTATTATATGATTGCTTATGAGCCTTACCTAATTGACATGCTTCACATCTATATGTCATGTGTTGACCTCCAACATTAGGTAATCCAAGTACTGAACCATTATTAATCATCTCTTTGATACCTCTTTCATTGAAGTGTCCAAGCCTCTTATGCCAAAGATCCAACTCAGACACCTTTTGCTCTCCATATGTAAACATGGCATGTCCAACATTACCTTGTACCCTCAATGTGAAGAGCCTTCCTTCTTTCTTTCCTGTAACAATTTTCTTATACCCTTGGCTAGGGTCTTCAACATAAACTCCATCATTAGTGAACCTAACCGCATATCCTTTTTCCACAATCTGTCCTACACTAATCAAATTATTTGGAATTGTAGGAACATACAAAACCTTACTCAAGAGAGTACTTCCATCTTTGGCTTTAACTGATCCAACTGACTTCACCTTGTGCTTTGTATTATCACTTGTTTGAATTGTATGATTGATTGCCTTATGATCCAAATCAGTCATCAAAGCAATGTTTCCACTCAAGTGATTGCTCACCCTGAGTCGATATAGAATACTCTTAATTCTTCATTTAAAGCTTCACATATTGCATTCATAATAAGAGTTGAATCTTCTTTCTGATCTGATGCATAATTATAATAGGTGTTATTGTAGGATTGCTTTTGGAAGTTTCTTCCTCCATTTCTTCCAAAGAAACTCCTACCACCTCTACCTTTGAAATTTCCTCTTTGATGTCTTCCACCTCTTCCTCTTTGGTTAAAATTCTGATTAAAGTTACCATTGCTTTGATTATTATGCCAACATTCATGAGATAGATGATTGGTCTTACCACATATCCAGCAAGCTCTGACATTATCTTTGTTATTTTTGCCTCTTCCTCTACTTCTACCACTTCCTCTTCCTCTTAGGAAGTTTGTTTGACTTGGAGTACCTTCATCTTCAACTGACTGTTGCTCTCCTTTGATAGCTTTCTTCTTGTCTTTAGAATAAATTGCATGACCTGCTCTCTCTCTTTTCAACATCTCCTTTGATATCATTCTCAAAAGTTAGCATATGTCCTAACAATTTAATCAAATCAGGAGTGAAATGATCTAATGAAAGTTATGTTGAAAATATGAAAGGCTTCCACTTCTCGTCTCCTCTTAGACCTGTGAGAATTTTTCTTACCAACTTATCTTCTTCAATGTCTTCATCAACTGCACCTAAGGAATCAGCAATGTCTTTCATCTTTCTCACATAATCAGATATTGATTGTGAAGCCTTCTTCTTGAATGTAGTAAAATCTACCCATAGTGATGCTTTCCTTGACTTGGTTGTATTCTGAAAATGCTCTTCCAAAGCACTCCATATCACTTGCACTTTCAAGTCCTCTGATATGATGAAGCAAGTAATCATTCACTGCCATGTAGATTATGCTCCTTGCTTGAGTATCCTTCTTCATCCAAATCTTTAAATCTGCAAGCTCCTCCCTAGTTGGAACACTAGGATCTTTAAACTCTGGCTTTTCTTCTTCTCCTGTGATGTATCCCATCAGATCTTTGCTCAGAAGATGAGCTTCCATCCTCATAGAACGAGCTAGATAGTTCTCTCTATCCAACTTCTCAATTTGGAGAATATCTCCCATCCTTTCTTCACCTGTACTATCAAATCTTCAACCTTATAAGGAATGAATGTATCTTAGGTTCAAAATTTACTCCTTCTGATCCTTTTGATTGCTCTCGTGTGTCTCCCTTTAGATTTCCTTCACACTTTGTCTTTTTGAATCTTCAAATGTTGAATTTTGTATATCTACAACAGTCAGGGTCTTCCTTTTCTTCAATTCTGATGATTCTTGCTCTAATACCACTAAAAATGGAGATGATTAATCTCCAAATAGGAAGCTATCCTTGATGTTAGAGCACCTCTATATCAAGAATGACTCAAAACCTCAACCAATTTTGGAAGACCAATGCCAAATCATCAAGACTTTAGCTAACTGTGAAGAAAGTCATTATAGAGAAAAGTTTGTTGCACTTAATTCATTCATTAACTAATCAAATGTGTAACATTTGTGATGAAACTTTGTACAAGGTGTCTTCTAATGGTTATGCACCTTCTCCAAGTTAAAAATTCTCAAAAGATTTAGTAAATCTTGAAATATGATTCAAACATTGAACCTATGTTTGAAACTGCACTTTTGTATAGTCGATTTTGACACCTGTAACTTCTAATGCATGGTTCTCCCAAACTAAAATCTATATATTCAAATGCTTTTAGCCATAGATGGCCTACCTTCTGACTTAGATTTTGACTCCTCATTTGTGTAAAACTCTACACTATACACTGAGATTTGATCAATTCTTTGATAGTCGATATTGTGCATGTTTCAGAAGACACTCATCACTTCTTCACATACAGATGTTCCTACACATAATTCCCTCAGCTTTTTTACAATTAGGTTCTCGAATCTTATCCATAGATGCATTAACTATGGACTTAGACATCTACAAAAGGATTCCTAAAATGATCAAACACAGAAGGAGAAATGGAGAAAAGATCGACATGCAATTCTCAGAAAACTTCTTCTATTCAACTTATCTTACATCTGATGGATGATACATACATAACTCATAATCTACTCCTCTCTATCTCATCTATACTTCATCTCTTTCATATATCATGACTATATACAAGTGTATATATACATGTGAGTATGGATTCACAATTACTTCAAGTATTTTGAAGTATTTACAAAGCTAATATACATGTGTATATAGACCATCTCTTTCTAAACCTCTACTTCACTCCATGCTCTTAGACTTCAATCTTTTCTTCAAGTTTTCACTCCTAAGCTTCATATAACCATCAATTGTTGATTGTCTTGCTCCAACAACATGCCCGGCAGATCATCAGGGAATTCATCTACGTACTCATCTAAAAGTTTTCTAACATATTCAGGTATTTCTTCTTCTTCCTTCTTCTCCTGGAGGTCATTCACATAAACCAAATATGTCTCACAACCCTATCAAATATCCCTAATCAACTTTATAGCAAAAACACGAGAAAAACATGAATGACACTTGCCTACTAGATGATGTTCCTTCCCCTCTATTTTCAAAGTAAGGCTCCCACTTTCACAATCAATCACGACACTGTTATGAACTAACCAATCCATTCCAATGATTACATCACATTCTCTCATTTCAATTACATGGAAGGTACCCAAAAACTTATGTTCACCTAACATAAAATCAAGATTCAATACAATCTTGAGTATAGCATATCCTACTATTAGCCATCTATAGAGGTCTTTTGGTATGCACCTCAATATGCAATCCTAAAGCCTCTACCAACTTAAGTGAAAAGAAACAATTTATACTACCCAAATCAATCAAGAAACTAACCTTACGTGAGGATATGTTCCCAATTATCTTAATCACCGATGCCCTTGAAAGAGAAGAAGTTGTCATGCATTGAATTCTAGGACTAGAACACTTACCTTGATCATCCGCTTCCTCAATTGTTATGTTTTCTTCTTGTAGACGAGCTATCTTTGCTTGCATAGAAGGATTGATGGCCTTATTTGGACATTCAAAAGTGTGATGTCCTTGTTCTCCACATTGAAAGGAAAGTTTGAATCTTTTAGGCTGCTCCAAGAAATCAGAATCACGTTGCCAGTGCACAGGTTCTTGCTTCTTAGGTGTATCCATCTGCTTCGGGTTAATTTTTCCTCCTTGACCATTAATAGAGTTAGCCAATTTCTATCCATTCTGATTATAGGTATTGGGGGTCAATGTCCTATTGAGATAAATCTTGATTTGGATGCTTTTTTCATGGTAAACTTCTCCATCTTCTCAAAGTTTTCTTCTTTCGCAACCGCATCAAGAAAATCTACACATCCATACCCCTTTAATTGATAGCGAAGCTCTTCTCGCAAACCCTCAATAAATTTGCTCTTCAGGGCATCTCCAAAAACTTCTAGTGCATACTTATGTAAATGCAAAAATTTATCCTTATATTCTTCAACAGACAAGTTATGTTTATCATCCTCATGTTTCTTGAAGGAGTAGAATTCCATTTTCTTTCCCATCCAATAATGTGGATGTTGGTGTAGGGCAATCAACACTTGAAGTTTTGATGAAGGTTTGAAGTCAAGGACTGGATCAAGATATGAAGCATGTGTTCAAAGGATGAAGATGTGTATACATATGTACATTAATTTAGATAGAGCTCACTTATACTTTTGTATGGTTATGAGCTTGTACATATTTGCCTATATATACAAGAAAAAATGTTGGGGCAAATATGAGAGAGCATGTGAATAGAGAAATTATAAGTTTTATGAGTCATTAGACACTTTAGAAGTGTGTAAGATCTCTCTCATCACTCAGATGTAAATTTTCCAGAAATGAAGAAAAGTTGCGCCCGATATTTCTGAGTGTTCTCCTTCTACTTTTGTGAAATTCTCTTGTACAAGTCTAAGTCTCTAGACCTCTGTACAAATTTTCAGCTTCAAAATGTGATCAGGCTGAGAGAATTGAGTATAGGAACATTTACATGTGTAAATGAAAAGAAGAGAAGTTGCAAGAGGTGCAAAATTTGATGCTAATGTTTTGGTCAGTTCTCCTTCCACAGTGTAAAGTTTTGAGCAAGCAAGAACTCATTCTTTAAGTTGGAAGGTAAGCTATTTATGACTAAAAGCATTTGATTAAACGGCTTCTAGTTTGAGAGAACCAAGCTTAAGAAGTTACAGGTGTCAAAGTCGAATGTAAAGAACTACAGTTTTATACATATGTGAGTTAAGATCATTTCTCAAGATCTACTGAATCTTTTGGAATTATTTAACTTGGAGGAGGTGCGCAAACTATAAGCAAAACCTTGTGCAAAGTTTTATCAAAAACTTTACACATTTGATAAGTCAATGAGTGAGTTATGTGCAGCATACTTTCTGTGTAGTCATCTTCTTCACAGTTTATCCAAAATTTTGATAATTGATCATTAATCCTCTAAATTGGTAAAGGTTTTGAGTTACTCTTGATATAGAGGCGCTCTAACTTCAAGAGTATCTTGTTCTTTTGGAGATTAACACTCTCCATCAGTGGTATCAGAGCAAGAAGTATCTAAATTGAAGAAAGGAGGACCCCGACTGCTGCAATCATAAAGAATTCAACAATTGAAAATTCAAAAGGTGAAAGCTTGAGAGCAAAGCTTGAGAAGGAGGCTAGAAGATATCAAGGAAGACAAAAGGAGTATCATTCAAAGCAAAGGTAACCTTATTCCTCATAAAGCTAGAAGGATTTAATACACAGGTGAAGAAAGGATGGGAGATTCTCTTCAGATAGAGAAGTTGGATAGAGAGAACTATCGAGCATGGTCAATGAGGATGGAAGCTCATCTTATGAGCAAAGACTTGATAGGTTATATTACAGGTGAAGAAGAAGAGCCTCAGTTCAGAGATCCTAGTGTTCCAACTAGGGAGGAATTGTCGGATTTGAAGCCTTGGATGAAGAGAGATGCTCAAGCCAGGAGCATTATCTACATGGCAGTTAATGACTACTTGCTACCTCACATTAGAGGTCTTGAAAGCGCAAGTGATATATGGAATGCTTTGGAGGAGCATTTCCAAAACACCACAAAGTCAAGGAAGGCATCATTTTGGGGAGAATTTACCACATTCAAGAAAAAGGCCTCTCAATCTATCTTAGCTTATGTAACAAGAATGAAGGACATTGTAGATGCATTAGGAGCACTTGATGAAGATATTGAGGAGGATAAATTGGTAAGACAAATCCTTACAGGTTTGAGAGGTGATGATAAATGGAAGCCATTCATTTTGTCTACTAAATTATCACTAGATCATTTTACTTCTGACTTAAATCAATTGCTAGGACACATGCTAACCTTTGAGCAAGATGTCAAAGGTGAAGGTGATAAAAGTGCAGGTCAAGCAATGTATTCAAAGGATAAGAAGAAGACTAGCAAAGGGAAGCAACAAGCAAATGAAGATGAAGGAACAACTAGCCAGGCTAACTTCCTAAGAGGAAGTGGAGGTGGTAAAGGTAGAGAAAGAGGCAGAAGTAATAAAGATGGAGTCAGAGCTTGCTGGATTTGTGGTAAGACAAATCATTTAGCTAATGATTGTTGGCATAATACTCAGAATAATGGTGGATATAATCAAAATTTTAATTCAAGAGGAAGAGGTGGAAGAAATCAAAGAGGTAATTTCAGAGGTAGAGGTAGTAGAGGCTACTTTGGAAGAAATGCAGGTAGAGGATTCCAAAGTCAACAATACAACAATACCTACTACAATTATGCTTCATATCAGAAGGAGGATTCAACAATGATAATGAATGCAACTTGTGAAAGGCAAAGTGAAGACTAAAGAGTCTTCTACATTGACTCAGGGTGTAGCAATCATCTGAGTGGCAACATAGCCTTGATGACTGATTTGGAGAGTAAGGTAACTAATCATGTAGTTCAAATAGGTGACAATACAAAGCACAATGTGAAGTCAATTGGATCAGTGAAGGCCAAGGATGGAAGTACTCTCTTGAGTATGGTTTTATATGTTCCTACAATTCCAAAGAATCTGATAAGGGTAGGACAAATTGTTGAAAAAGGTTATGAAGTTAGGTTCACTAATGAAGGAGTTTTTGTGGAAGACCCTAGCAATGGGTATAAACAAATTTTTTCAGGGAAGAAAGAAGGAAGACTCTTCACATTGAAGATTCAAGGTAACATTGGTCATGCCTTGTACACCTATGGAGGACATAAGATCTCACAGTTAGATCTTTGGCACAAAAGGCTTGGACATTTTAATGAAAGAGGTATTAAAGATATGGTTAACAATGGTTCAGTGCTTGGATTGCCTAATGTTGCAGGTCAACATATGACATACACATGTGAGGCATGTCAATTAGGTAAGGCTCATAAGCAATCTTATTCCAAGCATGGTTTTATGTATTCAGAGGAGCTTGAGTTGGTACACACAGATGTGTGGGGACCATCAAAGGATTTCAGTATCAATGCTTCAAGGTATTATGTGATTTATGTTGATGATGCTACCAGATGTATCACTATCTATGTGATCAAAGATAAGTCAGAGGTATTCAATACATTCAAACATTATCATGTGTATGCAGAGAGAATTACAGGTCAAAAGTTGAAGAGACTAAGGTCAGATGGAGGGGGAGATTATTTCTCTAATGAGTTCAATGATTACTTGTGGAATGTAGGTATAAAAAGAGAAATTAGTTGCAGGTACTCTCCTCAATAAAATGGTGTAGCAAAAAGAAGGAATAGAACTCTTGTTGAGTTTGCAAGATCCATGATGAAGGAGAAAAATTGCCCAAATTACTTGTGGGCTGAGGTTGAAAATACACCCACATATTTGGTCAATAGATTACCATGTAAATATTTGCAGGGTATGACACCATATGAGGCATGGTGGGGTAAGAGACCTACTCTAGATCATTGCAAAGTATTTGGATGTTTGGCATATGCATATGTGCCATCTCAATTGAGGCATAAATTGGAACCTAAAGCTGAAAAATATATGTTCATTGGATATGATGATAAGCAGATGGGATATAGGTTGTGGAGTCCATCCACAAACAATTCCTTGTGTCTAAGGATGTTACATTTGATGAGCAAGGTACTTGGTATGCAGGTACACTTAATGTTCATGCAGGTGATGAAGAAATTGTGAATCAAAAGAAAGGTAAATCAAAGGTTCAGATATTTGATGAAGAGGAGAACAATGAAATACAGGTTGAAGTTGAAGAAGTGCCAAGGTTTGATCCAGAATGTGATGAATTAGAAACCTTAAGAAGTGGAGAACTCAGAAGGTCATCAAGACAAAAATGGCAACCTACAAGGTATAGCTATGACACTTCTTTTTTGGCTACCAAAGATTATGCTTATATGATAAAGGCAGATGAACACCCTTCTACATATGAAGAGGCAAAAGGTAAGGAAAATTGGGAGAAAGCTATGCAGGAAGAGTATGATGCATTGATGGACAATCAGACATGGGATTTGGTTCCTAAACCAAATAGTCAGAATATCATTGGATGCAAATGGGTCTACAAGACAAAGAGGTTTGCAGATGGAAGTGTGTCTAGGTACAAAGCTAGACTTGTTGTGAAAGGGTTTGCTCAGACATATGGTATAGATTATGATGGGACCTATAGTCCTGTGGCAAAGATGACAACCATCAGGACACTTATAACTATTGCTGCATGTAAAGGTTGGAAATTATGTCAACTAGATGTGAAGAATGCTTTTCTAAATGGTTATATTTCAGAGGATGTTTTCATGGAGCAACCACAAGGATTCAGAGATGAAAGGTATCGAGATCATGTATGTAAGCTCAAGAGAGCTTTGTATGGATTGAAGCAAGCCCCAAGGGCATGGAATTATAGACTTGTGAAGTTCTTGAAGGAACTTGGTTTTCAAGTATCTAAAGCAAATAGTAGCTTACTTGTTAAAGCAAGTGATGATGGGTTCATTTACATGTGCATATGTGTTGATGATATAATTCTTACAGGTACAGATGAGAAAGGCATTCAAAGTCTAAAGAAGCAAATGGAGAAAGAGTTCAAGATTAGTGACTTAGGAGACTTATCATATTTCTTGGGCATGGAGATTTCATACACTCAACATGGAGTGTATGTAACTCAAGAAAGGTACTTGAAAAACTTGTTGATCAAGTTTAAGATGAATGATTGCAGGGTAGCACCTACTCCAATGGAGATGAATCACAAATTGAGCAGATTTGGAGGAGAATAGTTCAAGGACATGAAGCTATATCAAAGTTTGGTTGGTAGTCTTATCTATGTTACATTAACTAGGTCTGATTTATCATATGCAGTTGGAGTATTATCTCAATTCATGCATTGTCCTAGGAAAGAACATTGGGTTGCACGACAAAGAGTGTTGAGGTACATTAAGGGTACACTTAAAGAAGGAGTGTATTATGGTTTTACATCAGATACAAACATCAAGATATATAGTGATACAGATTGGGCAGGTAATCCTGATGATAGGAGATCAACTTATGGATACTTGTGTTGTGTGGGAGATAAGTTAATTTCTTGGTGTTCAAAGAAGCAACACACAGTTGCTTTATCATCCACAGAGGCTGAGTACAAAGGTATGGTTGAAGCTGCGAAGGAAGTGATATGGCTTAAGACTCTTATGAAGAGTTTTAACATCATCCAGAGTACACCCACTGTTCATGGAGATAACATGAGTTCATTGTATTTAGCTGCTAATCCTGTTTTTCATGCCAGGACTAAACATATTGAGATTCAGTATCATTTTCTAAGAGAGAAGGTGATGGATAAGGAGATTGAAGTAATACATACTTCAACAAAAGATCAGATAGCTGATATGCTAGCAAAGAGCTTGGATGGACCAAAGCTAGAAAGATTCAAAGACATGGCAGGTATAAAGAAGATAGAGAAAACCTCAATTGATGATTTAGGGGGAGCTATTGGTGTAGGGCAATCAACAATTGAAGTTTTGATGAAGGTTTGAAGTCAAGGACTGACGAAAAGATCAAGATATGAAGCATGTGTTCAAAGGATGAAGATGTGTATACATATGTACATTAATTTAGATAGAGCTCACTTATACTTTTGTATGGTTATGAGCTTGTACATATTTGCCTATATATACAAGAAAAAATGTCGGGGCAAATATGAGAGAGCATGTGAATAGAGAAATTAGAAGTTGTATGAGTCATTAGACACTTTAGAAGTGTGTAAGATCTCTCTCATCACTCAGATGTAAATTTTTCCGAAATGAAGAAAAGTTGCACCCGATATTTCTGAGTGTTCTCCTTCTGTGTTGAAACTTTTGTGAAATGATTTTGTACAAGTCTAAGTCTATAGTTGATTGACCACTATACAAATGTTTAGCTTCTATTTGTGATCAGGCTGAGAGAATTGAGTATAGGAACATTTACATGTGTAAATGAAAAGAAGAGAAGTTGCAAGAGGTGCAAAATTTGATGCTAATGTTTTGGTCAGTTCTCCTTCCACAGTGTAAAGTTTTGAGCAAGCAAGCACTCATTCTTTAAGTTGGAAGGTAAGCTACCTATGACTAAAATCATTTGATTAAATGGGTTCTAGTTTGAGAGAACCAAGCTTAAGAAGTTACAGGTGTCAAAGTCGTCTGTAAAGAACTACAGTTTTAGACATAGGTGACTTGTTAAGATCATTTCTCAAGATCTACAGAATCTTTTGGAATTATTTAACTTGGAGGAGGTGCACAAACTATTATAGGCAACACCTTGTGCAAAGTTTTATCAAAATGTTTACACATTTGATAAGTCAATGAGTGAGTTATGTGCAGCAGACTTTCTGTGTAGTCATCTTCTTCACAGTTTGTCCAAAATTTTAATAATTGATCATTGATCCTCTACATTGGTAAAGGTTTTGAGTTACTCTTGATATAGAGGTGCTCTAGCTTCAAGAGTAGCTTGTTCTTTTGGAGATTAACACTCTCCATCAGTGGAGAACAATAACGATTCTCTGCTTGCTCTAAAAACTCTTTCGCGAGGATGGGACCTTCACATGTTCTTGTCTACATGTATAATTTCCACCATACTTTGGTGACTCCTCACAGATGTAGAATTTCCACCTTTGCTTTTAATTCCTCACTAAACACACACAGATCAAAGAAATCTTTGAGTTCCTCAATCCTTGCTTCAAGATCCTCTCCAGTTCTCTTCTCACCATCAAATTCATCTAATTTTGCTCTTTTAAACACTTCCTTAAGTGCAGATTCACCTACATCATCATCATCATCTTCAAGTTCACATTGTCGTCTAGCTCTACATGCGTTTGATGTGCTCACACCATTACCACCTTCATCATTGAGGTCCATGAAATCATTTGTAGTACACACTTTTTGTTTGTTGGATCTTTCTTTATGTAATTCTGCATTCATCTACGGATAAGCTCCTCTTGTTCTTCTATCTTTTTCTTCAAAGCATGCATCTTGTCCGAGAATCTAACTCTGCTCTGATACCACTTGTAACAAGTCTCCTAATCTTCAATCACAATCCCACACAGAATAATAGACTTCGGCACAACAAGACGTAAAGAAGAAAAATAGAGTATATGTAGAACAAGAAGAGAGAGAACTTTATTATCTATGAAGATTTACATGTAGTTCTGATATGCATTACAAAATCTATCAAATAGCTTCAATGCGAAGCCTCATGCACCTAACCACCCCCGAGATGATCTCAATCCTAATCCCAATCACAATCACAATCTCAATCCCAATCCTAATCACAATCACAATCTGAATCCCAATCCTAATCACAATCACAATCTCAGAAGTCAAAAACGATCATGATCAATGTATGACCATCCTCCTTCCCTATCTCACAGTCTTCGTCTTTTTGGATCTCCACCTTTCGCCAGCGTAGGACCAATCACACCTTCCTAGACATGCACACTTAGAATCTGCATGCTCCAACATAGCATTTTTTCGCATTCTCATGCAAGACTTCCAGACCACCCATGTTCACCTCAAGAATTGTACCTACAAAAATAGAGGCGATTCCTACAGCACACACACACATGTCAATCACCCAAAATAACCCATATATCCATGTATGTTTTCTAAATCCGCGAACATGAATAAGATGAATCAAGGATTCTTTTTTTTGGTGTCCAAAAACGGCACTTTTCCAATCCTTGTAACTCAAAAACGGTGAGGAATTAGCTTAATCTTGTGAGACAAAAAAATATTCAGTTCTTTAATCTGTAGAATAGTGTTAGAGATGCCTTAGGTCCAAATCCACTTCTAGATATCACTTTTGGGCTCTGTAAAATTGGAAATTCTAGAGAGATGAAAAAACCTGAAAAATCTCTTCATTAATCTATCTTCATGTGACCAAGTGAGACATAAAAATAGGAAGTACACAAAATTCAATCAAGTAAAGCTTTTCTACTTCCAGACCACCCATGTTCACCTCAAGAATTGTACCTACAAAAATAGAGGCGATTCCTACAACACACACACACGTCAATCACCCAAAATAACCCATATATCCATGTATGTTTTCTAAATCCGCGAACATGAATAAGATGAATCAAGGATTCTTTTTTTTTGTGTCCAAAAACGGCACTTTTCCAATCCCTGTAACTCAAAAACGGTGAGGAATTAGCTTAATCTTGTGAGACAAAAAAATATTCAGTTCTTTAATCTGTAGAATAGTGTTAGAGATGCCTTAGGTCCAAATCCACTTCTAGATATCACTTTTGGGCTCTGTAAAATTGGAAATTCTAGAGAGATGAAAAAACCTGAAAAATCTCTTCATTAATCTATCTTCATGTGACCAAGTGAGACATAAAAATAGGAAGTACACAAAATTCAATCAAGTAAAGCTTTTCTACTAAGAGTACTCTACCTTTCTCTGATACAATACTTTTTCAGATTCCTTCATCTTCATGCTCAAATTTAACACACAAATTTCATGCGACAACTTTCTAGAGAGAGAATGTAAAAACTTATTGCTACAAAATTTTGCTGACATGATTAGAATATCCTAAACATAAGATTTCATTATTACCTACACATTTTTTTTCTTGGGAAAATCAATGTGGCATCTTACAATATATGTATATGTATATGTATACATATACATATACATATGTGTATATGTATATGTGTACATATACATATATGTATATATGTATTTGTATACATATACAAATATGTATATGTATATGTTTATCTCAAAAATGAGCTCTCTAGCTCCTTTTATAGTTTTCAAGTGAGTTTTGGCTAGTTTCAATCTAACTAATAGGCATAATTAAGAATTAGATTCTAAAACTAATTTGAGGGTTGAAACAGACTACAAGAATTATCAAATTTGAAAATATAGCTATCACGATGAAGGAGATGAGGAAGAGAGCTCACACACACACTATCACAAACAAAGAGAAGCACACACTTAGATTGAGGCAAAGAAGAATGATCTTCTTCTTCTTCTTCTTCTTCTTCTTCTTCTTCTTCTTCTTCTTCTTCTTCTTCTTCTTCTTCTTCTTCTTCTTCTTCTTCTTCTTCTTCTTCTTCTTCTTCTTCTTCTTCTTCTTCTATTACATAAAAAAGAATGTACAAGAATGACCTAAAAACAAGAATACAACTACTGCAATATATAAATACTAGTACATAAGGAAAAACCTAATGTCCACAAATGAGTGAGCTGGCAAGAAACAAATGTGCCATCACTCTGGGTAGATAAATCTACTAAAGCTCAATGAAGTGTCCCTGATATATACCGGCATGACCACTATACATGTCAGAGAAATGAAAAAGTGATACGTGTCATCTTGGATCATCACATGTTGAGCTTGATATCTCAACACTCCCCCTCAAGCTCAATGCCATGTCCTCTAATCCAAGCATCTTCTGAAACTTCTTCAGCTTCTCTGCTCCAAGTGCTTTAGTGAAAATATAAGCAATCTGCTCATCTGTTCTCACATAAACAAGATCAATATTACCTGCTAATACTTTCTCTCTGATGAAGTGATAATGTACCTCGATATGCTTTGTTCTAGCATGAAAAATAGGGTTCCGTTCTAATTGTATGCTGCTAAGATTATCACAATAGATGGTGATAGGCTTTTGCACTTCCACACCTGAATCTGCAAGTAGCATCTCCAACCATGATGCCTCACATGCTGCCATTGCAGCACCTCTATACTCAATCTCTGTACTCCACAAAGAAATAGTGGGTTGCTTCTTACTACTCCATGTAATAGCTGCACCTCCAAGTAAGAATAGAAAGCCACTAGTAGATCTTCTATCTAGAATACTACGAGCCCAGTCTGCATCGATGTATCCATGAACCTGCAAATCGACACAAGCTTCATAAAACAATGCATAATCCAAAGTAGCACTGACATAACGTAGAGTGCACCTCAGAGCATCCAAATGTGGCTTCCTTGGAACCTGCATAAACTGACTTTCAAGTCCAACAGTATAACTTAAATCAAGCCTTGTAATTATGAGATATATAAGACTTCCCACAATTTTCCTGTACATAGTAACATTTTCCAATGCTTCACTTGATGTAGTATCCAACTTCAAATTCTGATCTAATGGCATAGAAATTGGCTTACAATCAGCCATACCATACTTTTGCAGCATATCCAAGGCATATTTCCTTTGCGACAACCATATACTTGTTTCTGTATGTATAAACTCAATGCCCAAGAAGTAGTGCAGGACAACAAGATCTTTCATGTCAAATTCTTGCATAAGAATTTGCATTGCCTCTTTAATGCTTTCTTCATTATCACCACCTAGAATCAAGTCATCAAACACAAATAGCCACAATTGTGATGCCATCATCACCCTTCCTTGCATATAGTGAATGATCTGCATCACACATAGAAAACCCAATGGTGGTTAAGTAATCAGCAATCCTTGCATGCCATGCACGAGGTGCTTGCTTCAGCCCATACAAAGCCTTTTGCAACCTGCAAACATATTCTGGATGCTTTGAATCTTCATATCCTTGTGGCTCATCCATGTATACTTCTTCCTGTAACTCACCATGTAGAAAAGCATTCTTCACATCCATCTGATGCAATGTCCATCCTTTTGCTATAGCTAATGCAACAAGTGTTCTAACAGTAGAAATTTTAGCTACAGGGCTAATTTTTCCTCATAATCAATGCCATAATTTTGTGCATATCCTTTTGCTACCAAACATGCTTTATACCTACTTATGCAACCATCAGCATTGTGCTTTACGTTGTAAACACACTTGCAACCTATGGTTTTCTTCCCTTGTGGTGATGGAACCAGCTTCCATGTATCATTTCCATAAAGTGCAGCCATCTCCTCATCCATAGCTTTTTCCCAATCTACATTTCCAATTGCATCTTCAAAACAAGAAGGTTCAACATCTTGTATTACCTTTGTCATGTAGGCACAATGACGAGACATATAACTATCATATGTCAATTGTTGCACTGAATTCCGTATCCTCCAAGATCTTCTTGGTCTTGGGTCACTTCTCCTTGTATCATCTGCATGTGCCTTTCTTACTCTTGGAGTCTTCACAGAGGGCAATCCAAGTTCCTCATCAAGACTCTTTTCTGAACCGCTTGAATCTCCATCAACGTCTTCAAAACTTGCACATGTTTTATGACCAGCAAAAATCTTTTCTTTACCTTTCTTGGATGTATTTGATAAATTTACTGAACTGAAATTTCCAGGCAATCTTCCACTCCATGGATTTGAGTTGGAACTATTGCTTGGTGATGCATCTAGTCCACTCAAAGCTTGAGATTCTGCACTTGATTTGTCAGCATTTTCTTTGTCATTTGGTTCAAGATTCAATCCTTCTTTGGCATCTGCATAGAAGCTTGACATTTCATCAAATACTACATCTCTGCTCACCTTCAGATGTCGTGTGAGTGGGTTATAACATTTATATCCCTTTTGATCAAGGGAGTATCCAATGAAGACACACTTTTCTGCTTTTGGATCAAGCTTCATCCTCAATTCATCTGGAACATGTACATATGCAATACAGCCAAAAACTTTCAGATGTGATAAGTTTTGCTTTTTACCTGTAAACTTCTCTTCAGGTATAACTTGATGTATAGCAGTAGCCAGAGTTTTGTTCATGATGTATATAGTAGTATGAATAGCTTCTTTGCCCAATAATAATGAGGCATGTTCTTCTCAGCCATCAAGGCTCTTTCTATTTCTGCAATATATCTATTTTGCATTTAGTAATGCCATTCTGTTGTGGTGTGTACCTACATGAAAACTGACGTCGAATTCCATGATTTTTTAGAAAATTGCTAAACTCGTCTGACATGTATTCACCTTCTCCATCAGATCTTAATGTCGGAATATACTTCCCTATCTACTTTTCCACCATAGCCTTAAAAATCTGGAAGTGAGTGAACACCTCACTCTTTTCTTTCATGAAATATACCCAGACTTTTCATGTATGGTAATCAATGCAAGTAACGTAAAACCTACAACCGCCCATAGATGTGTTCTTTGCATGACCCCAAACATCTGTATGTACTATTTCTAGTATGTTCTCACCAACATGCTTGTCATGTGGAAATGATGCTCTTGATTGTTTTCCAAATTGACATGCTGCACATACCTTTTGCATCTCTGCAACCTTGAAATTTGGTAGTTCATGGACAATCTCCTTTGACTACATCAATTTCAGCCTTTGCAAGTTTGCATGTCCAATCCGTTTGTGCCAAATCTCTATATCAACAATGACTCCTGCACCTTTTGCAAACATGGCTACATTCATTTCAGGAATTTTCACATTTAAGGTAAACATCCTACCCACTTTGTTTCCTTGGGCAATCAATCTTCCATCTTGTTTGTATTCTTCTACATATAACCCATCAGCATTGAACCTGACTAATCCTTGGTCAACCATTTGTCCAATAGAAACCAAATTCTTTGTTATATTTGGAACATGCAGCACATCAGCAAGATGTTTTACCTTCTTGTCCTCCATGAACACCTAAATCAACATACCAGACATTATCATTCGATTTTGAAACACCAGTAGACATCATATGCATCATGTGATGTTGAACCATGAACAACTTCTCAAAATCATCTCCACTTGTGGATGCATAGTTGTTTTGCTACCTTCTGTTATTTTGATTCTTCAACCTGCAATCACGTTCAAAGTGTCCAAGCTTACCACAATTCTAGCATCCTTTATTGTCATTACTTGATTCATTTCTTTGGAAATTTTTGTGACCTCTTTGGCTCCCCCTGCCTTGAAACTATTGTTGACTATCGTTGACCTTGGTCTTGGTTACTGTTTCCTCTTCCACTTCTGATATCTCTACCTCTGCCTCTTCCTCTGCCAGACTAGAATAATTGCTCAGAACTGGGCTTTGCTTGGGAGTTTGAATCCTCACCAAGTTTCTTTTCTTGAATAATCAGCATGGATAGAAAATCAAAAAAATTCGTAATATTTTCTCTGGTCTGTATAGAATTTTTGAACTGCTTATATGCAGCTCCAAACCACGAAGGCACGCTTCCACCTTATCATCATCATCATCTACATTCACGCCAATAGATGCAAGTGACTCACATATGCTTTTGATTTTTAGGGTGTAGTCACTTACCGACATGCCCTTCTTCTCCAATGTATGCAGCTCATTCTTGAGTTGCAATTTATGTGCCTTTGTATTGGTGATTGCTCTCTAGTAACTACGGAGCGTTTTCATTCTCTCCTTCGATGTACTTCCAGTAGCCTTTTCCCATCAAGAAATTCTTCATTCTGAATCTCCAAGCATGGAAGTTGTTGTTGTCCAGCTTATCGCTCATAAGCTGACTCATTCCATCTGCGTTTGCGATTTTTTCAACAATTCACAACACTGCAAAACACTATAAGCAGCACTTCTGCTTGAACATTATCGCACTATGATGTGACAATTCAATCTCTGAAAAACACTGTTTTTGTGTATCAATAGTACATGGAATCACTTGAAATTCTAGATCTGGAATATATGAGTGTTGTCGAACAGGACGCAAGTTAGAGTTTTGCAAATTGACCAAGTCTTTTTGTAGGCCCCACCTTGCGGGCATGAAACAAAGGTCGAGATGGCTCCGAAACTCTGAGCAATCTACCTTCACACAAATTTTCGTGGCAATCTGAGGTCGTTTGTGAATTGCACTTTCTCCACGCCTTCTCGCATACTCTTCACTGTCTACCTTCTCCACGAGCTCTCTACAGCCATACTGGCTCTAATACCATGTCACGAGGAAGGAGATAAGGATCGAGCTCACACACACACACTCTCACAATCAAAGAGAAGCACACACTTAGATTGAGGCAAGGAACAATGATCTTCTTCTTCTTCTTCTTCTTCTTCTTCTTCTATTACATAAAAAAGAATGTACAAGAATGACCTAACAACAAGAATACAACTACACAATATATAAAGACTAGTACATAAGGAAAAACCAAATGTCCGCGAATGAGTCTATTTAAGCTCAATGAAGTATCGGTGACATAGACTGGCGTGACCACTATACATGTTAGAGAAATGAAAAGGTGATATGTGTCATCCTGGATCATCACATGTTGACTCGCTGATATCAACAATAGCGTCTACTTAAACTCCTCATGCTCAAGGACTCCTCAGTTTGCACAAAATGCAGCAAATATTTAAAATGAAAGGTTTTTGCAAAGTGTTAGTGATCAAATCATTATTTTACAACAAATCAGATATATAATAGAATTTGAATGGTAACACCTTCCTCTCGTGTGCTTCCACCTCTTCTATAGCTGCTTTGCTCACCACCTTCTGTTCTACTTGCTTGCCCTTGCTCATCAACAATATGTACATGCACATGTATATGTATATGTTTATGCATATGTATAAATGTAAGTGTAAGTGTAACTATAAGATTAAGGGTATGTGTATGCGTATGCGTATGCGTATGCGTATGCGTATGCGTATGCGTATGCGTATGCGTATGCGTATGCGTATGCGTATGCGTATGCGTATGCGTATGCGTATGCGTATGCGTATGCGTATGCGTATGCGTATGCGTATGCGTATGCGTATGCGTATGCGTATGCGTATGCGTATGCGTATGCGTATGCGTATGTGTATGTGTATGTGTATGGGCATGGGCAGCGTATGCGTATGGGCAGTGTATGCATATGCGTATGCGTATGCGTATGCGTATGCGTATGCGTATGCGTATGCGTATGCGTATGCGTATGCGTATGCGTATGCGTATGCGTATGCGTATGCGTATGCGTATGCGTATGCGTATGCGTATGCGTATGCGTATGCGTATCCGTATGCGTATGCGTATCCATATGCGTATGTGTATGGGTATGCATATGCATATGCGTATGCATATGCGTATGCATATGCGTATGCGTATGCGTATGCATATGTGTATGCATATGTGTACACGTATGCGTATGCATATGCGTATGTGTCTGCGTATGCGTCTGCATATGCGTCTACATATGCGTCTACGTCTGCGTATGCGTCTATGTCTGCATCTATGTATGTGTGTATGTGTCTACGTATGCGTCTGCGTCTGCATCTGTGTTTGCATCTGTGTTTGCATCTATGTCTGCATGTGTGTATGTGTGTCCGTGTCTGTGTATGTGTATGTGTATGTGTATGTGTATGTGTATGTGTATGTGTATGTGTATGTGTATGTGTATGTGTATGTGTATGTGTATGTGTATGTGTATGTGTATGTGTATGTGTATGTGTATGTGTATGTGTATGTGTATGTCTATGTCTATGTGTATGTCTATGTCTATGTGTATGTCTATGTCTATGTGTATGTCTATGCGTCTGCGTATGCGTCTATGTCTGCATCTATGTATGTGTGTATGTGTCTACGTATGCGTCTGCGTCTGCATCTGTGTTTGCATCTATGTCTGCATGTGTGTATGTGTGTCCGTGTCTGTGTATGTGTATGTGTATGTGTATGTGTATGTGTATGTGTATGTGTATGTGTATGTGTATGTGTATGTGTATGTGTATGTGTATGTGTATGTGTATGTGTATGTGTATGTGTATGTGTATGTGTATGTGTATGTGTATGTGTATGTGTATGTGTATGTGTATGTGTATGTGTATGTGTATGTGTATGTGTATGTGTATGTGTATGTGTATGTGTATGTGTATGTGTATGTGTATGTGTATGTGTATGTGTATGTGTATGTGTATGTGTATGTGTGTGTGTGTATGTCTATGTCTATGTCTATGTGTATGTCTATGCGTATGCGTATGCGTATGCGTATGCGTATGCGTATGCGTATGCGTATGCGTATGCGTATGCGTATGCGTATGCGTATGCGTATGCGCATGCATATGCGTAACTAAATGAGAATAGGAACTATTCTATAGAAGTCCTAGTTAAGGGGAGAGACCCTATTATGCAAAAGACAGCGTGTATGCGTATGCGTATGCGTATGCGTATGCGTATGCGTATGCGTATGCGTATGCGTATGCGTATGCGTATGCGTATGCGTATGCGTATGCGTATGCGTATGCGTATGCGTATGCGTATGCGTATGCGTATGCGTATGCGTATGCGTATGCGTATGCGTATGCGTATGCGTATGCGTATGCGTATGCGTATGCGTATGCGTATGCGTATGCGTATGCGTATGCGTATGCGTATGCGTGTGTATGCGTATGCATGTGTATGCATATGCGTATGTGTATATGTATGTGTATATGTGTATGTGTGTATGCGTATGCATATGCATATGTGTATGCATATGTGTATGTGTATGTGTATGTGTATGTGTATGTGTATGTGTATGTGTATGTGTATGTGTATGTGTATGTGTATGTGTATGTGTATGTGTATGTGTATGTGTATGTGTTTGTGTATGTGTATGTGTGTGTATGTGTATGTGTCTACGTGTGCGTCTGTGTGTGCATCATACACGTATGAGTACGCGTACACGTATGTGTAAGCATATGTGTATGCATATCTATATGCATATTTGTATGTGTATGTGTATCTCTTTGCATATGTGCATCTATATGGGTATCTGTATGTGTATGTGTATGTGTATGTGTATGTGTATGTGTATGTGTATGTGTATGTGTATGTGTATGTGTATGTGTATGTGTATGTGTATGTGTATGTGTATGTGTATGTGTATGTGTATGTGTATGTGTATGTGTATGTGTATGTGTATGTGTATGTGTATGTGTATGTGTATGTGCATGTGCATGTGCATGTGCATGTGCATGTGCATGTGCATGTGCATGTGCATGTGCATGTGCATGTGCATGTGCATGTGCATGTGCATGTGCATGTGCATGTGCATGTGCATGTGCATGTGCATGTGCATGTGCATGTGCATGTGCATGTGCATGTGCATGTGCATGTGCATGTTGCATGTGCATGTGCATGTTGCATGTTGCATGTGCATGTTGCATGTTGCATGTGCATGTGCATGTTGCATGTGCATGTGCATGTTGCATGTGCATGTGCATGTTGCATGTGCATGTGCATGTTGCATGTGCATGTTGCATGTGCATGTGCATGTGCATGTGCATGTGCATGTGCATGTGCATGTGCATGTCCATGTGCATGTGCATGTGCATGTGCATGTGCATGTGCATGTGCATGTGCATGTGCATGTGCATGTGCATGTGCATGTGCATGTATATGCATATGTATATGCATATGTATATGCATATGGATATGGATATGGATATGGATATGGATATGGATATGGATATGGATATGGATATGGATATGCATATGTATATGTATATGCATATGTATATGTATATATTGATGTATATGGATAAGATATGTATATGTATATGGATGAATTAAGTGATAGCTTGAAGAAGTGCCATCATTACTAGTAAGTTTGAACATATTCCAAATAAGCACCAATGCTTTTAGGACCATCCCATTTCAACATAATTTAAGAGAGTTTGTGTAGAAAGCTTCCAAATTTTTAAGGACAACATCACTATAGGTAGGTCACATCCTCATGGTTCCACGCCTTATAATCATGTTTCTTATTAACCAATACTAAGCTTAACCAGATTAGTACGAAAAACAAACATAAGTATGAAATTCTATAAGGTCTAACAACAAGATTGAACATTTTCAAAGTGCATTATCGTAATTTCTAGATATAAAACCATTGTATATATTGACTTTGCCTTAGGAAACATGGATATCCAAAATACCATAGTTCACAAATAGCTACTTATGAACCTCTCAACACTTCTTTGAGAGAATGGGAAAGTGCCATACTAGCGTTTATATTAACTAGTTCCACTTCATTCAATATTCAATAAGTGAAAGCTGAAAATTTTTCTCAATTAGTTACTTACAATAGGATTTAGGATAATAATGCAAAAGGGATACCTAAAACAAAGGAACTAATCTTTAATATTATCAATTATAAATGAAATGACCTGAATAAATAATCACTATTAGTAGTAGGCCTATTCTTATATATTGACTTTTTCATATAACTAGCAATATTCAATCAATCATTTGAAAACACCAAACAATAAGAATATTTGCTCGAGATGAAGGAATCATTATTTCCAGTACGGGATCAAAGGAACATGAGGATTTACCAATTTTATATATATATTATGAGGCTATTAAGTACTTGGTAATTCCCTATAACTTTTAGCAGGTTTTGCTAAGCTAATGGTTCATTAAATTTACCACTAAAACTATTGGAATAAATACATATTGACAAATATTTCTATAAATTTAAGAACCATCATCTTGTCATATCATTCTTCACCTAATTATTTTATAATCAAGTAAACAAGAAAAGAAACTATAAGATCAAAGTTCAAAGAAAATCTTTACTAGCATATCCTACTACAAAAAACTTTCAACCAAATCATTCCTAGAATTTTATTACTTAAATAATGATTATATATTGAGACTATCTTGAGGGACAAACTATAAAGAAGAACACCAAAAATAGCTTAAGGATTTAGAGATTAAATCAATGTGTATCACATGATTCACAAAACTACCAAGGAATCTAATTAACTAGGTATTTCTTGTGAATCTCTAGTCTAATTTTCCATACCCATTTTTTTCCCAGATCTAAATTGTGATAGACCAAGAATTCTATCGAGAAAATAAAAGCAAGAAAATAAAGTTGAGGGTTGATTAGAATTACCACAATATAGTTTATTCCAGACTATTTATTATTAAGGTTATTGTATCCTGATTATGTTTTGCTATTAGAAATACCCATATTATCTTCATATGATGGTCTGACCTCAATCCTTTGAAAAGCAATCCTAAAACTCTTCCCATTTGGATTAAGTTCCATTATCTCCCCCTTACATGGAATCAACGTGTTAGAGAAACAATGGAGTAATTATGAAAAGTTATAAAAATAATTGAAACCTCGTGAAACACTCCAAGATGGAATCCCGAAGTTCTTATTGAGATTAAACTCAAGGAAGAAACTAGAAACATTAATAAAACTTACTAATGGGTTGTGTAGTTGGCCATGTTCAAGATATTAGTTATAAAGACCTTCCTAATTCTTGATTTCACTATCACAAGAAGGGGCATTTTGTAAAAACAATAACAAAGGAAAATTCCAAAGATTTACCATGCAAAAAGATAGACGATGAAGGATTTACCAGTCTCATACAAAGAAACGAAAATTTCCTGAACAAGGACCCGATGGTTTAATGTTAGATATACTCAATACTCCACTCTCAAGTGACCACGAATGATCCATGGTTCTCCAAGTTGTAAGGCCCCCATTATGAGGAGAAATCATTATGAGAGCCTGAAAATTTGTGGGACTATGACTTCCAAGTTCGATGACATCTATGTGTGACCATTGATGGCAATAGATGTTCCTTTTTATCCTAGCCATAAGGTTAGGTAGGGCATAAACTTCTGAGCCATTTGGTTGCCATTCAAGGCAAAAATAGACACCTAGTGGCACCACCTGTTTTCCTTGTAAAACCTTAATGGGAGGAGTGCAGAGGAGGGGCTTGCCCCCTTTTGCAGGGTCTAGAGGATCTATCCCCCCAACCCTTAGGGCTCAGATGGTAGAGCTTCTGGTCATGTAGATATTGTAAGATTATATATTGCTTTAAGTATTTTGTTGCTCTCGACCACGTGTATCTATATCGACTCTCATTGTACAGCTATATACGCATAGCACATGTGAAGCACTTCACACCATAGTGCACAAGTAAGCCCTTCATTCTAGATTCTATCCAGATTGCCATCTAAGATCCATATTGGGATCACATGGATGGATAGCATCACCTTTATAACTACATTGCTCTTGGAAATTTGATATTTTGAGTTTGCTATCTCTCACTCCATGTCTCTCTTTGTCTATGTTTTTTCTCAACTCTATCTATTGGTCTATTTCAATGTGCTACTATTTATTATAGCTTAACCCTTTCCTATTTTGAGAAAAAGATATGAGGCATTGAGGATAGATGAATTCCCAAACCCATAAAATTTGAAAGACACTAAAAGAATTCTGGATAAGGTAAACAGACAAGAAATGGAACTTGATTCTTCCCTTCTCCCATCCACTCATGCCCTAGATGAAGACATTTACATGGATAACATATAATAAAAAAAAAAGTATTCTTATAACCACAAATTCCTCTTTTTAATGAGAATAGAGGGAAGAAAGTTATTAGGATATAACCTTCTCTAGTGATATTCATCATGTGACATTATTTTAAATGAAGATCTCATCATTTAGTTGCAAAATTTTTATGAACCTTAATAGATCTATAGTGCTTAAGAAAGCCTTTAAAGCCAATGGCCTCTTCCCCTCATCTATTTGTCTACAAGAAGTTAAAGTTGAGAATCAATGCCTGCTTTGGAACTTGGACATTTTTTATCCATTATGAGTAGTTTATCACTATTCACCCCTCTAGCATAGGGGGCACATGTATGGTTTTCATCCCAGATTGCAAGGGTTTATCACGCAATCCATTTTTGACCTTGACAATCAATGGATTGCCACTCACCTAAATCAAGTTTGTTCAATTTCCTCATGATCTCAATTTATGCAAGGAATGATCCACAAGCTAGGAAAAAATCTTTAGAAGGTATCTCAAATATCCAAGGTATAAGTATTCTTATGGGGGGCTATAACATGGTCATTGGTATTAGTGATATGTCTCAAGCAAAAGGCAATGTTTTCTCAAGGTCTGAAAAGTCTTAAGTTATTACCTCATGTAGTGGCTTCACTTGATCTAAGAATCATGCCAACTGTAATCTTAGATCTACTAGGCTTGATAAAGTTCTTGCATCTAAACATATTCTCTCCTGATTGTCCATCATTGAAGAGGGCTTGAGAATCATTCACATGTCAAATAACATCCCTATCATTGGACATAGCATGCCTATTAATCTTGGGGCTATAGCCAGATGGAATCATATTGACTCTCAACTTCTAAACTTTTCTAAGGTTCATCAAAGATATCAGAAATTACATTGACCACGTTGATGAGACCCCTATTCCTATTGAACACAAATGCTTAGACATTTGAAAATTTGCAATAAATTTTCTTTAAGGAACAAAGCATTCAATTGATCTGCATAGAAGAGGGAAGCTAGACTCTTTTGAGTACGTGGACAAAAGCTATGTAGGAAGGAAAATATTGAGAGTATGTAGTAATGAAACATAAGATTAGGATACTTGAATATATTGAAGCAAAGAATATTGCTTATTCTTCAAGAACATAGATTTTTGGCTACACTTCTCAAGAGATGGACAAGGCATGCTTATCAAGATGGTTATCCTACATGAAAGGTTTTTCATCTATATATTGTACTCTTTAGTAACCAAAGATTTAAAGTGCAAGGACCCATATTCTTGGAACATGCTTGGAATGCATGGCCATACCTGAAAGAAAATAGTGATCTTCCCTATACTTGGGAACATTAAATTAATGGCATTATCTAGTTTAACAAAGGATATAATCCCATCCCCCAGATCCATTACAAAATAGGGAATAAACTATTTAAGCAAGGCATAATTAAATTCAAAGACATTATGGATGATGATGGTTGTATAAAAGATTTCAACAATTACATGCTATAAACAATATCAGTAGTGGTGCTTACAAATCCTCTTGGACCATGTTTTTGGCTCCTCATAAAAGTAAACCCCTATTTATAATATATAAGATTGGTGGAATTTTCTTCTCAAGAACTTAGGAATCCTTAAATTTCAAAGCCTTGCAAGCAGTCTCAACAAAAAATGACTTAGAAGTTGGAATAAAAGCCAATGGATATACAAGTTTTGTAGATTCTAGTTTATTTCCAATTTAGAAAAAGAAGTGATCCTCCTATGCTTGATCCTCCACAAGACAATTTGGTCTAGGGAAATATTTTTTAATAATTAAAAAAGAGAACTTTACTTAGCAAGATTTGAGTATTGACCTCCTTTTTCATTGTATTCATTCCCAATTCTACTTGCTATGGCTACACAACTATTGGATCAATTTCCATCCTCTCCCCTTTGCTTCAAGTGAAGCCTTCTTGGGAGTCGCTAAAGGAGTTGATATTATGCTCTCCAATCTTCTCGAGTCTAGGATCTTCTATTTAATTTGGCTAGAAAGAAAATGAAAGATAAATTGGGTTGGTTAATCTTATTCTTTTCTTATTATTGAACTAACTAATAGATTATACATGAAGTGTTTAGACAAAGACAAACATTCCTTTTATGTAATAGAAGAGGAAGAAAAAGATCATTCTTCTTTGACCTCAATCTATGTGTGCTCCTCTTTGATTGTGAGAGTATGTGTGTGACTCTCTTCCTTATCTCCTTCCTCATGACATGGAATCAGAGCCAGTGTGGCTATAGAGAGCTCGTGGAGAAGGCCAATGGTGAAGAGTACGCGAGAAGGCGTGGAGAAAGCACGATTCATAAACGAACTCAGATTGCTATGAAAATTGGCGTGAAGGTAGAAGGCCTCAAAATATTTTCGTGAGTTATCCCTTTAGGCCCTTTAGGGTCACTCTGTTTTTGTCAAATTTTTGTTTCGAAGCCATCTCGACCTCCATTTTGAGCCCTCAAGGTGGGACCCACAAAAGAACTAGGTCGATTTGTAGAATTCTAACTTCTGTCTTGTTCGGCAACACTCATATATTCCACATCCAAAATTTCAAGCAATTCCATGTACTGTTGGTACACGAAAATTGTGTTTTTCCTAGATCAAACTGTCACATCATAGTGTGATAGTGTTCAAGCAAAAATACTACTTGTAGTGTTTTTGCAGTGTTGTGAATTGCTACAAAAATGGCAAATGTAGATGGAATGAGTAAGCTTATGAGCAATAAGCTGGAGAAGAACAATTTCCATGCTTGGAGATTGAGAATGATAAATTTCCTGATGGGAAAAGGCTACTAGAAGTACATCAAAGGAGAGAATGAAAATGCTCCATATGTACTAGAGAGGAATCGGATTGCGGACCAGTTCAGAGCATATGAGGAATGGAATCAAGGAGCATGAAAGGTCATGTATTGGCTATCTGTTAGCATACATGATAGCATGATTGGGCACATACAGGATGTGAAGACTCCGAAAGAGGCTTGGAATAGCTTGGTCACATTGTATGCGACCGATATAAGGGCACGAAAATTGCAACTCAAGAATGAGCCGCATATATTGAAGAAAAAGGGCATGTCGGTAAGTGACTACACCTTGAAAATCAAAAGCATATGTGAGACACTTGCATCTATTGGCGTAAATGTAGATGATGATAGTGATGATAAGGTGGATGTGTGCCTTCATGGTTCAGGAGCTGCATATAAGCAGTTAAGAACATCCATTTAGACCACAGAAAATATTTTGAATTTTGTTGATCTAGTGTCCATGTTGATTATTGAAGAGAAGAATCTTGGTGAGGAATAGAACTCCTAAGGAAAACCTAGTTTTGAGCAGGTATTCTACTTTGGCAGAGGAAGAGGTAGAGGTAGAGGATTGGAGAGTGGAAGAAGACACAATAACCAAGACCAAGGTCAACAACCAAATCATGCAAGAAGAAGAGGACATTTTCGAGGTAGGGGGAGCCAAAGAGGTCACAAAAATTTCCAAAGAAGTGATTCAGGTAATGACAATAAAGGATGCTAGAATTGTGGTAAACTTGGATACTTTGAACGTGATTGCGGGCTAAAGAATGAAAATAACAAAAGGCAGCAAAACAACTATGCATCCACAAGTGCAAATGATTCTGAGAAGCTATTCATGCTTCAACATCATATGATGAATACGATATTTGCTGATATTTTGAAATAGAATGATAATGTTTAGTATGTTGATTCAAGTGCTTCAAATCACATGACTAGTCATGCAGAATGGTTTAGCAGTTTGCAAAAATTACCAATTGAAGGTTGGGAAGATAAAGCATCTTGTTGATGTGTTGCATGTTCCAAATATAACAAAGAATCTAGTTTCTGTTGGACCAGTGTTTGACCACGGATTACAAGTTAGGTTCAATGTTGATGGGTTGTATGTAGAAGAGTACAAACAAGAT
>CM035409.1:98177529-98192529 GCA_020310875.1 Ceratopteris richardii
AACACTCCTATTATTTAGGAATTGAACTTTTGAACTTCAAAGTAACTTGGAAGTAAAGAAAATAATTTCACAGTAACTGAATCATAGAATCCATTCACACCAATGGCTTATGTTATAGGTCAAAACAAGAGCAAAAGTATAACACTTTTTAACCATTCACAAAATAGGATAATCAATGGTTTGATTAAATTTGTACTTGAGGTAAAATCCTGTAACCTTTGAAAATAACAAACAAAAATTTAAGGCACCAAAATTAAATTAACTAAATAAAACATCATATTGTGAGGGAGGGGAGCTCACGTTTCATGATTACCTATAGCAATAATAGTATCAAAAACGAATTCTAACCAGTAAGATTAACAGTATCAAGAACGAATTTTTACCAATAAGATATCATAAAATACTAGTTCCTACTCCTAAAAAATGGTAAATCCCAAAATACTATTATGATGTAGAAAACACATTGCATACTATGCATTTCTTTTTCAGATAGAAGAAACACTCCTTCGAATGTTGTATCAATAGCAAGAAGAAGAAAATAACTTAGTATATTGAAACCACAATAGGAATGGAGCCACAAACAAGAAAAATTATCAAGATCATTGGGCCTTCAAGCCCATGTGACTACAAAGATTCACTAATCCATACGGTCGGTCAATGCAAGAAAAACGTATATGCAGATATACTGACACGATGGGGATGAAATGCATGAAGAGAGGATATTAACTTCCAATTAACAAGCCTGTATTACTACCCATTAAATGGAGTGTTGAGTTGCTTGTTTAACCAAACCAAAACTACGATGTTGAGGATATCATTCATATTGAAAATTATTTGGTTTGAAGAGTGAATATGTAGTGGAACGAATCATAAAATTTATCCGTGATAAGTCAAATTATACAATTTGTAGTGGGCTAGACCACTCACATAGACCTTTTTGTTGCTTGGGAACTTTTATAAGCTTGTAAAGGAAATTACTTGAATAAATAACCATTGTCAGTACTAGGCATATTCTTACATATTGACTTTCTCATATAACAATATTCAATTCATCAATTTCAAAAGACCCAAAAACAAAAGTATTAATTGACGATGAAGGACTCATCGTTTCCTCCTCAGGGATCAAAGAAACATGAGCATTTATCAATTGTTCATACTCTTTATGAGGCAATTAAGTACTTGCTACTTCCCTATAATAAAGGTCCTTCATCAGCAAAACTTGGGCTATTAGGAATACCCAAGTTATCTTCTTCGTATGGCCCAGGGACTTCAATCCTTTGACAAATGGTCCTACAAATCTTCCCATTTGGATTGAGTTCCTCGCTGAAATCATTGTGTTAGAGAAATAGCAATACAAATCGAAAAAGTTATCAAAATAAAAGAAATCGTGCAAATCAATCCAAGATGGAATCCTGAAGTTCCTGTTGAGATAAACCTCGAGGGAGAACTAGAAATACAAATAGAGCTCACTGATGAGCTAAGTGTAGTTGAACATGTTCAAGACATTACTTGTAAACACCTTCCTAATTCTTGATTTTACCATCACAAGAAGGTGCATTTTGCAAAACATTTCTTAGCAAGATCGGGAAAGCCCAAAGAGTCACCTTAGAAAAAGACAAAGGAGGAAGGATTTACCATTGTCATAAGAAAAAAATCAATCCTATCATCCTTCAACTTTGGAAGAATGTCATTTTTTGGAAATGTATGCATGTGTTTATCAACCAAGGGGTCATAAGTTTCATTCATAAGAGAGGTGCAAAAGATTTGCTAGATGATTGGAGATCGATTAATTTTCTTAACACTCTATATAAAGTGTTGCTAAATGTATCCAAACGGGATCATTCCTATTGTGAATTAGATCATTCTTCAAAAATCAAAAGATTTTATATTTCGAATGCAACACCTTCAATTCAATGGTATTTACCTTCTTTTATGCCCATGTTTATGCCTAAGGAAGAACACTTGGATGGCCAAAACTATAATCTATGAAGAGATATTATGTGTGCATATTTGTACATAAATCTTCTCCATGTTAGATAGGATTTTAGAGTCTTGGAATATTTGGAATATCAAGGACAAAAGAGCATTACGTCGAATTCTTCTAGCATGTGATAAATTAACAAAGGGTCACATACTACCTCTAAGACTTCAAAAGAAGCTTCGAATACACTTGCAAGTCTATATGAAGATAAAACACTTTAGAGGCCGAGATTCATAATCTTACTATCCGTCCTCATGATACCACAAAAGTGATTGCACAGTTTGAAGATTATCAAAGAAAGTTAGTACTTTGAGGACAAAATATATCAAGTGAAGATATCGCAATTAGACTGCTTAACAAGCTTCCAAGGTCCTATGAAACATTTGTAGCCACTTTGTACAATAGAGATCAAGAACTTATTTAGGAAGAGGTTAGAAGACTTTTGCTTCTCCATGACTCTAGGCAAAAGACTCCCGCTACACAAGAAACAACTATGAAGTCCAATGCTACCTTCCATAAAACTAAAGGTCAAAAAGGCACTCAAGAATCTAAGAACAAGGGTGAGAAGAAGTTTACTTGCAACTTTTGTAGCAAACCTAGACACATAGAAGAGTATTGCTTCAAGAAGAAGAACAAGGATAAATCCAAGTCTACTCCAAAGACCGAGCATCAATCTCACTTCACAAGTGAAGACTTGTTTCTTACCACTGAGCACAAGGCACTTGTAGCATCCCCTCCTAGCAAAGAATGGATTTTCGATAGTGGGGCTTCATCACATATATGCAATGAAAAAGATGAGTTTCATGAGTTTCAAGAGCACAAAGGTCAAGTTTATCTTGGAGATAACAAGTGCATTGAGATCCAAGGAAGAGGAAAAGTTCAATCATAAACTCAGAAGGTGAGACCAAGTCACTCAAGGATGTTCTTTATGTACAATCTTGGAGATAACAAGTGCATTGAGATCCAAGGAAGAGGAAAAGTTCAATCATAAACTCAGAAGGTGAGACCAAGTCACTCAAGGATGTTCTTTATGTACCAAGCCTTTGTAAGAACCTTCTCTCACTCAAGGCCATTAATAAGTGCAACATGATAGAGCAATTTGATAACGAAAAAGTTCAAGTCATTGATCAAGAATCCAAAGAAGTGATAGCTCAAGGATTTGACGATAAAGGTCTCTACAAGCTTTCAAGTTTCATAGCCAAGGACTCAAGCTTTAGCTTGTGGCATTTCAGATTCCGACACACCTCTTGCCTAGCTAAGATCTCTTCAAGTCATCTTGTCAAGGGTTTACCTAGGATCACATAAGTGGAATAGAATTGCCAAGCATGTGCTAAGCAAAAAATTACCCCTTTGCCTATGGAAGCATCCATATCTTCATCCAAACCCTTAGCATTAGTCCATGCCGATCTTTGTGGACCTATGCATACACCTTCTCTAAGTGGGTCAATTTACTTTTTCTTGATAGTAGATGACTTCACTAGATACACTTGGATTTATCCACTAAAGCATAAAGAGGATGCACTTTCCAAGTTCAAGGAGAGGACACTGATAATTCAAGAAGACTTTCCAAGTTCTTTGAAGACCATCCAATCAGATGGAGATAATGGCTTTGTTAACCATAACTTCTCGAAGTATTTGAAGAAACAAGGTATTAAGTACCAAGAAACTAAGGATACTCAGCAAGGCATTGCTTTACGAAAAGATCCAAAATGTGATCCACATGGCCAAGACTATGCTTCATCAAAAGCAACTTCTACTAAAGTTTTGGGATGAAGCTATTCAGACAGTAGTGCATATTCTTAACAGAGGGTTCTCGCATGTTTTGAACCCAGACTCCATTTGAGGCTTACATTCAGAAGAAGCCAAGTGTGAGATATTTCAAAGTCTTTGATAGTGATTCCTATATGCAAGGCCATGATGAGACCGACCTAAACAATACATTTTCGTCCATTACAATGACCGTTAGAAGGCATATAAACTCTACGATCCAAAGATTTACTCAGTTACAGTTACCAGTAACTCCACTTTCGATGAATAATCTAAGTGTTCATCTCTTATGGATTCTTCTAAGGATCCATTTCCTCTTTAGAGGGGGATCATTCCACTACATGACAGTCACACTATGTGGAGCATGCTCTCTTTGTACATGAATTTCGAGATCATGGTACAATTTTTTAGCATAAGAACTCAACGATACAGTCTTAGATTATACCACAGATGGCTACACCTCCCATCATACCATCAAAGGTTTACATTTTCCCTCAGCTTCAATTGGGCATTACTCCAAGATCAATGACTCATCATTTTCCATTCATATCCTCGAGAGTCCACTTACCTCGTCTATAACAGCATTCTAAGCATGCACACTTACCTCGTCTACAACAGCATTCCAAGCATGCAATGTTTCATTCATGGATTCCAACATCTTTCCATTGTACATGACCTTCAAGATCATGGTACATTTTTTTAGCATGAGAACTCAACAATACAGTCTTAGATTACACCACATATGGCTACACCTCCCATCATACCATTAAAGGTTTACATTTTCCCTCAGCTTCAATTGGGCATTACTCCAAGATCAGTGACTCATCATTTGCCATTCATATCTTTGAGAGTCCACTTACCTCGTCTACGACAACATTCTAAGCATGAATTGTTTCATTCATGGAGTCCAACATCTTTCCATTATCCACAAGATACTCTTGCATCTACTTGGATACATCACTCGATTGGATCCTTTTTTGATCCATCCTCTCGGTACATAGGGGGCTTTCATGGTCCTACCGACAAATGTACTACTGTCATTATGATTTCATGCTTCATGTTTTACATTTCATTCTTGCAAGACCTACTTCTTGGCGATACACATCTCATGGTGAATATTGTCAAAGCTTTGGAGGTTCCCACATACCACATGGAGTCATCCTATCTATCATGCATGGAAGTTATCTGGTCCAGTGAGATCTTGATATGTTCTTGTACCTCGTTGAGGGCATGCCTATGAAGCATTCGCTTGATCCATTTGATGGACATCTTATAAAGTACCTAGGGATAAAACATCATCGATCCTACTTGGGGGCTAAGGATTTCCACATGGAGACTTTCTTTTTGGAGCTCGCGTTGTTGCTGCTACATTCATGGTGGATCTTTCTCTCATACCCTAGCAACCTCCATACTCATAAAATGGAGTTGCAGAGGGGGTGTTGAGAATATGAGAGTGCATCTCCCTTTTGTATCTAAGAGACACTCCATTTCCATTTCCATCTCATTTCCATTTTATATTATATCCTTTTGTATTTGGGTACCTTGCCATTTTCTTCTACCTGTGTATTCATTCTCCTTCAAGTGGAATTATCCCACATATGATATACTTTGGTGAGCCCACTCCAACTCTATATAAGGAGGGTCTCTCACCCATTTGTACTTAGAAGCTTGAAGAGCCTACTCCATGCTTTTGGCAATCTCACTCTAAACCATGTGAGTTTTCCCATTTCATGGTCTAGTCACTTTTGAGTCTCACACTCTTTCATTTTGTGAGTACACTCTTCTTTTCATTTTGCTTCCGCCCATATACTCTCTACATAAAAAACAAATACAAGTTCCACTTCTTTGAATGCTCAAGCAATATATCTTGCAACATCTTCAATAGTAATTTATTCATACTCTCCACCAAAGCATTAGCTCAAGGGTAGTAAGGAGAACTCAATTTACACTGAATTCGAACACTTTGAAATGTATTTAATCAGATAATTTAGAAAATGAGTACCACATTGATACTAGCTCTAGAGGAATTTCATCGCATTAAAATAATTCTCTCAAAAGGACCATCACTACATCCTTACTATAGCATGCTTAACTGGTCACGCTTCCACCCATCTAAGTGTGTAATTTGAGCATGTCAAGATAAAAATTTATCCCAAATTAGATGGGAGGTAAACTGGATTGTTGAAGTCTTGTCCCCAATTTTGAAATGGCTATAAGGGCAAGACTGGATATAGTTGAAATCCATGGATGCCATGAGGTTCACCTCTCTACTGCAAACTATCACATCTTCAAACAAAACAACAAATATTCAAATTGAGAGTTGTATGTTTTTCTCAATCTAAAAATTCCCTTTCACCTACATGAGACACAAAGGTTTGATATAGGAATGTAATCTTTGAAAATTGTATCTAAAAATGCTCCAAAGGGTTTAAAGATCTCCTTTCGAGCTTGAATACTTCCAACTTAAAGATCACTCATCGAGACTTACAACAAGAATCTAGTAATTCATAGTAGCTAATGGTTATTATATCCTACCAATTGTCATCATACCTTATCAATTAAGTCATATGACAAAGTATCATGTACGTAACAACAAAATTAGTCTCAAGTATCACTATCAATAAGCAACATGGCAAATCAGCTTACTAAAATTTTAATGTCGGATTTGTCAGGGGAGCACTAAATTGTGCTCTAACTAGATTAGACAAGTTTTCGGAATTATGCTTTTAATTACAAGAACACCTTTGTAGGGAGAACAATACAAGAATATATAACTGATACAAGACGTCCCACAACCCGGGACCGTTAGGTATGGAAAATTGGACTAGATATGATATAGAAGATCCCACAACCCGAGACCGTAGGTACGAAACAAGATATCTCAATTACAAGAATTCCCTTCAGGGATATGAACTAGATACAAGAAATAACTTGACAAGATCTCATACTACGAGATTACAAGAGGACAAGGCTAGATGTCCAAGATCTAGACTAGAACAAGGAAAAAGATAGGAACTAGAATTGGAACTTGAAGAGTACTTACTTGGCAGTCACGACTCCTTGAGCTCCCAAGACTGGCATTGGCAAGACTGAGAATGAATGTGGTCGACCCCTCCTTATATAGTTTTCCCAAGAGTGGTTCAAGGGCGGTTACGAGTTGATGATGTCATCAACTAGAAACAAGACCTCTGAGTGTCAGAATTTCGCAAATAGACAGTCGATCTTAGGGTTTTGGCATGTTTCGGATGCATTGGAAGCATTGGTTTCTCCAAATTCTGAACCAATCATGAGATATACAAAGTGACATGAAATCTAACGTTCAAGAAGGTTTCCTTTGTGTCCATGACAAGACTGTCTGTGTTTCCAGGATCCATAAATAGAACTTGAGGAAAAGCATCAATCAATATTCTAAAGTTCAAAGTTCACAAGGTTAGTATATGTCTGAATTTATTGCAACAAACATCAATAGTTGTGGTTTAAAATATAACAAAGCAGTGATCAATAGTATCGATGCTTTGTGATTGAAAGGAGCCCCAAAAAAGCTTTGTCAACATTGTACAGAAATAAAATGAGGTAGAATGACGTTCGTGTTCTTAAGAACCCTAAAAAAAAACATGAGGCTTCCGTACTACCATTCAAAGTTTAAAACATGTTGGAGATAGACGTCTGCAAAAGCACGCGAACAGCACAAGGAAGGAGAAGAAGCTTGGAGCACAACACACAATAGTGAATGTATTACTAGAGAATGTACAAAGATAAGTAGCGTATTAGGGCAATAGGCGTATATACAAGCTAGGGGAAAAAAACCTCCTAAAGAGGGAAAAAAGTGCCCCGATGGTCCTAGTGTGTTCACACACATCACTACCTAAATATATCAACAAATCCCCCTTGGGAGTGATGCAGTGAACAAGGAGCTAGCACTCATGTATAAGGAAGTGCCAAGCTATGTGGAAATCACTCCACAAAAGGAAGTAAGCCCAAAGCTTTGCGGAAAGCTTCAAACTTCTCCGTAGGCAGAGCCTTCGTGAAAAGGTCTTCAATGTTCTCCTACGTGGGCACATATGCCAAGCTGATCTCCCCAACAGAGAACCTCTCCCTGACATAGTGATAGTGCACCTCAATGTGCTTAGTGCGAGCATGGAACACAGGGTTCCTCGCAACTGCCAATGCGCTCTAACTATCAGTGAAGTGTTGCCAGAAGACTGACGAACACCCAAATCAACCATAAGGCGTCTGAGCCACACACACTCAATAGTGGCTGTGAAAGCTTCCCTATACTCAACCTCACAACTAGAAGTGGCCACAGTAAGTTGCTTCTTGCTCAACCAAGATATACATGAGCTACCAAGCATGAAGCAAAAGCCACTAGTGGACACACGAGTGTCATAGCAACCAGCCAAATCAGAGTCAAAATAAGCATGCAAATCTCGTGATAGTGATCCTCCCTTGCGATAAAACAACCCAAGTAGCCGCGTACCACTCAAGTAGCGAAAGATGCACTTAACCGCCTGCCAATGCTTGACTCCTGGGTAATGCATAAACCTGCTCGTCTGTGAGACAGCAAACTGAATATCTGGCCGAGTAATGCATAAGTAAATCAAGCATCCAACAGCCTGCTAATAGAGAACAGCATCAAATACATCTCTAGCATCATGAAGACTCAATCGTAAACATGTCTCCATAGGAGTGGCAATAGGCTTACAGTCTTCAAGGCCAAAACGCTGCAATAATGTGTCAATATCTTTTGTTTGACACAAAACCATTCCACCATCAACTTGCATAAACTAAATGCCCAAATAGTGATGTAAATGCCCTAAATCAGACATCTCAAATGAGGCATGCAAATCAGGCTTAAAATCAGCAATATGCTTCTCAATAGGACCAGTGACCAGCATGTCATCAACATAGATAACAATGATCAGAAGCACATCATTAGCACGCTTAACATATAAGGTGCTTTCAGTTGGACTGTTCTCAAAACCATGTGCAATCATATAGGAATGTATCTTCTCATACCAAGCACGTGGTGCTTGCTTTAAACCATATAATGCCTTCTTTAACCTGCACACCTGGTTTTCATTCCCTTTCTGCACAAAGCCACGGGGCTAAAAAACATACACTTCTTCATGCAAGCCACCATTCAGAAATGCAGTTTTAATGTCCAACTGATGTACATTCCCACCATGATGGGCTGCAAGTGCACAAATGCTCCGAACAGTAGTCATACGGCATGTTGGTGCAAAGGTCTCATCAAAATCAATGCCTCTTTCTTATGCATAACCCTTTGCAACAAGCTTAGCCTTATACCTATCAACTGTTCCATCAAGCTTATGCTTCAGCTTGTAAACCCACTTAGTGCCAATGGCCTTCTTGCCAAGAGGCAAGTCACACAAAGATCAAGTACCATTCTTCATTATAGCATCATATTCAGATTGCATAGCAGCCATCCAATTTTCTAAAATTTGTGCTTCATCAAACAAAACAGGCTCATTCTCATCACAGAGACTAGATGCAGCCATAGCATAGCAATATGATGCAAAAGAGGCACTACGAGAGCCTGAACAAGTATGATATGATAGAGGTGCATCTAATTTGCTATCACGCAAAGTCTGCACCAATCATTCTGTCATAGTTTCTGCCTCCTCAATATCAGCTCTCTCATCAACTAGTGCATCATGTAAATTTGCATCAGAAATGGAATGATCTACATCATCACATGAAACCTGCAAAGGCTGAGAAGTTGCCTCATTGGGACCAGCACTAGACTTTCCACCTGCAAAAAGAGGCAGCAAAGTATCATACATGTCTTTGGAGCTAAGAGATGTCTCCTTAATACATGAAAGCAATGGCTGAACATCACGACTAACCAAAATGCGTTTAGTGTGTGGATGATACAGACGATAGCCTTTACTTTTCAAAATTGTACCCAACAAAAATACATTTTACTGCTTTATCATCCAATTTTCTACGATGTTGTTCAGGCACTAATGCATATGCCAAACAATCAAAAACACACAAATGAGCAACAGATGGCTTGCGGTCATGCCAAACCTCATATGGAGTGATAGACTGCAGCGCTTTAGTGGGACACATATTAAGTACATATGTTGCACACATGACAACCTCAAGCCAAAAACTGTGGTAAAGCCTGACTCTTGACCATACACGTCGCTATCTTCATGAGTGACCTGTTCTTTCGTTCAGCAACTCCATTCTGTTGAGGTGTATACAACATTGTACACTAGTATTTTATCCACGTTCAGCCAGAAATGCATTAAAATCAAAAGACATATATTCCCTCCCTCGATCAGAACGGAGGGTGCCAATTTTACATGCTGACAGATTTTTAGCTAAAACCAAAAACTATTTGAAGCACATGAACACTTCGGACTTTGCTTTCAATGGATATACCCATGCATGCCTAGAAAAATCATCAATGAAAGTCACGAAGTAAAGATAATTTCCAAATGAAGGTGTCTGCATAGGACCACAGACATCACTATGTACAAGCTGCAATTTCTGAGTAGCCCGAACTCAACTATCTTTTGGAAAGGAAGAACGCTGCATTTTTCTCAAAATACAGCCTTCACAAACATGTTTTCTAGGTGCCTCAAGTTTGGGCAAAGAGCACACCATTTCATATTTCTACAATCACGAGCCTCATTCCTAGCTTGGTACAATGTGGTAAGTGTATCCCAAGCATCCTTAGCTGTCCTACAAGAGCGAATGTGAGGAATAATGGCACGTTTGACAGATAAAGCTATCAATGCATGTGCCTGGGCATCTCTGCCATCCTAACGAATCTGCTCTGCAGTAGGTGCAGCAAAAACTGTAGCGCGAACAAGAATATGCAGAATATCATCATCTTCGACACCTTCTGCATTAGCTTCAGTACCTGCTACTGTAACACTTGTAGGTGTGGTAGGACGTTTTTCAACACCCTACACAATGTTCCACAGTCCTTTTGCAATCAATACATGTCGCATCATATAAGCCCACAACGGGTAGTTGGTACCATCCAACTTATCCTCAACAACCAACATACAAAATACATCACTGCTTTCAGCCATGGCCGGTGACTAAAATACCTTGATGCAGAAAATTGATTGTATCTCAAAAAGTTGAACCGAACTACCCAGACGAGTTATGCTAAACCTGTAGCAGACTTCGAGACGCTTATACTGGCGAACAAAAACTGGTATATAACTTTGGCACAAAAAGACGAAATAACCTGCACAAGCGCTACGATAGTGCGTTCGGAGGCCGAAACGAGCTCAGATCGCAATTTCGGCACCACATAGCGAAGCTGATTTGATCTGGAAAACACGCTGAGTATGCTCACCAAAATTCATGTGATTTTGAGACTACAACCGGAGGAGTGTCGACGGCGTCCTAGATGAAGCGACGACCTGCTCTGATACCAATTGTTGGAGATAGACGTCTGCGGAAACACGCGAACAGCACAAGGAAGGAGAAGAAGCTTGGAGACACACAATAGTGAATGTATTACTAGAGAATGTACAAAGATAAGTAGTCGATTAGGGCAATAGGCATATATACAAGCCAAGGGAAAAAAACCTCTTAAAGAGGGAAAAGCGTACCCCAGCAGTCCTAGTGTGTTCACACACATCACTACCTAAATATATCAACAAAACCTCAAGATGGACCTAGGTATATCCGAAGTATTTAGGCAATTAATTCAAAAGAACCTCCATAATCCAATAATGATGTATTTCTATGGATGCAAAAATAAGGAACTATGTAAGGGACCAGCATGACTACCAATAGTCTCTAAATAGTGAGTTCCGCGAGAGCAATAAACAAAAAATTATGAACCCAAGCAAATCATAAAATTAGATTTATCAAAATTACCCATACTAATGAGCTTAAACAATATCTTAGTTCATTATGCTGCTTCATCCTCATCTTAGTTAGGAACTCAAGCTTTGGATTTCAAAAAAACAATTCGCAATAATTGATAGCAAAACCATTCACACCAATAACTTAAGTAATGGGTCAAAAACAAAACAATTATAGACCATTTTAAACCATATAGAAACAAAGATGACCAATGGATTTTTTCAATCTATTTTTGAAGTGGAATCCAATCATCTTTGAAATTAACAAACAAATTTTAAGACACTGAAATTGAATTAACTAAAAAAATCTTTATATAAAAAGGGGAGCATAGGTTTCATGATTACCTATAGCAATAATAGTATAAAGAACAACACTTATACCCGTAAGATACCATAAAGCACTAGGTCCTACTACTAAATAAATGGTAAATAACAAAATACACAGTGATTAGAAACCAAACCATACTACTATGAGGTAGAAAACACCTTGCATACTATGCATTTCCTTTTCAGACGGCCAAATCGGTGTGACTACAAAGAGAGGGCGAAGCGGTTACTCCATGCTGTCAATCAATGCAAATACACCGTCACGATGGTGATGAAATGCATGAAGAGTGTATATCAACTCTCAATTAACACGCCCATGTGACTACCCATTAAAAGCGGTATTGGGTTGAGTGTCTTATCTAATTAGAACTAGAACATTGACGATATCAACTAAATTATAAACTAAGCAGTTTCAAGAGTGAATACGTATCAGAACCAATCATGTAAGTCATCCATGATAAACTAATTCTACAATTTGTATTGGGATAGACCACTCAGAATTAGACAGCAAAAGTATTAGGAATTGGGAGAGGACTTTCAAGTGACCATATAAATATAGAGATGGATTATAGGCCGTCCATTAAAAAATTTCCAGAAATGAAGGGGGCATAGAATTTAAATCGAGAAGCTTTTACGTCAACAAAAGACTGAGGTTAGCAAAAATACAAAAGGCAAAATGTAGCTCCCTTGAGGGGACCCTTGAGCTCCTCTGAGGAGGCGAGACCACTTCCTTTTGCTCAAGCTTGCAATCCTTTTTCCAAACCAATGTAAGGATGATGATCACCTTCACTTTTCTCTCTCTACTAGCATCATACAAGAGGATCGCCCAAATTAGAATGACAAGCACAAATTCTAACTTTCTCTCTATCTTCAAGGATCCTTGAAATTTAAGAAAAAATCATAAGCTCTTGTGTCTATGTCTCTCTATCCATGCATTTTTCCTCTTGTTCCCCAATTAAAAGGTGTCTAGAATCCTCTAGTGTGACATGTAACCACCATGCACACCGACTTTACCTCGTAAAGTGTGAAACTTAGGCTAACCATGAGCTAGGGGCCTTGACTACTAGCCATTTTAACATTCAAACATAATAATGGCCTACTTGGATGAATGACTAATAGATAGTATAGTTCCACTTGAATCCTATCTCAAAATTTATTGATGTTTTATCCTTTGTGGTAGCATGTATTTGGATCCGTTTTCTCAATGATTTGCTATCCCACCAAGCATAAACATGCGTCCAATCTAGTCAACCATGTTAAGTCTAATTACCTTATTATATCTGAGCTCATAGTCAAACTCTTGAAGGATCCTTTTATGTATGTATGCATGCATGAATGCATGCTTGCATGCATGCTTGCATGCATGAATACATCTATGCAAGTATGCAAGTGTGCATGTGCATGTGTCCGTGTGTGCGATGCATGCATGTATACATGTATGTATGTATGTATGTATGCATGCAAATGCATGTGCGTATTCACGTTTATATCTTCACATAAATACAACATCCTTTCTTTTTAGAAAATTGTCATCAGAGGCTTAAATATTGAATAATTAAAGATAAATCATCTTGTTGGAGTATTTTCCTCATTACATGGCAACAGACTTGCGTTGGGGGACTCACCTGGGATTAAAGAGGCAAAGTATTCAAACAGTCGAAAGAGAGAGAAGAACCAACATAATACGCATAAATTATTAAGACTACCTTTGCGACCATTCAGACGAGCTTAGATCCACACGTTTTCTGTGAGAAAAAAATTGAAAGATAAAAGATTTTACCTCGTCCCTGCCAGCACAAAAACACTGGTACATACATTTATGCCTCCAAAAACTACCTATCTATATGAATGCGTACGTATATATATAAATACACTCATACATACATAATCTACCTACCTATATGAATGTGTACATACATATATAAATACACTGTCATACACTCATGCATATATATACGTATGTACATGCATGCGTTGATACGTACATGAATGAAAAATAAGCATGATACGTACAGTCGCAAAATCTTTTCTCGCGAGTAATTCTGTTCAAAAATGCCCAAATAAAAAGGTTATGTCCACAAACATTGTGCTTCTGTTCAAAAATGCCCAAATAAAATGTTACGTCCACAAATATTCTGCATGATGTTGCATAACGTGAAGCGGTTGTGTGCTAGTGATAATGAGTGTGTGCACGTGCACAAATACCTCTATTCAATTCCGAGTTCCAAGGACACTTCGTAAATTTTCAGTTGCATACAACTGCGCGCCAGTGCTTCATCACTGCGAGTAAATGAAACTGCAAACTAAATGTACGAAATTGTATGCTACACAGGATGGCGTCAAATTGCAAGTCCTAAATAGGGCAAACTCTGCGTTCGTGTGTGTCTGAGAGAGAGTGAAAGAGAGAGAGAGAGAGAGAGAGAGAGAGAGAGAGAGAGAGAGAGAGAAGGTTCTTGCACTTGCAGCATTTCAAAAATGATACATACTAACCTCCGCTCTATATTAATCAAAACTTACAGTACACATCCCGACCCCAACCCTGTCCTAGGTGAGGAGATTCTTTTAGTGCTATTTATGGCAACGAAGAGGGAGTCCTAGCGATCAGCTCCGAACTATGGTTCTGAAAAACTTCTTACCAAAATGAAATTCCATCCCGCTGGAGCACAACCCACCAGAGAAGGACCTGGGTCATCAACGAAAATTGGAGCATCGTTCACAAGCTTGGCTTGTTTTTTGACCCCAGGTTCCTCATGGTCCTCTTTTCCTACTATAGACGCATCAGCTGGCCTTTTCTGCTTTGCCAACACCATTGTCTCCTGCCTGAGTTCTTTACATATATTTCGTACCTGATTGATACCTATAAAGGGCCGAGTTATCTTAGATCAATTTAAACCCAGATCAATGTAATAGTTGCATGTCTATTAGATCGGCGTTCAACATTACAGAGCACTGTATTTTCCATGAAAGATAAAGATGGATCAATACATAAACCGGCACTCAATTTGAGATATGAAAGGGCAAAGTACATGCAGAAAGAAGCCTAGCACTAAAGAAATCACGGAACAA
>CM035409.1:98200029-98225029 GCA_020310875.1 Ceratopteris richardii
ACTTTGACCATGTCTCTTTCATGGGCTCAAGCTCTCTCTCTAATGCTTCCTTTGTTTTTTTGAGCTCCATTGTCCTCAACTCTTCATAGATAGGCAACGAAACCCTAATAGTGATACCTTCTCAATGCCATTTCTCCATGCCAGTGTCCGTGCAACATTAAAAGACAAACCACATTGTTTTAAAGCTTTCACGATGGCTTGTGTAGCTTCTTGCTTACGTTGTTGTTGCAAGCTAGCACGTATAGATGCTCCTCCAAGAGAGCCAAGTGGGTGCTCTTGTCGATCATGCTCTACTCTTGTACTCTTTCTTGGTGGCTCATGCTCTATGTCAATGTCTAAGGAAGCCTCATGAGCTTGAGATGCTTGAGTTTGGGCATCACAAGAACCATATGAACCGCTTCCAAATGATCTAGCTTATGATTGGGCTCCACTATTCCTTCTACCTTGGGCTTCTTGAGCGACCCATGCCATTAGATCTTCCTTTATAGCTTCGGGCATTGGCTCTTTGCAATGTGCAACTCCTATGCCACTAAATCTTGCAAAGTGTGCCTTGATCCTCAAGCTCGAGGACTCCTCGGCTTGTACAAAATGGAGTTACAAAAAGGTGAAACGGTATTTACAAGGGTTTTTTAGTGATGAGAATCACTTTTAAAATGATGTAAGGGTTGGAAAAAATTGATGGGTTCCCTCAGTGTTAGATCTGCATGTACGCCCGTACTTGCTTCTTCCCATATGATGCCAACACTTCGACCTATCGCGACACTTCGACCTATCGCGACACTTTGCCCTATCGCGACACTTTGCCCTATCGCGACACCCCGACCTATCGCGATACCCCGACCTATCGCGACACCCCGACCTATCGCGACACTTCCACCTATCGCGACACCTCGACCTATCGCGACACCCCGACCTATCGCGACACCCCGACCCGACCTATCGCGACACCCCAACCTGACCTATCGCGATACACAGGCTTAACGCATGAATTTTTAGGGTGATTTAATTGATTGAACTAAGGTACTTTTGGGCTTAAATCTTGGGAACATTGGTATAATATTAGAGCCTTAGAAGTGGGCAAACTACCTAAAAACCAGGGAGGAATTTCCTGAACCCTGAGAGCCTGTTTTGACCCCTTAGTGCCTGAATGGTCATAACTTCACCATACGAACTCCGATTGGTCTCGTTAGAAAGCTTGTTGAGAATCCTACGTGGACCTCGACTAGTTTTTCTAAGAATCATTCGTGGCGTTTTAGAACATGTATTTTTAAGTTGGCCTTTAGGTTTGACTAGGTGGTCATAAGATTTTGGGGGTACAGTGAGTTACTCCAAGGGGGGCCTCTAATTATTGATGTGTGTCTTTCAATCCATTATGGTAAAGGAGCTATATTAACCTGTGAACTTTTGCAGGAACATTGCGTGCCACTCAAGGCATTCCAAGGCAAGCTACCAAGGGTGAGTACCAAGCTTGGGAGAAGGCTTCTTGGGCTGGTGTAGCGGTCTGAGCAACCAGAGGATTGAGGTTGGAAGTTCTCTCAACCCTCCTTTGTCAATTCCTAGCTTAGGCTAGTACGGCTTAGGTGTGGTGATTAATTAGAGCAACGCTAGGCACGAATCAATTCCAAGAGAACTAATCAACTAGGTGCAAGTATTAAGTAGGACGTAAGTGCGAAAACCCTAAGGAACAAAAGTAAACTTGAATCGAGCAAATATCAAGTGCGGAATTCACTTAAGTACTCCTGACAACGTGATTTCAAACAAGAGCTTAACACAATAGTCAACTAAAAAGAGCAAAGTGATTGGTACAAATTAACCTGCAACGAGAGTGTACTTGGGAACAAGGGGGTAGAGAAACCAGGCATATGAACCTTAGGTCAGGCAGACACTTAGGCCGAGACCGACAAAGCCTCAGATCTTCTGAAGCTAGTGTCAATCACACTGCTAGGTCTTGGGCCCAGCAGTTGAGTGATTACCCATACACTCCCAGTTCAGAAACCAGTGATTCTGAGATGTCCTATAACATGGAGAGACCAGTAGGTGGTTCAGGGGTGGCATACCTAGAAAAGCCAGAAGGACCTTACAAGACTCAATTGGAATACATCAGGACTAATCGTCTAGGTGCTCGCATCTACAAAGACGGCCTGACAAGATCTGTGGTCCAGATTAAGAACCCCGATCAACCCCATGGACTAGAACACCCGGTAGTCAAGTTCGAGAATGGAACATACCTAGATAAAGAAGGGACTATTTATGTAGTCACCACCCTTCCTCATAGAACAGACGAGTTTGGGAATGTGATCGCAGAAACCGACATGGGTGATATAGAGCAAGGGAATTTAGAGAGAGAGCCGAGGACTCCCCGTGGTAAATCAGTCTTGACCAGAATCATGACTCCAGAGTGGATTCCCTAGGATAATGGAAGCATAGAGAACACCCGATCAACCCCATGGACTAGAACACCCGGTAGTCAAGTTCGAGAATGGAACATACCTAGATAAAGAAGGGACTATTTATGTAGTCACCACCCTTCCTCATAGAACAGACGAGTTTGGGAATGTGATCGCAGAAACCGACATGGGTGATATAGAGCAAGGGAATTTAGAGAGAGAGCCGAGGACTCCCCGTGGTAAATCAGTCTTGACCAGAATCATGACTCCAGAGTGGATTCCCTAGGATAATAAAAGCATAGATTTGCTTTTAAACCGAGAAACCGATGAGGCTTTTTGGAGATATAAGCCCGCTCAGCCTCATGAAGTAGGTGCTCTCACAATCTATGAGTTCAAAGACCCTGATAGTCCAGGCAAAGTAACCTACCTAGACAATACGTCAGAGAGGATCTTCGTGGTCACTGAGCATGGAAGACATGCCTACACATGGAAGGGTGAATTTGTTTTTCCCCAACCTAGGTCCAATGTGTCCTACAGTCACCAAGGAGCTGGGACCTCCCAAGCTCATGGAGCTCAACGAGATAGAAGTAGAGACAGACCTGAGGTAAGCTTGGCTAAACCCCTGGGAAGAGAAAGGTTGAGAACAGAAACGGATAGAGAAGAAACTGAGAGACCTAGAGCTCCAAGGAACCAAAGAAATGTTGATGATTTCCCTTTGCCAAGCCCGAGAGAACACACTAGGACCCTGAGGCAAACTCAACTGGTGAAGTCCATGAAGAATTATTTCGATGGCACAGGAGACCCATACGATCATGTAGCTCAATTTAGACAAGTCTTGAGAGCTGAACAAGTGGAGGACCTATTCACGCAATACAATGCTTTTGGTCTAACCCTTAGGAACACTGCCCTTACATGGTTTCAACCCCTGAACGAGAGGCAGTTTAGGAGCATAGAACAACTTTTAGAGGCTTTCGTCACTGAATTCTCTAAGAGTGGCATACGGCATGATACCTTCTCCCTGATTCATAGGGTTAAGCAAACACCTCAAGAGACCGTCCGACTAGCAGGAAGACGGTTTAGGCAATACCTAGAGAGGTGACCAATGCCTGAGTTACCCAGGCCAGCCAAGCAAGTGGCTTTGTTCTTAGATGGATTGTTGAGCACCAAGCTCAGGTCATATGTATATCTGAAGGACCCCATAACTATAGAAGAATGTGTATGCATATGCATAGACATTGAGGATAATCTAGGTGAGGAGTTGGAGCTATCGAAAATCTACAAGGATTCGGATAGCTCTAGTAGCCTTATGTCGGATCAATCCACATCCATTGAAGAACTTGCAGAAAAGGTAGCTCAAAAACTAGGAGTCTCTAGCAAACAAATCCCAAGATTTGCCCAAGTTAAGCGGTGCTATACTTGTGGGGTGACCATATGGCAAGCGTATGTCCCATTATGGCACAACCCCAAGTGAATCCTAGTAACCAGTACTGCACCATAGAACGGACGTACACCAACCACACTGCATAAGACTTCCCTTATAACAAACAAACTGTCAGGCAAAATTACCCTCAGCCATATCCACAACAGAGTAGATACCAGAATCAGTACCCACCACAGCAACACGGCAGACCACAGCAACCTTATCAGCCACCTTTTCAAGGGCAACAGAGACCTCAACCAGTCCTTGCCCAGTAACCCAGTCCTTGCCCAGCAACCCCCTGCTCCAACCAATGTAATCCCAATGAAATATGCATCTGCTGAAGAAAATCCGAACAGAGCCATAGTCCCAGTCACCCCGTTGCTATCAGACAGTGATCCAGGTGACCATAGTTTTGACTCCACACATATTGATAGCCCACAGGCTTACTACATGCAGTCACCCGAGCATAACGAGTCATACTATTATGAGGACCCAAGTGAAAATAGTGGGGAGCCTGAGTATGCTAATGTTATGTACACAAACCCGAACTCTAGAACTCAACCTAGGAAGGTACGACCGCCATTTCCTAGAGGACCTTGCTTTAGATGTCAGGGAGATCACCTCATACGTGATTGTCCACTGCCTGCCCCTACGCAACCCCAACCAGTGACAATTCAAGGTTTCTGTCAAGACTACGAGAAAGAGCATCTCTTACAAGATTGCCCAAAGAACCCTAATAACATGCCTAAAATCACTCCTATCAACGTCATTAATTTGTGGTAGACTCTACAGGAAGTGTAACTTCCACCGCCCTAGTGCATGTGGTCACTAGAGCTCAAGCCTTGCAGCAAACCCTAGGAGTAGGGCAGGAAAAGAGTTCTGAGGTTAGTGAGACAGAGAGTATAACCAAGAAGAGAACAAGAGCATGGAGAGATAGTCGGGAGAGAATGAAAAGACAATGGTCACAAAAAATGAGCGAACTTGAAGAGAGCTTGAGAGAAACCAAAGCAAAGATAAGTGAACTCGCATCTCAAAACCATTCTCACACTACCCCACCACCACCCTTTCCATCTCCCTCCAACCCATCACCTTCCATCCCCCAACTTTCTAATCCACCATACATCGCCCAACCACCACCCAGAGTAGGATCAGTCCTAGCCGATCCTACTCCTGAGGAACTAGACATGATGCTTAAAGCATATCAGGCCAGAATCCAGGAAGGGCCAAACGTGACAGATCATGATAAATGTTACCCTAGGGCCGATCTAGAGATAGAGCGAACAAAGCTTTGTGCTAAGATGATCGAATTGGCGCAAGCCATGTTTGAAGCCAGTCGCTTGTTCAATGGCTCTAGCTCCACTAGAACACCGTTGCATTTTGATGGTCTGTTGGATAGATTGGAGAGGTTACTTACAAAGTTTGGAAAAGGAGCCACCACCCAGGCTAAGGAGAGGACAAGTAATAGAATAAACATTCCCCCCAAGAAGCTTATGTGCCTAACTCCACTGAACTGGACACCTCTTCTTCTATGAATAGGTATTCACCAGAGTTTCTGAGAGAAATTCAAGAAGAGAAATGGGCAAAGGAAAGTGAAGCCCTCCTCCCATTGAACTTGTGGATGAGGCAAATGATCAATTCCCACAAGACATCACTTCTATTTATGAAGAGCGGGAGAGCGCCCAATCTCAAGAGAGATTAGACTTCGAGTCTAATTCCTTACAGGAACTACCCCATTTCACAGGCCCATTGGAAACCAAGTCAACTTGCATGAGAGCACCCACTGTCATGATAAGAAACGAAGATTCGATCATACCTAGGAATACTGAGGTAGTAAAGAACACTAAAGTGCAGTGCAACCTCACTTTAGAAGAGCTACTCAAAGTTAAGCCAGAAGTGTGGAAACACGTAGCCAAACAAGTTCCAGACATAGCGAAATCGCATTCCCAAGTAGGATCACATAGAACACTGCCAGAAATACCATTGGATAAGATAGGAGATATGAGTGAAGGAGAAGAAGGAGATACCTATCTCCCAGTTACCCATCAAGAACACACAACCAAAGCAATTTTGGACTCAGGTGAAGGAGTTGCAATTGCTACCACTTCCCTATGGAAGCGTTGGGGCAAGCCAGCACTCAGGCCGACGAGAATGAAATTGCAAATGGCCGATGGTCATATTGAGAGACCTTTGGGATTGCTAGAAGGAATAACTCTCACTACATGTGGTGTAGAGTTTGAGAACACATTTGCTATATGTGACTTTAGCAAAAACCAGGCCTATGAGATGATTTTGGGGAGACCATTTATGCGGCAGTTGCAAGTGGTACAGGATTGGGGAACCAATTCTTTGTACTTGCAACACTTAGGTGTTACAACCAAAGTCAATCTCAAGGATTACTCTCATGGAGATGTACCCCCCATCCAATGGAATCCCATCCATAGAGCCAAAGATGATACTGAGTCAGTGCATTCCATAGGATCAGGATCCTCATGGATGCATGAAGACACTCACTTATGGATGTGTAAGGTAGCAGTAGAAGAAGAGAAGAGAGAGAAAGCAAGAGAGGTAGGTGCAAAAGAAACCCATAGATCAATTCAAGACCAAGCTTATGCACCTGTAGTTTTTCCTGACGAAGAATTTGAGCCTCACGGCTGGGCTGAAATTTTAGCAACAATGGATGTAGCCATCAATGAAGAACAATGGACACCCCACTGTGATGAGGATGGCTATGACATTTCAGTCTTTTCAATAGAACCAATCATGGGAGATGCAGTTTTAGAAGAATGCGAACCTAGCCATGATGCATTTGAGGATGCAAGTGACTCCGACTTAGAGTTAATCATTATGGACCCACCTTTTGCATAAGATGAAGAATACTTCCATGAAGTAGAAATTCACCCTCAGAGACATGAAGAGATCATTAATGATATGAGATTAACCACACAAGTGACCACTAAGAGTGAAGGAAAGAAAAGGAAGAAGAGAGAAGTCATACTAGTAGAGGAAGAGTCCTTGTTTGAGGTCCTTGAGAACTTTAAAAAATACGAGATAGACGATAGGAGAGACATGATAAGAATGCCTAAACGCGAGGCACAATCAGGAGAGGCCTATGATAGCAAGGAAACTACCAAGAAAATAGTGGTAGCCATAGAAGAGGGAGAAGAAAGATGCACCTACATAGGGCATGACCTGTCGGAAGAAGAAGAGAAAGAGTTGATAGCGTTGCTAAGGGAATATAGAGATGTTTTTGCTTGGAGTTACAAGGACCTGAAAGGTGTAGACCTTGACATATGCTCACACATGATCCCCATGACCTCAGATGCCAGACCCTCTAAACAAAAGCCATACACATACAATGACAACTATGCTGCCAAGATCAAAGAGGAGATAGATCGCTTGGTTGAAGCTGGATTTATCTATGAAATTGAGCACACTGAATGGGTATCCCCCATTGTAGTGGTGCCCAAAAAGAATGGCAAATTACGTGTATGCATTAACTTGAAGTAGGTTAACGAAGCCACTATCAGGGATAGTTATCCGCTTCCTATCACTGAGCATCTATTAGAAAGGGTGGCAGGCAAGGAAGCGTACAGCTTCCTGGATGGGTTCTCTGGCTACAATCAAGTGGCCATTGCACCAAAAGATCAGCATAAGACGGCTTTTGCCACAGAGTGCGGCATATTTGCCTTTCAAGTAATGCCATTTGGTCTTACCAACGCGCCAGCCACTTTTCAGAGGCTGATGTGCCACGTGTTTAAAGAGTTCCTGAGGAAGAACTTGGAAGTGTATGTGGATGATCTTTGTGCTCATTCCAACATTAGACAAACACATATACCAGAACTCAAGCAAATTTTTGACAAATGTAGAGAGTAACAAGTCTGCCTGAACCCAGAAAAGTGTCTTTTCATGGTCAGACAAGGCAAGATTCTAGGACACATAGTGTCAAAGAACGGCATATCCACTGACGAACGGCATATCAAAGTACAAGCTTTCATGGGGCATTGTGGTTACTACCGCCGGTTCATTCACATGTATGTTGTCATTGCAAAGCCCATGCACGGACTTCTGACTAACTTTGAGTGGACTGATGAATGTGAGAATTCCTTCAATGAGCTTAAACGAAGATTATGTTCAGCACCAATCTTGACCACACCAGATTGGAACAAGCCATTCCATGTTCATGTGGATGCCTCCAACTATGCTATTGGATGCGTACTTGCACAACCTACTGGTGAAGGTAATATGGATCTTCCTATTGCCTATGCCAGTAGACAGTTGAATGCAGCTGAACGGAACTACACAACCACCGAACGAGAAGGATTAGGCATGGTGTACGCGGTTAAAAAGTTTAGACACTATTTGCTTGCAAACAAGTTTAAATTTTTTACTGATCACCAAGCTCTACTGTACCTGGTAAACAAGCCATGCAATACAGGTCGATTAGTAAGATGGTTCCTCTTACTAATGGAATATGACTTTGAGGTAGTGGTGAGGAAGGGCAAGACCCACCTGAGAGCAGATGATCTCTCAAGGCTCACATCAGGAGAGGCACCACAAGGAGTATCAGATGACTTACCTGATGCTTACTTGTTTAATTTAGAAGTCGTACCTCAATGGGCTAAGCCATTAGTGCCAGTACTCACACATGGGCCTAAGCATCCAGTAGTAAACACTCAAGATAGAGAGATAGTAAAAGCTCAGAAATATCATATCATGGAAGGAAGTGTGTACAAACATACAGATCACGGAGTATTAGCCTGTTGTGTGGAAGAGGACGAGTACGTGAAGTGGTTGCAATTAGCACATGTAGGTGCATTAGAGCAACACTACTCAAAACAACGAACCCTACAGACACTCGAGAGACTAGGAGTGCATTGGCCAACTATGGAAGCAGATGTTCATAGGATGTGCAAGGAATGTCCAATTTGCCACACTAAACCACCAGTGGAACATGCCACTCTTTATCGTGTGTCTTTAGTGACAGAGTGGAGCGAGCCATTAGTTGCCTTTCTGAAGACGGAAACATTTCCTCAAGAAATGCCTCTGGTTAGACAAAGGAGCTTAGAACAAGAGGCACTAGACTATGCTCTCATTGGAGATAATCTATACAGACGAGGAAAAGATGGGTATCTTAGATTGTGTGTCCACGAGAGCGAATATCTGAAGGTATTAGAGACTCCTCACCAAGGTGTAGGAGGAGGACACTTTGGACCAGACCGGGTGATCAAAGCAATTTTATTTTCAGGTCTTTGGTGGCCAACTCTTCACATGGATGCCCATACCTATGTGAAGAGGTTTGAGGTTTGTCAACGAACTCAGTATCCCATACGCAAGGATGAGATGCCATTGAAACCTATGATGGGTGGACGTGCATTCTCTAAGTGGGGAATAGACTTTGTCGATCCTATTAAACCCCCAGCTAAGGGTTCACATGCTGAGTATATCATTGTGGCCACAGACTATCTAACCAAGTGGGTAGAAGTGAAAGCCACTACGAAGAATGATGCTCAAACATCAGCAAAGTTCTTATTTGAAAATGTATTCACTAGATACGGATTGCCAATAGAATTAGTAAGTGATAGAGGCACACACTTCTTGAATGAATTCATAGAAAACCTTCTCCAAGAATTTTGGGTAGTACATAAGAAGTATGCACCCTATCACGCACAAGCTAATGGCCAGGCTGAGAGCACAAACAAGATCTTATGCAATGTGCTGACTAAATTGGTGAATAACAAACGCTCTGATTGGGACAAACAGCTACACCATGTTGTTTGGGCATACCAAGTTGCCTATAAAACGGTACACCAAGCCACACCCTTTCAGATGGTGTTTGGCCAGAATGCAGTGCTACCATTGGACTTTTTGATACCTACATTGAAAGTAGCACAAGAGCATGACTGGGCAGGCCATGAACTCTCCTCTAGAATCTTTGATCTTGAACGTTTAGGGGAGACACGATTGAGAGCTGCAGCAGGAATCTATGCAGCCAAGAAGAGGCAAAAGGCGTATTTTGATACACATGTGAAGGATAAAGGCTTGAAAGCAAGAGAGCTAGTCCTAGTCTACACATTGAAGCAACATGCACGAAAATTAGAGAAAAGAGGCTATGGACCAATGATCATCAATAGGATCTCCACAAGTGGAGCAGTAGAACTAGCCACTCTAGAAGGTGACATCCTACCAAGTTACATAAGTGGATGCAGAGTCAAGTTATATCAAGAACCCTTAACAGAAGAAATGCTAAATCGACTCAATACTGCAAAGAAACGTAAGGAAGAGGAAAAGAGAGTACGAGAAGAAGCACATGCAGAAGCTTTAGAACGCATCCGACGAATGAAACTGAGAAGACAAGGCACAGATCAGACCATGACTGACAATCATGAAATTCATGGTTATCACATTGCCATGTGTGAGGCTTCTAGTAAGCGGATCCATAAGATAGTTGATCGACGACCTTTTGTGACCCTAGAAGTCGGACAAGGAGACAGTACAAGAACCGTGAGAGCTTTAATTGATTCAGGAGCAGCCACTAGTGCAGTTCGGCTTTCTTACTGCCAGCAATTGCAATTGGAGGTAAAACCCCTAGAAGCATATCTAATAGGATTAGGAGGTGTTGAAACCCCTTGCATGGGAGAGGTGGAACTTCCCCTCTACATCCAAGAGGTCCTCATGACTGCAAAAGTGCTAGTATGTGAAGATGAGGATCTTACTGAACCTCTTGTCTTGGGCCAAGACTGGATCTATGATCACGCAGTCAACCTCAACCTAAGAAGTGGACTTCTTCAGGCTTGAGCAGGCAAAAGCCGTATCAAGATTGAATTAGAAAATCAAGCACTCGAACCATTAGAACATGCACCAACTCCTGGTCCCTCCAGGAATCCACATGAAGATAACAATGCTGTTCTTGTCCAAAGTTCTATGGTGCAGAGGATTGTCACTCTCGACGAAGGTACAGAAGTCAATAAGGAGTTCCCATCTCTTCCAGGGAAGATTCTAAAGGGACAAGCTAAGCAACACACGACATCGAGGAGACCGATGATCAAGAAGCATGAGCACCAACATGGGAAATACGAAGTACCTCATGGCATGAAGCAGATCTGGGTACACAAGAAGGAAAAAAACCCGGCTCTAGAGGCAGACTCTCAAAAAAGCATCAGGCGAGCCACACCATCCAGGACCAAAACGAAGGAGTTCCCTAGGCAACACCATTTCTATTTGGGTTCCTAAGCGGTCAATGAAGGCTACCCCTAATGCTAGACGGATATGGGTGCCCAAGGCCTACTTACAAGCCCAAACAACTTCACCTCCAGTCACTAGCGTAAATCAACACTCACAAGTACTCTCTGCAATCAGCTCAGGGAAGATACCTGCACCTCACAGTGTTACACCTTCGGTCAAACCTAGACATGTCTGGAAATGGGTGCCCAAAAGGTCCCAAATCAAGCACAATCTAGTTCATAAATCTTTACCTGTCATTAGCTCTAAGAGCTACGAATCCTCTATCAAAGTTTGGAGACTTAAACAGTGTATCAAACCCCCTGACCCAATTTTGTAAATCCATTCACTCTGGTGTAGATTCATTCTGAGTACATTGCATATCCCAAGCATGCATCTAGGATGACACTAACCACTAACCACCACTCACATCTATCACAAACACCTCACCTCTAACCACTAACCATCTGGATTGGATTGTCATGTTAGTATTGTGGAGGGAACACCATTACATCTTGTTTCCTATGCAACACTAATGTGCCTTTCTTCTTCTAGCAGATAAGCATCAGCAGTCTCATGGCAGCAGCAGCAGGAACAAGCTCTCAGGCGGGCACTAGTACTCAAAGCAATTGGGATACCATGCATGTGGAGGCTCCACTGACAGCGAGGCCTGAAGAGTTCCTGAATGTGCGAAGGATTCCAATCTCGGATCCGCCGAGTGGCCTAACAGAAAGAGTGAAAGGACATTCTCATTGGTTCAATGAGATGCAAGGAGATTTGGGAGATGCTGATCATATTTGGGAATCCAAGTTGGAATTTGGAGGAGTTTGGTGGACCTTTCAGTTCTTCTCACGAGAATTTGAAGCATTACAGAATGTAGCTCCTCTTCAAGATATCTGGCAAAAAGCGGGATTGCAAGATTATTTTAGTGCAGCTCTGCCTAAACCTGATTTCCTTAGGTGCTATTACTTGATTGCAACTCTGAAGGCTACAGTAGATAAAGATCATTCAGGCACATTCCTGGTACCCTCTCTATCAAACCAGGAGGAAATGAAGAAGTTTGAGTTGAATACCACTTTAATCAGGGAGGCCCTTCAGATGTATGGCACCCATGTACCCTCTGATCGAGATCCCTTGATACCGGAATCTATGAAGAACAATAAACTCAAGAAGTTGAAAGAAATGTGTGCTCTCATCCCCAACATCGCCATACCACTGCGGATGTGCCTTCAACACTTCGCATTTCCGGCGCAAGACCGGTTCACCCAGCCTCATAAGAAGATCTGGTATGGGTTATACCTAGCAGAGACCGGGAGCTTACCTATTAAAATGCCAGTGTGGATACTTGACCAGTTACATGAAGCAGGCAAGCGAGGAGTGCGGAAGCCCACTTTGAATGGCTGCTGTGCCATTACAAGAATCATCTATAGATGCCTCGCCTATGATGTGCCGATCGCACGGGCCCTCAAGTACTCACAGTTGGAATTCTTCCAGGGGCGAAAATCAGGGGTTCAACCAACTAAAAGAATGTGTGGATCACTTTCACAGGTACTAATTCCTCGCGAGGTCACCACAGAAGCCTCCAGGAGAGAAGAAGAACAAGTAGCCCTTTTCACGATTCATCTCCAAGGACCACAATCAGGGGGCATGGTCCAACCCACTCCATCAGCCCCTCCCCTACCCAGGGACTCTGAGTTTGCCTCCATGGCTACTTTGGCAGAGGATCCATCTTTTGACTTTGAAAGCTTCCTGCAGATAGCCCAATTATCTGAGAGTGAGTTTTTCTCTGAGACCGACGGCCTTGAATCTTCATCCCAGAGAGCACGACCACATGGTGAAGCACGAAGAGTACATTGGCAAGATGAGGCACAACACACTCAGGTTGAAGGCACACGTGAACAAGAGGAGATGCAGAGGAATGAACCAGAGGAGAGTGAGGAGGAAGCCCTTGCCTACACGGCACAACTCAAACGGCTCTACAAGACGATCAAGCAGGTACAAAAAAGACATAAGCTATCAGAAGAGGCAAATAGAGCACTAATGAACCAGATGCTGCAAGCCGAGAATGTTGACCCTCATTTTGTACAATCATTGAATCTTTTGGCAGATATCTGTGGAATAGTGGAAGCCATGAGGACCATGGTATATCGTAATACCCCTCAATATGACCAACGAAGGATCGATATGCGACCGCGAAGGGGAAAGATGATCCAAATGGAAGTCTCTACCTCACTTCCTATCACCACTCAAGAAGATGTTCACATGGCCAGCCCAACTAACAGTGAAGAACCAGATGTAAATATACAGATACCATCTCCACCATCACCCCCCATCCTGCCCTCCGAAACCCTCACCACCAGTATTCCTGAACCACCAATATTAGCCATTAGTGAAACTATACCACACACCACTATTTCTCCATCCTTCCCTTTACCTCCATCCACCAGTTCCAGCCAATTTTCTGAACCCCATATAGGTCACCCCGCCACCGATCAAACTATAATAGGTCACCCTTCATATTTCCCCGCCCTCGGATAGCCACTTTCCACTAACCAAACCTTAACACACCCATTTCCATTCACCAATACTATTCCTCTTTCCCAACCCCACACCATTGAGCCCCTCTTGACCTTCTCAGAACCAACACAGATCACCCAACCCCCATTCTTGACAAACCTTGTAAATATACTTCAACAAATTGAGAATTATAATAAAGAGTCCCTTCCCCAACCCACCTCCCCACATTCACTACCACCAGTAACACACCACCTACCATTCCCGTATTCACGATTCACACTTCACACACCCTCACGTCCGATCCTATGGACATTTCACCTTCCACAGGACCACTCACCACCACTTTTGTCTCAACATCACCACTTGTAACTTCACGCATGCCACTGCATACACCCACTGTCGACACAACATCCACTTTTCCCTTTCCTATTTCTCGAACCATTGCATCTTTCACCTCCACCTCTGCATCCACCTCATTTAGTCATGCATTGGACACCATGTTCGAAGCCGCTGCCAAGCTTAAGGAAGAATACCGATTATTGGAAGAAAACAATAAGGAGTTGTGTACTCTCTCATCCCACCTCCAGGCACGTGTCAATGCCTTGGAATTGAGTAATGCAGCATTACAACAAGAAGTCACCGCCCTCCAACAATCACATGTGGAGCTCGAAGCCAAACATACAGAGACGAGTAGGGCAACGGAAGAACAACTCAGAGATCAGCTAGCCCGTAATGCTAGACTACAACGAAACATGGCTCTACTCCGATGCCACCTAGCGGCTTCCCAAGAAGAAAACAGGAGATTACAGCAACAAAATCAAGACAATCTCGAAGTCGCCATAGAAAATACTCCAGGGGCACCCATCGACCCTGCTAGCTTCCGGGCCATCCCCTCAGAAAGCATACAACAAATATTGGAAACCTATGCCAACCTCTTAGAAGCACATGATCAGCTTGCCGACCAAGTAAAGGAACTACAAAGATCCCAAGTGCCTACACCACACCCACAAGAACCTAAAGAGATGGTCAATGCGGCAACTTCACCAGAGCCCGAATCTTCAAAGACCAATGAGATACTTGAGCTACGACAACAAGTGGAAGAATTAAAGATCAAGTTGTCACAGTATGAACGACCCCCCTCTCCACCTGATCAACCAATAGAAGAAGAAGCAGTAATCATTCCAGTGGAGGAAACATTTGAAGACAACTATGAGCCTCAACCCATTCCAGGAGGCAGAATCACGGAGGAAGGACAAGACACATATGAGGAGCCCCCGTCGGCATGGATGAAACAGGTAGAATAAATGGGGAAAACTCATGAGGAACGTATCTCCACCCAGATGTTGGCCATGAGGACTATTGAAGAAACCATACTTCAATCAGAATATGTCAGACACATGGCCTCTAGAAGACTGATAACTAGTTCAGAATTACAATATAAACCCTATTTTGTATTATTGGCAGACTACAACGCAAAAATCAAAAGAGTCACCAACAGGTACCCTACTTTCGCAACACAATTCGAACCAGAGGATATTCCAGAGGAAGCCAGAAAAGGGGCTATATTCCAACCCACTTGGAGGCAAAAATTACTTGTGACCTATCCAGAAATGCTACGAACATGGGATCACGCTCCCATGCATTTGAAATATAACCCTTGCTTTGGGCCAGTGCAAAGAAGAAGATCATGGAAAGCATTTGCCATCAAGGTTCAAAACAATGCAAATTCTAAACAATGGCTAAATTACCCCTCCATCGCACCCCCAACAGGCACACCAACAGTAGCTTACATGATGGCTACCATCAGACATTGGATGCCACGCCTCCACCCCATGCCTGATATCGCCGCGTAGATGATGCTCAAAATCTTGGACATGATGCAAGTGGTGTTAAAGACTTTCCGAAATGTACGTAATATTCAGCAACCAATTCCGGGCTTCATCAACGGTAACTATGACTTACTTTATGATATGAGCACGACCCCGAGTATCCGAGTGGCTTATGCGTGGCATGCACGAATAAGATATCTCCCTGCTTGCTACAAGCAAACGTTTGATGACATGTTCACCACGGGGTTCTGGGAAGCACACTCAGAAGTGTTCGCGCCGCGCCAAACTCATCTGCTACAATTATTCGCTTGCGAACAAACAATGCATTCAGAACTCCACACCACGCCACAACCTGACATACCTGGCGCTGTTAATTGGGATTCCCTGCAAAGAGATTTGGTCAGGGGACTACGGATCAAAGAACGAGAATTGGCAACCGACATACTCCAGAACTACATTGACCAAACCGCGGAGCAGAGGTCTGTCAGAGACGACAGACGCTAGGAGGGGGAGAGTGTTGGCATCATATGGGAAGAAGCAAGTACGGGCGTACATGCAGATCTAGCACTGAGGCAACCAATCAATTTTTCCCAACCCTTACATCATTTTAAAAGTGATTCTCATCACTAAAAACCCTTGTAAATACCGTTTCACCTTTTTGTAGCTCCATTTTGTACAAGCCGAGGAGTCCTCGAGCTTGAGGAGCCTTAGAAGTAAGTGCCTAACAATTTTCATATTTTTTAGACCTCGTTTGAGCCCTCAAATAAGCCCTGGAACCTAATCTTTAACTAGGCCGGACACTAGGTCTGGACAGGGCCAAAGCTAGTCAAAAACTATAAATAGAGCTAGAGAGCTCATTTTTGGGCTAGCTTCTTGTAGTTTTGAGCTTGTATGAGAACTTGTTTGTAATAGAAGTAATTCCATTGTCTTACTCTCTTTATTCTTGCCGTGTGTGCGCGCGTGTGTGTATGTATGTGCATGTTGGTGTGCTTCTCACTCACGCATTTGTGCCTTCACTTGCTCGAGGTCTTCATACCATCCTCATGTCTTCCCGGATTGACAGATCTTCATAAGTTCAGAGATATCCAAACTTACGAACTCAAGATATAGAACACAAACACATACACATTGGAGGAAGGGGGGGGGGGGAGGGAAAACCAAGAGACTTAAGATCAATATAAGACATAAAAAATACAAACAAAAAAGAAAATCAATACAAACTGAGACTATATATATATATATATATATATATATATATATATATATATATATATATATATATATATATATATATATATATATATATATATATATATATATATATATATATATATATATATATATAATACAAATTAAACAAAACCAAAACAAAACAAAAAGTGCATCGTCAACTTCTCTGTCTTTCCCAAACAAGAAGTATCAGAATTAAACTTTATCATGCATAGCTTGGACAAATAGCTATGACATCCCTACTCACGTCATCAGTGCCCTAGAGTAGGTACAGACTTGAATAAAGAGTCTTTCTAAATTAAGATCTCTATCAAAGTCAACGAACTGAGTTTCTATCACTTCAGGAAGTGAAGGGCAAACTCAGCCATGATAAAGTCTTGCACAAAGAACAAACAAATAATAAGAAGGAATCAAGATAAGAATTATAAAATTTAAAATTAAAAAAATATAGATAAATAAATATATATTTAAATATATTAAATATCAAATAATTAAAATAATTTTTTTTAATATTTCTTTTAATAAATTTTTTTTAAACAACATATTAAAATATATATATATAATAATAAAAATAAAGAAATAGCTAAAATAATAATAAAAGAAGTAACAAAAATAATAATAATTATTATTATTATTATTTATATATTTATTAAAAATTTAAAAAAAAAAAGACTAAACTAAAGCTCTAAATAAAGAGTTAAAGAACCCCCCAAAACACCTTATCATTAATCAATATAAAGTTTCCCTTTTCAATTGAATTTAGTAATGATTAATTTGAACACATGAAAAGAAGAAGAACCATAAATGGACTTGTTACGAAGTAAAAATGTCCTTACCTTCTTTGAAACTTTCTTGAATAAATACCCTTTTTGAACAAGCAAAGAGATTAGATGACAACATTGAACTACAAATGAAGACAAGCTTGAACATAGACGAGAAAATCTAAACAATTGAGAGCAAACAACGCCATACTTTGCTAAATGAGAAATATTTGAATCAATATGAGGCATTCGTATCATGTTAATGCTAGCAAATTCCAATTCATCTTTTATCATAAATGTCTACTTCCAAACAAAAGGAAATTGAAATATTTTTAGATCTAGGAAAGCACAAGCATCACCATGTGAAGTACAATTCAGCTCACAACAAGTTTTGGGATAAATACCACCACCAAAAGCATCATTATCTAAATACATAAAATCTTGAAAAGAACTAAAATCAGGAACAAACAGATCATCTACAAAGTGTCTAATATTAGAAAGTATGTGTATAATGATAGGACAAGTATTAGCTAAAACAAGCCTTTCCATGAATTCAAATTCATAAGTAAAAAGATAAAAATTAGCAAGAAAGACAGCACAATTTGTACCCATAGGAATTCCAATACATTGTTTGAATAAAGTATCACCAACTGAAATATAAAAGTTTTCTAAAAGAAAATCTAACCAAAGAAGAACGTCACTTTCATCTACTATTCTAGTGTAACGTTTCTTTTTATTATCTATTTCTACAGAATTGGATTTCAACCATAAATAATCAAAATGCAATGCAGACTTTTCTACCAAAAGAGCCTTACACCTATCTTTGGTGAATTTAAAAGAGAAAACTTTCTTAACTAAAGAAGAAATCCTATGTTTTAAATCATTCAGATCTAACTTTGTGTCAAGGGAGCACTAGATTGTGCTCTTTGACTACAGTAGACAAGATTTCGGAAATACACTTCTCATTACAAGAATACCCACAAAGGGAAAACAATACAACAATGTATGACTGATACAAGATATCCCACAACCCGAGACTGATAGGTATGAATAACTCGACTAGAGATGATACAGGAGATCCCACAACCCGGGATCGTAAGTATGTAACAAGATATCTGGATTACAAGAGCTCCTTCTGGGAGATGAACTAGATACAAGAAAGAACTCGACAGGATTACGTACTACGAGATTACAAAAGGACAAGATAGGATATCCAAGAACTAGACTAGAACAAGGAACAAGACAAGAACTACACTAGAACTTGAAGAGTACTTACTTGGCGGTCACGACTCCTTGAGCTCCCAAGACTGGTATTAGCAAGACTGATTATGAATGTGGCCAACCCCTCCTTATATAGGTTTTCCAAGGGCGGTTCTAGGGCGGTTACGAATTGATGATGTCATCGATGATGTCATCAATTCGAAGCATGGTCTCTGGATGTCAGAATCAAGCAAGAAGAAAGTCGATCTTAGGGTTTTGGTATGTTCCGGACGCAATGGAAGCATTAGTTTCCCCAAATTCTGAACCAATCATGAGATATAGGATTCACATGGAATCTGAGATTCAGGATGGTTTCCTTTGTTCATGACATTACCTCCCCCTCAAGCGACGAGTTCCACGAGGAGCGGTCATGTTCTCTGGTCTCGGCTTCGTTGGATTTCTCTTATGGAATTCTTGAACCTTGATTGGTGCTCTCTGAAGGTTTTCTGCAGGTTTCCAAGTACGATCATTGATGGCATACCCTTTCCAATGAATAAGGTATTCCAACCTTCCTCGGGATATTTTGGAATCTAGGACATGCTCGACTTCAAATTCTTCATGATCATCAATCTCGACAGGTGGTGAAGGACTAGGTCTCTCCCCCCTCAATGGTGAAATCTGATATGGTTCCAACATGGATACATGGAAAACTGGATGTATTCTCATAGTACTTGGTAGTTGGAGCTTAAAGGTGACTGGATTAATCTTGGCCAAGATGGTAAATGGACCAAATCTTTGATGATCTAACTTTGCACAAGGTCTTGAGGTTTGCAAATTGTTTCTGAGTAACCATACTTTATCCCCAATTTAATACGATGGATTCTCGACACGATGTTGATATGCATAATACTTATATTGTTCTTGAGCTTTATGGATCTCTTCCTTGAGTTCTTTGTGAATGTCCATCAGGTACTGGGCCTTGTCTCTAGCAGCTGGGTTCTTGATATGATTTGAGAGTTGTATATCCATCCTTGGATGTTGTCCATAATTTGCAAAGAAGGGAGTCTACTTAGTAGATGCATGAACACTATTGTTATAAGCAAACTCTGCAAAGGGTAAAAGCTCAAACCAATCATTTTGATGATAGTTACTAGTGCAACGGAGATATTGCTCCAGGACTTGATTCACCCGTTCTGTTTGTCCATCAATCGGTGGATGATTTGCTGTAGATAGTTTAACTTGAACACCAAGGAGCTTGCAAAGACTGTTCCAAAAGCTGGATATGAACTGTGGACCTCGATCATTGACAATGTCATCAGGCAATCCATGAAGCCTAAATATATACTTGAGAAAAAGTCTAGCAATGGCTTCACCTGTGATTGCCTTGGTAGTTGGAATGAAGTGTGCCATCTTTGTAAATCTATCCACAATAACAAGAATGGCATCATACTTATCTGACTTTGGTAGATCTTTGATGAAATCCATAGACAATGAAGCCCATGGCCTTTCTAGAATAGGTAGAGGTTGCAAGAGGCCATGAGGTTGATGTCGGGGTACCTTAGATCTATTGCAAGTATCACAGGTTCGAATGTATTCTTTGACTTCCTTCCACATATGAGGCCACCAAAAGTCCCTTGATATGAGTTCCATTGTCTTATTCACTCCAAAATGTCCTTCTGCAAGGTTGTTATGGCATTGTTGAAGTACTTGGATCTGGGCTTTCCTGGAGGGACATACAATAGGTTCTTATAGAGTAGTAACCCATCCTTTTCTTGAAATTCGTTTACTTCTTGGAATTCTCCTTCTTGAGCTCTCTGCTTAACGTTACAAAACAATTCAGCCTGTGGTAGATTCTCACGGATCAACTGATTCAAGGCTGAATCTTCATGATGGCTTGAAGAGATAGCTCCTAACTGGAGATTCTCAGGCTTGAGTAATGCACTCTCTTGTTGATCAAAGGCCTCTTCACCCTTCTTTGGTGCAAGGTAAGATCTTCTGGATAGTGGCATCTGACTGACATTGTTGACGTCCTGAACGGTATGTGATCACAAATTCGAATCTGGATAAAAAGTTACTCCATCGAGATTGCCTTCTATTGAGAATCCGGGTGGTCATAAAATACTCTAGGTTCTTGTGATCTGAATACACAGTGACTTTATGAGCTTCTCCTTCTAGATGGTGACGCCAGGTATCAAACGCGTCTACTATGGCAAGAAGTTCTTTATCATGAATTTCATAATTAATTTCTGGAGGGAAAAACTTCCTTGAATGATATGCAACAGGATGTAGGTTTCCATCATCTCCATATTGGGAAAGAATGGCCCCTAGAGCAAAGTCTGATGCATCTGTCTCAAGGAAGAAGGGCTTAGTGGAATCAGGATGAACTAGAATTGGAGCGGTAGTAAATGCTAATTTCAAGGTCTGAAAGGCTTTTCCTGCTTCTTCGGTCCATGAGAATTTGGAGTTCCCTGTAAGCTTGGTAAGAGGTGCCACTATCTTGGAGTAGTCTCTGATGAATATCATGTAGAAATTGGCAAACCCCAAAAAACATTGTACATCTCGAACACATGAAGGTGGTTGCCAATCAAGGATTGTCTCAATCTTCTTAGGGTCCATAAAAATTCCTTTATCTGATACAATGTATCCTAAAAATTCCACTTCTATCTTATGGAAAGAGCACTTCTCCAATTTCGCATATAATCTTTTTTCTCTTAGTTTCTCTAAGACTATCTTTACATGATATTCATGATCCTCTAGACTTTTGGAAAATATCAAGATATCGTCAAGGTAGATTACAACAAAATCATCTAAATATTCTCGAAAGATATCATTCATCATATGTTGGAAGACAGCTGGAGCATTTGTGAGACCAAATGGCATAACTACATATTCAAAATGGCCATACCTTGTCCGAAATGTTGTCTTCCATTCGTCTCCTTCTCTAATCCTGACAAGGTTGTACGCTCCTCGAAGGTCAATCTTTGTGAAGAATTTTGCTTTTCCAAGGCGTTCCAAGAGCTCGGATATGAGTGGTAGAGGGTATCTGTTCTTTATAGTGACTTTATTCAATCCACGATAGTCTACACACACCCGGAGAGTCCCATCCTTCTTCTTTACAAATAAAATAGGAGCTCTTGCTGGAGACTTTGAGTGTTTGATAAACCCCTTCGCTAGATTCTCATCAATGTTCTTACGTAGTTCTGTAAGTTCCTCTGAGGATAGTCTGTAGATTGGTCCAAAGGGCGGTTGTGCTCCCTCTTGAAGTTCTATGGCACAATCATAGGGTCTATGCTCTGGAAGGATGTCTGCATTCTTTTTTTCAAAAACATCTTCCAAGCCTTTGTACTGATTGGGTAGCTTCACTGGATCATCTTTCTTGGATTCTTGAGCTGGTATGGCATAGATCATATATGTCGGTTCCTTCCTTACTGCATGTATGAAGGCTTTGGCTTCGACATAGGTTGGGTTCTTCTGGATATCTCGAGGGGTGATTTTACTATTCTCCCAATTAATTTCTGGATTATGTTTCTTTAACCACGGCATTCCGATGATAACCATATTTACTGGACTCGATATTACATTGAAACATGTGTGAATCATGGTCACCAAGGTATACTCTTAGTGGTATGGTTTCCATGGTTGTATTCCCCGATGCTAGAGGCTGTCCATCTACTACTTCAGCTACTACTGGTCTACTCTTCCGAAGTACTGGAATTCCATGTTTCCTAACGAGTCCTTCATCAATGAGACATGAGGAGGCTCCTGAATCTACCAGAGCTCCAAGGGAAAGGGTCTTCTTAGACATGGTTAACTTGACAGGGGCAAGACATGTTTCTACGGGTGTGGATGGAATTATGAGACCCTTCCTTATATCATGGTCCGGCTGTATGGTCTCTTTTACAACTGGACTTCCTCGTTTCCCTGCTCTGCAAGTGTGGTTGCGACTTTGGAGTTCGTTCTCTTGTTGCGACAATTAACTGCAATGTGACCAGGGTTTCCACAATACAGACATAACTTGTTATCCCTCCTTCTTTGTTTCTCTTGTGGTGTTAGAGGTTGGAACCTAGTTACATCTATCTGCATAGGTTCGGGCATAGACTCATCCCTAGGAGTAGGCTGGAAAGGTTTCCATTGGGGAGGTCTTCCTTCTACTTGTTTTTCTTGTTTCCTTTCAAAAAGGCGGTTATCACATTGAATAGCTTGGTTGATGTATTCATTCAATGTCTTCACCTCTGGCATCGTCAGTAGAAGGTCCTTCACATCATCCCTTAAGCACCATCTAAATTGGCTTATGAAATAATCTTCGTGCCAAGTGAGGTCACATATCAACTACCTAAATTCTGATGCGTAGGTAGAGGCAGGGCGATTACCTTGACGTAGCTTCCGAAGTTTTGTTTCTGCCACTCGACTCGTGTCTGCATCTCCAAATGTGGCGATGAGCTCTCTAACCTCATAGTCATGAAGTACGGCCATATCCTTCTCCAAAATTGGGGCGAACCATGATAATGCTTGACCGTAGAGCAAGGTTCCAATAAAACCGACCTTGGATGCATCATCAGGATATCTATCAGGCTGCATACGGATGTACAATTTGACTTGTTGCAAGAATCCCCGAAACTTTGTGCGATCACCATCGAACTTTTCAGGCATGCAGATCTTAGGTTCCTTCATGAAGGATGTACTAGGTCGTTGATTTACTTGCATACTCCCTTGATTTGTCTGAAGACTCCCGATTCGTTCTTGTAATTCTTGGATGAGTGCACCTACATGCCCTGGATGTCCCATCTCGATTTTTGTCTGTCGATGAGTTAGGTCTTCGACTTGTTGTTGGAGACTCTAAAGTGATGCTACAATTTGTTCATAAGCATTCTCCATGATGACTGGTCTTGGATGGAAGCTAGTCTTGCCAAAATGTCAGGGGAGCACTAGATTGTGCTCTCTGACTACAGTAGACAAGATTTCGGAAATACACTTCTGATTACAAGAATACCCACAAAGGGAAAACAACACAATAATGTATGACTACTAGTAGGAAGAATAGAACAATCAGCAGAAACTATATGACCCAAATCCTTGTTTACAAAAGAGGAAAAGGAACCATTATTGCAACAACAAGATCTTCTAGTAATCGACAATCTATCTTGCTCTTTCACATTTCTTCCAATATCATTGTAATTGAAAGCTTTTTGACCCAAAGTTTTCAAATATTTGTATGTAACCAAAGGATGGACCCAAAGCTTTCTAATGTAAGAAGGAAGAGATCCTATCACTTCTTTTGATTTCAAAATAGAGTTCAAACCAACTTTATCTATTTCTGGAGAAGTAAATATAGTAATCAATAAAACTCTTCTTGAAATCAAAGGATTATGAGAAACACAAGAGGATTTTAGAAATTTGGATATGAGAATTCGAAGTTGAAAACTATGGGATTTTCTAAGACTTAAATCCTCATGAGAAAAATTTTCCAAGATATATAGAAGTTTAAAGAGGACTCTTTTGTTATACTTTTCAAAGATTTTGAAAAAAAAAAACCCTCTTGCATAATTCTATCCAAGAAAATTAATCTTCTTTTAAAATCACTAAACTTAAGAGATTGATCATCCAAAGAGCTAAACAAATTTTCATTAGAAGATGATGATGATGGGAAATCCTTATCAGAAGAGTCTAACCTAAAGCATGAACTAAGGAACCTATGGGGAGAGGAAACTGAAACATTAATATTACGATGTGGAACCCAAATTCTTATATGTCGAGAAGATTGGATGGTTGAGGAAAGTTTTGGGTATCTACGCCATAACATAGGAGTTTTCTTATTGATAGTTCTGCTCTTACGATGGCTAGATTTTCCTTCTAAATTGAAGCCTTTAGGGAAGAAAGTATGTAAAGTTCGCATCCAAAATAACTCCCTAGGCAAAGCTGCTTTGTAAAACTCTTTAGATTTCCTAAAATTACCTTCTATGAGTTCAATAGGAAAACAACGAAACGATTCAAAACCAAATTTTGCTATGGATGCATAAAGAGGTTTTACTTTTTCAATTGAAGTTCTTTTGGAATGAATTTTCCTAGCTTCTCTAACATGCTCTTGAAAACGAATAAATGCAGTCCTAAAAGTTTGAACAACATATAAAAATGAACTATCGTAAATATTATAGATTACATAAATGACTTGTGAACAATGAATTGGACTTAATGGATTATCTTCATGCAAATGCTTTTTTCTTAAACGCCTTAAACGAAGAAGAGCTTTTATTGAACTATTGGCGTAATGAGTATTAACTAAAGCTGTTCTGAAAGAAGACCAATGAATATGACCATTATCTAAGCAATGCAAAGAATTTAAATTAGATCTAGCTAAGAAATTTGAACCTTTCTCTTCCACTACTACAAACACGATAAGGAACAAGATTTGAAGAAGAGGTTGAAGCACGTACCTGGTCA
>CM035409.1:98235029-98237529 GCA_020310875.1 Ceratopteris richardii
GATCTTTGTGGACACATCCAGGGCGCCTCGAGGAGGTGATGGAGGACAGAGACATGATCATCTTGACAGAGACACACGAGAGCCCGGGGAGGAGCCTATCGAGGATTGAGGGCTATATGTGGGAGTCAGCTCACTGCCGATAGATGCGAGAGCACACCACACGAGGTTAAGGAGGAGTAGCCGTGCTCTATAGACAGTCACTACAGCATAGGGTATAGGTGGTAGTCAGAGACCCAAAGGCACGTTTCATGTGGATACGCCTACAGCTATCAGAGGAGAGAGCAGCGTATTTCACCACCTGCTATATTGCACACATCGGCTCGCGCTTCACACATTCCCTCGAGCAGCCTTCAGAGGGGGAGGGACTAGACACCACATCGCCATGACTACCTCAGTGACACCATTATGGAGTATACAGGGATGGGCGAAGTCTTCCTTGTAGGAGACTTCAATGCCTGCACTCAGAGCCACCAGTGTGATATCTACGACTTTGACGACCCTGAGATGCTTCGCACCATCGAGGGCATGTCTACACTCAGAGCCTCGGAAGACACTGCCACACCCACCGCATACGGCCGACACCTACTCAAGATGGGAGAAGCACACCGTCTCGTTATATATAATGGGATGGAGACATGGCCCACCGCGGGAGGTCTCACCTGCATTCCACCCACGACACTGCATGGAGGCAATGTGGTAGACTATGTTATCGGACCCCGGAGGGGACACATCTCATCACCTCATTCACCATCCCACCCATTCCGATTGGAGCTGATCATGCATATCTCGTCCTATCCATACGCGGCTCACCATGCATATCCCACCCCGCCACCATACAGCCACACGCCCATGCCACCATTCACTTTAGACATGAGCTAGCACATATCTGTAGCTCCCAGGTTCGAGAGCGCATCTACTCCCTTGATCCCTCCACCCCATTGGACACCCTCACCGCCCACTTCTCCTCGATCCTCCACACATCCGCTACTCTCGGCTTCCCATACACCACCCACAGCACCGCACATTCGACACGGCTGGGGCATACACCCCAGAATAGATGGTACGATGAGGAGTGTAGACAACTATACCGACATCTCAGAGCACAGAGTATCTTAGGATCCATCACAGAGAGGGAGGCACGACGACAGATACGAGCCCTCACACGCCGGAAGCGGCGAGCTTTCGAGGAGCGACAGGAGGAAGAGCTGTTTGACCTTCTCATGAGTAGGGATTGCGCCACCGCGTGGAGGGCCCTACGAGAGCCACGCCCACCTACACCCATAGCAGATCCTCAGGCTTGGCACACCTACGCCCAGAGGTTATATGACGTCCCAGGACAGCCACCATTGCTCATCCCTCCCACACCACGACCTCTGATATCCACCCTATTCACGGCAGGCATGGTACGACAGGCCATCCATAAGCTACAGCATGGCCGTTCAGCAGACCGCATGAGACTGAAGGACGAGCACTTTATATATGCAGTCGATGTAGTTTCCCCCCTGATCGCCCATCTCTTCAACCGTGCTTTGGTTGAGGGATTACTTGACTCGTGGACTATGCATACCATTGCGCCTATCCATAAGTCCGACGATATGATGGACCCAGGGAACTACAGGACTATTATGATAGGCCACATCTTGGCCAAGATCTATGGGGCAGTACTAGAGGCAGAGCTTAGTACACACGCTTAGGCAGCTGGGATCAGCGCACCCGGCCAAGCAGGCTTCCGCCGCACTTTCTCCACCATCGACCACATCTTCATACTTCGTTGCTTGATTGAGAGCGCGAAGGCGAGGAAGCGGAAACTATACTGTTGCTTTGTGGATTTCCGCAAAGCCTTCGACATGGTCCCTCGAGAGAGACTACTACGGAGACTCAAGGAGTTACAGCTACCATCAGACATGCTATGGGCCATCCATGCTTTGTATGCAAGAGTCACAGGCAGGGTGCGCTGCCCCGGCGGCCTATCAGACAGCCTTGTTAGCACCACTGGTGTGAAACAAGGTTGCCATCTCTCACCCACTCTCTTCAGCTCTACATCGACGAGATCATGGAGTATATACAACGAGCAGGAGGGCTAGGAGGAGACCTCGGAGGCACGCCAGTACACATCCTATTATATGCTGATGACATTGTCCTGCTTTCAAAGTCATAGGAGGGGCTGCAATCACATTTACAAGCACTCGATACCTTCTGCATGGAGAGAGGACTCACAGTGAACCTTGGCAAGACCAAGTTCATGATCTTCCATACCTCCAGGATAGTACGCCATCGCGCCTCTTTCACCGAAGTTGGAGGATAGATAGAGGTAGTGGACTCCTACGTCTACTTAGGTGTCACATTCTCGGGCAGCACAAGGGTATTCTCCATGGCACAGAAAGTGAGAGATAGATTGACGTGAGGCTATGCGGCACTTGCAAGATTTAAGAGATGTTGCTTTCAGGCACGTTTTAAGGAGCCCCGAACTAAGGGGTGGCTCTTTGATACTCTAGTGACA
>CM035409.1:98242529-98270029 GCA_020310875.1 Ceratopteris richardii
CCTCCCTTTGTAACTTCAAAAAAATATATAATGTCAAAGAAAGAAGCAAGTTCGTCATCCATGGGAAGTTATTTACCTTCCTTTACACCCATGTTTATGCCTAAGGAAGAATCCTTAGATGGCCAAAACTATAATCCATGGAAAGATATCATGTGTGCATACTTTACACAAATCTTCTCCATGAAGTTGTAGATGGGTCAGAATTTGAACCTGATAAGGTGAAAGACTTAGAGTCTTGGAATATTTGGAATGTCAAAGACAAAAGAGCATTATGTCAAATTCTTCTAGCAAGTTTGTAAGAATTTTTAAGAAGCTTGGGACACACTAGCAAGTCTATATGAAGACAAAACTCCTTCAAAGATTTATGCTTTAGAGGTCGAGTTTCACAATCTCACTATTCATCGTCAAGACACCATCACAAAGGTGATAACACAATTTGAAAATTATCAATTAAAGTTAGCACTTTGTGGATGCAAGATCTCAAATGAAGACATGGCCATTAGATTGCTTAACAAGCTTCCTAAATCTATGAAACATTTGTGACTACTCTTTACAACAGAGCTCAAAAACTCACTTGGGAAGAAGTAAGAAGACATTTGCTTCTCCATGACTCTAGGCAAAAGACTCAAGCTACACAAGAAACAGTCATGAAGGCCAAAGCTACTTTCAACATGACTAAAGGTCAAAAAGGCACTCAAGAGTCTAAGGAAAAGGGCAAGAAGAAGTTTACTTGCAACTTTTGTGGCAAGCATAAACACATAGAAAAGTATGGCTTGAAGAAGAAAAACAAGGACAAGTCTAAGTCTAGTGTAAAGTTAGAGCATCAAATTCATTGCACAAGTGAAATTCTCTTTCTTACAATTGAACACGAGGCATTTGTCACATCCATTCCTAGCAAAGAATGGAATTTTGATAGTGGGGCTTCATCACACATGTGCAATGACAAAGAAGACTTTCATGAGTTTCAAAAGCACAAAGGCCAAGTTTATCTTGGAGATAACAAGTGAATTGAGACCCAATGAAGAAGGAAAGTTCAAATTACAAACTCAAAAGGTGAAACCAAGTCACTTAAAGATGTTCTCTATGTACCAAGCCTTTGTAAGAACCATCTCTCAGCAAAGTCCATTACTAATTGCAACATGACGGTGCAATTTGATAATGAAAAAGTTCAAGTCATCAATTGAGAATCCAAAGAAGTCATAGCTCAAAGCTTCGAAGACAAAGGTCTCTACAAGCTTTCAAGTTTCATGGCCAAGGATTCAAGCTTTTGTTGATGTATATTGGTACTGATGTGTGTGAACACACTTAAGACTGCTATGGGACTTTTTTCCCTCTTTAGGAGGGTCCCCCCCTTGTATATATCCTATAACCCTAAGGTCTCACGTATCTTTGTACGCTCACTTGGTAATTCATTCAGCTTTGTGTTGTGCTCCAAGCTTCTTCTTCTTCCTTGTGTTGTTCTTTTGATTGCGCAGATCTTGAACTCCAACAATTGGTATTAGAGCATGTCCCCGCTATTAGAGTTAGACATCTGCGAAAGCACACAAAAAACACAAGGAAGAAGAAGAATCTTGGAGCAAAACACACATACTGAATGTATTACCACTAGAATGTACAAAGATTAGTAACCCATTAGGGTTATATGCATATATACAAGCCACGGGAAAAAAACTCCTAAAGAGGGAAAAAAGTGCCATGGCAGTCCTAGTGTGTTCACACACATCACTACCTAAATATATCAACAAATCGCCCCTGGGAGTGATGCAGTGAACAAGGAGCTGACACTCATGTATAAGGAAGTGCCAAGTTGTGTGGAATCACTCCAAAAAAGGAAGTAAGCCCAAAGCTTTGCGAAAAGCTTCAAACTTCTTCTTAGGTAGAGCCTTCGTGAAAGGTCTGCAATGTTCTCCTGTGTGGGCACATATGCCAAGCTGATCTCCCATTAGAGAACCTCTCCCTGACATAATGATAATGCACCTCAATGTGCTTAGTGCGAGCATGGAACACAGGATTTCTCACAATTATCAATGCGCTCTGACTATCAATGAAGATGACATGGTGGCAGAAGACTGACCAACACCCAAATCAGCCATAAGGTGTCTGAGCCACACACACTCAACACTTGCTATGAAAGTTGCCCTATACTCAGCCTCACAATTGGAAGTGGCCATAGTAGGATGCTTCTTGCTCAACCAAGATATGCATGAGCTACCAAGCATGAAGCAAAAACCACTAATGGACACACGTGTCATAGCAACCAGCCGAGTCAGAGTCAAAAAAAGCATGTAAATCTCGCGGTAGTGATCCCCCCTTGGGACAAAACAATCCAAGTAGCCGGGTACCACTCAAGTAGAGAAAGATGCGCTTAATTGCTTGCCAATGCTTGACCCCTGGGCAATGCATAAACCTGCTCATCTATGAGATAGCAAATTGAAAATTTGGTCGAGTAATGCATAAGTAAATTAAGCATCCAACAACCTGCTGATAGAGAATAGCATCAACTGCATCTCAGCATCATGAAGACTCAATCATAAACCTGTCTCCATAAGGGTGGAAATAGGTTTATAGTCTTCAAGGCCAAAATGCTTCAATAATGTGTCAATATATTTCGTTTGACACAAGGTGATTTCACCATCAACGTGCATACACTGAATGCCCAAATAATGATGCAAATGCCCCAAATGAGACATGATCAGCCTTGGAATCAGCAATATGCTTCTCATGAGGACCAGTGAGCAATATGTCATCAACATACACAACAATGATCAGAAGTACATCATTAGCACGCTTAACATATAAGGTGCTTTCAGTTGGACTGTTCTCAAAACCATGTGCAATCAGATAGGCATGTATCTTTTCATACCAAGCATGTGGTGCTTGCTTTAAACCATATAATGCCTTCTTTAACCTGCACACCTGGTTTTCATGCCCTTTCTACACAAAGCCATGAGGATGAAAAACATACACTTCTTCATGCAAGTCACCATTCAGAAATGTTGTTTTAATGTCCAACTAATGTACATTCCAACGATGATGAGTTGCAAAGTGCACAGATGCTACAAACAGTAGTCATTTGGCATGTAGGTGCAAAGGTCTCATCAAAATCAATGCCTCTTTCTTGCACATAACCCTTTGCAACAAGCCTAGCCTTATACATGTCAATTATTCCATCAAGTTTATGCTTCAGCTTGTATACCCACTTAGTGTCAATGGCCTTCTTGCCAGCAGGCAAGTCACATAAAGACCAAGTACGATTTTTCATGATAGCATTATATTTAGATTGCATTGCAACCATCGAATGTTCAGAATTTTGTGCTTCATCAAACGAAATAGACTCAATCTCATCATGGAGACTAGAGGCAGCCATAACATAGCAATTTGATGCAAAAGAGGCACTATGAGAGCTTGAATGAGTATGGTATGAGAGGTGCATCTAATTTGCTGTCACCCAAAGTTTGCACCAGCCATTTTGGCATAGTTTTTGCCTCCTCAATATCATCTCTCTCATCAAGAAGTGCATCATGTAAATCTTCATAAAAAATGGAATGATCTGCATCATCACATGAAACCTACAAAGTTGAGAAGTTGCCTCATTAGGACCAGCACTAGACTATCCACCTGTAAAAAGAGGCAGCAAAGTATCATACATGTCTTTGGAGCTAACAGATGTCTCCTTAGTACATAAAAGTAACAGTTGAATAACATCTTCCACAAAAACATCAGAACTGACCAAAATGCATTTATTATGGGGATGATATAGATGATAGACTTTGCTTTCAGAACTGTACCCAACAAAAATACATTTTATTGCTTTATCATCCAATTTCCTGTGATGTTGTTCAGACACTAATGCATATGCCACACAACAAAAAACACGTAGTGAGCAACAGATGGCTTGCGACCATGCCAAGCCTCATATGGAGTGATAGACTACAACGCTTTAGTGGGACACCTGTGTGGAAGGGGAATCGAGCAAGAAAAGAAGAAGAAGAGGATCAAAAAAACAAAACAACTTAGTGAAGAACAAAAGCTCATAAAGAAAAGAAAAACCTTCTGCCTAAAGCCCCGCAGGGGCATGCATCAGGTGACAACACCAAAGAACCAGGTCTTGAGGAGTGGAAATAAAGAAAGATAACAACCAGGACATTTCATGGGAGGTTGCACACAGCTTCCTCATCCACCAGGAGCAGGTGGTGAAGCGAAACAAGCAGGGTAGGGAGACAACACATAAAGGATTCTTTATCGGATAAGATAACCAATTGTTTGAGAATTCTAGCTGCTTCTCCCTCCATTGGATGCGTACGATGGAAAGGAATGAATCAGGTCCCAGAGGATGACAAAGAAGATTTAAGAATAGGACCTTTGAAACATAATGCTCGCTTAGAAGGGAGCAAAAGCTTGCAGAGTAAGGTGTGCGGTGGAAGAAAGTAAACAGGCTCCAAGCCATACAATAGGGTAAGATGTGTGAAGACAAAGACATATCAGAAGACCAAAAGTTAGAAAGGGGAGAGGCTGAGAAGTTAAAGAGAGTGACTGAGAATATCACATTCTTAGCCACTTATGGCGTGCGTGGCAGCACCACTTAATACAACAACCCAGATGTGTGAAACGTGTGTACCTAAGTCACGAAGTCTTAGGAACTTGTGTCGAAGAGACTAAATCTCATTTGCCACACAAAGTGCATATAGTGGTGGATTGACACATGCTTAATTATCAATCCCAAGAACCACGTGAACCAAGTGTATGAAGACATGTGCACACATGATGGAAAGTGAAGTAGTTCAGCTAAAAGGCATGAGAAAAGACTAAACTACCTCTCCAACTCACTCAATCTCTGGAAGTATCTGCCGCGATACCACTTAGAGTAGTAAACACAAATTCGAATGTTTCTCCCAGCTCCGAACTCCGAATATGTCCAAAGCAGGTTTCTTTTGAAGCTCTTGGCAAGACGCATCTATTGGTAGTATTTTCACTCAAATCTGACAATCGCTCTTCAAGTTATGGCCAAAACAGTGAATGGTGGGAAACACCTTCACTCACTCCACAACTCGTACTTGCTCACACACACACTACATTAGTTCAAAAGTGATGGGGAGGGGTAGACAATAGTCCTACACACACATTCCAAGCTTCACACACACACACAAAAGATTTTGGAGAAGATGAAAATCAGCAACAAAGAAGCAAATTCGAAATTTTAGCTCTCCTTCTTCACAATGGCAAAAATTATCTACAAAAGAGTCACAAAGTGAATTATATACATGTGCCCTAAAAATGGTCCTTTCACACAAGTGACCGGCACTTTATTGACTTATCTCTAACTTCCTACTATTTTACAAGAAAATATATTACAAGGATTTGGGCTTATGCATCTAGAGGACTCCTCTAGTGCATTTACACAACTTCGAGGGAATTATCTAGGATTTTGAAGAAGCTATTTATGCCCATTAATTTGAAAATTTTGGGGCTCCTATTTTGTGCCTTTTTTCTCTGCAACACTCTCCCCCTCTTTGTCTCTGTCGTCCCTTTGACAGGCTTTGCTTGTTGTTTGAAGCTTGTCTATGGCTCCTAAATACACGCACCCAATGGTCGAAGAAGCAATAAGGATTCTCAGGCAATTTGTTACTTTATCCGAAGTTAATCCTTTGCTTCTTTAAGCCCCTTGGTATTTGTTATATCACACGTCTGGGTTGCTATATTAAGTCGGGCTGCCACGCATGCCATCAATGGCTAAGAATGTGATATTCTCAGTCACTCTCTTCAACTTCTTAGCCTCTCCCCTTTCTAACTTTTGGTCTTTTGACATGTCTTTGTCTTCATACATCTGACCCTGTTGTATTGCTTGGAGCCTATTTACTTTCTTCCACGACACACCTTACTCTGGAGGCTTTTGCTCCCTTCTAAGTGAGCATTACGTTTCAAAGGTCCTATCCTTAAATCTTCTTTGTCATGCTCTTGGACCTGATTCATTCCTTTCCATCATACACATCCATTGGAGGGAGAAGCGACTAGAATTCTCAGACAATTGGTTATCTTATCCGATAAAGAATCCTTTATGTGTTGTCTCCCTACCCTGCTTGTTTCGCTTCACCGCCTACTCCTGGTGGATGAGGAAGCTGTGTGCAACCTCCCATGAAATGTCCTGGTTGTTATCTTTCTTTATTTCCACTCCTCAAGACCTGGTTCTTTGGTGTTGTCACCAGATGCGTGCCCCTGCAGGGCTTTAGGCAGAAGGTTATTCTCTTCTTTATGAGCTTTTGTTCTTCATTGATCTGTTTTGTTCTTTGATCTTCTTCTTCTTCTTTTCTTGCTCGATTTCCCTTCCACACGTCCCTCCTCCTGAACTCTGTCATCCGTGACAAGCTTTTTGTGGCAATGTGAGTACGTTTGAATGACTTTTTGCTCTCTCTGGTTAAGCAAATTGGCTTGACATAGCATTAATTCTTTCCATTGACTCGACTTTACCCCATCATCTGGTGTTTGTCTATGATCTGCAAAGAAACTTAATTCGTAGGCCACCAGTCTTGCATTAAGGTTAGAAGACAATTCTGCAAAATTTTTTGAATCCATTTCAAAAAATCATGTGAAGAATGCCTCTTCAAACGTCTGCATGTAAGTACTTGGCAAAAACATGAGTCGTGAGTATATGGCCATTAGTGTTAAGCGACTAGGTATAGTTGATAGATAAAAAATGAGGGCATATGATCCGTGGTTAATGTCGATGAAGTTCAAAAATGTGTACTGTGCATGCTGCAACACCTTTATGATAGTAAGTAACATACTCAGAATTTTGTTAGTCATTTTGATTGCTAAATCTAGTACAACTGCATATCGGGCAATCCAAAATTCTATGGTTTTAACCATGTACTCTTTGGTTGGTAAGTAGTTACGAGGTGGACTTGGCAGTAATGGATAGTTGAGCCATTGATTATTTATGCTTCCCTGGAGCTGTCCTTCCCAAAATTGTGTCCAAGGTCATCATCTGGGTACTGGGCAAAAAGGTGGGTTTACTTGAAGTATATATGGGGCTGATTCCCAGTGTACCCATAGTGTAGGATTCTTCTCCAAAAATTTCCTCCTCCAAATAGAATCCACTTTGTCAAATTCCTCTTGTGTGTAAGTAAATGTTTTCATGCTGAACTGGAGGTTGCTATCTGGTTCTTTATTTGTTGTGGTCCTTATGTACTTTCGTGTTTTTTCCTTGAGTAATCCATAAGGCACATTGAAAGGTTTCATTACCTATTCCAGATTTCTACTTTCAATTTTCAATCTTCAGTAAGTTGGGACACCAATAGTGCCCGCTCATGTTGACTTAGTTCTGCAATATGCCAAGTATGCCTTTCAGTGTTGGTCTCCGTTTCCTCCCTTATCGGTGAATGATGTACGGGGGGGGGGGGAAGAGGACGTACCTCAGTCTCCTCAGTAGCCGTTGTGGAGTGTGGAACTACTGTTGTCCCCTCATTGACCTGCTATAGGAATTGACCTTGCAATTGCTTTATTAATTCATCCTTCTCTTTAATTTCTTCTGTGGCTTTCATAATCGTTTCCTTGTTTTTGAGGAGCTCCTCTCTTATGACAGCAAGCTGATTAACATCTTCATTGCATTGTACTATATATTGATTTTCTGCCATTTTCCATTTTTTTCGGAGCTTTGCGGTGTCGTTCATGTGCCTTCTCTCCCAAGCTGCTATGATGGCTTGCTCCTGCTTTAGCTGATCTTCATACTTTGCTATCCGCTCTTCTAGTGCTTTTGTGTTGGTTTTTGTCATGTCAGGAGCTTCGATCGGTTGATTGCACAAAAGGGCTGTCATCAACTCTTTATTCCTATTCCGTAAATTATCAGCCTCATCCATGTACACCTTGATTTGAGATTCAAGAATTTTGCTTCTAGCATTCATTCATGATTTGTCTGCTTCGCTAGCCTCATATTTGCTTTGCAGTTCTTTCAATTGTTCTTTTAGCTTCTGATTTTCCGTTTCTAGTGTGTTGCATTGATGCTTGGCATTTTGGGCTTCTGCCTCTTTCTCTACTATTATCTTTTGTGCTTGAATTAATTGGGAAGATAGATTCTCACCTATTTCTTGAAATTGATTATTTTCCTGCATTGCTTTGTCGTAGTCAGCATCAGCCTCAAGCCTTAGTTGTTGAGTATCCATGGCAGTTTGTATCATTTGTTGTACTATTGGCTTTAGCTGAGCGACATCACATTTAACCATGTTTTTGGAATGCTTGGAGCTTCCCCGATTCGTACATCTTTTCCTTGCTCCACGTGTATGGCCTCGTTATGCGGTTGCCTTATTTGGAGCTGTACTTCATGTGCTCTTTGCTCCTCTTCCTTATTGATAGATTTTGTTGCACTCCCTTGAAATGTTACATCCATCGGAGATGGTTCTGCTACTACCCTTATTGGTGTGAAGTGTTTCGATTCTTCAACTATATTTTCAACCTTTTCTTCTGTGGGGTTCTTTAACAAGACCTCTCCCGCTAGCAGAGTCTCTTTGATTTGGATGTTAGATGCTTCATTCAATTTAATAATATGTACTCCTTCTTGAGATGCGACTTGCTTTGTGGTGTCCTTGATATTGTCATCCGGCGTTCGATCTCTGTTTGTGCCTTCCATGCCAAAGTCATCATTCACTTGACTTAATTCTTCCCACTGACCATCATCTCTTGAATCACTTCTAATATCCACGATAGTACCCACAATGACCCATAAATGCTTGCACTTCTTTTGTATTTTTTGGTCTAGGAAGTTCTAGAATTACTTTGATCTTGTCTTCATCAGTAGATATTCCGTTCCTAGATATGATGTGTCCTAGGATTTTTCCTTGTCTTACCATAAAAACGCACTTCTCAGGATTTAGGCATACTCTATATTGTCGACATTTATCAAATATTTTTTGCAATCCCGGAATATGTTCCTGCCTCCGATTTGAATATGTACATAGGTCGTCTACATATACTTCCATACTCTTCCTTAGAAATTCTTTGAAAACATGACACATCAACCTTTGGAAAGTAGCAGGGGCGTTAATGAGTCCAAAAGGCATCACTCCGAAAGCATAGACCCCCCATTCAGTCGCGAATGCGGTCTTGTGTTGATCCTCAGTAGCAATAGCTACTTGGTTGTATCCAGAGAATCCGTCCAAGAAGCTATAGACTTCTTTACCCGCAACTCTTTCCAAAATGTGATCAATGATAGGTAATGGATAGCTGTCACGAATCATGGCTGAGTTGAATTTCTTTAGATTAATGCACACTCTCAGTTTTCTGTTCTTTTTGGGCACAACTACTAATGGTGACACCCATTTGGTATGTTCTATCTCGTAAATGAATCCATCAGCTAATAATTTGTCTATTTCCTCTTTAATCTTTGATCCATAGACATCATTATAAGTGTAAGGGCATTGTTTTGATGGTTTTGCATCAGGTATCATTGGTATTCTATGAAAACAAATGGAGGGTTCCACACCTTTGAGATCCTTGTAGGTCCATGCAAACACATCCCGATATTATCGAATTAGTATTATCAACTCTTCTTCTTCCTCAAGAGACACATCCTTTCCTATGTAGGTGCAACTTTCTTCTCCATTTTCTATGGTCACCATAATTTTTTTCGTTTGTTCCTTGTTGTCATAAGCTTCTCCTTCTCTTATCTCCCTCTTAGGCATCTGAATGGCTATTTTTCTTTCCTCTACATTGTATTTTTTGAAGTGGTCGGGATCTTCAAAAAGATCCGGGGTTGGTTCGGTCTTACTCACGCTTTCCTCCTGATTTGGTACTATAGGGGCCGCTTCTTTTGCCAACACTTTGGTTGTTCCATACTTGTCTTCAGCTTGAATGGCTTCTAGATAACATTCCTCCGAATCAAACTCCGGTTCCATCTCTATGCTCTCATATTCTTCCTTCCATTCTTTTTCTAGTACTTCTCATGCTTCCACCTCCTGAAGGACTACCATGTAAAAGTTTACATCATAACCTTCTTTGTCCGCACATTCACTCATGGTCAATACTTCTTCATTTACACACACATCCAAGGTTTCTAGGATCTCCATCCAACCATGCGGTTTGAATACTTCATCAAGAAAAACTTGAGGCATATACATTGGATCCTCTAAGGGTCAATAATTTTGATGTCTTAAGGGCCACAAATGGAGTTTTTTATCCTCTTTCTTTGCTTCCTTACACATCCATAATTGCGCATCCTCATGCATCCATGATTGATCGCTTGATCCAGCACTATGGATAGACAAATCTTCTTCTTCCTTGTGTATGGGATTCCATTGTAATGGGGGGTACATCTCTATACGCAAAGGTATGCAAGTTTATCTTGGTAGTGTTTGCTTGATGTTGAAGGTATAATGAGTCTCGTCCCCAATCTTGCACTACCCTAAGTTGTCTCATGAAGGTTCATCCTAATATCATTTCATAATTATTTGCCTTTCCAAATTGACAGATAGCTAACGTATGCTCAAATTCAACTCCATAGGTGGTTAATTTGATCTTTTCCAATATTCCCAACGGTTTCTCAACATGGCCATCTACTAATTGGAGCTTCATACAAGTTGGTCATAGGGCTGGCTTCCCCCATTTTTCCCAAATCTCTTTGGTGGCGATACTTACTCCAGCTCGTCTAGTATAGCCTTGGTCATGTATCCATTGTATGTGACAGGTAAACATGTGTTGCCATCATCTCCTTCACTAAATTCTCCAACCTTATCCACCGGGATTTGTATGGTAGAAGGGTTTTCATTTTCCTTGCTTTCCTTTTTGTGCTTCTCTTGCTCTAACTTCAATTGTCTCGCTAACTGTTTCCATAATTGTAGTTTAACACAAAGTAATTCTTCCACCATCAACTGACATTGTACTTTGGTCTTTTTGAGTTCTGTTAGATTGTGCGAGTTCTTATCTGAGGTCCCCTTTTCTTTTTGTCGTACTGTGGGAGCACGGAAGGTCATGGATTCCTTCTCATATTCTTCCATGTAGTTTGGTAGGGTAGAAATGCTCTGGGCTTCCTCCCTGTTTCAGTCTAGCCTAGAAACTTCTTCATATATTTCTTCCATGTTTGGAGGTGGTTGATAGTCTTCCACATCTAACTCCTCAAAAGGAGGTTTTGCAAATCCATTCGTTTTCCATTGATCTTCTCGAATTCTAGTCCACAATTCCTTTGGCCACTCAGCCTCTAAATCAAGGATTGTGGACATAGAGTTGTTATGGGTGTTCAGTAGTTCTAGCTTATCATCCCTCTCTTTTGGTTTCTGGTCCTTGGCTTTAATACAGTCATTGTATTGATCCTCAGATATTCTCGTCTCGAGGAGGGCTGGGATAGTCTTCTCTAGGGCGGCCTGAGCTACCTCTATGAGTTTTCTACATATCTCTAGCCTCTCCTTTTCTAACTCCCCTTGTGGGTAAAGCTTTTTGTGATGCTCTATGTTTGGTCCCACATCGTTTCTAGCTTGATAAGCCTTCAAACACTAAATCATCTGGTTTTGGGTCTGCTAGAATTGATCCTGGCCTGTCTAGTTGTAGTTTCTGTGATGTAATAGGAATTTCCTCCTGACTTTTGGGTTCTTCTGATTTCTTATTGCCTTGTGTGTCCTTCTTGTCTTCCTTGTTTTTCTTCTTCATCCATTTTTCCTTGAGTTTTTCTCTCCTATCCTTCCACTTTTGGCTTTTTGTTGTTTGGATACTCTCACATGGGTCCTCTGAATCTTCCACTACTTGTATTCTGGGTTCCAAGGTTTTACTCTTTTCTTGTTCTGGTTCCACTCGTTTTCTTTCTTGTCCTTTCGTTTGGGCTCGTGTGATGGCTATTACTTCGATCACATTAATAGGTGCAGTGTCATGTGCCTTATCGGGATTTTTTGGGCAATCTCTAAAGAGATGTTCCTTTCCACAATCATTGCAATACCCTTCCCAAATCCTAGGGGGTGGTGGGTTGTATGGCCGAGTGCATTCTCTGATAAAGTGATCTCCTCTGCATCTATAGCATGGTCCTTTTGCATAGGTAGTCGAATGGGTGGTATCATGGGTGCTAGTGATTTGGGCACTGTGTACCTTAGTGTTGCCATCTCTGGTCCATAGACATTGTCATATCCCTCATATCCATAGTATTGTGGGTCGTAAGCTTTCTCATACTCCATCATAATGGAGTCATAGGGATAGTAATCTCCTTGGGTTTGCTCGTATCCTGGGTTCATTGATTCTGTACTAGATATTGATGATGCTGGCACCATGGCTCTTTCTAAGTTTTCCTCGGGTTGAGCATATTTGATTGGTACTATGTGTTGAGGAAGTGGCGGTTGCTGTCCTAACACTGGTTGAGGTTGTGCATATTGCCCTTGCTCATATGGCCTAGGTGCTCCTTGTGGTCCTGGATAGAGATTATATCTGGAAATTTCCCGTCCTGGCTCTCTAGGTGGATATCCATATGGCCTATACTGAGGTGGATTTAAAGGTCATGTCTGCTTGTTGAATGGACAATTCTCAGTTGTATGATTGGTGTATTTTTGTTCTATATGGCAATATAGAGTTGTTCCTTGATGTGGCTGCCTATTGTAAGGTTAAGCTTGAGGCAAGCCCGTTCCTCCTCTTACACACATGTGAGTGGGGTGATCTCCTCCACATAGACTATCTTCGTAACATGCGTACTCTCATTGGTGAATGCTGGTAGTTCTGTTGTCCATGGACTCCTAACTTCTTGGCTACCAGCTCTGCTAACTCTTCTACATTACTAGAGTTGGATGTCACTGTACTTCTAGTGTCTTCTGATTTCGTAGGGCTGGGTGTACTCTTGAGATCATCCGCTAGGTTATCCTCTAGGTCAATACACTCTTGAAGGCATTCACTCAACGTCTGTAGCCTCTTCACATAGACCAAATTTCTGAGAGTCCCATTCGTCAGTCCATCCAAGAATAATGATATCATTTTTTGTTGCGTGGGCCTTTCTGCTACTGAGCATCTATCAACATATTGATTGAATCTTCGGGCAGTTGTTTTCAAAGTTTCATTGGGATTTTGTTTGAAGCTATGGATTAAAGAAGAAGAGTTGTGTTTAATCCCTCTCCTAGTGAATTCCCCTATGAATTCTTGAAAGAATTGCTCAATATCTCCAAATTGGTTGGGATCTAATGGTTGGAAACAAGTTAAGGCCGTTCCTATGAGAGTGAGTCCAAAGGACTCATACTACACAAAGAACATCTAGTTGTTTAGCTCTTAGAACTTGTTTAAATTCAACTATGTGATCATAAGGTTCTCCCATCCCGTCATAATGATTTCTCATACACAGCCACTTGAATCAGTCTTAATCTTCTTATGGGCTCTGGTTGTCTAGGCATTACAGGAATTTCTGGTCTAATTGGCGGCATTCGAGGTTGCACTCCTAGTGGTGGTCTTGGCCTCACTGGTGGCTGATGTTGGTTGCCTAGTCCTGGGTGAGTTTGATTGTGTGCTTGTAGTCCTGGCATGGTGAATTGCACATGGATTTGGTTTGGAATGCTCCGATGGCTTGTCTGTCCCGACATTGTATGCTCTGACTCTTGTTGTGCCCCAAAGAGATTTTGAGAGGTAGTTGCTTGCTCTCGCTGAGGGAATACATGCAACCCCATATACTTCAATTGAGCCCTATCAATGGCATCAACAAGCCAATACCTTCTTTGGTTCTTGTCTAAGTATGTGACTCTAGACTCATCTTCAGGATCTTTTAGCTCATAGAAGGTCATTGGACTTTCCTCTTGTCTGCGTGTAGGTAAGTCAATTTGTAACAGTAAGTCTGATCCATGGATCAAGTAGACCTCTAGTAAGTAATCATCTTGGGGTATGAAATCCTCTCTCAAGACTCGGGTTACTACTGATTGTTGATGTGTGAAACATCACAAGAAATGAATTAATGTGACACTAGACAACATCTATGGTCATCATTAACTCATTACCACTCCAAACTTTGAGAAATGATAGCCAAAACCAAGAACTTTACTTCTTCAGAAATTTCCAATCACTAAAATGACATACCTTCAGTATTTTTCTAATTTCTCTTAGCACAGATATTGTTTCCCCAAGATCTTTTAGTGAATGAAAGTAGAAGATTAGATCTTTCCAACAAGCTATTATTTGCAAGAAACGAATCTCTAGAACTCAAGTTATGGCCTTCACAAGATGACTATGTATAACTACCAAAATTGGAAATTCTTCCTGTTATAGTAGAAAGCTTCTATCTAAAAATGGAATTCGATGCCTAGCATCGACTTGCAACGAGAATTCGATGCCGGGCATCGACTTGGGGTGTTTTTAGCCACTTTTCAACAGCGATTCGATGCCAGGCATCGACTTCCCACATAAAACCTCAAGCTTTCAGATGCCAAAAATATATATGATTTCATGCACACTTCAAACATCACTTATCAATTGGAATTCGATGCCAGACATCGAATTGCTCCAACAAAGTCATGATTTGCAAGCACTGAATGAAATAGATAAATGAAAATATGACTTATCAGCAGAGATTCGATGCCAGGCATCGAGTTGCTTGGAAAACTTGAACTTTTAAACTCATCACACAGGAGGCAACCATGGAGATGATGGAGAGAGTCTCATACACATAACTTTACTCAATTCTTCTCATAGCTATGAAAAACCCAGAAGTTTTATAGGTGCTTTCTCACTCAGAGAAGCTTGACTATATCCAGTCATACAAAATGAACTTCTACTAACATTCTCTCTCTCTTCCACACCACATTAGTTGATACAAACTAACTTATATAGTTTTTCTCAATCTCGTGACGTTTAAAAAACTTCTAGAACTAAAGTGAACTAACTTTGCAAATATAATACACTTGTGAATTTGTCCCTTCACATAGGCATGTGGATTTCTTCTAAAGCTTTGACCTTCAAATATATGTCTAATTAGTGATTGTTTCTCCAACACTGATTTGCCTCTGGGTGTAGTTATCAACTCTTCAGGGTCCGGTCTTCCTGAATTTTCTTGTCCTTCTAATCCTCCTCTCTCGTTGATTCGGTTTGGGTGTTCTGTTACCATGCAGATGTGACCTAACTTATCCATGTACACTCCTCCTTCATACTTAACTGCCAGTCTCGACACTATTGTAGAATTAGTGGAAGTTACCATCCTGACTACTCATCTATTTAAACCATCCAGGTAGATGGGAATCTCCTGGGAATTAGTGGACACATATTGCAGAGAGGTACGGTATCCCCCCTCTATCGTGGACATGAAGTTTCTCCTGGGGACAGAACCTTGCATGTCTTCTGAAGCCATTGGTATTTTGTTCTGAGTCACTAGAGGTGTCAGAATAGATAGAGTGATGACTTGCCTGAGTTGCACTTCCTACCGATGAAATAACACTCCTCCGGCTACTTAGTACACGTACTGACCTCAAGTTCATCCACTCTCATGGGCTATCTTGGTTTCTAACTATCCCCTAATTGGCTCTTCAATTGCCTCAAATTTTGCCCTTTAAAAGACTCAAAATGTTTTGGGCGATACCATTCTGGCGATACTGCATGAGGCGATACCGGTCTTACCATGATACGATACCACTATTTACTGCGAAACGATACTTTTGCAGGCGACGATATGATACTTGGGATAGTCGACGATACGATACCAAAATCCTCGCGATACAATACTACTCTCTGCACGATACGATACCAAAATCCTCGCGATACGATACTACTCTCTGCACGATACGATACCAGTGCACTACATGATACGATACTGGATGGTTCAGGTGATACGATACCACCTGAATGCATGATAAAATACTGCGTGCATGATACGATACTAAGAATCCTCGCGATACGATACCACTACAAGTGGCGATATGATACCAAAACCTTGCATGACACAATACTGGAGTTTTGAACGATACGATACTAGAATTCGTCACGATACGATACTAGGAGGTTCAACGATACGATACTAGGTACACAATATGATACCAGTATTGTGCGCGATCGATACCGCTCGATCGATGATATGATACCGTGACTGGGATGATACGATACCAGGATGTACCGTGATACGATACCACTGGCAGATAGCAATCGTGATACCAACTTGACGATACGATACCAGAAATGGTATCATGATACCTCAAGTGGTATGTGATGATACGATACTCAGCGAGTATCGTGATACTAGGGAATTTCGGTATCGCAATACCAAAACTCAACCGATTGCAATACTACAACCAAAATCGCTCAAATCATAAAATTTTTTGCACCCCTAAGCTTATTTCTCACTCCTCTTCACTCCTAACCCTTTGTGTCACTCAAAGAACCTCTAAAATCTCTTTATCCCACCCTCCGATATCGGAAATGACTTTAATCACGTGTGGTGGTGGTTATGAACTGATTTTTGTAACCCAAAACTTATGTGGCTTACCTTCTAGAACGTCTCAATCCAAATGTGTGCTCCTAGCTCCTTTCTTTAGCTCACCTAGTGCGATATCGCACCGGCGATACTGATCGCAGTCTGCAGACGATACCAACTCCTGGGAAAGTGTCAAATGAACTAATTTTTTTTGGTTTTTATAGTTTGTGATGCCTGAAGCCTATTCTACACTAGCTTGGCATTTTTTTTTGGATTTTTCTTGGTGATTTCAACTTACTTCTACTCCTCTTCCCTCCTTGACCTAACTCTAACTCTTCCTTCTCTCCTTCACTCCTAACCCTAAACCTAAAAACTCATTACACACACCTCAAGGATGTGAAGTAACAAGTGCTAAAGTGTCTGACTACTTGCCACTGAATGACCTCACTCCTACATGTACGATTCCTTCACTCCAGAGCTATAACCATCACGAAGGCACCTTGGTTGAGTTTGTTCCCTGCCAACGGTGCCAAAAACGTGTGTATCTAAGTCACGAGGTCTCAGGGACTTGTGTCAAAGAGACTAAATCTCATTATCCACACAAGTGCATATAGTGGTGGATTGACACATGCTTAATTATCAATCTGAAGAACCACATGAACCAAGTGTATGAGGATATGTGCACACATGATGGAAAGTGAAGTAGTTCAGGTAAATGGCATGAGAAAAGACTAAACTACCTCTTCAACTCACTCAATCTCTGGAAGCGTGGATACCACTTACAACAATAAACACAAATTCAAACGTTTCTCCCAGCTTCGAACTCTGATCGTGGTCAATATGGATTCATTTTGAAGCTCTCGGGGTGGTATTTTCACTCGAATCTGACAGTCTCTCTTCAAGTTATGGCCAAAACAGTGAATGGTGGGAAACACCTTCACTCACTCCACAACTCGTACTTGCTCACACACAGTACAATAGTTCAAAACTGATGGGGAGGGGTAGACAATAGTCCTACACACACATTCCAAGCTTCACACACACAAAAGATCATGGAGAAGATGAAAATCAGCAGGAAAGAAGCAAATTCAAAATTTTAGCTCTCCTTCTTCACAATGGAAAAAAGTCTCTACAAAAGAGTCACAAAGTGACTTATATACATGTGCCCTAAAAATGGTCCTTTCACACAAGTGACCGGCACTTTATTGACTTATCTCTAACTTCCTACTATTTTACAAGAAAATATATTACAATGATTTGGGCTTATGCATCTAGAGAACTCCTCTAGTGCATTTACACAGCTTCGAGGGAATTATCTAGGATTTTTAAGAAGAAATTTATGCCCATTAATTTGAAAATTTTGGGGCTCCTCTATTGTGCCTCTTTTCTCTGCAACAACTTGTTAAGTACATATGTTGCACACATGACAACCTCAAGCCAGAAACTATGTGGTAAAGCTTGACTCTTGACCATACACCTCACCATCTCCATGAGTGACCTATTCTTTTGTTCAACAACTCCATTCTATTGAGGTGTATACGGCACTGTACACTGATGTTTTATCCCACATTCAGCCATAAATGCATTAAAGTCAGAAGACATATATTCTCCCCCTTGATGAGAATGGAGGGTGCCCATTTTATATGCTGACAAATTTTCAACCAAAACCAAAAACTATTTGAAGCACATGATCACTTCGGACTTTGCTTTCAATGGATATAACCATGCATGCCTGGAAAAGTCATCGATGAAAGTCACGAAGTAAAGATAGTTTCCAAAAGAGGGTGTCTGCATAGGACCAGACATCATTGTGAACAAGCTGCAATTTCTGAGTAGCCTGAACTAAACCATCTTTTGGGAATGAAGAATGCTACATTTTTCCCAAAATACAGCCTTCACAAACATGTTTTCTAGGTGCCTCAAGTTTGGGCAGAGAGGACACCATTTCAGATTTCTACACGCGTAGCAAACTAGCAAAATTCAGGTGACCAAAGCATGCATGCCAAAGCTTTGCATATGACATAGCCTAAGAATCATGTACTGCACATGTTGAATCATTCATAGATTTTTCATAGTCTATGAGCTTATACAACCCATGACATAAATGCGAGAAGCAATAATCACGTTGCCATTTGACAAATCATGAACTATATACCTATCATCAACAAATTTCACAACCAAGTGAATCTTGGCCAAAGTCAAAAACTGATAACAGATTCTTCTTGATCCCTGGCACAAATAAAGCATCTAATAAAGTGAAAGAACTACCATCAGCAGTAGTCAGAATGATCTTACCAACTCCCATGACAAGATAAGAGGAGTTGTTGGTGCGTGAGACAGTATTCCCTGTAGGGGCAGGCTCGAGTGAAGTGAAGAAACTGCATTGCGAGGTAATATGTTTGGTTGCCCCACTATCAAAATATCAAACATATGAGTCTACTACAGACATACACTGCTCATGAGAAGATGGGTCAAAACTATAAAAAATAGTAAATATCCATTCTTCATTCTGCACAAGATTAGCAGACTCTGTTTTTGGTGTAGAGGCCTCTGCAACAACCATTTCAGACTCTTTCTTCTTCGCCTCTTTAGCAACCAGTGTTGGACAGCTCTTAATGACATGATCATTTGCTTTACAATATTTGCAAAAAAATTTCTACTTTTCTGATTTCGTCTCATCTTTGTCTTCCTTCTCCGAATGTGTAGCATTTGCAGATTTCTGCTTACTAGTAGATGAGCTCCATTTACTTTTGCCCTTTTGACTAGCCAAGAAAACTTGATCTACGACACGCATAATGGACTTTTTCTACCTAGACTGATCTTCATGCAATAGAACATAGTTGAACTCCTCAAATGACAAGGCATTTGGATTGCCTTCCATCATCAAATGAAAAGTGGAAGAAAAACTCTGATATGAATCAAGAATACCATTCAGAATGGTCTACACAAGTGAGCTATCTGGTATAACTTCATCAATAGAAATCAACTATTCCTTCAAATCCTTAATCTTTGTCAAAAAGTTATCCATAGAATCACCTTCATTCATGTGCTCACTCTCCAATTGTTTTCAAAGATAAGAAAAATGACCTCATTCCTAGCCTGGTATAATGTAGTAAGTGTATCCCAAGCATCCTTAGCTATTGTGTAAGAGCAAATATGAGGAATAATGGCACGTTTGACAGACAAGGCTATCAATGCATGTGCCTGAGCATCTCTGCCATCCCAACGAATTTGCTTTGCAGTAGGTGCAGCAAAAATCATAGCACAAACAAGAATCTGAAGAATATTAGCATCTTCAACACCATCTGCATTAGCTTCAATACCTGTATTTATAGGTATAATAAGATGTTTTTCAACACTCTTGCACAATGTTCCATAGTCCTTTTGCAACCAATACATGCCGCATCATATAAGCCACAATGGGTAATTGGTATCGTCCAAATTATCCTCAACAGTGAACATACATAATAGATCATTGCTTTTAGCCATGGCCACTAACTAAACTACCCTGATGGAGAAAAATGACTGTATCTAAAAAAGTTGAATAGAACTACCCTGACGAGTTCTACTAGATATGTAGCAAACTTCGAGGTGCTTATACTGGCAAACCAAAATTTGTATATATCTTTGGCAAAAAAATACCAAATAGCCTACACAAGCACTATGATAGTGCATTCGAAGGCTGAAACAAGCCCAGATCATGATTTCGGCACCACAAAGTGTAGCTGTTTTGATCTCCTAATCACCTTGAGTATGCTCACCAAATTTCATGTGATTTTGAGACTATGATCGAAGGGGTGTCGACGACGCCCTAGATGAAGCGACGGCCTGCTCTGATACCAATTGTTGGAGTTAGACGTCTGCGGAAGCACATGAATATCACAAGGAAGAAGAAGAAGCTTGGAGCACAACACAAAATACTGAATGTATTACCACTAGAATGTACAAAGTTAAGTAACCCGTTAGGGCTATATGCATATATACAAGCTGGGGAAAAAACCTCCTAAAGATGGAAAAAAGTGCCCGATGGTCCTAGCGTGTTCACACACATCACTACCTAAATATATCAACAACTGCTTCATCTAGGGCATTGTCAACATCCCTTTGGTCACAGTCTCAAAATTGCATGAAAATTAGTGAGCATACTCAAGACAATTAGGAGTTCAAAATGGTAATGCTTTGTGGCATCAAAATTTTGATCTGAGCTCGTTTTGGCCTCCAAATGCACTATCACAGTGCTTGCATAGGCAATTTCATCCTTTTGTGATAAACATATATATAAGTTTTAGTTTGCTAGTACAAGTGCCTCAAAGTCTGTTACAGCTTTAGTAGAGCTTGATGGGGTGGTTCTGTCAACTTTTTGAGATACAATTATTTTTTTGCATCAAGGTACTTAGTCAATGGTGATGGTTGAAAGCAATGATGTATTCTCTATGTTGGCTTTTGAGGACAAGTTGGATGGTACCAATTACCCATTATGGGCATACATGATGCATCATACATTGGTAACAAAAGGATTGTGGAATATTGTGCACGATATTGAAAAACACCATACTACACTTGCGAATACAGTTATTGAAGGTGATGCAGATGGAGTTGAAGATGATGATCTTCATATTCCTGTTTGTGTTGCAATTCCTACTGCACCTATTGTAGAGCAACTTCTTTGGGATGGTAGAGATGCTCTAGAACATGCATTGATAGCCTTGTCTGTCAAACATGCCATTATTCCTCCTCTTTTCTCTTACAAAACAACAAAGGATGCTTCGAATACACTTGCAAATTATCAGGCAAGAAATGAGGCTCGTGTTTCTTACCTCTGAAAATAGTTAAGAGTGAGCATATGAATGAAGGAGATTCTATGGATGGTTTTTTGACAAAGATCAAAGATTTGAAGGAACAATTGATTTTTACGTATGAAGTCTTACCAGATAGTTCACTTGTGTAGACTGTTCTTAATGGTCTTCTAGATTCTTATAAGAGATTTGCTTCTACACTTAGATTGATGATGAAAGACAATCCAAATGCCTTAAGATTTGAGGAATTAGTCTCTATTTTGTTGTAGGAAGATTAGTCGAGGCATAACACGTCTATTATGCATGTTGCAGGTCAAGACTTCTTAGCTATTCAGAAGGGCAAGGGTAAATGGAGCTCATCTACTAGTAAGAAAAAATTTTCTAATGCTTCATAATCAAAGAATGAAGAAAAATATGAGAAAAAAACAAAAAAGTAGAAACAATTTTGCAAATAATCTAAAGGAATTGATCATGTCATAAAGATTTGTCCAAAACTGGTTACAAAAGAGACAAAGAAGAAAGAGGCTAGAATGGTTGTTGTAGAGGCCTCTACACCAAAAACAATCTACTTATCTTAAGCAGAATGAAGAATGGATGTTTACTACTATATGCACTTATGATCATCTTCTCATGAGAAGTGTATGTCTGCACTAGACTAAGATTTTTGGTACTTTGACAGTGGGGCAACCAAACATATTACCTTGCAGTGCAGTTTCTTCAGTTCACTTGAGTCTGCCCCTACATGGAATACTATCACATGCCTAAGCGACTCCTGATATCCCTATAATGGGGGTTGGTAAGATCATTTTGACTACTACTGATGGTAGTTCTTCCACATTTCCAAATGCATTGTATGTGACAAGGATCAATATTTTTCTTTTGTCAGTTATAGCCTTAGCCAAGATTGTCTTGGTTGTCAAATTTGTTGATGATAGGTGTACAATTCATGATCTTTCAAATGGCAATGTCATTATTGCTTCTGGCATTTTATGTTGTGGGCTATATAAGCTCATAGACTATGCAAAATCTATGAATGATTAAGCATCTACAGTTCAAGATTCTTGAGCTATCTCAGATGTGAAGCTTTGATATGCACTCTTTGGTCATTTGAATTATGCTGAATTGCTACACCTGTGGAAATCTGATATGGTGTCCTCTTTGCCCAAGCTTGAGGCACCTTGTAAACATGTATGTGAAGGCTATATTTTGGGAAAAATGCAATGTTCTTCCTTCCTGAAAAAATGGTTCAGTTAGAGTTGCTCATAATTGTAGCTTGTTCATAATGATGTTTGTGGTCCTATGTAGACAACCTCTTTTAGGAACTACCTTTACTTTGTGACTTTCATTGATAGCATTGGGTTTATCCGTTGAAAGTAAAGTTTGAAATGTTTGTGTGCTTCAAACAATTTTTGAATATGGTTGAAAATATGTCAGCATGTAAATTGGGCTATCTCTGTATCTCTGTATCTCTATATCTCTATATCTCTCTACCTCTCTCTCTATCTCTCTATCTCTCTATCTCTCTATCTCTCTATCTCTCTATCTCTCTATCTCTCTATCTCTCTATCTCTCTATCTCTCTATCTCTCTATCTCTCTATCTCTCTATCTCTCTATCTCTCTATCTCTCTATCTCTCTATCTCTCTATCTCTCTATCTCTCTATCTCTCTATCTATATATCTGTTTATATGTCTCTCTATCTCATTGTCTCTCTATCTATCTATCTAGCTTTTTGTCTTTCTATTTATCCCTCTGTCTATTTGTCTATCTGTGTATCTCTCTATCTATCTTTTTATCTATCTATCTATCTATGTATCTATCTATCTATGTATCTATCTATCTATCTATCTATCTATCTATCTATCTATGTATCTATCTATCTATCTATGTATCTATCTATCTATCTATCTATCTATCTATCTATCTATCTATCTATCTATCTATCTATCTATCTATCTATCTATCTATCTATCTATCTATCTATCTATCTATCTATCTATCTATCTATCTATCTATCTATCCAAAAATGATTCTCACCAAGGAATGCATAACATCTGCTCTCCTGTAACTAGCTAACTGACATCATGCTCATAGGGAATGAAGGCACATAGCATACATGTCTGAGTATAAGTGATGCTCCACTAGGTAGCATAAAGTATACATATCCTGCACCCTCAATGTTATATGCCATACCATTAGGCAAGTGCACACATCCATGACTCTCACCTGAGGATCATCAAAACCACTCACGATGTGGTGTAACATGAAGAGTGGATAATGCATCAAGCAACCAAGCCATATGTGTGTATCAAATGAATAAGAGGAATCTTGAGACCATAGGAGAAAGTGATATCACCATCACTAGCATAATCAATTGCCATAGATTCTCCTAAAATCACTACTTTTGACCAGCATCACATGCATATCTTTGACATCGTCGTCACATCCGCCTGAAGCAACATTGTCGAATATGGCCCTCACTGCCACAGTGCCAACATCAAAGCTATCACTATGATCTACATCTCACATGAGTCAATGGACTTGCTTACATATCATGTAGTCTTTTCCATAATGCACTACTCGTCTCCTCATACATCACAGACTCATATGTAGAATCCATAAGCTATAACCAGATAGTGGAGCTGGCCAATGCATCCATATCCATCCATATGTGGTTCGGCATGTCACGAGGCCTCTGTGCATCTCTATGCACATACATGTGTAACCTTGCACGAACCAATGTATGCCACATCTGAGCTTTCCATCTTGAAAAGTCAGTGCCATCAAATCGAAAAGACGCCATGCTGGCAATCCAAGAGACTATCAATATAACAAGGGGCTAGAAATAATACTCTATCACCAATAGGATCACACTTGCATATCCATGTGTATAACTCACATCACGAAAGTCTCATTGGAGAAGAAACCATGTGAACCACATGTCACATAACCATGCATTTAGCATGCATGTAAAACCATGAGCATAAGCATGCTCACCAAGTCCACAAAGTGACTAAGTAGATATGAAAGATTCCTCAAAAAGTTTTGACAGAGTATCACCTATAAACTGAGCAATCAAACAAGATAACCAATAGCAAAAGAACAATGAGTAACCTATCACCACCTATCACTGATCCGATAAAAGATAATGGCAAATACATATGCCAAAAATTGATGGCAATACATGCCAATACAATGGAGATGCACCTCCCACTCAAGAGTGAATCATGCAGGATGGTCTAATCTATCACGGATAACCTGTGACAAAGTCCAAATGAATGGAGTTAAGTAATGATCCAAAGCTATCACACAAGATTCAAGATCCACTAAAGCTCTCTTCTAGCATAAAAGATGATAAAAAATTTCGGCAGCATCTCCTCTATAAAATGGCTCTGGACCAAATAAACCATGTGGGAACCACCATCCACATATGCCAAGAATCACATTAGAAATAGATATCAAATCAATGACCATATGCTAAAATAATATCCAATCAAGGTGACAAATAGATGTGCAAATGAGGCTCCGATCTCGATCATGTACCTGCAAAGAAAACAAGGATACAAGTACTAGCCAAGATCCGAAATCAACTCTCATAAAAATATGTGCAATCGGTAAGTAAATCCATAACCAAGTGACATAAGCAAGATATTTACCACAATGCCACTATACATCCACTGACAATGCTATGATCAAATTCATGATGACGTAAACCTCAAAAATAAGGTATACCACAATGTCATCTCACATGTCAAAGACATGACAAAATCATGGTCTACTCTCATATGAAGGAGCTACCACAGTGTTCATACATGAATAATGCCTTCAAGCTCTAGAAATAAGAGCTTGTACACTACAAAATCTCTCAAAGAAGAAGTTCCAAACCAAATTGAACCTCCAAAAGCAAATAGGGTTCTTGTGGTGAAAATATGTTGCTCTATGTTTTGCTATTTTAGAGATGATAACCTCTAAATTTGAACTTTTGCTCTTCAGTAAACTTCAAGAACTTTTTCTTAGCTATGTAAGGATATATAAAACAGCTCAATCAGAGGTGTGTAGCTCAAGATTACACAAAACAAACATCTGCTGTCAATTTCACCATCACTTGCAACACTGTTGCTCTGTATTTTACAATTTCAGTGCCCTAAAACTCAGAATCTCGATTTGTGTTCTTCTAGAAAGTTGTACCTTCCTTTCCAAGCTACTGGTACAAGTGATTGTAGATTCATCTTCTACATCAATATGCATTTTTTTGAATTTTTGGGACTCTAAAACTCCAAACTAGGTTCTGTGCTCCTCTGCAAAGTTATAGCCCTCTGTCTTAACTATGCAGAAAACTTTAAAACGCATCAATCCGAGCTTTCTAGTTCGAGTTATGGCCAAAATATTGAAAAACCAAGAGGTGCCGACCTGCACATTCACCTCTTGTAACCTAAGCTTCCATTGAAGCTTCTTGCACACAAGCCTTCAACAAGCTCTGATACCAATGAAGGGCTTTGGTGTGCAGAAAAAGAGGAGCAAGGAGGAGATAGAGGGAGAGAGGAGTGAAGAGAGACACGCACATATGTGTGGGAGCCTCAAACCCACATAATGATCTCCCTTGAGACAATGCTCTATATATGATGTATGTATATGAATATAGGGGTAAGATCCCATGATCCTTACATCTCCTCGTTGCTCCTCTTGATCTTACACAGTCACTTGTATGCTGTGTAACATGCCCATCAGGTAGGAGGTATATTTTGTATACTTACACTCAGGTATTCTTGATCGTTCTTTATTTTTCTCCCATACTTACTTTGGCAATATTGGACTTTAGTGGGAGATTGAATCATGCCTCCATTTGTAGCTATAAGCTCAATTTCTCCTACTCCAATGATAGGATAAGAGGCACTGTTTGCACAGACCACATGTCATCCCTTGGGTGCATCTTTCAAGGATGCAAAAAACCTTTTGCATGAAGTTATGTGTTTTGAAGCACCACTATCAAAGAACCAATCCAAATCAACCTCACTCACAACCTATATTTAGAATGCAATAATGCATCATAATGACATGTAACAACACATGCCCAAAAATCTTGAGCCATGTTGTCTTCATCATTCTTTGCATTTGAAGAATTTTTAGCACGAAAAATGCAAGAATCCTTCTTCTTTTCATTGTGCTTATTAAGCTTTCTACACTCATCAATAGTATGACCAACCTTTCGAAAATATTTGCATCCCCTTCTTTTGCAAATCAACATCATTTGAGGAATCAATGGAAGAGAAAGGTTGAGAGTTTGGTTTTGGTGAACCCAAAGCTGAACCATCCTTGCTTTTCCCTTTTTTTGAGATGGAAACTACTTGTGTTCGCTCAATCAAACCACTCCCATTCACTCTATATTTCTCTTGTTGCAAATAAAGAGACAAACCTCATCAAATGCATACATATTGGGATTCCATTTTGCAACCAAACAGAGTGTAGTGGCAAAACTTTGAAAAGATTTTGGTAATCCTTTCAAGAATGTCAAGATAATTGATGCATCTAGAATAATCTCATTTATGTTTGCCAATCTCTCTTTCAAGTCTTTGATGCATATTAGATACACATCCATAGAATCATTTCCAACCATACATACATACATAAGTTGCTTCCACAAGTATGCAACACATGCTTCATTATGCATGACATACAAAGATGCAAGAGGTCCCATGCATGTCTTGATGTAGAACATGAATGAATGTATGGAACTATATGATGCTTCACAAAAAGCATCATCAATGCATTAGCTTGAGAATCTTTTCCATCCCATCTTAGTTGCTCCTGTGTAGATGGAGAATGAGTAACCATTGTACTTGAAGAAGAAGCTCCATATGTGACAATAGATTGTGAAGTAGAAGAACTTGCAGGCCTTTGATCTACATCTAGCACTATGTTCCCTAGCTTTTTTGCAACAAGAACATGTTTCATCATGTAAGACCACCTTGGATAGTTAGTCTCATCAAGCTTATCTTTAGCTTGAAGAATGCCAAACAAGTCATTGTTGCCTACCATTTCAATAAAGAACAATAATGTGGAAAAATATTTACCTCGACGAAAGCTAAAATGAGTGTTGAAATTTCAACTCACAATCTCTCACTTTGGTGGTGATTCTAACTGCAAGAATGGCTTCTAAATGGGGGTAAAACTCTAGTGGAAATTGTGGAATTCCTTCTTGCACGCTGAAATCCATTGTTCTATTTTTCAAAGTGGATTTGCACTCTTAAAAGTTCATGCATGCTACGACACAAAGAAACAAAACTTGAGAAGAAGTTGAACCTACTCTCATATCAATATTCAGTGTGTGCATAGAATTGCAAGAGACACACGAGAAGCACACATAAGGAACTCAAA
>CM035409.1:98297529-98300029 GCA_020310875.1 Ceratopteris richardii
TGGAATGCTTTGGAGGAGCATTTCCAAAACACCACAAAGTCAAGGAAGGCATCCTTGTGGGCAGAATTGACCACATTCAAGAAGAAGGCCTCTCAATCCATCTCAGATTATGTAACCAGAATGAAGGACATTGTAGATGCATTAGGAGCTGTTGATGAAGAGATTGAGGAGGATAAATTGGTAAGGCAAATCCTTACAGGTTTGAGAGGTGATGACAAATGGAAGCCCTTCATTTTTTCTACTGAATTATCACTTGATCATTTTACTCCTGATTTAAATCAGTTGCTAGGACATATGTTAACCTTTGAGCAGGATGTCAAAGGTGAAGGTGACAAGAGTACAGGTCATGCAATGTACTCAAAGGATTAGAAGAAAATTAGCAAAGGAAAGCAACAAGCAAATGAAGATGAAGGCACAACTAGTGAAGCCAACTTCCTAAGAGGAAGAGGAGGTGGCAAAGGTAGAGGAAGAGGCAGGAATAACAAAGATGGAGTCAAAGCTTGCTGGATTTGTGGTAAGACAAATCATTTAGCTAATGATTGTTGGCATAATAATCAGAGTAATGGTGGATATAATCATAATTTTAATTCAAGAGGAAGAGGTGGCAGAAATCAAAGAGGTAACTTTAGAGGAAGAGGTAGTAGGGGTTACTTTGGAAGAAATGCAGGTAGAGGATTCCAAAGTCAACAATACAATAATACCTACTACAATTATGCTTCAGATCAGAAGGAGGATTCAACATTGATAATGAATGCAACTTGTGAAAGACAAAGTGAAGACCAAAGAGTCTTCTACATTGAGTCAGGGTGTAGCAATCACCTGAGTGGTAACATAGCATTGATGACTGATTTGGAAAATAAGGTAACTAATCATGTTGTTCAAATAGGTGACAATACAAACCATAATGTGAAGTCAATTGGATCAGCGAAGGCTAAGGATGGTAGCACCCTCTTGAGTAAGGTCTTGTATGTTCCTACAATTCCTAAGAATCTGATAAGTGTAGGACAAATTGTTGAAAAAGGTTATGAAGTGAGATTCACTAATGAAGGAGTATTTGTGGAAGACCCTAGCAATGGGTATAAAAAAATTGTTTCAGGGAAGAAAGAAGGAAGATTGTTCACATTGAAGATTCAAGGTAATGTTGGTCATGCCTTGTTCACTTATGGAGGACATAAGATCTCTGAGTTAGATCTTTGGCACAAGAGGCTTGGAAATTTCAATGAAAGAGGTATCAAAGATATGATTAACAGTGGTTCAGTGCTTGGATTGCCTAATGTTACAGGTCAACATATGACATACAGATGTGAGGCATGTCAATTAGGTAAGGCTCATAAGCAATCTTACTCCAAGCATGGTTTTATGTATTCAGAGAAGCTTGAGTTGGTACACACAGATGTGTGGGGACCATCAAAGGATTTCAGTATCAATGGTTCAAGGTATTATGTGATTTATGTTGATGATGCTACCAGAGGGATTACTATCTATGTGATCAAAGATAAGTCAGAAGTATTTAGTACATTCAAACATTATCATGTGTATGCAGAGAGAATTACAGGTCATAAGTTGAAGAGATTAAGGTCAGATGGAGGGGGAGAGTATTTCTCTAATGAGTTCAGTGATTACTTGTGGAATGCAGGTATAAAAAGGGAAATCACTTGCAGGTACTCCCCTCAACAAAATGGTGTAGCAAAGATGAGGAATAGAGCTCTTGTTGAGTTTGCAAGATCCATGATGAAGGAGAAAAATTACCCAAATTATTTGTGGGCTGAGGTTGTAAATACAACTACTTATTTGGTCAATAGGTTGCCATGTAAAGCCTTGCAGGGTATGACACCATATGAGGCATGGTGGGGTAAAAGACCTACATTAGACCATTGCAAAGTATTTGGATGTTTGGCATATGCATATGTGCCATCACAATTAAGACACAAATTGGAACCTAAAGCTGAAAAGTATGTATTCATTGGTTATGATGACAAGCAGATGGGTTATAGATTGTGGAGTCCATCCACAAAGCAATTTATTGTGTCTAAGGATGTTACATTTGATGAGCAAGGTACTTGGTATGCAGGTACTATCAATATTAATACAGATGATGAAGAAATTGTGAGTTAAAAGAAAGGTAAATCAAAGGTTCAAATATTTGATGAACAAGAGAATAATGAAGTTCAGGTTGAAGTTGAAGAAATGCCAAGATTTGATCCTGAGTGTGAAGAACCAGAAACCTCAAGGAGTGGAGAACTCAGAAGGTCATCAAGACACAAGTGGCAACCTACAAGGTATAGTTATGACAGTTCTTTTTTGGCTACAAAAGATTATGCTTATATGATTAAAGTAGATGAAGACCCTTCTACATATGAAGAGGCAAAAGGTAAGGAAAATTGGGAGAAAGCTATGCAGGAAGAATATGATGCATTATTGGAGAATCAGACATGGGATTTGGTTCCTAAACCAAATAGCCAAAAGATCATTGGATGCAAGTGGGTTTACAAAACAAAGA
>CM035409.1:98325029-98330029 GCA_020310875.1 Ceratopteris richardii
TTTGTCCTTTCACTAAGGCTTTGATTTTTGTGAATACTTTGATTCTGCTTCTCTTTATCTTTCTTTATCTTTATGTCTGTCTGTATGTCAAATTCGTGAGTGATTCTTCAACAGCTCCCCCTCAATCACTGATTTGACTCTTCCTGTCTTTCATATATTTTTCTTTCTTTTATACCTGCCATTTATTTGAATGTGCTTGTCTTTGTTCCATCCAACATATCTGCAATCTGATCTTTTGTCGGAGTGTACACTATTTCTGTCTCCTTCTTCATCACCTTTTCCCTCAGGAAATGATACTGAATCTCTATGTGGCTTTGTTCTTGCATGAAATACCGGATTTGCTGCAAGATACAATGAGCTCATATTATCTCCATGTATGATAGGTATACCTTGATCAATACCCATGCTTTTGAACAAGGTCTGCATCAATATCACTTCTTTTGCTGCTTCTACAAGTCCTTTATATTCGGCTTCTGTTGACGATAGAGCCACTGTGTGTTGTTTCTTCGAACACCAGCTCACTAGCTTATCTCCTAGGGATATCATATACCCATGTGTTGATCTTTTGTCATCTTGACTTCCTGCCCAGTTTGAGTCACTGAATGCTCTCAACTTTATATCTGACGTAAAAGGATAATATAATCCTTCCTTTTTAGTTCTTTTGATATATCTAAGAACTCTTTGTCCTGCAACCCAATGTTGATCCTTCAGACAATGCATGAACTGTGAAAGAACTCCCACTGCATAACTAAGATCCGGTCTTGTCAGTATAGCATAAATTAGACTTCCTACTAACAACTGATGCTTTCTTATATCTTTAAACTCTGCACCATCATATTTACTGAGTTTATGGTTCACTTCAAGCGGTGTTGAAGCTTCTATGAAATTCTCCATATTAAACTTCTTCAGTAAGTTTAGGAGATACCTTTCTTGCGAAACATATACACCATGATCTGTGTATGTGATTTCCATTCCAAGAAAGTATGATAACTTTCCTAGATCACTGATCTTAAACTCCTTTTCAAGTAATCTCTTTACTTCTTTAATTCCTTCATCTGATGTCCCTGTGATTATAATGTCATCTACATAAATACAAATGTAGATCATACCTTCTTCTGTTCTTTTGATGAGTAGACTTGCATCTGCCTTCGAACTTTGGTATCCAAGTTCATTGAGATATTTCACAAGTCTGTAGTTCCAAGCTCTTAGAGCTTGCTTCAATCCATAAAGTGCTTTTCTTAATCTGCAAACAAAATTTGGGTATCTGGAACTTACAAACCCTTCAGGTTGTTCCATGTAGACTTCATCTGATATATATCCATTCAGAAATGCATTCTTTATATCTAGCTGACTTAGCTTCCATCCTTTTGATGCTGCTATAGCAATCACTGTCCTTATGGTTGACATCTTTGCCATCGGACTAAACGTCTCATCATAATCTATGCCATGCATCTGAGCATAGCCCTTGATAACCAGTCTAGCTTTGTATCTGGCTATCCTTCCATCTGCAAGTTTCTTAACTTTGAAAACCCATTTATTTCCAATTACTTTCTTACCATTTGGTTTAGGAACAAGTTCCCATGTCTTGTTCTCCTCCAGTGCGCTGAACTCTTCTTCCGTTGCTTCTTCCCAATGCTTCTTGCCTTTAGCTTCATCATAGTTATGAGGTTCTTCATCATCTTTGACCATATATGCATAATTTTTCTGAGTTATGTACGAAGTATCATAAGAATACCTTTTTGGTTGTCTTCTAGTCCTGCTTGACCTTCTTGCTTCACATTCTTCATAAGTGTCTAAATACACTTCTTCATCAAATACAGGAATTTCTTCATTCCTTCTTGTTAATCCATTTCTGGACGTACTTGCTTGCATATAATCTTCCTCTCTATTCACCTGCACAATTGATTTTCCTTTCTCTTTTCTTCTTATCTCTTCTTCAAATTCTTCAGTTATATGACTTTGATCTGCATACCAACTTTTCTGTTCATCAAATGTAACATGTCTGGAAACAGTAAATTGTTTTGTTAGAGGACTCCATAACCTGTAACCCATCTGCTTTTCATCATATCCGACGAACACATATTTCTCTCCTTTTGGTTCAAGCTTATGTCTGAGTTGTGATGGTACATAAGCATAAGCTACTGATCCAAACACTTTGCAATGATCAAGTGTTGGTTTCTTTCCCCACCAAGCTTCATAAGGGGTCATTCCATCTATAGCTGTACACGGTAATTTGTTTACCAAGTATGTAGCTGTATTTACAGCTTCAGCCCAAAGATAATTTGGACAATCTTTTTCTTTGAGCATAGCTCGTGCAAACTCAACTAGAGTTCGGTTTCTTCTTTCTGCTACACCATTTTGTTGTGGTGTATACATGCAGGTTATTTCTCTCTTAATACCTGCATTCCAAAGATAATCATTGAACTCTCGGAAGAAGTATTCTCCCCCTCCATCAGACGTCAGTCTCTTAAGCTTTCGTCCTATGAGTCTTTCAGCATATGCAAGAAAATGCCTGAAAGCTCCAAACACTTCTGATTTCTCTTTCAAAACATAAAGAGTTATCCATCTTGTAGCATCATCAATGAATAAAACATAATACCTTGAGCCACTGATTGATCCTTTTTTTGTTGGACCGCATACATCTGTATGAATGAGTTCAAGTACTCTATCATGTTTGAATCCTTTCTTCTGGAAAGGTTACTTGTGGGCTTTTCCCATCTGACATGCTTCGCACTTATGAATCATATGTTGGTTCTGTACATTCGGTAATCCTAGTACTTACTGATTTGAAATCATAGCTTTAATTCCTTTTTCATTAAAATGACCTAATCTCTTATGCCAAAGATCAAGTTCTATAATCACGTTTTCACCATGTGTGAGCAACACTTGACCAATGTTCCCTTGTACTCTTAAAGTAAAGAGTCTACCTTCTTTCTTACCAAAGACGATCTGATGATATCCATTCTCGAGATCTTCTACAAATACTCCTTCATTTGTAATCTGACATGAAAACCTTTCTCAACTATCTGTCCCACACTAATCAAATTTTTTGGTATTGTCGGAACATACAAAACATTGGTTAGCAAATCTGCTCCACTCTTACATTTCACTTTTCCAATTGAATGTACACTATGTCTCGTATTGTCACCTGTTTGAACAGTATGACTGGAACTACCCTTTTCCAATTCTGACATCAGTTCTATATTTCCTGACAAATGATTAGAACATCCAGAATCAATGTAAAATACCTTTAGATCTTCGTTATCTGATGTGCCAAATGAGTTCATTATCAATGATGTATGACTTTCATTTTGTGTGTCATTTGCGTAATTGTTGTAGGTGGTGTTGTAGGATTGATTCTGTCCCCAACTTCTTGCTCCACCTCTACCATAGCCTCCTCTTTGATTCTGTCTACCTCTTTGAAAATTACTCTGATATCTTCCGCTTCTGCCTCTGCTATTATTGTTCTGATTTTGATTTGATCCTTGTTGATTGTGCCAACAATCATGAGCCAGATGATTACTTAATCCACAAATCCAGCAAGCCTTCTTGTTGATATTCTGACTACCTCTTCCTTTTCCAAAACTTCTTGCTCTTCCTCTGCCAGTGCCTTTACCTCTTGCATAATAAGCCTGAGAACTCGACTCTTCTTCATCTTTTTACTTACCTTTATCTCCTTTCTTCTTGTTCTTCATGTACATTGCATAACTTTGTCCTTTATCTCCATCTCCTTTCAGGTCTTGCTCATATGTGAGCATCAAACCAAGCAACTGATTTAAATCTGGTACAAAATGATTTAAAGAAAGTTCAGTTGAGAGTACAAAAGGTTTCCACCTTTCATCTCCTCTCAAACCTGTGAGCACTTGCGCTATCAATCTGTGATCTTCGATATCTTCATTTATGGATCCAAGACTATCTGCTAGATCTTTTATCTTAGTAACATAGTCACTAATGCTTTGATTCGACTTGTTTTTGAACGTTGTGCATTCGGACCATAAGCTAGCCTTCCTAGCTTTCATAGTATTTCGGAGATGATCTTCCAGCGCACTCCATATGTCCTCCGCTTTCTGTGTGCGGTAGTAGATGATCTGTAACGCTATTATAAATGTAAGCTCTTGCCGTTGCATCTTTCTTCTGCCACAGCTTCAAGGCTTCTAATTCTTCTTCCTTTGGTTGTTTACTGTCGTCAAAGGTTGGCTTCTTTTCTTCTTCGGTCACATACATCATTAAGTCCTTACTCATAAGTAAGGCTTCCGTGCGCATTACCCATGCGGGATAATTATCCCTGCCCAATTTGTCAATTGAAACATGATCTGCCATAATCTTCTTGTTTCTGTTTCTTCTGGTGAGTGTATCGTTAAAGAATTTTACCTTTTGTAAACCTTTACCTTGAAAATGACTTCGGAATACTTCTTGATACCGTTTGCTGTTGATCTCCTCAGCATTCACCTTTCTTTATGAAAGTTTTCCGAATTCTCTTGTGTCTTTACTTCCGTTTGCTCTTTGAGAATCTTTTTGCTCTTCACCACTTCTTGGATCTCACGGCTCTGATGCCACTTGTGGTGGTTAACCTGCTCTGATACCACTTGTGGTGGTTAACCTGCTTTGATACCACTTGTGGTGGTTAACCTACTCTGATACCACTTGTTGATGACGTGACAAAGGCTCGACCCTTGTCAAGCCTGCTGAATTCGCCGCGCCACCGGAGTTGGCTAAGCTAGAGTGATATTAGAACACCTCTATAATCAGCAGTAGCTTAGCAAAGTTTCTGTCACTCAAACATATAAGACTATGTTTTGAATTTACTGAAATTCCACTGGAACTTCACTGGACTGTCACCGGACTGTCACCGTAATTATATTGGAATCTTACCGGAATCAACCGCAATTCTATTTGTACTTACTTCAAGTGAATATACAAGAAGTAAAGAAGTGATGCATGAACCTCCTTCACTGAATGAACTTTTTTTGAAGTTTAAAGAAAAACTTCACCAGTTCTGA
>CM035409.1:98342529-98345029 GCA_020310875.1 Ceratopteris richardii
TGAATAGTATAGAATAGGTCTTCATCCTAGTGCATTTCCTAATTACACAACCTAAAATTGCATTCCTTCCTAAGCCTAGGCAGAATTGTGTAACAAAAATCCCCAGCAATGTGAAGGCACAAAGTGTTAGGAGCATAAAGTTGTTAAAGAGGTCCTTAAGCCAACACATGATTGTCCTTGAAATTCGTTGGCCTTCAACTAATACTTGTGCGGTGTTCCATCCTATAGCCTTCAAAAAGTCTCCTGTTATCCAAAGAACATAAACTTCAAGCAACTTCATTATTTTGGAACACTCCATCATAAAACAGTAAAAAAGTTTCCCAATACTAGTTATGAGATGTGTCTAGATGAACATTTACCTGAACCATGCACATGGCTTGGATAGAATTAGATAGATTGCAAACGGATAGACAAGGAACATGGTAACTTTTGCATTCATAAAAGATTGTACAAACTCAACTTTTAGTCCTCGTCCCAACTCTTACCATAAGAAGACCCTCCTCCAATATTGGTAAAACTTGCCATACTCATACTACTGTTCCGAGTATCTCAATCTTCATATAACGGACATATAAAAGTAGAGGGACATGGATACTCAAGCCGTACTTCCCAACTGCATCAAAAAAGAAGCTCACACAGGCACGTCAGAACATATTTGGGGAACAACAATAAAACTTCTCTATCTTACTGTCATTGACCCTGGCACATTTTCTTGTAGGCCACAACACATCCATGAAATTTCACAACCACCTAGGTAATTGCTTCTTGCTTCAAGTGCATCACACAGAAAAGTAAACGTCCATGATCAGTGTTACACATAATAAATTAGAGCAAATATCATCTGGCCAAGAACAAGATTCACAAGAAAGAAGTATTGGTTGATGCACACATAAATCATTATGTGGTGAAATGTTGATCCAACAACCATCATAGACCTAAGGAATGTTTTTTTCATAAAAAAGGAGCCACACATCATCCTATGCCCCAACATCTGTAGTTAGTGCCGAGATCATTTATGCAACCATTTTGAGGGGAATCCCACGGCTTTGACCTGGGTATACTGAACTCGATTCTTGCTAGGCACTCTTGAGCATATACTATAACATAGATAAGGCTGGAGGGGCATACGGTAGTTCATGCAACTTCCAGCATGGTAGGGCTCGAGTCTGAGCTAATCAGACAAGTCGAGGAATAATCACCTCAGGGAAGTTATAGAACATCGACCATGTTTTCTTCAAAAGTCTTATACATATATGGATGAGAAGACATCTGCACTTTAATGTATGCATTCATGTGGAATGTGTGCATGTCATGAGAAGAACTAATCAACATTAACATCTTCCAAACATCCTAGGTTGAGCATCCACACAAGGTACCTATGAGCTGAATATGCTTCGCAGATTGGAAAAGAAAATGTTTCAAGTTAGAAATCCCGTCCCAAGACATATTTGTAGGAAATCAATGCATTTGGGCAGGCACATGAAGTCATCCTTCAACTGTATTCTTCCCACAATACCTGTGTTTCGTTCGTCGAGTTTTGCATAAAATGGCCATTATAGATAAGGAAAACCATATGTACAACAATCAAAGACCGAGCTCAAAAGACCATTCTTACTATGCATGCACCTTTCCTTCTAACAGTGAATAGGACAAAGAGATTCCTTCAAGCGTTCTGGTGTCAGAAGGACATTTGTGTTCCAAAAAACTTTACAGTAATAGCATCTTCCATTGGAGAAGTAGGTAGGGAAGAGTAACATGATGCTGATATGCAAGGTTGAACCTTCAAGACTTCCAAAGCTGTAACTTCACAGCAGGCGTTGAAGTTTATAGCTTTAGCCAGGTATCCTTCGAAGAAAAAAGGAGGTCCGGAGAACACTGGATAAGAGGCATAGGCGATCTTAAATATAGCCTCATCTGTGTGGAGAAGAGGTAGGCTCGCCCTCAGATCAAAGGAGATGCTAGTTGGAGAAACGAAGCACATCAGACCGAAGTCAAGAACTTGTCGGTAGGGCTTTCATCATCTGACAAGTAACTTGAGACAGGAAACTGAGGGGAATCACCAGCGGGGAGGCTAATTCCTCCAACACACATACAACGGGGAGGTGTGCAAGCATGCCCACACCAAACAACACACGATGAAGAAGATGAAGGTAGGCATGAATTGACGAACCCTTCGAAAGTAGTCCAATTTGGATCTCAGTTTGAGCGGACCACGAGCAACAAAAATGAATGAAGAGGAGCAGAAGCTTGCAACGACCCACCTGGAGTGTGGGTGGCCTGAGCACCAGTAGGGGAAGGAAGGTTTGTGGGAGCAAGCACATCCACACTGAGGGATTCTGCAGAAATGGGGAAGCCCAGAGGGAGCTTCGACTCAAAATACGAGAGACAAAACAGGGAGGAATAATGTAGGTTCTTCCCACCCCAAAAATCCCTGCAGATAGATGAAGAGAAAGAGAAGGAGAGAGACACTACAACCCTCGGAGTCCTAAACCATCTCGAG
>CM035409.1:98350029-98365029 GCA_020310875.1 Ceratopteris richardii
GGTTCTAGAGCTTATTTGAAGGCTCAAATGGAATCTAAAAATTACGAAAATGGGTATGTAGCTAATTCTACTACTCCTCAAGCTCTAGGACTCCTCGGCTTGAACAAAATGGAGTCTATTCTACCAAAAATGGAAGTTACAATGTTTGTGTAGTGATGAAAATCACTTGAGTTGGAAATAGTTCATGGAAAAAATGTTTAGGCCTTGTTACTAGATTGTGCATGACTACTCCTTTGTGCTGGTATGCTCTTCTTATAGCTTGTATGCCAACACTCTCCTCTCTCTAGCGTCTGTCGCCCTTGACAGACCTCTGTTCTATAGGGTGGTCAATATAGCATTGGAGAACATTGGTGGCCAGCTCGTGTTCTCCTATCCGTAATCCTCTTGCCAGATCAGCTTGCAATGCATCCCAATTCATTGGACTTGGGATATCTAGTTCCGGTGTTGTGTAGTACTCGGAGTACATGGTTTGTTCGCATGCAAAGAGATGAAGCAGGTGTGTGGGCTTAGGTGCGAACACCTCCGAGTGATATTCCCAAAAACCTGATCTGAACATGGCTTCAAATGTCTGTTTATAACATGTGGGGAGGTACTTGATGCGTGCATGCCAAGCGTAAGCCACACGAATGCTGGGGGTGGTGGTCATGTCATACACCAAATCGTAATTTCCATTGGTAAACCTCAGTAGACGTACATGTGGTGCTTCTGCATTTCCAAAAGTTTTGAGCACGATTTGCATCATATCCAAAATTTTAAGCATCATTTGGGCTGCGACATCTGGCATTGGCTTCAGACGAGGCATCTAGTGTTGAATTGTTGCCATAGTGTAAGCTATTGATGGTGGTCCCTGTGGTGGCGCTATGTATGGATAATTGAGCCATTCCTTGCACTGTGCATTATTCTGCACTTTAATGTTGAATGCCTTCCATGATCTGCGCAGTGGAACTGGGCCATAGCATGGATTGTAAATAGATATAGAGGTGCGTGGTTCCATGTGTGCAGCATTTCAGAGTATGTCTCTAGAAGTTTTTTCGCCATGTCAGTTGATAGATCTTGCCTTTCTATGCCTCTGGAGGAAGGTCTTCGGGTTGAAACTGGGTTGTGAAGGAAGGAATCTTTCTTGTGACTCTCTGTATTTTCGCATTGTAATATGCCAGAATGACATAGTAAGGCCGGTATTAGAGTTCTCATGATATGATGAGACATCTGGATGACAAGTTCTTGAAGTAACTGGATTGTAATATTGTTTCTTCTATGACTCTCATGGCCTGATTTTGCACCACCGTGCGCTCTTCATGAGAACGCCCGATTTCTTCCACCTGCTTTAACCACGGGGGTCATGGTGCTTTGAATGTGTCCTGGCCTTCAATTGTTTGTTGCACACCTCGAATGGGTTGTGGCTCATAGTATTCTTCAAATATTTGTTCCATAGGAATGGAGACTATCTCTTCATCTGTGGGAGCCTCGGGTGGGGTGGTGCTCTTTCGTATTGTAGTAGGCATGCCTGCAATTCTCTGACTTGTTTTTGGAGATCTTGTAGAGCCTCTGAGTCAGTGACAAGTGAAGCAGTTGAGGCCATGGCTTGGGGGACAGCTGGTGTGTCTTTCTTTTGTTTCTGCTTTAGTTGATCTAGTTCCTCTGATAACTGGTCATGTGCCTCAAGTAGAGTAGCATAGTCTTCAAGGATTATCTTTATGTTCTCCGAGGTCACTGCTTGGAATTTTGAGGGACTGATTGGTGCCCCGAGTGTGCTTTTGATGGCTACCTCTAAGTTCTCCTAGTTTTGTAGTTGTACACGTCGATTTTCCTCTTGAGCCACTGCAAGGTGTCGTTTGAGTAGTGCCATATTGCGTTGGAGTTTTGAGTTGCATTCCAACTGTATTTGTAGATGGCCTTCCACCACTTGGATTGCTTCTTGATCTACGTTCTGTAACTTTGACTCCAACATGCTATGAGCTTCCTGTAATGTTTGAAATTGAGTTTGGAGACTGGCATTGTCCTCTTCCGGTGTAGCGAGTCATTGCTGTAGTGCTTCCGAGTGCTCTTGTAACCTTTGGTTATGTTCTTGTAGCTGATTGTATTCTGTTTGTAATTGTGACATACACGCAAACATGGTGTCAAATGCATTACTTATAGATGAAGGTGTGGTTTGTATAGTGGAAGATGCAAGGGAAGGGAATTGGGGAATGGGAAGTGTGAATGTTGTGTCCATAGGAGATGTGTGTGCAGGTGAAATTGGTGGAGGAGGGATGGGGGATGGTGGATGTGTGGGGGGAGGGGGAGGTGCCGTCGGTGGTGAAATGTCCATGCTTTTGGCCGTGGGGGTGAAGGTGGTATCTACCATATATATCAGAATGGTAGGTGGTGTGTGTGTGATAGTGGTGAATAAGTGTGGTGTGGATGTTGGGAATGGGCTCGACGAGAAGCGTTGGGCAGTGGCTTGAAACATTCTAGAAAAGAAGTCATGGGCAGGTTGAAGGACTGGTGGTATGGGGGGTGGGAAGTGAGAGCATGGAGGCAGGAAGGCCATAAAAGGGGGCATGGTGGCAGGGAATCCAAGGAATGTGGTTCTAGTGTCAGGATGGCCTATGACCGAGGGCGTGGGGGCCGGTTGTCCTATGGCAGGCTCCATGAAGGATTCTGTTATAATGGTGGTGGGATTATATATAGGGTTGTCAAAAGAGGAAAACAAGGTGGAATTGGAGGTGGGACTACGGAAGATGAAGGCTTGCTCTGTGGGGCGAGTAGTCGAGGTGATCTCCACGGCTTCTGTTCGAGGAGGTGATGGTGGGGGGGTTGGTGGTAATGGCTTAGTTGATTCTTCATGGGTGACTGGGAGCTCTTGGCCAAAATTTATTGCTCCTTGGGAGGTTGTCTCGATTGGTTCAGAGGTGATGGTGGGTTCTCCACCATAGTAATGGGAATCTGGATGTTTTTACCAGACCATGGTCACGTTCGGAATCTTCATGAATCATATTGAACAGGAGGCCTCTGTATTGCTCATCAAACTACTTCCACTACACCATACGTTTCTGCGATCAATAGGAGACCTTTGTTGTATTCAGAGTCAACTCCGGCTTCTTCCGAGAGCTACATCATGAGCATTCTACTATTCTGTTCGGTGAGCAATTGTTGTGCCTGCACTCGCTCCATGATCTGATACAGCCTCCGGAGTATCACTGTATATGCTAGGGCTCTAGTAGTTTCTTTTTCTTCTGCTTCTTCTTCATCCTCTTCTTCTACCTCTAGGTGTTCCGGTTGTTGAGATGAAGTTCTCTCCTGATCGTCATCCTAGTGTACATGGCGGCTTTTTGTGGATTTCCTCCATCTTTGGGAAGAGTTGCCTTGTTCTTCTGTGTTCGAAAAGAATTCTACATCAGAGAGTTGTGTATTCTGCAAGAATGATTCAAAGTCGAAGGTGCTCATCCCTTCAAGGTCTTCGGTCATGGCAAATTCAAATTCAAGTGGGATAGGAGGAGGCAATGGGGCAGCTTGTGATGTGCCTTTAGATCTAGATATGGGTATTCAAATGGTAAAGGGAGGCATGGTGGCATCCCTTCGTGGTGAGACTTTTGGAGTCGTCAGAACTTTACGTGTTTGGACACAAGGAATTGCGCCCCTCATGCACTTGGATTGATGTGTGGTAGTTTTGTGTCTTTTAAACATTTGTAGTTGTGACCAGGTTAAGGCGCGTTCAACGGGTACATCATATGCTAAGCACTAGTAGATGATGTGCGTGATTGCACAACAACCATTCACCACTAGTTTCCTAGATGACCTTTTATTTGCTCCATATAGCTGCTCCATAATCCATACATGAAGCTTAATCGGTAGTGCACATGTCTTCGCCAAGTAAAGAGCAAACCAGATCCGTTTGTGGGGTTGGGTGAATCGATCTTGACCAAGAAATGCAAAATGTTGCATGCACATATGGAGAGGGATGGACACATTTGGTGTGAGTGCCACCATATCTTTCAGCTTTTGTAGTTTCCGATTCTTCATGTTAGTGGGTATTAAAGCATCCTTCTCTGAAGGTACATGCGTGTCGTGCATGTTCAAAGCAAAGCTCACCAATTCCAACGTAAGTTCGAACCTTTTCAACTCATTGTTGCCCAATAAAGAAGGAAGAACGAATGTTCTTGGTTTGTCCTTTTCCTCATTCGCATGTAATGTTGATACCAAATAGTAGCACCATAAAAAGTCTGGTTTCGGTAGGGGTGCCTCAAAGTACTCTGCCAACCCTGCATGTTGCCATATGCTTTGAAGTTCTGGGGTGTTCTGGAGAGTCTCAAACTCTTTGGAAAAGAATTGGAATCACACCCATGACTTGTCATACTCACACTTGGATTCCCAGATATACTTAGCCTCTCCTAAGGGTCTTGGCATGCCATTGAACCAGTGAGAGTTTGCATGGACTCTCTCGGTTATTCCTGTGGGTGGGTCCGCTATGTCTATTTGCTGGAGATGTTGCAGCTCTACAGGTCATTCAGTTGGTGGCGCGTCAATAGGTAGACTCTCCACATTAATGTCTGCAATACTTACTTCTTCCTGTGAGCTTGGGCCTGCTGCTTCTGCCATGAGACTACTTGTAGTTGTTTGATGTTATCTGCTAGAAGAAGAGAGGCATATTAGCATTGCATAGGAAACATGATGTTATGGTGTTCCCTCCACAATAGTAACATGAAATCCACAGTGGTTAGCGGTTAGCGAGTGAAGTGTTCATGATGTGTGTGAATGTTGGTTAGTAGATTAGTGATTCCCATAGATGCATACTTTTGGATGTGCACTGTACTCAGAATGCACCTACATCAGAGTGGACTGGTTTACAAAATTGGGTCAGAGGGTTTGATACGGGGCTTAAGTCTCCAAACTTTGATTGTGGGATTGTAGCTTTTTGTGGTGATGACGTGTAAAGATTTGTGGACTAGATTGTGTTGGATTTGGGAATTTTTGGGTACCCATTTCTCGACATTCCTAGGTGTGACCGAAGATGTATTGGTGTGGAGTGCAGATGTTTGCCTTGGGATTTGTGCCAAGAGTGCTTGTGAGTGTTATTCAATCTTGTGAATGGAGGTGAGGCTCGTTGAGCGAGTAAGCAGGTCTTGGGCACCCATATTTTTCTAGCATTTGGGATAACCTTCATTGACTGCTTTGGGACCCAAATAGAAATGGTTTGTCTAGATTGATGCCTAGGATACTCCGTTGTAATCCTTGACATTGTAGCTCGTTTGGTGCATCTTTGGGATCCTATCTCAAGAGTAGAGGGTTGTTCACCCTTGCGTATCCAGATCTGCTTCATGCCAAGAGGTACTTTATATTGCACTGGTTATTGCTCATGCTTCTTGATTATCGGCCTCCTTTGTGATGTATTTTGTCCTAGTTGCTTTCCTGGGAATATCTTTGGAAAAGAAGGGAAATCCTCATGGACTTCTGCACCTTTGGCAAGAGTGACAATCTTCTGCACCATAGAACTTTGGACAAGAATAGCATCATTATCTTCATGTGGGTTCTTGGAGGGACCAGGATTTGGTGCCTTTTCTAGTGGCCTGAGTGCTTGATTCTCTGATTCAATTGTGATGCGATTTTGGCTCACCCAAGCCTAAAGAAGTCCACTTCTAAAGTTGAGGTTGACTGCATGATCATGGATCCAGTCTTGGCCCAAGACAAGAGGTTCGATAAGATCCTCGTCTTCACACACTAGCACTTTGACTGCCATTAGAAACTCTTGAATGTAGAGGGGAAGTTCCACCTCACCCATGCAAGGGTTTCCACACCTCCCAATCCTATGAGATAAGCCTCGATAGGATTGACCTTCAATTTCAATTCTTGGTAGTAAGAAAGTCGGACTGCACTAGTGGTTGCTCTTGAGTCAATTAAAGCTCTTACGGTCCTTGCACTCTCTCCTTGTCCTACCTCTAGGGTCACAAAAGGTCTTCAATCGACTATCCTATGGGAACGTTCACCTAAAGCCTCGCACATGGAAATGTGATAACCTAGAGCTTCTTGAGTGTCAGACATATGCTGATCTCTACGTTGTCTTTGCAATTTCATTCGTCGGATGCGTTCTAAAGCTTTTGCCTGTGCTTCTTCTCGAATTTGCTTTTCCTCTTCTTTACGTTTCTTTGCAGTATTGAGTCGATTTAACATCTCTTCCATGAGGGGTTCTTGATATAACTTGACTCTGCATCCACTGATGTAACTTGGTAGGATGTCACCTTCTAGAGTGACTAGTTGAACTGTTCCACTTGTGGAGATCCTATTGATAATCATTGGTCAATAGCCTCTCTTCTCTAATTTCTGAGCATGTTGCTTCAAAGTGTAGACTAAGACTAGGTCTCCTGCTTTCAAGCCCTTATCCTTCACATGTGCATCAAAATATGCCTTTTGTCTTTTTTTGGCTACATAAATGCCTGCTGCTACTCTCAATCATGTTTCACCTAATCGTTTCAGATTGAAGATTCTAGAGGAGAGCTCGTGGCCTATCCATTCATGCTCTTGTGCTACTTTCAATGTAGGTATCAAAAAGTCCAATGGTAGCACTGCATTGTGGCCAAAAACCATCTGAAAGGGTGTGGCTTGGAGTACCGTCTTATAAGCAACTCTGTATGCCCAAACAACATGGTGTAGCTGTTTGTCCCAATCAGAGCGTTTATTATTAACCAAATTTGTTAGTACATTGCATAGAATCTTATTAGTGCTCTCAACCTGTCCATTAGCTTGTGGATGATAGGGGGTCGACTTATTATGTATCACCAAGAGTTCTTGGAGAAGGTTCTCAATGAATTCATTCAAGAAGTGCATGCCTCTATCACTCACTAACTCTATTGGCAATCTGTATCTGGTGAACACATTCTCGAATAAGAACTTAGTTGTCGTCTGGGCATCGTTCTTCATTGTAGCTTTTACTTCTGCCCATTTGGTTAGATAGTTCATGGCCACAATAATGTATTCAGCACAAGAACCCTTAGTTGGGGGATTAATAGGACCGACAAAGTCTATTCCCCACTTCACGAATGCACATCCACCCATCATAGGTTTCAATGGCATCTCATCTTTGCGTATAGGATATTGAGGTTGCTGACAAACGTCACACGACTTCACATAGGTATGTGCATCCATGTGAAGGGTGTCCACCACAAGCCTGCAAATAGGATTGCCTTAATCACATGGTCTGGTCCAAAGTGTCCTCCTGCTACACCTTGGTGAGCAGTTTCCAAGATCTTAAGATATTCACTTTCATGGACACATAATCTAAGATATCCGTCTTTTCCTCGTCTGTATAGATTATCTCCAATGAGAGTATAGTCTAAAGCTTCTTATTATAAGCTCCTTTGTCTAGCCAATGTCATCTCTTGAGGGAATGTTTTCATCCTCAAGAAGGCTATTAATGATTTGCTCCAATCTGGCACTAAAGACACTTGATAAAGAGTGGCATGTTTCACTGGTGGTTTAATATGGCAGATCAAGCATTCCTAGCACATCCTATGGACATCTTCTTCCATAGTTGTCCAGTGCACTCTGAGTCTCCTCAGTGTCTGTAAAGTTCTTTGCCTCGAGTAGTGTTGCTCTAATGCACCCACATGTGCTAATTGCAACCCGTTGGCGTACTCCTCCTCTTCCACACAACAAGATAATATTCCTTGATCTATATGATTGTACATACTTCCTGTCATGATATGGTACTTCTGGGCCTTTACTATCTCCTTATCTTGAGTGTTTATTACTAGGTGTTTAGGTCCATATGTCAAGATTGGCACTAATGTCTTGGCCCACTACGGTACAACTTCCAGATTAAACAGGTAAACAATAGGAAGATCATCTGATACTCCTTGTGGGGCCTCTCCGGATGTGAGCCTCAAGAGATGATCTGCTCTCAAGTGAGTCTTACCTTTCCTCACCACTACCTCAAAGTCATATTCCATTAGTAAGAGGAATCATCTTACTAATCTACCTGTATTGCATGGCTTGTTTACTAAGTAAAGTAGAGCTTGATGATCAATAAAAAATTTAAACTTATTTGCAAGCAGATAGTGTCTAAAATTTTTAATTGCATATACCATGCCTAACCCTTCTCTCTCAATAGTGGTATAATTTCTTTCAACAGCATTCAATTGTCTACTAGCATAGGCTATTGGAAGATCCATATTGCCTTTGCCAGATGGTTGTGCGAGTACACATCCAATAGCATAATTGGATGCATCCACATGGACATGGAATGGCTTGCTCCAATCTAGAGTAGTCAATATTGGTGCTGAACGCAATCTTCTCTTGAGCTCGTTAAAGGATTTCTCCCATTCTTCAGTCCACTCAAAGTTAGTCAAGAGGGAGTACAAAGGCTTTGCAATGATCGCATACATATGAATGAATCGGTGACAATAGCTGCAATGACCCATGAAGGCTTGTACTTCCTTGACATTCTTTGGCCTAGGTAGCTCTGCAATAGCTCTCACTTTCTCCTTGTCCGTGGATATGCCATTCTTTGACACTATGTGTCCTAGAATCTTTCCTTGCTTGACCATGAAAACAAATTCTTCTAAGTTCAAGCAGACTTGATATTCTCTACATTTGTCAAAGATAGCTCTCAGCTTAGGGATATGGGTTTGTCTAATGTTGGAATGAGCACAGAGATCATCAACATAGACTTCCAAATTCTTCCTCAAGAATTTTTTAAATACATGACACATCAGCCTTTGAAAGGTAGCGGGCACATTGGTGAGACCAAATGGCATTACCCAAAAAGAAAATATACCCCACTCTGTGGCAAAAGCCATCTTATGCTGATCTTCTGGTGGAATGGCCACTTGATTGTAACTAGAGAACCCATCTAAGAAGCTGTACACTTCCTCACCTGCTACCCTTTCTAATAGATGCTCAGTGATAGGAAGTGGATAACTATCTCTAATAGTGGCTGTATTAACCTTCTTCAAGTTAATGCATACATGTTATTTGCCGTTCTTTTTGGGCACCACTACAATGGGGGATACCCATTCAGTATGTTTGATTTCATAGATAATTCCAGCTTCAACCAAGCAATCTATCTCTTCTTTGATCTTGGCAGCATAGTTGTCATTGTATGTGTATGGCTTCTATTTAGAGGGTTTGGCATCTGAGGTCATGGGGATCGTATGTCAGCATATGTCAGGGTCTACACCTTTCAGGCCCTTGTAACTCCATGCAAACACATCTCTATATTCTCATAGTAAGGCTATCAACTCCTACTCCTCATCTTCACTTAGGTCGTGTCCTATGTATGTGCATCACTCTTCACCTTCCTCTATGGTCACTATGATTTTCTTTGTAGTTTCTTTGTTATCATAGGCCTCTCCTATGACTGCTTCATGTTTAGGCATCCTTATCATTGTTGGAATCAATGTCCAATAATCTTTCGTCCATGCGAACCTGAAACTTCGTAGTGTGAAACCATCTTTTATAGAGTTAAAAGATAACAAAATCAAAAGCAAAACACTTACGTTTTTTAAGATCGCATATAGAAAAGCGAAGGAAGGAGTTTTACGTTTTTGTATAATGAAAGCTTTTATGGATTACGATATGAGTTTTTTATCCTGATTAGATCGCAAGAGCTTTATGGACGGTCGTAGCTTTTTTATTAAGCTTTTCAAAGAGTTACAACTATTATATAACAAGGCCTTGGCTCATTGTGTAACTCACTCACTCAAAGATCTAGAGCTTGGAGATCTTCTTGAAGACAGAGTGTTCTCACACTCTTGAAGGAGGTGAAGTCTTGGTGAAGGAGAGGCTACTCTCATTGCAGCAGGAAGTCTTCTACGAGGTGGTGGTAACTATCTTTTGTGAGTTAACCTTGTGGTTGATTTACAATTTCGTTACACTATTTTGTTAGCTTCGTTGCTTCATTCTCTTCACACACACACATATTATTTCGACATAATCTAAATTTTGTATCATCATCTTCTTATTCTTCCATTAGTGAGTGCACCACCTTATATGGTTGAGTAGTACTCCCATGTTGTAATTTGGAAATCTATTATTTTTAGTGAAGTAAGCATCCAGCTTACGTTCCCTATCCTTGTCTCAAGATCTCTTTCTTTCTCTATCTCACTTATCATCTTGTCAATTAAGTTGTGTATGCTCAAAAGGTTTTAGTATTGGAACGATCCTGGGGCCCCAAATTCCAACACTTGGTATAAGAGCTTTACGGTTTTGGTATCAGAGCTACATAATTGACATACACACTTAAGATAAGATGAGTGCGATTAGAATTGAGATTGAAGACAAGTTGGATGGATCTTCTAATTATCCCATGTGGAGTTTCATGATGATGAACTTGTTAGTGACAAAGGATTTATGGAGTATCGTCAATGGATCCTTAACAAGACCAAGACGAGAAGGCGAAGAAGGGTCTACAGAAGCTTCAAGAGGTACTGGAATTGCTATTACAGAACCAACTAAAGAAGAGGTAACCACTTCGACATCCAGAGTCACTGCTAGGTCTTTACCTAGAGTTCCTCCTACTGAAGATCAGGCAAGATGGGATGCTAGAGATGCTTTAGCACTTTCATTCATAGCAATGAGTGTCAAAAAGCATATTCTACCACAGATCAGATCTTGCAGAAGTTCTAGTCAAGCTTGGTTAAAGCTCGAGAATCTTTTTCAGAGCAGAAATCCTGCTAGGAAAGCTCACTTGAGGAGACAACTAGCAAATACAAGGATGAAAGCTGGTGAGTCAATTCAAACCCACATTACAAGACTCGTTGACTTGAGAGATCAACTTCTAAATGTAGGAGTTGAGATATCAGATGAAGAAATGGTAAATACGCTGATTAATTCACTTCCTATTTCATATCGATCTTTCATAACCACTCTTACCCTTACCACAAGAGATAGAGAGGTTACATTTGAAGAGTTAGAGTTCTTGTTGCTTCAAGATGAAGATCAGTTGAAGGGAATGGAAGAGAATGAAGAAGCGCTTTCATCTTCATCAAAGGGTAAGAAGAAGAAGGATAAGAAGAAGGAAAAACAATCCAAGAAGGAAAGTAGATCCCTCTCACCTTCTACTTCAGATTCTGTATCTACGACATCTAAAGAGAATTCTTCTAAGAAGAAGGTAAAAATATGTTCTTTTTGCAAGAAACGTGGACATATTCAGTCAGAATGTTATAGAAGGATTGCAGAAGAAAAGAAAAAGGCATCAGGTAATGTTGCAGAAGATGATAAAAAAGGGAAATCTCAAGGTGATTCTTATGCCTGTATCACCATTGAGGAAGTAGCTTTTGATCAAGCAGCTTTACAAGTTCTTTCAGCAAGTCCTTAGATATTCGACTCAGGTGCTACTAAGCATATGACAGGTTGCAGAGATGTATTTTCTTCTCTTTCCTATTCTTCAGGTAGAAGAGTTACTATTGCAGATGGCAATGATTTGGATGTTGTGGCAATAGGTACAGTAACCCTAAAGTCAAGAGAAGGTGGTAATTCTCAAATTTCAGATGTCCTTTATGTACCTGAAATGAAGATAAATCTGCTATCTATATCTGCATTTTTAAGTGATGGTTTTAAAGTTGTATTTGAGAAAGATCTTTGTAAGATCTTATCACATAAAGAAGACAAGTGTCTTTTACAAGGTAAGCATAAAGGAGGGATCTTTGTTTTGTCAAAAATCAGTCAGGCATATGCAGTCAAATCTTCGTCACCGATGGAAGATATGAAGCTATGGCATGAAAGATTTGGACATATCAGTTTTGGAGCTCTCAAGAATATCAAAGATAGAGGTATGGTTGAGAGTTTACCCTCATTCAAGCTACCTGATGATTCATATATATGTGAAGGTTGTCTTGAAGGTAAGATGCATAAACTACCTTTCAAGAAACATGGTCATATTACAGCTACCAGGAAATTGCATATTATTCATTCAGATGTGAATGGACCTATGAAAGCAGACTCTATTCAGGGTTTCAGGTATTTTGTCCTATTTGTGGATGATTTTACAAGATACTCATGGATCTATGGTCTTAAGTCAAAGTCAGAAGTCTTTCCTATGTTCAAGAAGTTTATAGCTATGGTTGAAAATGAAAGTCAGGAAACTGTCCAGATTCTCAGAAGTGATAGAGGTGGAGAATACTTGTCAAATGATTTCCAGACATTTCTCGATGAGAAAGGTATTACTCGACACCTTACTATTGCTTATACTCCTCAGCAAAATGGTGTTGCAGAAAGAAAGAATAGAGTGCTTGTTGAAATGATGCGGAGCATGATGGCGTCCAAGAAGCTTTCACCGAAATTTTGGTTTGATGCAGTACATACAGCTAATCACATTTTGAACAGGTCATCTACAAAAGCTTTAAAGGTAATCACACCGTATGAGGCTTATTATGGTAGAAAACCTAATGTGAGTTACTTCAGAGTGTTTGGATCACTTTCTTATGTACATGCTGAGAAAAAGGACCGAGGCAAACTAGATGTAAAGGCAAAGAAAGCTGTTTTTATTGGATATCCAGTTGAAAGCAAAGGATACAGGTTTTATGTTTCAGAGACAGGTGAAGTTATTCTTTCACGTAATGCTTATATTGCTGAAGATAAGGTTTATGATAAAGAAGCAGAAATTCCAGAGTTCATTGGTGACAATGACTATGGAATTTTTAGAAAGATTCTGGATGTACATGTTCAACCATATCAGGAGGGAGTTAAAACTCAAATTCCTAGTATTCAAGAAAAAGTTGAAGAAAGAGGAATTTCACAACCTTCTACAGACTCAGTTCCACAAGAAACTTTGATTCCAAAAATGGAAGAAGTTAAAGTTCCAGAAAGTCCTAGTACCTCGACAGGACAAGTTCTAGAACCTGTGGAAGCTGAAAGTTCAGAAAGAGTTTCACCACTATTCAAGGATACACCTACGTGGTTATATGAGACTTGGAGAGATAGTGGTATAAAAACTTTTACTGGAAGAACAAGGAGTCAGACTAGACAACAACAACAAGATCATGTAAGAACAAGAAGTCAAACTAGACAACAAAAAGATCATGTAAGTTTTGCTGAAGACTTCGACATTCATGATATTTTGGCACTTACGACTGTTGAAGATGAACCTACGTGTGTTAAAGATGCACTTAAAATTCCTATTTGGAGAAAAGCTATGCAAGAAGAGATTGATTCTATTCATAAGAATCAAACTTGGTAGCTATGTGAGTTACCAGAAGGAAAGAAGGCTATAGGTGTAAAATGGATCTTCAAAATCAAAAGGAAAGCAGATGGTACTATTGATAGATACAAGGCCAGGTTGGTTGTCAAAGGATATGCACAACAAAAAGGTATTGATTATAATGAGACATTTGCTCCTACGTCTAGGATGACTGTTATTAGGTCAATACTTGCTCTAGCAGCACATTTTGGTTGGCATATATATCAATATGAAAAGATACATACATATCTTTTATCCATTGGTTTCCATAACTCAGATGCAGCTCCAACTCTTTATGTCAAAGCTGAAATAGGTATGATGATTATAGCAATCATTTATGTGGATGATATTATAGTCACAGGTCCCAGAGATGAAGATTTGCAGATGTTCAAAGAAGAATTGAAGCAAACATTTGATGTGAATGATTTAGGCATTCTACATTATTATCTTGGGATTCAGTTTCTGTTTCGAGATGAGTGTATCTACATGATACAGCAGAAGTACATTGAGAAACTTTTGGAAAGGTTTCAGATGGGTGATTCTAAACCTATGCAAACACCTATGGATCAGAACACATCTTTACAAATGGTAGCAGATGCAGAGCCATTTGATGCTACTCTATATAGTCAAGCAATTGGTTGCTTGATATATCTTTGTAATACATGTCCTGATATACAGTTTGCAGTTTCTCAAGTATCAAGGTTCATGCAGAATCCGACAGTGTTACATTGGAAAGCAATAAAGCGGATCTTTCGTTATTTGAAGGGAACTTCAAATTATGCTATGGTATTTTCGAAATCTACATATTTGTTACTAAAAGGATTTTCAGATTCTGATTGGGCAGGTGATAGAGACACAAGAAGAAGTACTAGTGGATTTTGTTTTTATCTTGGAGATTGTCTTATCTCATGGTTTTCAAAAAGACAACCCACTATTGCCACTTCATCATGTGAAGCTGAATATCGTGCAGCATTTACAGCTACTCTAGAGTCAGTATGGTTGCAGAAGATTTTTAGTTATCTTGATGTAAGAGTACATCAACCCATTCAGATATTTTCAGATAGCCAGAGTGCTATAGCTATAGCTAAGAATCCAGTGCATCATGCAAGGACAAAGCATATAGAGGTACACTACCACTATATTCAAGAGCAGATAGCTAAGAAGCACATTGAGCTGGTTTATATTCCTTCTAGTGAGAATGTTGCAGATATATTTACCAAAGCATTGACTAGAGATAGTCATGAGAAGATTTGCAGGTTACTGAAGCTTATATCATTGTGACATTGAAGGAGGGATTGTTGGAATCAATGTCCAATAATCTTTCGTCCATGCGAACCTGAAACTTTGTAGTGTGAAACCATCTTTTACAAAGTTAAAAGATAACAAAATCAAAAGCAAAACACTTACGTTTTTTAAGATCGCATATAGAAAAGCGAAGGAAGGAGTTTTACATTTTTGTATAACAAAAGCTTTTATGGATTACAATATGAGTTTTTTATCGTGATTAGATTGCAAGAGCTTTATGGACAATCGTAGCTTTTTTATTAAGCTTTTCAAAGAGTTACAACTACTATATAACAAGGCCTTGGCTCATTGTGTAACTCACTCACTCAAAGATCTAGAGCTTGGAGATCTTCTTGAAGACAGAGTGTTCTCACACTCTTGAAGGAGGTGAAGTCTTGGTGAAGGAGAGGCTACTCTCATTGCAGCAGGAAGTCTTCTACGAGGTGGTGGTAACTATCTTTTGTAAGTTAACCTTGTGGTTGATTTACAATTTTGTTACACTATTTTGTTAGCTTCGTTGCTTCATTCTCTTCACATACACTTAGATTATTTCGACATAATCTAAA
>CM035409.1:98390029-98530029 GCA_020310875.1 Ceratopteris richardii
GCATTTGAACAAGCTTTTAGGCTTTCTCCTCACACCAAAAACTCCCTCTCAAGCCTAAGATTCTTGAGTCTTCATTTCTCCAATAGTTCCTATAATCCAATCATAGGTTTGAACATGTTCAACTTAACTGCATCCAATGCCTTGCTCGTCATGTCTGCACGTTGTTGGTGGGTAGATACATATGACAACTCAATTTCTTTACTTTTGGCCTTTATTCTGATATATTGATAGTGCACTTGTATGTGCTTGGTTGTTGCATGGTTGTTGTGATAAACTAATGTTGTCCCCAAAAATGTGAGGAGTAGAAGACTTAAGACCTAAATCAGAGTACGAGGTCTTGATGCATGTTGGTTCTTGAGTTGCATTGGCTAGTCCTTTGTATTGAGCTTCCATTGATGAGATTTGTAGCACTAGGTTTCTTCTTTGGAGACCATGAGATAAGTTTTGTACCTGCAAAAGTGAGATACCCTGATGTACTTCTCTTGTCATCTTTAGAACGTGCCCAACCTACATTAGAGAAGAGTTTGATATCTGTATCAAATGTTTTTGGGTAATACAAACCTTCATTGATGGTTTCCTTCAACTATTTGAGTATCCTCTCAGCTACCTCCATGTGACTTTTTCTAGGATTGTTCATAATTTTACTTAGGACACTTACACTATAGCAAATCTCAACTCTTGTCAATGTGGCATAGTTCAAACTACCCACTAAACTCTAAAACCTAGTTATGTCTTCAATTTTCTCTCCTTCATGAGCACTTAGCTTTCGATTCATCTGCATGGGTGTACATTCACCCTTTGACTTATCCGTCTTGAACTTAGCGAGAATTTCTTTGATTTATTTCCTTCGAGTGCGATACATACCATTTTCTATATACACTTCTTCCAACCCTAGGAAGTATGTGAGTTGCTCTAGGTCACTGACTTTGAATTCTTCTTTCATTTGTAGCTTGATCCTCCTTATGCATTCAACACCATTACCTATGATTATTATATCATCATCATATACATAGATGTATATGACTTTAGATTGATTCATCTTGATGAAATGTGAAGGATCTGCTTTGCTAACCATGAATCCTTTATCCTACAAATAGGTGACAAGCCTATGATTCTAAGCCCTTGGGGCTTACTTCAAACCATATAGGGCCTTCCTAAACCTACATACATTTTCAAGGAATGATCAATCTTCAAAACCAAGAGGTTGATCAATATATAACTCTTCAAATATCCAACCATTTAGAAATTCATTCTTTACATCCATTTGATAAATCTTCCAATTCTTGGAATCTATAATACTCATAAGCACTCTCATGGTTGGCATCTTTGCCACCTGTGAAAAAATATCTTCATATTCAATCCCTTGTGTTTATCCATACCCTCTGGCCACAATTCTTGCTTTATACCTATTGATAATTCCATCAAAGTTTTTCTTTACCTTATATATCCAACTGGATCCTATGATCTTCATAGATGAATTCTTGGGAACCAACTCCCAAGTATGGTTTTCATGTAGGGCTTCAATCTCTTCCTTTGGGGCATTCGTCCATTCTAATTTCTTCTTTGATTCCTCATAAGATGAGGGATCCTTAGAGTTTGAATCCTATGCTAAATAGATAGAGTGTTGAGTGGCCAATGGTGTATCATAGCCAATCTTTTTGGCTTCTTCTTTTCTCTAATTGACCTTTTGAAGGTTTGTTGAGAAGATTCTACTATGTCCCACAACTCTTGCACTTTAGCTTTACCTTTGGAGTTCCAAGAGTTAACTTTTATCCTTGGAGGCTTCTGATCATCTTCAAAGTCACTTGATGCTTCAAGTGTGTGGTCATTCTTTCTTGACAAAGTTGGGAAATTCTTCCTCTAGGTCAAAAGGTAGATTGATCTCTTGCAATCATCTTCAAACCATGACTTGTTTTCATAAAAAAAAACATCTCAACATCCTATGAATCCTTTATTGCTTGGATTATATAATCTATAACACTTTTGATTAAATTCATAGCCTATGAACACACATCTCTCTACCTTAGGGTCCAATTTACCTCTTGTTGAGAAAGATGGATAGACACCTCAAGAAATGAGTTGGTACTGCTAATCCTTGCTCTATACCAGCCCTATGTTACTTTAGAGTTGGGTTGTAGGCCCTTTTAGCTTTCCAATGAAACTAAATAAGTGCCTATGTACTTTGGAGATGATGCATGTAATGATTAATCCAAAACAGATAACTTCACAAGTCACAAGTCATCAAAAACTTGCTATTTTGGTTCACACACCTGCTAGTTCTTAAGCTCAATACTCCCAACATAGTAGCAATTAGAAAAATTCCTTATAAGGGTATCTAACTAACTTAAAGAGATAATGATTCCAAGTGGAATCACTTAAAATGATTGACTAGACATAGAGCAATCAATTTAGCAAGTAAAGCATTACCCCTGACTTTTTAGGAGATGTGTAGAGAAAGACTAGTGACTGATTTGAGACGCTTTTCTCCCAATTGGATAAATGAAATGCCTTCAAAATTTGTCAGCTTGTAGCAGACTTAGAGTTGTTTCCAAGGAGCCATGGAAAATTGAAAATGATTAATAGTGACTGAGATATGAGCAAGACAAGTACACTATTCAGAGTGACAATGGCAGAGATGAAGAATAGAAATTATCAATGATAAGATGTATTATATAACAATGTTGTACATGATCATTGGCATGAAGAATAATGCCCAATGACAGTGAGAAGTTTAGGCTATAGCGTGAGCCACACAATCTCTACAATTTGATCAACTAAAAGCTCTAGAACGGAGTGGTACCCCACGAGATTTTACAACCATCTTTTATAGATGCCTTGCCTCCAAGTTTGAATTCAAATTCAAACTTGGCTTAACCTAAAAGTGCTCCTTCTAGTTAGGAGATATTCCACCAAAATAATTTGTAGCTTTATCTCTTGCAAACTCCACGAGTTTGTAGGCTTTATAAGATTCTTCAAATTTTAAATGATTTTTACAAAGATTAATGGTAAAAACCATAAGCAATGGTTCATATGGGTCTTCAAACATTTGCACATAATGCTTCTAATGCCTAGCCAAGTGTGAAGGCTTGGCACTTGCACCAATAGCTCTCCCTGAAGCTAAACATCTTGGCTTGGTCTTCTTCATCAGTCCTCTTGAATGTCCTGCAATCCAATCATAGCTTTAAACCTGCAAAGTTTAGTACCAATCAAGTGCTTCGGTCAATAAGTGTGCACATTGCATATTAGTGGACACATATGCCAACTAAATTTCCTTGCTCAATAGCTTCTCTCTCACATAGTGATAGTGGACTTCTATATGCTTGGTCCTAGCATGATAGATAGGATTTGCTACAAGATGTAAAGAACTTGTATTGTCACCAAAGATTATTGGTGAGTTAACATGTAGTCCTAAATCTACATATAACAATTTGATCCATATGGCTTCTTGAGTAGCATTTGCTAAGCCCATGTATTCAGCCTCTGTTGAAGATAGAGCAACAGTAGTTTGCTTCTTGGAAGACCATGAAATGGGCTTATCACCTGCAAAAGAGAGATAACCTGAGGTACTCCTCTTGGCATCCTTACAACCTGCCCGATCTGCATCCGAGTATATTTTGATGTCTAAATCTGAAGTATAAGGAAAGTATAGACCTTGATTTTGAGTATCCTTAAGATACTTCAAAATTCTCTTGGCAGTTTCCAAGCGAGGTGCTCTAGGTTTGTGCATAAATTGACTTAAGACACTTACTCCATAAGCAATATCAATCCTGGTTAATGTAGCATAGTTTAGGCTTCCAATTATGCTTTGGTATCCTGCAACATTTTCAAGCACATCACCTTCATGAGCACTTAATTTTTTATTTACCTCCATAGGAGTGCTTGCTATCTTTGCATTCTCCAAGTAAAACTTCTTCAACATATCTTGCACATACTTTCTTTGAGTGATGTAAATTCCAGAATTTGTATAGAATAATTCAAGTCCAAGAAAATACTTTAGTAACCCTAAATCACTGATTTTGAACTTTAATTACTTTTCTTGATAAACAGAGAAGTATATGCTTTGCTCATGATGAATCCTTGATCTTGAAGGTATGTAGTCAACCTATAATTCCATGCCCTAGGTGCCTGCTTCAATCCATAAAGAGACTTGTTTAGTTTGCACACATAATTTACCTTGCTTGGGTCCTCATAGCCAGGAGATTGAGACATGTACACCTCCTCTGAAATCGAGCCATTAAGAAAAGCATTTTTTACATCCAATTGGTACATATTCCAACTCCTTGATGCAGCCACACTTACCAATACTCTGATGGTTGGCATTTTGGCCACATGTGAGAAAGTCTCTTCATAATCAACTCCTTGAGTTTGTGCAAAACCCTTAGCCACAAGTCTAGCTTTATAATTGTTTATTGATCCATCTGAATTTCTCTTGATTTTGCAAATCCATCTAGAACCAATTACCTTCATAGACTCCTTCTTTAGCACTATCTTCCAAGTATCATTCTCCTTGAGTGCTTCAATTTCTTCATCCATAGCTTCCTTCCATTCTGCCTTAGTCTTTGCCTCTTCATATGATGATGGCTCTTCAACTAATAAATCTTTAGCAAGATAAATAGAATGCTTGGTAACTAAAGGAGTGTCATACCCATATCTGATTGGCTACTTGCTCTCCCTTTGTGATCTTCTAATTGCTTAGTTAGATGATTAAGCTATTTCCTCCAACTTCTTCATCTTGACCTTGTCTTTTGATTTTCATGCTTTGAATTCTTCTAGGTTGATGATGTCTTCATCATCTGATTTGATGTCTTCAATCTGATTTGGCTCTTCCTTGGTGAGGCTTTGAAACTCCTCTTCCAAGTCATAAGGCAAATTTACTTTCCTACATTCACTTTCAAACCAAGAATCATTCTCATCAAACACAACATCTCTACTAACCATAAATCCTTTGTTGGATGGATTATAAAACCTGTATCCTTTCTAATTTAAATCATACCCTATGAAGATGCACTTCTCTGCCTTAGGGTCTAGCTTACCTCTGATTTGAGATGGGATGTGTACATAAGCAACACATCCAAAAATCTTGCAATGATCAAGTGATGGCCTTCTACCATGCCATGCTTGATATGGGATCATCCCATCAAGTGATTTGGATGGAAAACTTTTTACAAGATAAGTGGCAGTAGATACACTCTCTGCCCACAAATAATTTGGTAACATTTTTTCATTTAGCATTGACCTAGCTGTTTCAACAATCAACCTATTTCTCCTCTCTGCCACCCCATTTTGCTCAGGGATATACCTTGTTGTAATTTCCCTTTTGATTCCTCTATCTTGCAAGAATGCATCAAATTCATTTGAGAAGTACTCATCTCCTCCATCTGACCTTAGTCTTTTTAGGCTTCTTCCCGTTTGGTTTTCCACAAGTGCAAGATACTTCTTAAAGCAACTGAACACTTCATCTTTGTGCTTCATAAAATATAAAATAGTCCATCTACTGAAATCATCAATGAAAGATACATAATACCTTGAGCGAGAACTTGAAGGGTCCTTGGTCCCCATACATCTGTATGGACAAGCTCCAAGTAGTCCTCATGCATGTATCCTTTCTTTGAGAAGGGTAACCTATGAGATTTTCCAAATTGACATGCACCACATTTATAAATCATGTGTTGCTTGCATACATTAGGTATCCCAAGCACACATTGATCTCTATATATTTTCTTTAAGGTTCTCTCACCAATATGACCTAATCTTTTATGCCAAATCTCAAGCTCTGATAATGTTTGATCTTTGTAGTTATAAAGTGCAATATTCTTTGTATCTTCAAGTTCAAATGTAAATAACCTACCTGTCTTTTCTCCTTTGGCAATTCTTTTGAATCCATGTTGGGGATCCTCCACAAATGCTCCATATTTGTTGAACCTAACCTACAAACCCTTTTCCACAATCTGTCCAACACTCATCAAATTCTTGGTGATTGTAGGTACATATAGAACCCTGCTCAATAGATTTCTATATCCATCAGAGTTCTTAACATTTCCTACCTTGACCACTGAATGCTTGGTGTCATCACCTGTTTGCACTTGGTGCTTTCCCTTAGGTTCCTCAAGGTCAGAGAGAAGAGCTACATTGCCTGCCACATGGTTTGAACATCCTGAGTCAATGTAGAAGAGATGGTCATCATTCATACCTTTCTTTGAAGTCATATTCATAATCAGAAGGGAATCCTCTTGTTCCTCTGTGTACTTGTTGTAGTCTTTCCTTGATTTTTAGCCTCCTTGGTAGTTGTTATTGTAATTGTTGTTGTAGTTGTTATTGTAGCCTTGATGATGGTTGAATCTTCCTCTTGATTGTGTGTAGCCACCTCTTTGGAAACCTCTACCTCTCTGATTCTTGAAGTTCCTGTAACACTCGTCTGTGGTGTGATTTGATAAACCACAAACATTACATGGGGAAGAGTTGAAAGGTCTCCCCCTACCTTGCTTACCTCCTCTGCCCCTACCTCTTGAGCTCCTACCTCTCCCTGCATAGTTAGCTTGAGAAGTAGTACCTTCATTCTCAATCTTTTTGCTTTTCCCTTTCTCTTAAGACTTGCCTTTATCTATGTATAGAGCAAAAGAGTTATTAACTCTTGATGAATCTCCATTTTTGTTGAGCTTGGCTTCATGGGTAAAGAATTGCCCCATGAGTGTGGTAAGATCTGGAATCTGCATGTCCATGTACAAGTCCATGGCAGATGTGAAGCTTTCCCATTTGTCATATGCCTTGATGCCATTGATTACTTGCCTTACTATCTTCTCCTCTTCAATCTCCTCTCCTATGCTTGCCAATTGGTCAGCCACATCCTTAACTTTAGTCACATACTCTGAAATGCTTTGCTTCTGTTGCTTTCTTTGAGTGGTAAACTCAATCCACAATTGGTTCTTCCTAGCCCTTGTGTTGGAAGAAAAATATGAAGACAATGTATCCTAAGTCTCTTGGGATGTCTTACAGTTCCTAATGTGTGGAAGAAGGAAGTTAGAGATAGAGTTAAGTAAATATGACCTTGCTAATGCATCTTTGGCACACCATGAATTGAGTCTTTTATGCTCCTCTCTTGTAGGTTGTCCTTTGCTTCTAAAAATGTGCATCTCCTCATCTCCTGATATGTATCCATAGAGACTTCTTCCTTGAAAGTATGTCTTCATCCTCAAGGACCATGCTTGGTAGTTGTTCCTATCCAATTTATCAATAAAAGAAGGAAAACCATCTTCCATTTTAGCTCAAGTTCCTTTGATACCACTGTTGGGAAAGATGGATGGACACCTCAAGAAATGAGTTGGTACTACTAATGCTTGCTCTATACTAGCAACATATTACTTCAAAGTTGGGTTGTAGGTCCTTTTAACTTTCCAATGACACTAAATAAGTGCCTATGTACTTTGGATATGATGCATGTAATGATTAATCCAAAATAGATAACTTCACAAGTCACAAGTCATCAAAAACTTGCTATTTTGGTTCACACACCAGCTAGTTCATAAGCTCAGTACTCCCAACAGAGTAGCAATTAGAAACTTTCCTTTTGAGGGTATCTAATTAGCATAAAGAGCTAATGATTCCAAGTGTAATCACTTAAAATGATTGACTATACACAGAGCAATCAATTTAGCAAGTAAAGCATTACCCTCGACTTTTTAGGAGATGTGCAAAGAAAGACTAGTGACTCCTTCGAGACAGTTTTCTCCCAATTGGCTGAATGAAATGCCTTCAAAATTTTCCAGCTTGTAGTAGATTTAGAACTGATTCCAAGGAGCCATAAAACATTGAAAACAATGGAGTAATGACTGAGATATGAGCAAGACAAGTACACTATTCTGAGTGACAATGGCAAAGATGAAGAACAGAAATGATCAATAATAAGATGTATTATATAACAATGTTGTACATGATCATTGGCATGAATAATAATGCCCAATGATATTGAGAAGTGTAGGCTATAGTGTGAGCCACACAATCTCTACAATTTGATCAACTAAAAGCTCTAGAATGGAGTGGTACCCCGCAAGATTTTACAACCATCTTTTATAGATGCCTTGCCTCCAAGTTTGAATTCAAATTCAAACTTGGCTTTACCTAAAAGTGCTCCTTCTAGTTAGGAGATATTCCACCAAAATTATTCGTAGCTTTATCTCTTACAAACTCCATGAGCTTGTAGGCTTTACAAGATTCTTCAAATTTTAAATGACTTTTACAAAGATTAATGGTAAAAACCATAAGCAATGGTTCATATGGGTCTTCAAGCATTTGCACATAATGCTTCTAATGCCTAGCCAAGTGTAAGGGCTTGGCACTTGCACCAACACCTCTTATATATGAAGGTATGTGTGCATATGCAATGCACCCAAGGATCCTGCAATGATCCAAGCTAGGTCTTCTTCCATTCCATCACTCATATGGATTCATGGAATTGAGAGCCTTTGATGGTAGTCTATTTCCCAAATAGGTGGCATTAGATACTGCCTCTTTCCACAAGTAGTTAGGAAGTTTCTTCTCATTGAGCATGGACCTTGCAACCTCCACAAATGTTCTATTATTTCTTTCTACCACTCCATTCTACTCATGAGTGTTTTTGGTGGTGATTTCCCTTTTGATTCCTCTCTCTTGCAGATAAGAATCAAATTCATGGGAGAAATATTATTCCCCTCCATCTAAACTTAGTCTTTTTAGGGTTTTACGTGTTTGATTCTCCACAAGAGCTAAGTACTTTTTAAAGCATGGAAACACTTCATCCTTATGCCTCATGAAATTAAAAAAAATCAATTTGCTGCAATCACGTATGAATGACACATAGTACCTTGTAGAAATTGAAGGTTCTTTCCTTGGTCCCTAGACATCTATGTGGACAAGCGCCAAGAGATCTCCATGTATATGGCCTTTCTTAGTGAATGGTTTCGTGTGTGACTTACCAAACTAACATGCACTACACTAGTATATCATGTGTTGTTTGGGTATGTTGGGTAGTCCAAGTACACTATGATCTCTATTGATTTGTTTGGGGATCTTTCTCCAATGTGAGCTAGCCTCTTATGTCAAATCTTTAATTTCATAAGGTTTGAGTGCCATAGTTGAACAAGGCAATATTCTTGGTGTCTTGGAGGTCAAAAGTCACGAACAAGCTACCTATCTTCTCTCCCTTTGTTATCTTCTTGAAATGGGTCAACATATGCTCCATTCTTGGTAAATGTCAGCAACAAACCTTTTTCAACAATCTAACCTACACTCATAAGGTTCTTTGTGATGGTAGGCACATAAAGTACTTTTAGTAAATTCATGTTACCATTAGATATCTTCACATTACCTATTGACTAGGTCCCATAGTCCAATGCAAAATATATGCTTGGTTGCTAATTCCATTTTTGTTTTTACTTATTCATCTTTTAATAAAGTCACATTGATTACCAAAATCAACTGATTCATGGAACTTCAGAAGCCATACTCTCAAAGAAGAAGATATATACAAATTAATTTAAAATCCAAAAATGGTTCTCCATACTTTGAGGCACTTCATGAATGGAGGAAACCCCTAAGTCTTGCAAACCCTCACTATTGCACTCAAGCCATTACTCAATGATGGAAAAAAATTTAGCACATGTTCAAATTGAGAAACACATTCATCAAAGGAAAGAAACTAGCCAAACAATGAACATGTATAGATGGGAGAACTCATAGCCTGAACATATAATGCTGAAATATCAATTGTGTCATCAATACCAGCTATATGGACTTCTAGGTTCTCCATTAAATGCTACCACATTGATAAAATTGCTTAGAAACTACAACATATGATAGCATAATGTGGAGAAACCTCAGTCATTTTTCTTCATAACTTGGAGAAACTATAAATCTAGCGATTACCTCCAAATAGAGTGAGCTTGAAACTAAATTTCTTTAATGAGCTTTTGGAAACCTTCACAACAAGATTTCAACTCTACTGCAACTTTAGAATTAACCAACACCACCCTCTTTGGCTCCTCATTGATAAAACAATCAAGAAAATAATCCAAAATTGCAATAGAGAGCCGAGTCTCTCCCTACAACTCCTATCATCAAATGATTCTCCCATTTGTTTGAGAACATCCATAACTAACCATCTTTCCATTGCGTCTAGCTACTTCAAATATATCTCAAAGGGTTTGGGGTTGGCCTCTTTCACACACATATTTAGACACTGGCTTCGATTGTTTTCTATGGTGCATGATGGATTTGATTCTTGATATTGAGAACTCGACTAGCCTATTCCTTTGGCATGTGATCCTCTAGTGTATAGGGTGACTTCAATATTGATTCAATAACATCTTTTATATATCCCTTATATCTAGTCAAAAACTTGTATTTATTGAACTTTGTAACAATTGGACTCAGATCTAGGGAATGCATGAAACTGCAGTACAATCAAGCTCTCAGAGCAAAGTGAGTAGCCACTCTCTTCTCTCCATAGGATTATTAGTGAAAATAACATAATCTTTCTCCTAAAATAATGCAAGTTCTAATGCGTAAAACCCTTTTTCTCGAGCAGCAACCCTCAATGTGTTTGCAACCTGTCCTCCCCTTGTGCTTCCTCTTCCTTCAAAAACTTGGATTGCTAACTACCAAGACTCTTGGTTCACCTTGATTTACTCATTAACCTGCCCCCAAAAATCTATTCTTCCTCACCGACTGTAATGAAAGCTCCTTGCATGACTAAATCAAACATGAGACAAGATTGGACTTGAAATTTCTAGGAGGAGATGATTGTAGAATCCAATACAAGATTTTCATAGAACATGACTCAGACTCATTGAACTTCCATGGATGAAAAGCAAGATTTCTAATAAATCCAACTCACTTTGGATAGAGCAATGATGCAACAAATGTCTATAGCAATTTTTAGATAAGGGTTCTACATTCATATTATTACATGATATCATGATGTCCCTTCTATCTAATTGACTTTATTTTAAGGCATTTAAATGTAAATATACAATTTTCTCATCACTCTCCACATCATTATTCACATGCAACTTATCAAGGCTCCAAACAAGATGTTCATGAGGAAGCCAAGAACAACTAGTAGTTTGGCTTCCAAACTATTACCAATAGAGTTTGTTCACAATGATGTATGTGGTCCTATGCAAACACCTTCTTTTGGGAACTACCTTTATTTCATGACTTTTATTGATGATTTTTCCATGCATGCATGGGTATATGGATTGAAAGCAAAGTCGGAAGTGTTTATGTGCTTCAAATTGTTTCAGGTTTTGGCTACAAATCTATCAACATGTAAAATGGGCACCCTCCATTTTGATGACGATGTCTCTCATGGAGATGGCAAGATGTATGATCAAAAGCCAGGCTTTACCATATAACTTCTATCTTGAGGTTGTTATGTGTGTAGCATATGTACTTAACAGGTGTCCCACCAAAGCGCTACATTCTATCACTCCATATGAGGCTAGGCATGGTTGAAAGCCATATGGTTCTCATCTCTATGTCTTTGGTTGTCTCACCATAGTTGATTCTTCCTGGCTTTGGTGCTTGAGGAGAATAATGCTTCAAAAGCATTCCATGTATCTTGAGAGGTTTTATAATTCCCAATGTGAGGGAGTAAAGAATCAAAGATAGAGTTGAGAATGTATGACCTTGCCAAAGCATCCTTTGAACACCATGCGTTCAACCTTTCTTGCTCCTCTTGTGTTGGTTGGCCCTTGCTTCTGAGTATTGGCATCATCTCATGTCCTAAAATGTATCCATATAAGTTCCTTCCTTGTAGATAAGACTCCATTATTAGAGACCATTCTAATTAATTACTTCAATTCAGCTTTTCAATGGATAAGGGGAATCCATCATCCATATAACCTAGTCTTAACTTTGCTCTGATACCACTATGAAGAGGTTATGGAGTAGTCTATAGGGATGAGACTATGCTGGCAAAATCCTAGCCAACACCAGCCCAAGTAACTTCAGAGACCCTTATGAAACTCCTTAGGATTCCACAATATGCATTGAAATCAGCTAAGTGTTTTTGAGTATCATTCACAAACTTTTGCGTCAAAATAGATGAGTTTGAAGTTCAAGAAACCTAAGAAACTTTCTATTTATGGAGGAGAATCTATCATAAATATGTCGACTGCTCATAGCCAGGTAGACATCATGCAAAGAGCTTTTGCATACTTTCAATTAAATTGTTAAGCTAACGAGAGTTATTTCATGAATTTAGAATCCCCATGCATTGAACTATAATTCTAAGAAGTTTGAGGGGTCACCCCGGCTTCTTAGGGAGTGTAAGATGTGCATACACAATCTTATATAATCATTCAAAACTTGAGATCTACACATCCAATGTTGATGAAAAATTTTAAGAATGCTCTCAACAGTCCTAACTAAGTGATCCAATCAATGGATTTGACACTGAGAAATGACTCTAGGAAGATGACAAAGTTGCACAAGGTATTGTAATAGTAGATAGAGAATAACAAGTCAATAAAAATGAATCATAATGCGTATTGATATTGCACATATGATACAATGGATTTGTGGAGGACTTCTCTCACTTTGCGATAGCATGATTTATATTAAAAGTATCAACTACAATCACTGTATATTGCTCGACTATCTCACGACTAAAAGTGTGTTGTTATATATGCGTTTTGATTTTGATGGTGGTTAATCTTCTAACTAAAAGGTAGTCCAAATGTCTTGGAACAATTTGAATTTGAATTCAAAAGCAAAATCAGGGCTTTTGGATCACTTCAATCAAGAGATTCTCTCCATATCTTGCTTTTACCATTGACTAAGATAAACAAACCATTTCTTTATGCCAAACAATAAGAGGGAAATCATATGAGCACTTGAACAAGCCCTTAGGCTTGCTCCTTGCACCAATATGAAATAATAAAAGATGCACCTCAATTTGCATTGTGCGAGCATGGAACACAGGGCTCCTTGCAGATGCCAATGTGGTTTGACTATCAATAAAGATGATGCTCCCAGAAGATCGACGAACACCCAAATCAATCGAAAGACATTTGAGCCACATACATTGAACACTTGCTACGAAAGTTACCCTATACTTAGCCTCACAAATAGACATGGCCAGGGCAGGCTACTTCTTTGTCAACCAAGATATGCATGTGCTACTGAGCATGAAGACAAAACCAATGGTGGACACCTGAGTGTCATAGCAACCAGCCAAGTCTGAGTTAAAAACATAAATATGGTAGTAATTATCCCCCTTGGCATAAAACAATCCAAGTAGCCATGTACCACTTGTCTAGAGAAATGAGACAAGGAAGAGAGCTCTCACACACAAAGAGAGAAGCAGACACAAATTGAGGCAATTCTCTTATTCTAATTCTTTTATTACATAAAGAGAATATACAAAATGGCCCCATATAACATTACAACAAGTACAATTTATAAAGAGTGGTAAATAAAGAAAACCCTAATTTATTTGAATGAGTGAGTTTGCAAGAAAGAAATGTGACATCACTCTTGGTAGATAAATATGATAAAGGCTCACTAAAAGTATCCCTGACACATGTCACCATAGCCACTATACATGTCAGAGAAATGAAAAGTGGTACGTGTCATCCTCAATTATCACATAATGAGATTGATATCTCAACACCCCCCTCAAGCTCAATGTCATGTCTTGTAATCCCAAGCATCTTCTAAAACTTCTTTAGCTTCTATGCACCAACTGCTTTAGTGAAAATATTAGTAACTTGCTCATCTATCCTCACATAAACAAGATCAAGTTCACCTGCTAATGCCTTTTCCCTAATGAAGTGATAATGTATTGTTGGGAAACAATGTCCCATTGGTCAAAAAAATTGGTCAAGCTAGCTCAGATTCATAGCATTAGTATCTATTCTGTTGAATGGTTTGTACCACATAACCGTTGGGTGTCGTGGATAGCATAGAACCTTGTGAATGGCGCAGTGCGAAGTTAGATAAGCTTTTGTTTTTTGGATAGCGAAAGCAGACAGCGACAGATCACGATAACGGCAAACGTCAGAGTTATTTTTTATTGAGTTTTTTACAAAAGCGAACGTGGAGCGTTACCGACGATAGCTTTTGGAGTAGCTTTATTGATGAATAAACTACTATATAAGAAGTGCATGGGGTCACTTCTATCATCCTTCACCTAGTATTCAACACAAGCTTGGAGCTTGGACCTCAATAGAGGTGGTGTTTCGTCTAGCACATGGGGTAGCCATGGTGCTAACTTGAAGCATGTTGAGGAGAAGCTATGGAGTTCTTCTTAATGATTCTTCTTGGAGAAGATGAAGGGTGTGCTCACACACTAGCTCATGGAGAGGAGGTTATCTCTTGTTCATGGCAAGAAGACTCGGTCATTAGCAGCTTGATGGTGAGGATCGGCCATCTACATGTTGTAGTTGAAGATTATCTTCTACAAGAGTATGTCGGGCTACTTCAAAGACATTGGATGGTGGTTAACATAAGATTTACATCTTATGTTAAGTATTCAGGTACATATCCTCTTTATGCACACAAGTACTACTTGAATTTTATGGAGGCAGTAGCGTTCATATCAGGAGGAGTCCTATTCAGCATAGGTACAAGAGAAACAGTATGTATATGCTTTATGCATATTTTGATGAGCTGTTTGAGAAGGTGTGTTCACATGAGTTTGAGGATTTCCGACAGCAAACTTGTTAGCATCCTATGCTACTTTTTAAGTATGTGATCTTTTCACACACGTATCTGACTTAGGGTCTTCCATACCCTAAGGTTAGATGAGGGTTTCTTGATTATCAGTTTCACATTGATCCTTCCTCTTTCAATCACTCATATTCATTCTTCTATAACCTATTAGGTCACACATCTCATGTATATTCAGATTACTGCCCATACATCTGAATATGTTTGTTACATTTGTACATTCACTCATTCATCTATTTCTCATCACATAGAGTGGTTGAGAGTTTTGCTCCCACATTGTACATTGAACATTGGTATATATGATACTATGAGTAAGCGATGGCTTACGTAACACCTTACACATGTCGTCTATTCTTTCTCTATCTTTGTATCATCATCTGTATGATTAAGTTGTGGTATGTTCATGTTTTGTCAATATTGAAGATTGCTAAATTAATGTTGTATATTCTAGACCTATGGAACCATGGACCTGTGATAAGAGCCAAGGGCCTACATCACTTCCAACATTTGGTATCAGATCACTAAGGTTTTGGTTTCAGAACTTTAGATCTTTGGCATCAATGCATTAAGGCTCATTCATATTCTCAGGTTTCCAAACTTCCAGGTTTACAACATATGATTTAAGAGCATCTTCTAATATTTGACATTTGACATACACACTTAATCTAGATGAGTAGAGATTTGAGAATTAGACAATTCAGTCACATGTGTATTCATCAGTGTGGAGTATGAAGTTGATGATCTATTAACAGCCGAATATTTTTGGAAGAGTATGCAAATACTTTACAAAAGTATTGTTTGAAGACCCAGACTTGATGAAGAGAAGACTACTTCAAATTCAAGGAAGAACAATGGTTTAGAGAAGATGAAGGAATCAGATCCACATCAAATCAAAGGTATCACTTTCTACTCTCAGATTATCATTTGCAGGTCATATCTTAGAAGAGCGGTTATGAAGAGATTTGAAGAATTCAAGGAATGCTTTTATACACTTTCATATTTTGAAAGTTAAAGGCTACATCAAAACACGTATGTAGAGGTTTTTCTAGAGAGTTTTGAGAGATCTCTTTCATGGCAAGAAAGCTCATCTAAGAAGATAAATGTAAAGATGGGATGAGTTTTTTGTTTTCAGCCAATTTTCTGTTGTAAGTTGGTTGGATATCCAGGTACAAATGTGATCTAGAGACTGTAACTCTAGAAGGGTAATACATCATTCAGACAAAAGATTGGTGAATTTAGTCATTTCAGACATTTGAAATAGAATTTTGATTCAGAGATATGAGGAGATGATAAAACATAATTCTATATTCACTTCCATTTGTATACCATGTTTGTTTTGTCTCTTACTCTTAGCACTAGAGGAAGAGAAAAAGTTCATTTGAAGAAGTCAAGAGTGTTTCCTACTTCAAGATGAAGAGAACAAAAGGTATGGAAGAGAAGTTTGAAGATGTTGACATCATCAGGTTGAAGAAAGATGCAAAAAACGAAAGTCCATCATTTCCAAAAGAAAAGTAAGGCTTCCTTTCTCATATATTTTCCATATACTTTTCCTATTTTATCCTCTACACCCAAAGACAAGTCTACGAGAACATCTTGTTTAAAGAAGAAGCAGTTTCTTGTTTTGCATTACACTTGGTCATGATTTAGTAGATTTGACGAAGAAATGCATTGAGAGAAACAAAAGCAGCAGATATATGTTTTGACTCATATGTGTATGAGTTATATATAAGTTGAAGTTTTTAAGCAGGCAGCTTATATGTTCCCTCAAAGAATTCTTGGAGTGTCAATACAGAGCTACTTGGTATATGACAAGTTGCAGAGAAGTATATTTCTTCTTTATCTAACTCTTGAGGTAAGAGTTTTTTGTAGCAGATGTTCAAGACTTGGGTTAAGGTTTTATGTTTGGAAAAGGTTACCTCATATTCAGTATTTTCAGAAAACTTAGTCTTGTTGATGTACAACTCAATAGAGAATCTACTTTCTATGATTGTCTATACTTTTGGATACATGCTTGTATTCAAAAAGGTGTTCCATCAGATCCTATCACTTGATTGAGAAGTGGAGTTACCCAAAAGAAAATCAAGCAGGTACTATCACATTTCACCCAGGTAAAATATGAAAGTTATGAAGTATCAACTTGCAGCTTTTGGAGTTCTCAAGATGAGAAGTTTGTCCACTTAAGTTGTCTATCCTTTGTTTGTGAAAATTCTTAACATTGGAAGAAGTAAGTCAAAGATTCAGGTTCTATCAGATTTTTCTTGCAGAAAGATAGAAGATACGTGTTATGTTACAAAAGGTTATGAATCCTAAAATGCTTTTAGCAAGGTTTTGTTATGTTAGGATCAGCTAACCTTATTCTACAATTTGAAAAGATGAGGAAGGACATGGAAAGCTATTGGCATGTGTACAGTGCTAATAAAAAGGGTTCAGAGATTTTGTTTCAGATACAGGTATTGATCAGTGAAGATTAGCTTTATGAAGAAGGACGTCCAAGATTTCATAAAGTCTGATATAATTTGAAGAATACTGGATACTAGTGTTAAATCATCCAGGGGGATGATGAAACATGAACACTTATTTTCAGCCATATATAAAAGAGTGCAGATTCATACTTTCAGGTATTCCTATATTTCCTTTGTCAGGTTCTCTTTATGTTCGAGCTTTAAAAGAAGAAGGAAGAAGAAGAATGTTTGGAGAAAGTTCCTGTTAGGATGTTCCTGTTCAGGAAAAGGTTCCAAAATTCTATTGAAGAGAAGCTTGATATTTTAGAAAGGTATATTTCAGAAGTGCACAAATATATGTTTATACCAGGTTCTGAAGGAAAGAGGTATGAAGGATTTAAAGGATGAAGACATGATGACATCATAGATTCTTTGACTCATATTTCAGTTGATTTCAGTTGATTTTAGTTGATTTCAGTTGATTTCAATTGAGTTGAGTTGATTTGACTTGAGTACAGTCAAAGATGAACCAGCAGTGTTCATAATACACTAAGTTGTGAGTTGTCAGTCACAGGTTCCAGGATTCAGTTCCTGATTTTGTTTAGTGTATTTACATGACGCAGCAGAAGTACGTTGAGAAATCTTTTTCAAAAGGTAAAAGCAAATATATGGATCCTAGTGTATGTTTTCAGCTTTTTGAAAATAGGAGATAGAAGGTTCAGAGATAGTTCATGCTATATGTGATGTCATGCAATGATTGCTTGATATGTTCACTATTGGATATCTAGTTTGCATATTTTCTCAAGTATTATGGTTCATATTCAGCAAGTTCAGATTTTTGAAGGAAAGTCAAATTCAATTATGAAAAAGACTTTTTGAAGTTGTGAAGTTCGGGAGTACAAGCTTGAAGCTTCTAACAAGCTATTAGAAGCTTGTGATAGTTTGCAGATTATAAGGTTTGCAGATCCAGTTCAGCTTGTACCAATATGACATTGTAGGGGGGATTGTTGGGAAACAATGTCCCATTGGTCAAAAAAATTGGTCAAGCTAGCTCAGATTAATAGCATTAGTATCTATTCTATTGAATGCTTTGTACAACATAACCGTTGGGCGCCGTGGATAGCATAGAGCTCTCTCAAATCTCCTACCAGGGATCGAATCCCGTGAATGGCGCAGCGCAAAGTTACACAAGCTTTTGTTTTTTGGATAGCGAAAGCAAACAGCGATAGATCACGATAACGGCAAACGTCGGAGTATTTTTTATTGAGTTTTTTACAAAAGTGAACGTGGAGCGTTACCAACGATAGCTTTTGGAGTAGCTTTATTGATGAATAAACTACTATATAAGAAGTGCATGGGGTCATTTCTATCATCCTTCACCTAGTATTCAACACAAGCTTGGAGCTTGGACCTCAATAGAGGTGGTATTTTGTCTAGCACATGGGGTAGCCATGATGCTAACTTGAAGCATGTTGAGGAGCAGCTATGGAGTTCTTCTTAATGATTCTTCTTGGAGAAGATGAAGGGTGTGCTCACACTCTAGCTCATGGAGAGGAGGTTATCTCTTGTTCATGGCAAGAAGACTTGGTCATTAGCAGCTTGATGGTGAGGACCGGCCATCTACATGTTGTAGTTGAAGATTATCTTCTACAAGAGGATGTTGGGCTACTTCAAAGACATTGGATGGTGGTTAACATAAGATTTACATCTTATGTTAAGTATTCAGGTACATATTCTCTTTATGCACACAGGTACTACTTGAATTTTATGGAGGCAGTAGCGTTCATATCAGGAGGAGTCCTATTCAGCATAGGTACAAGAGAAACAGTACGTATATGCTTTAAGCATATTTTGATGAGATGTTTGAGAAGGTGTGTTCACATGAGTTTGAGGGTTTCCGGCAGCAAACTTGTTAGCATCCTATGCTACTTTTTAAGTATGTGATCTTTTCACACACGTATGTGACTTAGGGTCTTCCATAGCCTAAGGTTAGATGAGGCTTTGTTGATTATCAGTTTCACACTGATCCTTCCTCTTTCAATCACTCATATTCATTCTTCTATAACCTATTAGGTCACACATCTCATGTATATTCAGATTACTACCCATACATCTGAATATGTTTGTTACATTTGTACATTCACTCATTCATCTATTTCTCATCACATAGAGTGGTTGAGAGTTTTGCTCCCACATTGTACATTGAACATTGGTATATATGATACTATGAGTAAGCGATGGCTTACGTAACACCTTACACATGTCGTCTATTCTTTCTCTATCTTTGTCTCATCATCTGTATGATGAATTTGTGGTATGTTTATGTTTTGTCAATATTGAAGATTGCGAAATTAATGTTGTATATGCTGGACCTATGGAACCATGGACCTATGATAAGAGCTAAGGGCCTACCTCACTTCCAACATTTGGTATCAGAGCACTAAGGTTTTGGTTTCAGAACTTTAGATCTTTGGCATCAATGCATTAAGGCTCATTCATATTCTCACGTTTCCAGACTTCCAGGTTTACAACATATGATTTAAGAGCATCTTCTAATATTTGACATTTGACATACACACTTAATCTAGATGAGTAGAGATTTGAGGATTAGACAATTTAGTCACATGTGTATTCATCAGTGTGGAGTATGAAGTTGATGATCTGTTAGCAGCCGAATATTTTTGGAAGAGTATGCAAATACTTTACAAAAGTATTGTTTGAAGACCCAGACTTGATGAAGAGAAGACTACTTCAAATTCAAGGAAGAACAATGGTTTAGAGAAGATGAAGGAATCAGATCCACATCAAATCACAGGTATCACTTTCTACTCTCAGATTATCAGTTGCAGGTCATATCTTAGAAGAGCAGTTATGAAGAGATTTGAAGAATTCAAGGAATGCTTTTATACACTTTCATCTTTTGAAAGTTAAAGGCTACATCAAAACACGTATCTAGAGGTTTTTCTAGAGTGTTTTGAGAGATCTCTTTCATGGCAAGAAAGCTCATCTAAGAAGACAACTGTAAAGATGGATGAGTTTTTTGTTTTCAGCCAATTTCAATTGTAAGTGAGTTGGATATCCAGGTACAAATGTGATCTAGAGACGGTAACTCTAGAAGGGTAATTCATCATTCAGACAAAATATTGGTGAATTTAGTCGTTTTAGACATTTGAAACAGAATTTTGATTCAGAGATATGAGGAGATGATAAAACATGATTCTATATTCACTTCCATTTGTATACCATGTTTGTTTTGTCTCTTACTCTTAGCACTAAAGGAAGAGAAAAAGCTCATTTGAAGAAGTCAAGAGTGTTTGCTACTTCAAGATGAAGAGAACAAAAGGTATGGAAGAGAAGTTTGAAGATGTTGACATCATCAGGTGGACGAAAGATGCAGAAAAAGAAAGTCCATCATTTCCAAAAGAAAAGTAAGGCTTCCTTTCTCATATATTTTCCATATACTTTTCCTATTTTATCCTCTACACCCAAAGACAAGTCTACGAGAACATCTTGTTTAAAGAAGAAGCAGTTTCTTATTTTGCATTGCACTTGGTCATGATTTAGTAGATTTGACGAAGAATTGCATTGAGAGAAAGAAAAGCAGCAGATATATGTTTTGACTCATATGTATATGAGTTATATATAAGTTGAAGTTTTTAAGCAGGCATCTTATATGTTCCCTCAAAGAATTCTTGGAGTGTCAATACAAAGCTACTTGGTATATGACAAGTTGCAGAGAAGTATATTTCTTCTTTATCTAACTCTTGAGGTAAAAGAGTTTTTTGTAGCAGATGTTGAAGACTTGGGTTGAGGTTTTATGTTTGGAAAAGGTTACCTCATATTCAGTATTTTCAGAAAACTTAGTCTTGTTGATGTACAAGTCAATAGAGAATCTACTTTCTATCATTGTCTATACTTTTGGATACATGCTTGTATTCAAAAAGGTGTTCCATCAGATCCTATCACTTGATTGAGAAGTGGAGTTAGCCAAAAGAAAATCAAGCAAGTACTGTCACATTTCACCCGGGTAAAATATGAAAGTTATGAAGTATCAACTTGCAGCTTTTGGAGTTCTCAAGATGAGAAGTTTGTCCACTTATGTTTCAAGTAGGAGTTGCAGATTCTTGGAAAGGATTTGTTTGAAGATAAGTCTTACAACTTTGTAAGAAGCATGGACACTTGGAGACATTCAGGTAAATAAATCAAACATTCAATCATGAAGGTTTGATGAGAGCAGATTCTACACAAGAGAGATCATTGATCTTGAATAGATCTTGTATGATCTTTTTATGAGTCAGTTGGCTATCCTTTGTTTGTGAAAATTCTTAACATTGGAAGAAGTAAGTCAAAGATTCAAGTTCTATCAGATTTTTCTTGCAGAAAGATAGAAGATATGTGTTATGTTACAGAATGTTATGAATCCTAAAATGCTTTCAGCAAGGTTTTGTTATGTTAGGATCAGCTAACCTTATTCTACAATTTGAAAAGATGAGGAATGACATGGAAAGCTATTGGCATGTGTACAGTGCTAACAAAAAGGGTTCAGAGATTTTGTTTCAGATACAGGTATTGATCACTAAAGATCAGCTTTATGAAGAAGGACGTCCAAGATTTCATAAAGTCTGATATAATTTGAAGAATATTGGATACTAGTGTTAAATCATCCAGAGGGTGATGAAACATGAACACTTATTTTCAGCCATATATAAAAGAATGCAGATTCATACTTTAAGGTATTCCTATTTCAGGTATTCCTATATTTCCTTTGTCAGGTTCTCTTTATGTTCGAGCTTTAAAAGAAGAAGGAAGAAGAAGAATGTTTGGAGAAAGTTCCTGTTAGGATGTTACTGTTCAGGAAAAGGTTCCAAAATTCTATTGAAGAGAAGCTTGATATTTTAGAAAGGTATATTTCAAAAGTGCGCACATATATGTTTATACCAGGTTCTGAAGGAAAGAGGTATGAAGGATTTAAAGGATGAAGACGTGATGACATCATAGATTCTTTGACTCATATTTCAGTTGATTTCAATTGATTTCAGTTGATTTCAGTTGAGTTGAGTTGATTTGACTTGAGTACAGTCAAAGATGAACCAGCAGTGTTCATAATACACTAAGTTGTGAGTTGTCAGTCACAGGTTCCAGGATCCAGTTCCTGATTTTGTTTAGTGTATTTACATGACGCAGCAGAAGTACATTGAGAAATCTTTTTCAAAAGGTAAATGCAAATATATAGATCCTAGTGTATGTTTTCAGGTTTTTGAAAACAGAAGATAGCAGGTTCAGAGACAGTTCAAGCTATATGTGATGTCAAGCAATGATTGCTTGATATGTTCACTATTGGATATCTAGTTTGCATATTTTCTCAAGTATTATGGTTCATATTCAACAAGTTCAGATTTTTGAAGGAAAGTCAAATTCAATTATGAAAAAGACTTTTTGAAGTTCTGAAGTTCGGGAGTACAAGCTTGAAGCTTGTGACAAGCTATTAGAAGCTTGTGATAGTTTGCAGATTATAAAGTTTGCAGATCCAGATCAGTTTGTACCAATATGACATTGCAGGGGGGATTGTTGGGAAACAATGTCCCATTGGTCAAAAAAATTGGTTAAGCTAGATCACATTAATAGCATTAGTATATGTTCTGTTGAATGTTTTTTACAACATAACCGTTGGGCATCGTGGATAGCATAGAGCTCTCTCAAATCTCCCACCAGGGATCGAATCGCGTAAACGGCACAGCACGAAGTTAGACAAGCTTTTGTTTTTTGGATAGCGAAAGCAGAGAGAGACAGATCACGATAACAGCAAACATCGGAGTAATTTTTTATTGAGTTTTTTACAAAAGCGAACGTGGAGCGTTACCAACGATAGTTTGTGGAGTAGCTTTATTGATGAATAAACTACTATATAAGAAGTGCATGGGGTCATTTCTATCATCCTTCACCTAGTATTCAACACAATCTTGGAGCTTGGACCTCAATAGAGGTGGTGTTTCGTCTAGCACATGGGGCAGCCATGGTGCTAACTTGAAGCATGTTGAGGAGCAGCTATGGAGTTCTTCTTAATGATTCTTCTTGGAGAAGATGAAGGGTGTGCTCACACTCTAGCTCATGGAGAGAAGGTTATCTCTTGTTCATGGCAAGAAGACTTGGTCATTAGCAGCTTGATGGTGAGGATCGTCCATCTACATGTTGTAGTTGAAGATTATCTTCTACAAGAGGATGTCGGGCTACTTCAAAGACATTGGATGGTGGTTAACATAAGATTTACATCTTATGTTAAGTATTCAGGTACATATTCTCTTTATGCACACAGGTACTACTTAAATTTTATGGAGGCAGTAGCGTTCATATCAGGAGGAGTCCTATTCAGCATAGGTACAAGAGAAATAGTACATATATGCTTTATGCATATTTTGATGAGATGTTTGAGAAGGTGTGTTCATATGAGTTTGAGGATTTCCGGTAGCAAACTTGTTAGCATCCTATGCTACTTTTTAAGTATGTGATCTTTTCACACACGTATGTGACTTAGGGTCTTCCATAGCCTAAGGTTAGATGAGGGTTTGTTGATTATCAATTTCACACTGATCCTTCCTCTTTCAATCACTCATATTCATTCTTCTATAACCTATTAGCTCACACATCTCATGTAAATTCAGATTACTGCCCATACATCTAAATATGTTTGTTACATTTGTACATTCACTCATTCATCTTTTTCTCATCACATAGAGTGGTTGAGAGTTTTGCTCCCACATTGTACATTGAACATTGGTATATATGATGCTATGAGTAAGCGATGGCTTACGTAACACCTTACACATGTCATCTATTCTTTCTCTATCTTTGTCTCATCATCTGTATGATTAAGTTGTGGTATGTTCAGGTTTTGTCAATATTGAAGATTGCTAAATTAATGTTGTATATGTTGGACCTATGGAACCATGGACCTGTGATAAGAGCCAAGGGCCTACCTCACTTCCAACAACCTCGATGCGCTTTGCTCTAGCATGAAAAATAGGATTATTGTATGCTACTTGTTGGAGACTTCCTCTCCTAATCACAGTGGAAAGTGTAGAAGACCTTCTGAGGATCAAGACTCTTGCCAACAGCAGAACCTTCAAATGAAAACTGGTACCAATTGTCCACTCAGTTAGGCTGAAAACTGGACTTCACTAAAACCTAAATAGCTCATAGAGCATAAAGAATTTCATAACTCTATTTTATACAGAGGAAGTACTCGAGATAAGCTTTCCAACGAATGTTTAAACACTAAAGTTGGATACATATATGGAGAGATATGACTCTCACAAGTAGACTACCCAAAAAATGGGTGTGCGGCTGGACATACTTTATGAGAATAAACTGAACAAAATGACTCAAAACAAATGAAGTAGCTACAAGGGGGCTTCCACGCCTTCTTACTCTATTCTTGAGTGTCCTCCCTTGCCTCTTTTATAGTCAAGTGACCAAAAACTCTCATGATGAGTTTGAGAGCTCTTCTCCATCATTTCTCCACTACTTTGGATAGCCACTCCTCTTACAGTTCAGTTTTTGGATTTGATTCTCTTTTGAATGATTCTCTTTTGGTCTCCACTACTTGCTGAAGTAAATGCTTCTATTTTTCATTTTTGTATTTTTCTTCTACTTGAAGAAAATCCTTTTTGCAAAAATATATACGAGCTTACTTCTTTATTTTTAACACTCCCCCTCAAGCTCACATGTGAGCTTGCACCTTCAGCCATATCCTGCAAGTTGATGTTGTCCTTGAACCTCTTTAGCTTAGAAGCATCTAGGGACTTTGTAAGCATGTCTGCAACCTGGTCATTAGTTCTATGAACTTTATATCCACATCCTTGCTCAAAACTTTTTCTCGAACATAATGATAATGCACTTCTATGTGCTTGCTTCGTGCATGAAACATTGGATTGTTTGTGAAGTGAATGTTGGACATGTTGTCACCATAAATTGGAATGGTCTCCACCTGCACATAAAGATCAGCCAAGAGCTTCTTAATCCACATAGCTTCACAAGTTGCAAAGGCTAAACCTCTATATTTAGCTTCTGTAGATGATAGTGCAACAATAGGTTGCTTCTTTGAGCTCCATGTGATAGGTTTGCTACCTATCATGAACACATAACCTAACGTGGATCTTCTATCTTCCTTCGAACCAGCCCAATCAGCATCACTAGAGCCTTTTACCGTTCACTAGAGCCTTTTACCTTTCACATATTTTAGCACTCGTTTGGCTGAATTTAAATGTTCACTTGTTGGAGCTTGCATAAATTGAGAAAGAACTCCAACAATATAACATAAATCTGGTCTTGTGATCGTAGCATAGATCAATGAACCTATAATACTCCTATATGTAGTTACATCATGTAACTTCTCTCCATCATTTGAGCATAGCTTCACATTTGTGTCCATAGGTTGAGTGAGTGGTTTGCATTCACTCATTCCAAATCTGAAAAGAACATCCAACAGGTACTTTCTTTACATCAAGTAAATGCCATCTTTCCCATAGACTATCTCAATGCATAAAAAGTATTTTAGCTCACCAAGATCTGAAATTTTAAACTCCTTATCGAGTTTTCTTTTTATCTCTTGTATTCCTGTAACATTACTTCCTGTTATGATGAGATCATCAACGTATATGCAAATATATACCTGCTTGCCTTCTTCTTTCTTCATGTAGAGAGAGGGATCTGCATTACTTGGATTATACCCACACCTTGTGAGGTACTCGACCAATCTTTGATTCCAAGCACGTGGTGCTTGCTTCATCCCATACAAAGCTTTCTTCAATCTACAAACAAAATTTGGATGCTTTTTGTCTTCAAATCCAATCGGTTGACTCATGTATACCTCTTCTTGAAGTTCACCATTGAGAAAAGCATTTTTTATGTCAAGTTGGTACAATGGCCATCTCCTTGCTACACTCACTCCAATCAAGGTTCTAATTGTTCCCATCTTTGCAACTGGGCTGAAAGTCTCTTCATAGTCGATGCCATGAGTTTGCTTGAATCCTTTTGCTACTAGTCTAGCTTTATGCCTAGCTAGAGAGCCATCAGCATTTCTCTTTATGTTAAACACCCATTTATTTGGAACAATCTTCATACCTTCAGCCTTTGGAACTAGCTCCCATGTGTGATTTTCCTTGAGAGCTTTTATCTCTTCTTGCATAGCTTCTTGCCATTCTTTTTGTGTACATGCTTCTTCATATGCATCCGGTTTTTTGTCTTTGACCACTTGTGTCATATATGCAAAATGCTTTGCAATAAAACTATCATAGCTCAGCCTTTCAATTGGATACCTTGCTCTTGAAGACCTCCTTTCATTTCCTTTTGAACATTGCTTCTTCAACCGGTTCAACTTTACCTTTGGTGTGATCACCTCTTCATACTCTTCTTCACTTGCATTTGAATCACTATTTTGGGCAGCACTTTCAGCTGTAGATCTTTCATAAGCTAATGTTGGTGATGAGGAATGACTCCTTAGCCTCCCCTTCCATGTTGAGCTTTCTCCAAGTGATGTAGAAGCTTCTGGACCTGACATTTGAGTGTTTGTTTGCTGAAATTCTTCTTGGACAGCACCTCCATCACCTTCGCAATCTTCTTCAATAATCTTCTCTTTCCCTTTGTCTCCAAACCATGGTCTTCGCTCATCAAATACCACATCTCGTGAGACTCGTAGCTCCTTTGTCACCGGATCGTAGCACCTATATCCCTTTTTCTCCGATGAATATCCAATAAAAATACATTTTTCGAACTTTGCCTCCATCTTTGTCCTTAGTTCTTGAGGGATGTGAACATAACACACACATCCAAAAACTTTGAGATGTGTAAGGTCAAGCTTCTTACCAGAATAAACCTCCTTGGGAGTTAGATTATGCACTCCAGCCGTTGTGCACTTGTTCATCAAATAAATGGCCGTACTAGTTGCTTCAGCCCAATAGTTTAGTGGCATCTTCATCTCATTGAGCATGCATCTTGCAACTTCTGTGATATGTCAATTTTTCCTTTCAGCTATTCCATTTTGTTGAGGTGTGTACCTACATGTAAATTGTCTCTTGATGCCATTTTCATAAAGAAAATCTGAAAATTCTTTGGAGAAATATTCTCCTTCTCCATCGGACCTCAAGGTCTTTATGTAGCGTCATGTTTCCTTTTCTACCTATGCTTTAAATCTCTTGAACATGGAGAACACATCTGATTTTTGTTTTATGCAAAACATCCATACTTTCCTTGAATGATCATCAATAAAAGTGACAAAAAATATCTATTACCAGCCACGGATGGTTGTTGTGATGGTCCCCATACATTCGTGTGTATCAAGTCGAGGACATTCCTTGCCACATAGTTGCTTTTCTTGAATGGTTGTCGAGTTTGCTTTCCTAGTTGGCATGCTTCACAAAACTCATGTAGTCCGGCATCATTGAATCTTGGAAGACCTCTTACCACTTCATGGTTGCTCATGTCCTTGAGCTTGGGAATGTTTATATGTCCAAACCTTTTGTGCCACAAATCGATTTAAGCAATCCTCTTGTATCCAAACTGAATATACATCACCTTTCCATGCGGTTGTTGAATGTCCAAAGTGAACATCCTTCCTTCTTTCCTTCCTTGAGCAATGACCTTGAATCCTTCTTTTGGATTCTTTATAAAGCAGCCTTTTTCATTGAAGATAACATGATATCCTTTTTCTACCATTTGTCCTACTGAAATCAAATTCTTTGCAATAGTAGGAACATGAAGAACATCAGCCAATACCTTCTTGTCTCCAAGTTTGATATCTCCAACATGCTCAATTGCGTGTTGAGTTTCATCGCCGGTCTCCACACATCCTTTTCCACTTGGAGCTTGTAGCTTTGTGAACAAATCTCCTTGGCATGTCATATGGTTGCTGCAACCTGAATCTATGAACCATTTTTGGTCATCACTTCTCGAGTTGTTGTAGTCATGCTTCATGGCAAGCATGGTTTGCTTGTCTCCTTCACTTGATGTACTCGCATAGTTATTTTGGCTCCTTTGGTTGCCTCCATTCAACCTTCCATTCTTTTGCCAACAATCATTTGCATAATGTCCTAGTTTGCCACAATGATAACATGTTATACCTTTATGGGGATTGTATGAACCTCGACCTCTTCCTCTATTTCTTCCTCGACCTCTTCCATGTGTGTTTTCATTTGAGTTGTCCTTGTTGTCCTCCGAGTTGTGTTGGCTGAAATTTGTGTTGTTGTAGCTTCTTCCTCTTCCTCTCGAGCCTCCTCTTGAGTTCCTTCCTCTACCTCTTCCTGCATATAACATTTGACTATGGCTGTCCTTACCTTTGTTGCCTTCTCCTTGTTGAGCAACCTCTTCAGCCACAAGATTTGGTATAATCTCGTCGAATGTTGGTAGATAATCTCTATAAAGGATGTTTGTGATGAGGGGCTTCCACTTTTCTTCACTTCTCAAGCCATTGAGGGCTGTTTGGACGATGTCTTCCTCTTCTATCTTGCATCCAACTGATGCTAGCTTATCTCAAAGCTCTTTGATCCTCAATGTATACTCACTAATGCTTTGGTTTAAGCTTTTCCTCATGTTGTTGAGCTCGTTCTTGAGTTGCATCCTTCGAGACCTTGTTGAGGTAGCATACACCTTCTCCAATGCTTCCCAAACTTTCTTGGTTGTTTCTAAGCTTTGCACATGACCAATCATAGTGTTAGAAATAACTTGTGAGATGAGGAACATCACCCTTCCATACCTCTCTTCCCAATCAGCAAATTGTCTCCTTTGTGCCGGAGTAATGTTGGGATCTTCAATGTCCACCGGTTGTGCATCATCTCCACTAACTAGACTCCATAAACCTTTACCTTTAAGGTAATTTATCATTCTATACCTCCAAGATTGAAAATTATCTTTGTCTAACTTCTCAACTTGTTGTCCTAAATCAGCCTTTGAAAACTTCCAAGATTGAAGTTTACCTCAAGTATGTTGTGGCGCTCTTTCTTGACTTCACGAAGCTCCCCTTTGATTTGTAGCTTCTCCTTTGCTTCAATTCAGTTCCAATGCTTTGAATCTTCAAAATCCAATGCTTTGATACCAATTGTTGGAGAATTCCTCTCCTAATCGCAGCGGAAAGTGTAGAAGACCTTCTCAGGATCAAGACTCTTGCCAACAGCAAAACCTTCAAATGAAAACTGGTACCAACTGTCCACTCAGTTAGGCTGAAAACTGGACTTCACTAAAACCTGAATAACTCACAGAACATAAAGAATTTCGTAGAACTGTTTTAGATAGAGGAAGTACTCGAGATAAGCTTACCAACGAATGTTCAAACACTAAAATTGGATACATATATTGAGAGATATGACTCTCACAAGTAGACTACCCAAAAATGGGTGTGCGGCTAGACATACTCTATGAGAGTAAACTGAACGAAATGACTCAAAACAAATGAAGTAGCTACAAGGGGGCTTCCACGCCTTCTTACTCTATTCTTGAGTGTCCTCCCTTGCCTCTTTTATAGTCAAGTGACCAAAAACTCTCATGATGAGTTTGAGAGCTCTTCTCCATCATTTCTCAACTACTTTGGACAGCCACTCCTCTTACAGTTCAGTTTTTGGATTTGATTCTCTTTTGAATGATTCTCTTTTGGTCTCCACTACTTGCTGAAGTAAATGCTTCTATTTTTCATTTTTGTATTTTTCTTCTACTTGAAGAAAATCCTTTTTGCAAAAATATATACGAGCTTACTCTTTATTTTTAACACTACTAATATTATCACAATAAATGATGATAGGCTTTTCCACTTTTACACCTAAACTTGCAAGTAGCATCTCTAGCATGAAGCCTCACATGTTGCCATTGCAACATCTCTATACTCAATCTCTATACTCGACAAAGCAATAGAGGGTTGCTTCTTACTAATCTGTGTAATAGAAGCACTCCTAAGTGAAAATAGAAAACCACCTAGATCTTCTATCTAGAACACTAACAACCCAATCTACATCAATGTATCCATGAACCTACAATTCTACACCAGCTTCATAAAAAAATGCATAATCCAAAGTAACATTCACATAGCATAGAGAGTATCTCAAATAATCTAAATGTAGTTTCCTTGGAACCTACATAAACTGACTCTCAAGTGCCAGAGTGCTTAGATCAAGCATTGTAATTGTGAGATGCATCAAACTTCCCACATTTTTCTTGTGCATAGTAGCAGTTTCCAATGCTTCACTTGTGATAATATCCAACTTCAAATTCTAATTTAATGGCATGGAAATTGGCTTCTAATCAGCCATACCATACTTTTTGAGCATACTCAATGCATATTGCCTTTGGGACAATCATATATCTATTTCTGTATGTATAAACTCAATGCCCAAAAAATAGCGCAACACACCAAGATATTTTATCTCGAATTCCTACATAAGGAGTTTCTTTAATTCTTTAATACTTCTCCATTACCACCTAGAATCAAATCTTCAACATAAATAGCCATTGTTATGATACCATCATCAACCTTCTTTGCATATAATGAGTGATCTACATCACACATAGAAAATCCAATTGAAGTTAAATCATTTGCAATCCTTGCATGCCAAGCATGAGGGGCTTACGTAAGCCCATAAAAATTACTTTTTCAACCTACAAACATATTCAAGATTCTTTGAATCCTCATATCCTTGTGGTTGTTTCATGTATACTTTCTCCTACAACTCGCCATGTAAGAAAGCATTATTCATATCCATCTAATGCAAAATCCATCCTTTTATTGTAGTCAACACAAGTGCCCTAAAAGTAGTCATTTTAGTTATTGGGCTGAAAGTTTACCCATAATCAATACCATATTTTTGTGCATATACTTTTGCTACCAATTGTGCATTATACCTGCTTATGCTACCATCGGCATTATCTTGTACCTTGTAGACCCACTTTCAACCTATGGTTTTCTTTCCTTCCAGCAATGGAACCAGCTTCCATGGCTCATTTCCATAAAGAGTAGCCATTCTTCTCATCCATAGCTTTCTCCCAATTTGCATTTCAATGGCATCTTCAAAACAAGAAGGCTCGATATCTTGTATTACCTTAGTCATGTAAGCACAATGATGAGCCATGTAGCTAAACATATGTTAATCACTAGACTAAATTCTACATCCTCCCTGATCTTCTTGTTGTTGGGTCACTTCTTCTTGTTGTATCATCTGCATATGCCATTCTTACTCCTCGATTCTTTACAGAGTGCAATCCAAGTTCCTCATCAAGGCTCTTTTCTTGACCTCTTGATTCTCCATCAATGTCTTCAAAACCTATAGATGTTTTATTATAAACAAAAAACTTTTTCTTTACCTTTGGATATAGCCAAGAGAGATAAAGTCAAATGATCTGGAAATTTTTGGACTGCAATTTCCACGCAATCTTTCTTGTATCTAGTTCCTATTTTGGCCTAGATTTTGATATTTTCAGTTTGTATCATATTCACACATTGTAATTTGACATTGGAATATAAGTTAGTGTAGGTGAGTCTTCTAACTTACCGTACACTTTGAAAGATCCTATCTACTCTCTCTCTCTATGTCTCACTCATCATCTTTTTGAGTCTTAAGGTGTGTATGCTAAGGTTCATGTATTGGAAGATCTTGTAAACTTATGATTATATTTTTATTGAGGCCCACCCCACTTCCAACATCCATGTGATTCAATTGTAGCATTTATATCCCTTTTGCTCAAGGGAGTACCTAATGAAGATATGTTTTTCTACTTTTGGATCAAAATTTTTCCTCAACTCATCTAGAACATGTGCATATGCAATATAGCCAAATACTTTAATATGCGATAATTTTTTCTTTTTACTTGTAAACTTCTCTTCAAGTGTAACTTGATGTTTAATAGTGGTCAAATTTCTATTCATGATGTATACAACATTGTGCACTTTTGTCCAATAACAATGAGGCATATTTTTCCTAACCATCAAGGCTCTTTTTATTTCTACAATATGTCTATTTTTGCATTCAACAATGCCATTTTTTTGTGGTGTGTACCTACATGGAAACTACCTTTGAATTCCATGAATTTTTATTCATTTGATATGTATTCACCTCCTCCATCAGATATTAATGTCTTAATATATTTCCCTATCTTCTTTTCCACCATAGACTAAATATTCTAAAAGTGATTAAGCACCTCACTCTTCTCCATCATGAATTATACCCATACTTTTTGTATATGGAAATCAATGAAAGTGACCTAAAACTTGCAACCTCTTAGATGCGGTCTTTGCAGGATCCCAAACATCTATATGCAATATCTCTAGCATATTTTCACTAACATGTTTGTCATGTGGAAATGATGCCCTTGCCTATTTACCAAATTGACTTGTTTCACATACCTTCTACATCTCTACAACATTGAAGTTTGGTAGCCCATTGACAAGCTCCTTTGACTACATCAACTTCAACCTCTACAAACTTGCATGTTTAATTTGCTTGTGCCATATCTCCTTGTCAGCAATAACACCTACACATTTTGCAAACATGGCTACATGCATTTCAAGAATTTTCACATTCAAGGTAAACATTGTACCCACTTTTTTCCCTTTGGCGATCAACCTTCCATTCTATTTGTACTCTTCTACATATAAACCATCAAAATTGAACATGAATTGTAATTCCTAGTTGGCAATTTGTCCAATAAAAATTAGGTTCTTTGTTATATTGGGAACATACACTACATCAACAAGATGCTTTACCTTCCCACCTCTATGGACACTACTATGTTTCATGTATGCTCGATAGAATGTGATGTATCATCACCTATTTCAACAAATCAACCAAAGGGTGCATGCCAAAGCTTTGCATCTAAGATAGCCTGACAATCATGAATTATGCATGTCGAATCATTCATACATCTCCCATAATCTATGAGCTTATATATCCAAGGTCATAAAATGCTAGAAGTAATAATAACATCACCATTTTTTATTGATCCTTGGCATTTATAAGGCATCTAACAATGTGAAAGAATTGACATCAGCAATAGTGAAAATTACCTTTCCATCTCCCATTACAAGGTAAGAAGGAGTTTTAAGCACATGTGATAGTATTCCTTGTAGAAACAAGCTCAAGAAAAGTGAAGAAATTGTGTTGTGAGGTAATATATTTGGTTGCACTATTATCAAATTACTAAACACCCAAGTCTACTACAAGCATACACTACTCATGAAAAGATGGGTCATAGGTGCAACAATAGTAAATGCCCATTCTTCATTTCAAACAAGATTAGCAGACTCTGTTTTAGATGTAGAGGCCTATGCGACAACCATTCCAAAATCTTTGTTCTTTGCCTCCTTGCAACCAGTTTAGGAAAACACTTTATGACATGATTATTTACCTTACACTACTTGCAAAACTTTTTTTTTTTCTATTTTCTTGTCTTCTTTGTCTTCCTTCTTTGACTATGCAACATTAGCATATTTTTGCTTACCACTAGATGAGCTCCATTTACCTTTGTACTTCTGATTAGCTAAGAAACCTTGATGTGCAACATGCATAATTGGCTTGTTTTGCCTAGAATAACCTTCCTACAACAAAAAAAAAAGACTAACTCAAATGTTAAGGCATTTGTATTGCTTTTTATCATCAACCAAAGAGTAGAAGTAAAACTCTGATATAAATTTGGAAGATTATTGAGAATATTCTACATGAGTGAACTAACTATCTGATTGATTCACATGCTCGCTCTCCAACCATTTTTGAAGGTAAGCAACATGAGCCTCATCTCTTTTCTAGTATTATGCACTAAGAGTATCCCAAGCATCTTTTGTTGACTTGCTAGAGCGAACATGAGGGATAATGGCACATTTGATAGAAAAAGCTATCAATGCATGTGCCTATGCATCTCTACCATCCCAACAAAGTTTCTCTGCACTAGGTGTAGCAAAAACAAACATGACCAGGAAATCAATGATCATCATCTTTAACACTATCTACATCACCTTCAAACATTATATTTGTAGGTGTAGTAGGATGTTTTTCAACACCCTCTAAAATATTCCATAGCCCTTTTGCTACCACTACATGGCACCTCATGTATGCCCACAATGGGTAATTAGTACCATCCAACTTATCTTCAATAACCAACATACAAAAATACATCATTGCTTTCAACCATGGTCAATCCTAAATACCATGATCCAAAAAATTGATTATTTCTCAAAACGTTGAACACAAACACCATATCAAGCTCTACTAAACCTATAGTGGACTTTGAGGTGTTTGTATCAGTGAACCAAAACCTATATATATATTTGGCATAAAAGGATGCAATTGCTTACACAATTGTTGTGATAATGTGTTTGAAGGCCGAAACGGGCTCAAATCTAAATTTTGATGCCACATAGCAAAATTGATTTGAAATCCTAATTGCCTTGAGTATGCTCACCAATTTTTGTGTGATTTTGAGACTATGACTAAAAGGGTGTCGCGAGTGCTCTAGATGAAGCAAAAACTTGCTTTAATACTAATTGTTAAAATCTGAGGTTTGCAAAAGCACACAAACAACACAAGGAAGAAGAAGAGACTTGGAGCACAGCACAATACAAAATGTATTACCATATAATGTCTTTTAAGCTACATTGCATTGTGAGGTGGTGACTGTTGGAAGCAGTCAGAGGCACAGTCAGAGGCACAGACGACATGGAAGCATGTAAAGACGGAGCAGGGAGCCAGTCGGATCATTTTTTCAAACAAATATGTTTCTTATTATTTCTTCAAACATCCAACAGTGATTTTCATCACTCTTGTAACATATGTAATATAGACAAAACCCCATTTTGTAATCCATAGCTCCATTTTGTGCAAGCCGAGGAGTCCTCCAGCTTGAGGAGCTTAGGTAGAATGCGCGTACCAATTTTCGTTATTTTTAGACATCGTTTACCCTTCCAAATAGCCTCTAGGACCTATTTTTTAACTAGGCCGGTCACTAGATGTGAAACCGGTCAAAACTAGTCTAGAAACTATAAAAAGAGCTAGAGAGCTCATTTTTGAGGTTGGTTCATTTTGGTTAGTGTGAGCTTAGAGCTAGTTTGAGCTTGTAAGAGTATTCTTGAGTAATAGAGCTAATTTCCCACCTTCCATTGTGTCTTGCTTGTCTCTTCATTGTGTGTGTGTATGTGTGTGTGCATTTTTGTGCTTCTCACCATCACTCTCACTTCATCTCACATTCACGATCTTCATATCACTCCTACCTCTTCCGCGGATTGACATTAAGGAGGTGAAGCTTCTTAACGTGGTACTTACCATTGTGCTAGAGCAACACCAAATTTTGGCGCCGTTGCCGTGGATCGATCTAGGACGAATGTGTGATGGTAAGAGTATAGCAAGAAGTGGCGTTGGAAGGTAAAAATTTCAGTTTTTGTTGTTGTTTTTACTTAGTTTTTAGTGTTTTTCACCTTCCCCATACTCCATCTTCATCATCGCATCATCATCTTCATCTCCAAAAAAATCAGAAAATTCACCATATCCACCCATTCACCTCATTTCCCCTCATTTGTGCATGCGAGAGAGCGAGAGAGAGTTTTTGCGCTTGTGTGTGCTTGTGTTTTCTTGAGTTTTCTTGCAGGTACAGAGCTCCAGTGCATCAGGAAAGCTTGGAAAAGGTAAAAATTTACTCTCTGTCAAAGATCTGCCGAGTGTGGCGGACCATCGCGATGGTCTGCAACTTTCGGATTTTGAGGTAGGCGACCACACCACGAGGTAGGCGAGCCCTGCGCATACACGAAACCACAGCTGCATCCCAAAAATTTTCAGTTTGGTGGACCATCGCGATTGGCTCGGACCATCGCGATTGTGTCGCACCATCGCGATTGGCTCAAGCCATCGCGACGGCTCGGCCGGACCATCGCGACGGTTCGCTTTTTCGGACCATCGCGACGGTCCACTTGAGCCATCGCGACGGTCCACTTGGACCATCGCGATTGTTCAGCTGACCCCGGACCATCGCGATTGGCTCACGCCATCGCCACGACAGTGCCACGTGTCACGATAGACCATCGCGACGGTTCATTTTTCGGACCATCGCGACAGCCCAAAATCGGACCATCGCGATTGGCTCACGCCATCGCACTTGTGACCATCGCGACGGTTCACTTCGGACCATCGTGATTGTCCACCTTTGACCGTTGACCGAGCCATCGCGATTGTCCGCCTGATCACGCCATCGCGACGGTTCATTTTTCGGACCATCGCGATTGTCCACCTTTGACCGTTGACCGTGCCATCGCGATTGTCCGCCTGATCACGCCATCGCGACGGTTCATTTTTCGGACCATCGCGACGGTCCATTTCCACGCCATCGCGATCGTTCAAATTTCACGCCATCGCGATCATTCACTTCGGGCCATCGCGACGGTTCGACCTTTTCGCGCCATCGCGATTGTCTAAATTCCACGCCATCGCGACGGTTCGCTTGGACCATCGCGACGGTCCCAGACCATCGCGATTGTGCACCCCCATCGCAAATTTTGGGCTCCGATTTTTGACCAATTTTGAGGGTATTTTTGAGAAATTTTTGGACCATTAGACTCATAGGAGACCCCTTAGCTCATATTTGAGGGAAAACTGGATTGTCAGTTTTTACCCCCCAGGGCCTGAACGCTCATAACTTTTTCATCCGAAGTCCGTTTTTTGAGCTTAATAGCTCGTTAGAAAGCTCGTGACGAGTACTACGTGACCTCAACTGTTTTTTTTTTTTCGTAAAGGATACATCTATTTTTGGATAAGCTAATTTGAGGTTCACCTAGTTTGGGACTAGGAAGCCAGGGGGCACACATTGAAAATTTGGGCAAAAAGGAAAGGGACTTAAATGGTGTATGTACTCAAGCATGTGATCATCCTACTGTGAATTGGTCTAATATTGGATTTTTCCAGGTCTAGCAAGGACAATCAAAGGCAAGCAAGCAAGGCAGTGAAGACAGCAGAGCTTGGGAAGCGCGGCTTCTTGGGCAACAGGGCATCAGAGCAATCAGAAAAGCCGACTCGAGGTTGGAAGATTACTCAACCCCCTCAGTCAATTCTTAGCTTAGGCTAAATGGTAGTTGTGGATTAAAGACGATAGGAACGCCTCAAGTTCAAGATACTTAATTCTTTCAAGTTTAAGACTACAAGTAAAGGTGTATGTGACGAAAACCTAAAGGAAAGAACCTAAGTCTGACGGAACGAGAGCTCAAAATCATAACGGAAAGTCAAATTCCTGACGCATGCATTAAGACAAGAATCCAAAGAAAATTAAAAAGAATCAAGAAAGTAATCACAAAGGACCATTGACGATCTAAGTGTGTAATTGAGCGTGCAAGGAAGGAAATTAATGAACCTTAGATCAGGGAGACACATAGGTAAGTCGGACCGACGAAGCCTTCGATCATCAGAGGCTAGTGTAAGAACCACTGCACGGTCTTGGGCTCAGCAGTTGAATAGTAATTACCCCTACGAGAGCTCAGAGACTAGCGAATCAGAAATGGCATTTAGCGCAGACAGACCAGACGGAGGGTCGAATGTAGCATATTTAGAAAAACCTGAAGGACCCTATAGAACGCAATTAGAGTTTCTCCGAACCAACCGATTAGGTGCTCGCATCTATGAGGATGGTCTGCGAAGGCAAGTGGTGCAACTGCACAACCCGGATCAACCCATTGGATTGGAAAGACCAGTGGTGAAATTTGAGAGAGACGCTTACATAGACAAAGAAGGAACCATGTACGTCCTAAGTACGCAACCAAGCGATACTAATGAGTTTGGCACAATCCAATTAGAGACGGAAACGAAATTTCAAGGAAAAGAACCGTTAGAAGAACCTAGAACACCGAGAGGGAAATCCGTATTAACAAGAGTACTCATCCCAGAGTGGATCCCTCAAGATAACAGGAGCACCGAGTTGTATGTAAATAAAGAGACAGATGAAGCCTTTTGGAGGTACAGAAAGGAACACCCTGGTGAGATAGGCATCATTACGATTTATGAATTCAAGGACCCAGATACACCTGGAAAGGTTGTATACCTGGATGAGACTTCAGAAAGAGTCTTCGTGGTGCCTGAGCGCGCTAAAAACACATACACATGGAGAGGTGAATTGATATTCCCTCCATCTAAAACGAACATAAATGCAAGTCAACAAGGGGCAGGAACCTCCTCAGCCCATGGAAATCAAAGAGAAGGAACTAAAGAGAGACCGGAAGTAAGCTTTAATCACCCCATAGGGAGAGATAGAACAACCTCGAACACTAATAGAATGGATAGACAAAGAGATCATGGAATACCAGGTGGTAGAGATGATTTTCCTCTACCTAGACCACGTGAACACGCAAGAGTATTGAGACCTACTCAATTAGTAAAATCAATGAAAAATTACTTTGATGGGACAGGAGATCCCTATGACCATGTTGCAGAATTCAAGCAAGTCCTAAGAGCAGAACAAGTCGAGGACATGTTCACGCAATACAACGCATTTGGGCTAACGTTAAAGAATACCGCTTTAACTTGGTTTCAACCATTGCAACAAAGGCAATTTAGAGACATCCATCACTTTTTAGAGTCATTCATCACTGAATTCTCTAAAAGTGGGATTAGACATGACACGTCTTCGTTGATTCATAGCTTTAAACAAACCCCTCAGGAAACAGTAAGACTGGCAGGTCGTAGATTCAGACAATATGTCGAACGATGTCCAATGCAAGAGCTACCCTCACAGGCCAAACAAGTATCACTGTTCCTAGATGGCTTGTTGAGCGCTAAACTACGCTCCTATGTGTACCTAAAAGAACCCAGAACGCTAGAGGACTGTATAAGAATATGTATAGACATTGAGGACAACCTAGGAGATGAATTAGAACTCTCAAAGGTCTATAAGGACTCGGATTGTTCTTCGCTAGCATCCACAAAATTGTCTAGCTCGATAGAGGACCTAGCAGAAAAAGTGGCCCAAAAACTAGGAGTTTCTAGTAAACAGGTGCCCAAGCTACCAACTAATGTACGTTGTTACACTTGTGGTGGAAATCATTTGGCAAACGTGTGTCCCAATGCACCTCAACCTCAAGCCAACCCTAGTGTCCAATATTGTACAATTGAGAGAAGATACACGAATCATACGGCTCAGGACTGCCCATACAACAAACAAACCGTGAGACAGAACTACCCGCAAACATACCAGCAGCCAGGTCGGTATCAAGGCCAATACAATGCTCAACCTTATTACTATAGGCCTCCTCAGAACTACCCATACCAGGCTCAGCAGAGACCTCAACCCGTCTTAGTTCAGCAGCCACCCCCACCAGCGAATGTCATCTCAGTCAAATACGCTGCTGTAGAAGAGAACCTAAGTAGGGCCTTAGTGCCTTCTTCACCCTTGATCACAGAAAGTGACCCGAACTCAAACAGTTTTGACTCTACTCATGTAACTAGTCCACCAGCTTATTACACGGAGTCACCAGAGCATGTGGAGACATATCATTATGATAGTCCACCAATGGAACCTAGTTGGGAGCCAGATTATACTAATGTGATGTACGCAAACCCAAACCCACGGCCCCAATTGAGACAACAGAGACCACAGGGCCTTAGAGGACCATGCTTTAGGTGCCAAGGAGATCACTTCATAAAGGATTGCCCACATCCCCCAATAGCAAGGCAATCACAGTACTATAGCATCCAAGGCTTTTGTGCCGATTGTGGTAAAGAGCACATAATCAAAGATTGTCCTAAGAACCCAGTTAACGCTTCGAATGTGACACCGATCAACGTGATAGGTATTGTAAACAACACAGATGGATCCAACCCTACATACGTGCCTATCCAAGCTATAACCAGAGCCCAGGCACTCTTACAAAACCAACAACTTAATCAAGAGAAAGTAGCCGGAACTAATGAAGTTGCAGAATCTAGTAGTAAAAAGACAAAATCTTGGAAAGATTCTAGAGAAAGAATAAAGAGAAAATGGAGTAAAAAGATAAGTGAGTTGGAAGGAAGTTTAAGGGAATCTAGAGCCAAAATACAAGAATTGGCTTCACAAGAATTAAATCAAGAAAACCCAGCTCAGAAATCAGGATCGGTTTTAGCGGAACCCATACCCGAAGATCTAGACATGATGTTTCGTGCATATCAGGCTAGAATAAAAGAGGGACCTCAAGTAACGGAAACGAGTAAAAACTACCCTCGAGCTGATCTAGAAATAGAGAGAACTAAACTTTGCATGAAGATGGTAGAATTAGCACAAGCTTTGTTTGAAGCCTCTAGATATCTTAATTGGAATAACATGGCAAAACCGGAACTACACTTTCAAGGACTAATGGAGAGGCTAGAATATTTGATAGAAAGCAAAGAGAAAAAGGATCAGCCTAGGAACCCTATTGTCCCAGAGACACAGGAGAGGAATGCACCATCCCTGTCTCAAGTGCACAATACAGAAAGTCAAGATAACATATCCTCCATACATAGGTACTCACATGAATTTTTGAGGGAAATCCAAGAAGAGAAATGGAGAAAAGAACAAGGAACTCATCCTCCTATTCAAGAAATAGACGATTTGCAGGAACAATTTCCCCAAGACATCCCCTCTATTTACGATGATGTAGAGGTGGAACGACTGAGTGAACCCACAGGATTTGAATCTAATTCTCTACAAGAATTACCTCAGTTCACAGGACCTTGGGAAGCAAAGTCTATTAGTATGAGAGCACCCACGATAATAGTGAGGAATGAAGAATCGGTGATCCCTAGGAACACGGAAGTGATCAAGAACACGAAAGTACAGTGTAATCTCACTCTGGAGGAATTGTTAAAGGTAAAACCAGAATTGTGGAAGCACGTAGCAAATCAATTCCCTGAGCTAGCTACCACACCCTCTCAGATAGGATCACGTAAGAAGGTACCAGAGATACCCGTGGAAAAGATTGGAGACGTCAGCGAAGGAGAGGAAGGTAACACATATCTTCCAATAACCCATCAGGGCTACACCACGAAAGCCATCTTAGATTCAGGAGCCGGAGTAGCCATCGCTACCACCACTTTGTGGAAACGTTGGGGTAAGCCAGCCCTCAGACCCACCAGGATGAAGCTACAAATGGCCGATGGACACATAGAAAAACCATTAGGCTTACTAGAAGGCATATCTCTCACCACTTGTGGTGTAGAATTTGAGCATACCTTTGCCATTTGTGACTTTGCGAAAAACCGTGCTTATGAGATGATATTGGGACGACCATTCATGCGTCAGTTGCAAATTGTACAGGATTGGGGAACTAATTCTTTGTACTTGCAACATTTAGGAGTGACTACCAAATTCGATCTTAAAGACTATTCACATAGAGATGTACCCCCAATACAATGGAATCCCATCCATAAAACACCAGTAGAGACGGAATCCGTGCACTCATTAGAATCAGACCCTTCTTGGTTGCATGAGGATACCCATTTATGGATGTGTAAAGTAGCCAAACAAGAGGAAGAGCGGTTAGAAGCCAGGACCTTAGGTGCAGAGCAACATCCACGAACCCTTCAAGATCCAGCCTATGCACCTGTAGTATTCCCAGACGAAGAGTTTGAACCCCATGGTTGGGCAGAAATACTAGCAACCATGGATGTAGCCATCAATGAAGAACAATGGACACCCCACTGTGACGAGGATGGCTATGACATTTCAGTTTTCACGATAGAGCCAATCACGTGCGATGCAATTTTGGAAGAGTGTGAACCAAACACTGATGCATTTGAGGATGCAAGCGATTTTGATTTAGAATCAATTATCATGGACCCACCCTTTGCATCAGAGGAAGAATATTTCTACGAAGTAGAGACTCACGCTCAGAGACACGAGGAAAGTACGAATGAAGTAAGATTAGCCACGGAAGTGACTACCAAGAGTGAAGGCAAGAAAAGAAAGAAGAAAGAAACCATGTCAGAAAAAGAAGAATCTTTGTTTGAAGTACCCGAGAATTTCAAGAAATATGAAATCGAAGATAGAAGAATCATGGTACGAATGCCCAATAGAAAGGCGAATGACGGACAAGTATATGATAACCGAGAGAAAACCAAAAAAGTAATGGTTGCTATTGAAGGAGAAGAAGAAAAATGTACATATATAGGGCATGATTTGACGGCTGAAGAAGAAGAAGAGTTAATTGCCCTATTGCGCGAATATAGAGATGTTTTTGCTTGGAGTTACAAAGATTTGAAAGGAGTAGATCCAGATATATGTTCTCATAGAATCCCTATGACTCCAGATGCAAAACCGACAAAACAGAAACCTTACACGTACAATGATAACTACGCTGCGAAGATTAAAGAGGAGATAGATCGCTTGATAGAAGCAGGATTCATTTACGAAATTGAGCATACCGAATGGGTATCCCCCATTGTGGTTGTGCCCAAGAAGAATGGAAAATTGCGTGTGTGTATTAACCTTAAAAAAGTTAATGCCGCCACAATTAGAGATAGTTATCCTCTTCCTATCACAGAACACCTATTGGAAAGAGTTGCGGGCAAGGAAGTTTACAGCTTTCTTGATGGATTCTCAGGCTATAATCAAGTAGCCATTGCTCCAGAAGACCAACACAAGACGGCTTTTGCCACAGAATGGGGCATATTTGCATTTCGTGTAATGCCATTTGGCTTAACAAATGCACCCGCTACTTTCCAGCGACTCATGTGTCATGTTTTTAAGGAATTCTTACGCAAGAGCTTGGAAGTTTATGTCGATGACTTATGTGCTCATTCAAATGTAAGGCAGACACATATCCCAGAGCTAAGACAAGTATTTGACAAATGTCGAGAATATCAGGTTTGTTTGAACCCAGAAAAATGCGTTTTCATGGTCAGACAAGGCAAAATTCTAGGACACATTGTGTCAAAAAATGGAATCTCTACGGACGAGGAAAAGGTGAAGGTAATTGCAGAATTACCTAGACCAACTAATGTGAAAGAGGTACAGGCATTTATGGGCCATTGCGGTTATTATAGGAGATTCATACACATGTATGCAATCATAGCCAAGCCTTTGTACTCTCTTTTAACCAATTTTGAATGGACAACTGAATGTGAAAATTCATTCAATGAACTCAAACGACGCTTGTGCTCAGCACCTATATTGACTACCCCAGATTGGAGTAAGCCATTCCATGTACATGTGGATGCATCCAATTATGCCATAGGATGTGTGTTAGCACAACCCACGAATGAAGGTAACATAGATCTCCCCATAGCTTACGCTAGCAGACAACTGAACGCAGCAGAAAGAAATTACACCACGACGGAACGAGAAGGATTAGGGATGATCTACGCTGTAAAGAAGTTTAGGCACTACTTGTTGGCCAACAAATTCAAGTTCTTTACAGATCATCAAGCCCTATTATACTTAGTCAACAAACCATGTAACACAGGACGACTAATACGTTGGTTTCTATTACTCATGGAGTATGATTTTGAAGTGGTAGTCAGGAAAGGAAAGACACATCTTAGAGCTGACCACCTTTCGAGATTAACCTCAGGAGAAGCTCCTCAAGGAGTAGCCGATGAATTACCAGATGCATACTTGTTTAACCTTGAGATAGCACCAGAATGGGCTAAGCCTATAGTCCCTATTCTCACATACGGACCCAAGAATCCTAAGATAAAGATCAAAGAGGGAGAGATTACCAAGTCTCAGAGATACCAAATAATGGCAGGAAGCATATATAAACAGGATAATCAAAAGATTCTTGCTTGTTGTGTAGATGAATCAGAACATGCGAATTGGTTGCAGTTAGCACACGTAGGTGCACTAAAGCAACATCATCCAAAACATCGAACATTACAGACTCTGCATAGATTAGGAGTGTATTGGCCTACGATGGAAGCAGATGTCTACAGGTTGTGTAAGGAATGCAAGGTGTGTTGTGAAAGACCACCAGTAGAGCATGCGACACTATATCACGTGTCTCTCACACCAGACTGGAGTGAACCTTTAGTGACATACTTGAGGACGAACACATTCCCTCAAGGCATGACCTTAGCGCGACAACGCAGTCTAGAGCAGGAAGCTCAAGACTATTCACTTATTGGCGATAATTTATACAAAAGAGGACGAGATGGATATCTAAGACAATGTGTTCATGAGAGCGATTATCTGAGCATACTTGAGACTGCGCACCAAGGTGTTGTAGGAGGTCATTTTGGACCCGATAGGATAATCAAAGCCATCCTCTTTTCAGGATTATGGTGGCCCACTCTTCACATGGATGCTCATACCTATGTAAAGAGATGTGATGTGTGCCAAAGAACTCAGTTTCCTACTCGCAGAGATGAAATGCCATTGAAACCCATGATGGGCGGACATGCATTTTCTAAGTGGGGTATAGACTTTGTAGGACCCATTAACCCCCCTGCAAAAGGTACACATGCTGAATACATTATTGTTGCTACAGATTATCTAACCAAATGGGTAGAGGCAAAAGCCACAAAAAAGAATGATGCTCACACGACTGCAAAATTCTTATTTGAAAATGTCTTTACGAGATATGGATTGCCTATAGAGCTAGTGAGCGATCGAGGCACTCACTTTCTAAACCAAGTCATTGAATATTTGTTACGGGATTTTATGGTGATTCACAAGAAATCTGCACCATATCATCCCCAGGCCAATGGTCAGGCTGAAAGCACTAACAAGATACTTTGTAACGTACTGACGAAACTCGTGAACAACAAACGTTCAGATTGGGACAAACAGTTACACCATGCTGTTTGGGCATATCGAGTGGCCTACAAGACCGTACTCAATGCAACTCCCTTTCAGATGGTTTTTGGTCAGAATGCTGTGCTTCCTTTGGACTTCTTGATACCGACCCTTAAGGTTGCACAAGAACATCAGTGGACCGGCCATGAATTATCAGCAAGAATAATGGACTTGGAACAATTAGGAGAAACCAGGCTAAAGGCAGCAGCAGGAATATATGCAGCGAAGAAGCGACAGAAAGCATATTTTGATGCACATGTGAAAGATAAAGGCCTAAAAGAAGGAGATTTAGTTCTAGTGTATACGTTGAAACAGCACGCACGGAAGTTAGAAAAGCGAGGTTATGGACCTATGATCGTTAACAGACTTTCGACTAGCGGAGCAGTACAGTTAGCCACCTTAGAAGGAGATATAATGCCTAATTACATTAGTGGTTGTAGAGTCAGGCTATATCAGGAACCTCTTACTGAGGATATGCTTAGACGACTCACGTTGGCAAAGAAGCGTAAGGAGGAAGAAAATAGAATACGAGCTGAAGCTCAGGCAGAAGCCATAGAACGCATTAAGCGCATGAAGTTAAGAAGACAAGGACTAGGGAGAGAACATTATAACCATCTGGAAACATCACCCAGATATCCCATGGCCATGTGTCAAGTAAAGTCAACCACTCATCCTAGCATAGTGGACAGAAGACCATTCATTACAGTTAGGCTAGAGCACGGCAACCCTTGCCAAGAACTCGGGGCTTTAATTGACTGAGGTGCTGCGACTAGTGCGATTAGATGGTCCCACTATAAGGATTCAGGAATAGAAATGCGGCCAATTGAGGCATACCTCATAGGCCTAGGAGGCATGGAAACCCCTTGCATGGGTGAGGTGGACCTTCCTATCCTCATTAAGGATTTGACCATGACAGCAAAGCTACTAGTGTGCCATGATGACGACCTGATAGAACCCCTAATCCTTGGCCAAGATTGGCTATACGATCACTCAGTGGACTTAAATCTTAGACAAGGCTCCTTACAGATTGGAACCTTAAAGCAGAAGCGAGTGATACCGCTTGACTTCCCTAACGGTATTCCGACTGAGGTTTGTAACCCTAGACCCTATGAAATACATGCGACGGAAGACCGGAAGATCTTTAATCAGACCAGTCACGTTACGTCTACACCAACCCACTCGGGCTTGGCTAGGGACAATTGTCAATCAGAAGGACGACAGGAGATCTTCCCTGGGACTTCCTGCAAACTAGAAGAGGCAGTTACCCAACCGCAAGGGCAGATGGACACAATCAGCAGTCAGGTGGGTTGCATCAGCGGCCACATGAGCACGACACCCTACGGTGCTCATCCTTCCAAACTTGTTGCGGACTGGCCTAGATTAAAGTTAAAGAACGCATCACTTCCTAATGGGCAGGTCACGCAAGTGTTGGATCTCCCTTCTTTTCCAAAGCAGAGCGTCCATTCGACCTCTCTACCTCAACCACGACAGAGTCAACCACGACGAAGGAACCCAGACCGACTGCAGTATCAGAAGACACAACAAGGAAAGCAGTTTGGGCCACCCAAAGGAAGCGGCACCAGACAAATATGGGTGCCAAAAGGACAAAAAGCACCGAAGAACTCCAACCAAGCAGAGATCGACAAGAAAAAGGCAAGGCAGAAACAGAATCAGTATCCACCATCCCCTCGACCTTCTTCTACAGGTCCGAGCATTCGACAAATTTGGATCGCCAAGAAATACCTTACCCATAGACCCACACCCACGCAGATTTGGGTACCCAAACCATGTATTGTAGCTCAACCCTTAAGCCATGTAATACATACCCCTCACAAATCTTTCCATCCCTCAATACCACCACACCCGATACTACCTTTTGCCCCTCAACAGAAACCCACCACCCACTCAAGGACTCTTAGGAAATGGATACCAAAGCGTGTCCAACCGTCTTCCCCTAACCCATTGACTAACTACTCCCCGACTAACATACAACCTTGTAATAAATCACTAACCTTTAAACCTTGTATAAATTCACCCACCATCATAACACATCACTCATAATCTCATCTCATCAAGGAACGTATGCATCATCTGAAACGTGTAGGTGTCTAGAGACCTGCACTAGTGCTGCAAGAAACATTGCATCCATCACATCACAGCACTTGGCTACACGGGTTACGCATCAGTTATGGAAAGGGATTGCGGTCTCACTTTAATGGGATCATAATTAATTTCCATGCTAATGTGTTAATCTTTTGTAGCAGATCTTTCTCATTAACGCATTAGTCATCATGCAAACCGACGAAGGACCATCAGGAGCAGGCCCCAGTGTAGCGGCAGTGCCCCTCAACGTGTTACGAGCAGAATCCACCCGACTGCTCCACCGCCAGAATTCCAAGGATTTCCAGGGCCCATGCCTATCGACAACCCACCTATGGGCTACACAGAAAAGATACACCGTAACTCTCACTGGTTTCAGGGACTTGCAGGACCCTTAGCGGACGCGGATTTCATATTTGAATCTACTTTGACGTTTGATGACCGCACTTGGGGAAAATACCAATTCTTCTCCAGAGAGTTCGAAGACCTACAGAACACCCAGGACCTAACTCACGTTTGGGCCAGAGCAGGCTTCACGGAGTATTTCAGTGATCCCCTGCCCAAACCTGACTTTTACAGGTGTTATTACTTAATTACTACTTTGCTGGCCTCAGAGAATAAGGATATCCCCGGAACTTTTATTTTGCCTTCTTTAGTGGATGATCCACCCTACAAAAGGTTTTACCTCTCAAAGGATTTAATCAGAGCGGCCATCAAGATTCATGGAACCCACACGCCCACAGATCGAGAAAGATTAGTTCCAGACCCTATGAAACGTGGGGATGTCACTAAGTGGGAGGAGATCTCAGCAATTACACCTGAGCTGTCAAAGCCGCTACGGATATGCATGCAACATTTTGCATTCCCCGCTCAGGACAGATTTACCATGCCACACAAAAGAATATGGTTTGGATTGTACTTAGCGTGTACCGGACCTCAGACTGTTGATCTGGCGAGCTAGATCATTGATCAAATGTATTTGGCACAACACAGATGGGAACGCAAGAAAGTGCTTAATGGATGTTGTGCGCTGACAAGAATTGTTTATATGTGCTTGGCTTATGACTTGCCAATTGAACGTGCATTAACAGGAGAAGAGCTGAAAGCATTCAAGGGAACTACGAAGAAAGCCAGGAAGCCCAGCAGAACACGGGCAGGTAAGCGCATGAGAGGCACCATTCCTTGCCTTCAAGTGCCAGAGTCACCATCACCACAACCCTCTCCAGAGCGATCACGAACAGAAGCCGCTCCCACAGTACAACCCATTCGCATAAGGTTGTCTAGACCAGTGGTCACGGAGGGCACTACTAGTGTCGCTGCACCTCAGGCAGCTGCAACCACAGAACCCACCACCACTTCAGCAGAAGCTCCCACCACTATTGGTGCGGAAGCCTTTTCTTTCCCAATACCACACATGGAGGCAGAACCAATAAACACAACATTCGATTTTGAGATGCCGGATGCATTCTCAAATGAATTCCAGTTTTCAGAGGCACAGATGTTCTCCCAAGAATATGAACGCCCCAGTTACCCTACCACACCGCGGGATCTCCCCCAGGGACAAGTTGTGTCTAGCTCCGATGATGAACGAACAGCCACAGATGACGAAGAAGCTGACGATGAAGCCAGCCAGGGCACGCATGATTCCCAAGAACAAGGACAGACAGACGGCCAAGGCCAACAAACTGATGCACACGGTGACACCAGCACGCACGAAGAGGAGACTTTCGAAGCAGCAGCTTACACGCTGGCAATCAAGAAATTATATCGTACGATGGAGAAAGTCTGGGCACGGAAGAAATTGACTGAAGCAGAGAGCCAGGCCCTAATCGAACAAGAACTAGTCTCCGGAGGATTTGAAGAAGTCTACATCAGAGGGTTCAGAGAACTGGTCCAATCCATCGGCCCGGTCGAAGCACTGAGGTATTTACAAAGGAAGCCACTCCCCCAATACGACCCTCGCAGAGTTCGACTGCTATCGAAGCCCGGTGAATATATTCGAGTTCCGATAGGTGCTCAATCATCCCACCAGGCACAAGATGCACGCCTACGGCCGGAAAGATCCTTCACCGAAGAAGCCATCCTAGTCGACTCCCCGCCACGTACTACCGTTGTACATACTACCACTATCCTTGAAATAACATCCACACCATCTACTCCTCTCTCACCTCATATTTCACCAACCCATCCTGTATCCCCAGCACACCCACCTGCTTCTCCAACAGCCACACCAGTCCACGGCAACATAGCCACAGCCTTTACACCGCCCATTCCTGCCACCATGCCCACACCCAACCCTCCGCGTCTACATGTTAACCCCTTCACCCCTTCATCCTTCCCATCCTTTCCCCCACCTTTAAGACCCCCTTTTACCTTTCTAACCCCACTAACCTTCTCACCAGTTTCACCTCCCCAACCCACCATAACCCCTCTATCCCCTTTTCACCAAGCTACTCCAGCCATCCCCCCTGTGAATTACTCTACATTTGTAAATCCCGTCTTCACACCTGCACAACCACCCACATACACACCACTTTTCACAGTCACCGCACTTGACACGTCCAATGACATGGACATATCACCACCCACCGCACCAGCACCCACTCCACTCACAGCACCATCATATTTAGGTACATCACAATTTTCCACGATCACCACTGCATCCACCTTCCCAACCCCATTCCCCATTCCCGTTGCATCTACTTCCACTGCATCTTCACTTAACACTTCATTACTATTATCGCCCACCATAGACACTGCACTTCAACAAATGTTCACATGCATGTCACAAGTACGAGATGAGTTTGCATCTCTGGGCAATAATTATCAACAGCTGCAGAGGACGACCAATGAATTGCAGTCGCAGCTCAATTCATTATCAATCGAGAATGCCTCATTAAATACGCGATACCAAGAACTAAGAGAGGCATATCATAAGCTAGAGCTAGAAAGTGAAGAGAAGACAAAAGAAGCCACTGCTGATTTGGACAACCTGCTTCGAGCCCAAACAATTAGGAACGCGACGCTGACCAGAAATATGGGCCTACTCAGGAGGCACCTAGCCGCAGCCCAGGAGGAGAACGTGAGACTCCAAGCGCAGAATAGAGAAAATTTGGAAGCGGCACTGGACCACCCTGAACAACCATTAAGTCCGAGCAGATTCAAGGCAATCCCATCTGAATCGATGCGGATGTTGCTAGATGACCACGTTCGACTGCTAGAGGACTACGATCGCATGAACGAAGAGCATCAGAAACTAAAAGAAGATCACAAGTTACTACAGCTCAGAGAACCGGCACAACAACAACTACCAGTGGCAGCGGAAGTACCAGAACCTGTGGACCCCTCTCCTGAACTCATAGAGGAACTAAACGCATTACGGGCCCAGGTAACCACTCTCCAATCACGCATAGATGTATACGAAGCACCACCACGGCCTGATTCCCCACCGGAGATCCCAGCTGACGACGAAAACATAACCATTCCGGTGGAGGAAACGTTTGAAGAAGCATACGAGCCAATACCCATCCCAGGCGGACAAGTCGCGGCCGAAGGCCAGATGACCTATGAACTTCCGACTCCCGCATGGATGAAGACTGTGGAGGAGATTGGAACAACGCACTCAGCTAGAGTCGGGGCCCAGCTACATGCTATGGCCATGATAGAAGAACGAATTTTGCAATCTCCCTACTTTGCTCAATTGGCCCCACGCCGGTACATATCCGGGCATGAGCCTCAATACAAACCTTACTTCATGCTAATGGCCGAATACCAGCTGGCCATAGAAAAGCGAACTGGCACGAAGCCATCTCATGCAACCCAGTTCGAGCCTGAAGACTTGCCACTGGATGCGCAACAAGGCACTATTTATCAACCAGATTGGCGTACACGTCTTTTACAGGAGTACCCAGAAATGATGAGCACATGGGTGAAAGCGCCCTTACATTTAAAGTATAATCCTTGTTGGGGACCAGTACCACGTCGCCGCTCCTGGACTGCATTCGCTATCAAAGTACAAAACAATAGGCAGTGTCAAGATTGGCTGAATTACCCCTACTTCAAGCCACCTACCGAGTTGCCCACTGTTGGCTATATGATGGCCACAATCCGTCACTGGCTCCCTCGCCTGAAGCATATGGATGATATCGCAGCGCATATGACTGTCAAGATATTTGACATGATGCAAATGATATTTAAAGTCTTCCGACGCGTCAAGGCACCGCATGTAAACACCCCGGGATTTGAGCATGGTAACTTTGATCTAGTATATATGACATGAGCACAACGCCATCGCTCCGGGTGTGTTATGCCTGGCACTGTAGGATAAAATACCTCCCGGCATGCTACAAACAAACCTTTGAAGAGATGTTCACCACCGGGTTTTGGGAATACCATTCCGAGGTATTCATCAGCAGGCCCACACATTTATTGCAACTTTTTGCCTGTGAGCGAATGGTTTATTCCACGCATTACCAACTCCCGCCACCCGAGGAACCGCAACCGATCGACTGGGAGAAGCTCGAGGCTGATCTGGCCCGAGGCATTCGAGTATCTGAGCACACCCTCGCTCACGACCTCCTACAAAACTACATCCGGCAGACCGCACAACAAGGTTCTGTCGAGGACGACAGAAGCGAGAGGGAGGGGGGTGTTGGAAGCAGTCAGAGGCACAGTCAGAGGCACAGACGACATGGAAGCATGTAAAGACGGAGCAGGGAGCCAGTCGGATCATTTTTTCAAACAAATATGTTTCTTATTATTTCTTCAAACATCCAACAGTGATTTTCATCACTCTTGTAACATATGTAATATAGACAAAACCCCATTTTGTAATCCATAGCTCCATTTTGTGCAAGCCGAGGAGTCCTCGAGCTTGAGGAGCTTAGGTAGAATGCGCGTACCAATTTTCGTTATTTTTAGACATCGTTTACCCTTCCAAATAGCCTCTAGGACCTATTTTCTAACTAGGCCGGTCACTAGATGTGAAACCGGTCAAAACTAGTCTAGAAACTATAAAAAGAGCTAGAGAGCTCATTTTTGAGGTTGGTTCATTTTGGTTAGTGTGAGCTTAGAGCTAGTTTGAGCTTGTAAGAGTATTCTTGAGTAATAGAGCTAATTTCCCACCTTCCATTGTGTCTTGCTTGTCTCTTCATTGTGTGTGTGTATGTGTGTGTGCATTTTTGTGCTTCTCACCATCACTCTCACTTCATCTCACATTCACGATCTTCATATCACTCCTACCTCTTCCGCGGATTGACATTAAGGAGGTGAAGCTTCTTAACGTGGTACTTACCATTGTGCTAGAGCAACAGTGACTTGTGAGGTAGATTGGCTATAGATATTCAACAGTGGCATGAAAAGAGTTTTCTGAGCATGCACCTCCAAGCACGTTCGCGATCGGTTGCATCTTGGTATCGCGATACCAAGATTCCGTTGTATCGCGACACTTGTTTGGTATCATATCACCAGTTTCCCACTTGTGGTATCGCAATACCAATCTGGTATCGTATCGCCAAAAGTGTGGTATCGCGATCGCGATTACTAGGTCATATTGTATTGTGGATACCTTGGTATCGTATCATTTTGGTTGCAGTATCGTATCACCGACCAAAGTGGTATCGTATCGTTTAACCTCTGGTATCGTATCGTTCATGAGGTAAGTATCGTATCATGAGTTGCCTTGGTGTCGTATTGTGGAGTGAGCAGTATCATATCATGCCCAAATTTGGTATCGTATCACCTTTTGTCCAGTATCATATCGTGCGCACGGTAATATCATATCACCAGAGAATCGAGTATCGTATCGTCAAGAATCTTAGTATCGTATCGTGTACACAACAAGTATCATATCGTCTGATTGTGTGGTATTGTAACACCGATAACATCAGTATCGTATCGTGGCCCAATTGTGGTATCATATCATGCAAATTTTCAGTATCGTATCATAGACCATTGTGGTATTGTATTGCCAGTTACTTATGTATCATATCGTGGGACACTTGACATCGTATCGTCAGAGGAGTATCGTGTAGAAGTGGTATCGACCAAAGAGTATTCAAGCCATTTAAATGGTAAAGTGAAGCAAATTGGGTAGCAATAAAGGGTGAAGTAGAGGACATAACAAGCCCTGAAGAGGTGAATGAACTTGAGATCGGGAAGAGTCTTAGGAAGCCACAGCAGCATAATTTCATTAGTAGGTAGTGTTGCACAACCCACCCTACATTCACAATACTATGAAACCTCGAGTGAATTAGAGGAAGAGACTATTATGGCCTCGAAAGACATGCAGAGCTCTATACCCATAGCAGGTCTAATGTCTATCATTGAGGGAGAGTACAGAACCTCCTTGGAATATGTGAACACCAACCAACATGATCTACCCATCTACATAGATGGATTAAATAGATTTGTGGCAAGGTTGAATAAAGCCAGGAAGGCTCAGATAATGCCTAGACCAGCAGTCAAGCACATGGGGGGATTCTATATGGATAAAAGGGGGATTATGTATGCAGTCACAGAGCATCCAGAGAGCATCAATGAGCAAAGGGAAGAAGGTAATGCCCAAAACCCTAATGAAGAGGGACAAGAAAAACAAGTGTCAACCCCTACAGGGAAGTCCATTGTAATTAGGGTGTGGAGAGGAGATCTAATTCCCCAGGATGACTCCTTAATGGATGTCTACATGGTGAATGGAATGGATCATTTACTTAAAACCAATTCTTCGTTGTGGGAAGAAGTGACAAATCCAGCCACCATCTATGAGTTACAAGACCCTGAAAACCCCTCTCACATTACTTATTTAGACAAGAATCAGAGAAGATATTGGCCCATGACTGAATTGGAGAGAGCAAGGCTGAAATATCAAAACATTCATGTATTCCCACCTAGGGACCAAACTACTACTTCTCAAAATCCCCAAGGAACTCACCAAAATTCCTCTTATCAGCATTCCGGTCAGACACAACAATAGAGCATTCCAGTTAGACCCCAAGTCCAGTTTGCTACTCCGAGTTTTAACCCCAACTATCGACCTCCTGCAAATGCAGAACCAAGAAATAGGATGCCTATTCCTGAGAGGCCGCGAGTAGGAAGAGATGCAGGTATACCAATAGGATGACCAGTTTTCCCTATAATGTAAAGACCACCTGAACCTGGAAGAAGATTAAGACCAATTCAAGTTGTCGAATGCATGAGAAGCCACTATGATGGTTCTAGTGAGCCATACAATCACATTGCTGAATTTAAGCAAGTGGTAAGAGTTGAACAAGTAGAAGATTTCTTGATCCAATATGAATCATTTGGCCCAACCCTCACAGACCAACCTTAGCATGGTTCCAACCCTTAGATCCTAATAATTTTCAAAACATGGAACAAGTATATCAGGAATTGATTGAGGAATTCACTAAGACTAGGATAAAAAACGACTCTTCATCATTAATCTATGGTTTCAAGCACTCTCCTACGGAATCAGTGAGGTTAGCAGCGAGACGATTCAAACAATCTTTGGATAGATGTCTGGTAGAAGAGAGGCCCACTCAAAATAAAATCATCTCATTGTTCTTGGAAGGATTGGTGAATGGGTCATTGAGATCCTTAGTATATGTGAAGAGATTCCAAAGATTACAAGAATGCATGAAGGAGTGTATTGATCTAGAAGACAATCTGGCGGAAGACTTAAAAATACCTCAAGGAAGTGTTAAAAGTGAGGATAGTGCTAGTAGTACTTCCAATCCTAGGAATAATGTAGAAGAGACAACTGATTTAGTGGCTAAGAAGCTGAAAGTCCAAGGGCAAAGGAATTATCCCAACCCTCCCATGAGAGTGCCTATGCTCAGGAGATGTGTGCACTGTGGAGGTGACCACCCTTCTCATTTCTGCAATAGGGGAGCAACCCCACCACCTCCCTATGCCTATAACAGACCACCTACCTAGGGTCCCACTCACTACTGTAACATAGAGCAAAGATACACAAATCACAGTACAAAGAATTGTCCTTACAATCAACAACCAAGACCTACACAACCACCATTTAGGCCTTACAGATAAAACTCGAGAGATCAAGGAGGAGAAGCCTATAGATACCCTCCTTTCCAGCAACAAGCACCTGCATCATGGCCATATGCATATCAAGGATACAAGCAACCTCAACCAGTGCTAGGACAACAACCTCCTCACCCACAAAATGTTGTCCTAGTGAAAATCGCTCAAATTGAAGAGAATCCTGAAAGAGCAATAGTACCAGCCACCCATTGACCAGTTCTGAGACTTATGACCAATCTTATGACCTTAGTCAGGGAATTTATTCCACCTATGAAAATACTATGGCTGAGTATGGACAATCCTATGAGCCATATACATATAGACCTGATGGTTACGATAGTTCCTACGGATATGATCAGGACTATGTGTCATTAATGTACACTGCTCCTAGAGCATTAGTACCACCACGGCCGATGAATAGACCATGTGCTCCTAGAGGACCATGTTATAGATGTGGAGGTGATCACTTTATCAGAGAGTGTGCATTGCCTAATCCACCACCACCTAAGAGAGTTTGGGAAGGCTACTATAGTGATTGTGGTAGAGAACATATTTTTAGAGATTGTCCTAAAAGTCCAAATAAAATCAATCCCACTGCACAAATAAATGTAATAGAAGTTGTAGAGTCATCAAGGAGTGATAAAGAATACAGAGTGCCATTGAAAGCAATGACTAGGGCAAAAGAAAGGGAGACTCCGGATAAATCCAAAGAAAATGATAACCAAGACAAAGAGTTGAACACCCCAACACTACAAGTAGTTGCAGATTCTGAAGGGTCTTAAAAAAGTGCTAAGTCTAGAATATCCCAAAGATGGAAGACTCGTAGAGAAAAGATAAAAGATAAGAGACAGCAACAAAAGTTAGAAAATGAGAATAACAAGCAGAGCCAAGATGAGGGACAAGAGCCTAAAGGAAAAACTAAGAAGGAAACCAAGAAACATCAAAGACAAGAGGCAGGATTAGTTTTAGCTGATACAATGCCAGAAGATTTAGCCATGTGGATTAAAGCATATCAAGCACGAATAAAGGCAGGCCTGCCCATCGAGCAACATGAAAGAGAATACCCAAGAGGTGATTTAGAAAAAGAGAGATTGGAAATATGTAAGAAGTTAACTGAAGTGGCTCAGCAAACTTTAGAAAAACCTGTTCAGCCACTACCTAGCACAAGGATTTTCGAAAAAGAATTTCAGGAATGTGTAGCACCTAGTCACCCTAGGGAAGGAAAGAAAAATGAGAACTATGAAAAAAAATGTTATGAAAGTAAAGAAGAAGGATCCATAATCCCTGAAGCAGATGCGGAATGGCCTAGAGACTTATGGGCAAGAGTCCAAGAAGATAGATGGAAGAAAGTAGAAGGAAGTGAACCACCTTTTGAGGAGTTAGAAGCCATAGGCGAGCTTGAATTGTCAATTCTTGAATTAAACCCAGAAAGATAATCTCAACAGGATGACAACAAAGAGGATGAAGACAGTGTGAAGGTTTTACCAAACTATATGGGGGAGTATGAACATAATTCTGAATTATATCGTGTTCCCTCGGTGAGGAGAAAAGAGCAGAACCCATCAATCCAAACCTCGGACATAATACAACACCTTAAAAAAGTAAAAGTACCATATACACTAACTCTGGAAGCACTCTTGAAAGTGAAGCCTCAATTAAGAGAGAAAATCACAAGCCAACTGGAAATTAAGTCAAACAAAAGCGAGATGAGGGATGAAGTAGCCACGTTAGAATCCCAGTTGACAAGGTTGGAGATTTTAGTGATGGAGATGAAGGAAACACATGCCTCCCTATCACTTATATAGGATATACCACTAAAGCCATATTAGATTTGGGAGCTGGAGTAGGAATTGCAACCAAAGAAATATGGGAGAAATGGGGAAAGACAGCCCTACGACCCACTAGGATGAAGATTCAAATGGCAGATGGGCACACAGAATGACCCTTAGGATTATTAGAGAATGTATTATTTACCACTTGCGGAGTCGAATTCGAGCACACCTTAGCAATATGTCAATTTGAAAAGGCTAGCAATTATGAGATGATACTTGGAAGGCCTTTCATGAGACAACTCAAGGTAGTGCAAGATTGGGCAAAAGATGCAGTGTACTTGTAGCACAGAGGAATGACAACCAGGATAAATATCCATACTTATACTTATCAAGATGTCCCTCCCCTGCAATGGAACCCGATACACAAGGAAGACAATAATTTATCCATCCATAGTGTAGGATTGAGTAGTCAAACGTGGATGAACGAAGATACTCACCTATGGATGTGTAAGGCGGCTACAAGGGAAGAAGAAAGGAGACAAAGATGGCAGCCAAGACAATGAGTGTCTAGTCCTATAGAAGATCCTACGTACATGCCTCAAATATTCTTAGATGAAGAATTCGAACCCCATGGTTGGATGGAGATTTTAGCCACTCTTGACGTATGTGTAAATGAAGAAGTAATAACTATGAATGAATGCATAGATGAGGAAGGATATGATGTAAATCTATACGTGGCTATTCTCCAAGAAGCAGATGAAGGAGAAGTAATAGAAAAGGAGTGGAATGAAGACTATGAGAGCATAGAAATGGAAAGGGAAACATTTGAGGAAGAAAATGAAAAACAAGAAGTAAGTGCCACCACTAATGAATCAAACCAAGGAATGACGCAAATGGAAGAAAATGAACCAAACATCGAAAAGGAAAAAGAAGAAAACACACCTCAAGACCAATTCAAGGTACCTAAGCATTTCAAGAAATATGAAGTAGAAAAAAAAAGATTGCTATTCAGATGCCAAAACAAGAAGCTCAACCAGGGATAGCATACGACAATAAAGAGCAGACCAAGAAGATTGTAGTAGCTATTGAAGAGGGAGAAGAGCGATGCACCTTCATAGGACAAGATGTATCGCTGGAGGAAGAACAAGAATTAATACAACTGATAAGGGAATATCGAGATGTCTTTCCATGGACATATAGGGATTTAAAAGGTGTAGATTTTCTATTTGTTCTCATAGAGTCCTATGACAACAGAAGCCAAGCCCTCCAAACAAAGGCCATACACCTATAATGATGTTTATTTGGCAAAAATTAAGGAGGAGATATATAAATTGTTGGAGTCAGGCTTCATTTATGAAATTGAACATACAGAATGGGTATCACCACTAGTGGTAGTACCAAAAAAGAATGACAAATTAAGGGTGTGCATTAATCTTAAAAAGGTAAACGCAGCCACCATACGCGATAGTTACCCATTACCCATCACAGATCATCTGTTGGAAAGGGTTGCAGGCAAGGAAGTCTATAGCTTCCTTGACGGCTTTTCAGGATATAATCATGTAACCATTGCTCCTGAAGACCAACACAAGAGAGCCTTTGCAACTCAATGGGAATTTTATGCTTTTAGGGTTATGCCATTTGGTCCAGCTAATGCCCCAACAACTTTCCAGAGACTGATGTGCCATGTTTTCAAGGAATTTTTGAGAAAGAGTATGGAGGTATTCATGGATGATTTATGTACTTACTTAGCTATAAGACCGGAGCACATTCCAAAACTAAGGAAAATATTTTCCGCCAAATGTCGTCAGTATAGAGTGTGCCTTAATCTGGAAAAATGTGTCTTCATGGTGCGAAGAGGTACTACCAGTGGTTGGCGAGTGAAGAAATACTTAGAGCCATTAACAGAGGAGATGTTGTCAAGACTTCTACCAACAAAGAATTGATGACAAGAAGACAAAAAAATACAAGAGGAAGCACGACAGGAAGCCCTTGAATGAATAAGGAAATGAAAGGAGTGGATGAGAGAAAGGGATGAGAGATACCACCAAGGTGAAGAGCCCATCCCAATGGCTAATTTTAGAGCCTCAAAAACCTTAGGACATCAAGTGAGGCAACCATATTTGAACTTAGGAGTGGGAACAGAGGAGTACCACTTGGTGGATGCCCTCATTGACACAGGAGCAGCTATCAGCTGCATCCGATCTTCTTTGACTCATCAGCTTAAAGCTCAATTACATCCAACCAAAGCACATCTGATTGGAATAGGAGGCAATGTTATTGAATGCATAGGCGAGATGACATTGTCATTGCACCTAGGAAATAACACGATGCAACAAAAACTATTAGTGTGCCACAATCAAGATCTGTTAGAAGAACTGGTGTTAAGTCAAGATTGGATATACGAATATGAGGTAACCATCCAACTAGCCTTAGGCTACATATTAGCCAAGATAAGACATCGAGAAGTGTTTAGTTTATTAAATGAACAACCAATCAAATCAACTTGTCTAACATTGAGAGATCAATTTAGCATGCATGAAGGTGATTGTGCAGCTACCTCTACTATGGAACCCTCACCTCCAAGTACTTCACCTATGTTCATACCATTTGTTGACCTCATGCCTTCTCATCATCCTTTGGACCTTTCAACTAACATCATTTCCATTGAGAGTTCTAGTGAGGAATTGAGCCCAAGAGTGACTATTCAGAGTAATCAACCCAAAACTTCCCACATTAGAATATATCCCATTCAAGGAACTAGACAAGCATGGATTCGAAAAGATCAAGTAGCAGCATATCGTCAACAACAAAGCCATCACCTACAAAGGAACCAACAACAGGTCAAGACTACAAGCCAAGATGGATCACTAGGTTGACAGAAGAGTGTTCAATTATGGATCTTAAAGAAACTAATTGCTGCTCAACCCTCAAGAACACAAATATGGATCCCCAAATCCACTATACCAATGGAGAAAAGTAAACTGAAGACACTAGTACAAAGTACACATTTCCTTTCCAAGGAATAGGAGAGCAATTGCACAATAATCGCAAGGAAAATACTTAAAAATAGAATAAAGCTTCGGTTAATTACTAACATTCTTGTTTTCTTTCAGCTAAAATAAGAAAAATTATAGAAAAAAGAAGAAATCCCAGGTATTGCCTTCCTTACACACACGGGGGAGGATGACATCATTCACTCAGAGAACTGTTCGATTCATGGAGACTAAATGGAAGATAAGTGATGCAATCACATTGACACTGATTATGGTGTGTTTCAAGTGCATATGGCTTCTAAAGATTTCGAAGCAACCACTCAAGATGAGGTGTTAGAACTTCCATTGCAGAGTGTGACCAAGGTCAAAGGTCATTGGTTCCATGAAGATCAACCTGTGGGTGATTATCTTTTCTTTGTAACCATCAAGATCATGGACACAAACCATCACTTTCGAGTTATGTCTCAAGATTTCAAGGTTCTCCATGAGCATACAAGAACGGTGGACACAATGACAAAAGCTGGAATTCAGAAATATTTTGAGTTACCTATTTATAAGCCTGATTTCCAAAGATGCACTCAGGTAATGAATACCTTACAACCAGCCCTACATAACCCCTTAGTGCCAGAGGCAAGGGTACTGGATGCAGCAGGAGAATGGGTGATGATACAATTCATGCATGACTTAATTAAAGAGGCTTTTGGTTGGGAAAAAGATGGAACCACTGATTTGAAAGATGAACACCGCAAAGCTAAAACATGGACTTTTATGGACATCGATTGCCCAGACATAGAAGATGAGGTCTGCCTCATTCATCAACATTTCTGTTTTCCCAATATGAATCACTACACAACTCCACAGAAGATCATCGTACAACTTCTATCCCATGCTATTAGCCAGATTGGGAACCAGGTGAACCTGACATCATATATCTAGGAGCGTCTCTTTGAAGCCAAAAAGCAGTGGCAACAGAAGAAATTTTTAAATGGCAGTATTGCATTAGCAATCCTCATTTACCATGCCCTAGGAATCCGAGAACACCTTACTAAGATGCCCACATCCCCCGAAATGGCCAAGTATGCAAAGATGGACACTGTACCGTGGAAGAAGAAAGAACTAAAGTTGGTGGAGGAAGCAGAGACTAGTTCTCAGCCACGCATGAGAGGAACAAAACAATTCCAAGAAATTAATAAAGGAGAAGAATCACTTCCTACTCCCAAAAGAGCACATATCCTACCAAAGTCCAAGCTTGAAGATTCAACGCTTATTACAGAAGCAGAGTTGCAAGAAGCATTAGAAGAAACTCACCAATATATGGGAGGCCAAGTCAATCTACCAATATAAGGGCATCATTACCATCAGTCCCATAAAAACATTCCTCAAAGAAAGATTCTCTCGAAGTTTGACACCTATAAAGATTTGGGATTAACAACCTCCAGTTCATCTTCAGAAGCTAAAACAGATCAAGAGACATCTGTGATGAATGTGGATATTAAAAGTGATTCAAAAGATGATGTAATTGGGAGGAATTGAATCAAGTCCTAGATGACTTTGGAGTGGAAGGAACAAAGATAAACAAAACTCTTGATGAAACTACCAAGGGCACAACAAGGCAAGAACCACCTAAAGAAGGAATTCATGTGTTCAAAATGAATGAAGAAACATCCATCAAAATCACAGAGACTCACTTAGATGGAGAGACCCTAGTAAAGAGACCAAAGGAAGAGAAAGAACCAGAAGAAGTGGAGGAACCCAAGCCATTCACGCCACTCAGGGTTGTAGCAAAACCCTCTCCATTAGATGTCACCTTTCAAAGTAGTGCTACAAAATTGACCACAAATGAAGAAGAGGAAAGAGAGAGAGAAGTGCACCTTCATATAAGACAACCGCACAATGAAACTATACATGTGGAACAAGGCAGAGATGTTCGAACACGGGAAGAATCAAGTATCCCCAAAACATGGTTAAATGTGGATGTAGCTCAATTAAAGCCGGTAGTGAAGGAAATGATACAAATGGCTATGGACACTCAAACTTGTATGCACAATTAGTTCAGTCCAAAAGGCACTTTCGGCAAAGGAAGTAGAAGCTCGAGGAGCCAAGGATAAATGCACCACTTTAACAACGGAGAACCAGAAGCTCCGAGATCAACTAAAAGAGCTACAAAACAAACATGAAGCAGGTGAAGCGGAAAAAGCAAGAATGAATGCCAGAAGTACGCTGCTTGAGAATCAAATCAAAGTATATATGGAAGAAGCAGACAATTTAAGAAATAGAAATAAAGAACTTATGAATGCCATCTTGTGCAACCAACCCATAGAAGCACAAGCAGTGACAGAAAGCGACACGAAGGCATTGGAAGATCAAATTGCGAAGTACAAAGATCAGCTGAAACAAGAGCAAGCTAATAGAACAAAATGGGAAAGAAAGTATATGCATGACACTAACGAACTCAGAAAGAGATGGAAATCAGATGAAGACAAACTTCTTGTGGTATATAATGAAGACGCTGACCAAATAGCTTCCATAGGACATGAACGTTTGTCAACCAAAGAAGAATTAATGACGGCTACCAATGAAATCAAAGAAAAGGATGAACTCGTTGCAAAATTAGAAGCTCAAATAAAACAACATGCAACAACGGGGACACCAGTAGTTCCAAGCTCCAAAGAGACTACTGTGGAGACTCAGGTACGTCCTCTTTCTCCCCCCATGCATCATTCACCAATACGGGAGGCAGACGAGCAAAACATTGAACAAAGTGCTTGAACTATTATAGAACTAAGCCGACAGGAGCGGGCACTACTGGTGTCCTAGCTCATAGAACAATTTGAAGATCAAGTGGTTAAAGTCATGAAAGAAGCACATATCGAGAATAAAAGCCTCGAGCAAATTTTCAAGCCATTCAATATACCTTACGGCTTGCTAAAAGAAGAAACGCGACAATATATCAAGAAAACAACTAATAAAGATCCAGATCAAGATCTACAATTCAATTTGCAGACATTTACATATACACAGGCCGAGTTTGACAAAGCAGATCCGATTTGGAGGCACAAATTTTTGGAAATGAATCCAACTTTACGGGTACATTGGGAAGCAGCACCATATGTACTTCAAGTGAATCCTACTTTTTTCCCAGTCCCACGAAGACATACCTGGCTGTAGTTTTGCGAAGTAGAGTGCAAAGGTACATTAAATAATCAATGGTTAAATTATCCATTACTGCCTAGTCCACCCCACCACTATCTACCAACAAAAGAGTACATGGTAAAGACTATAGAATTTTGGCTATCTAGATACGCCATAGTGCCAGATTTAACTATCAAAATGTTAAATAAGATATTGAACATGCTCCTCATAGTTATAAAGGTATTCAAACATGTGCAGTATACCTTTTTAAATTTTATCGGCATTAATCAAGGAGCAGATGCTTTAGTTTTTTATTTATCTACAACTCCAAGCAAACTTACAATTATGGCACTATATTCATGCCTCATATTCCTTCCGAGTCCATACATGCTGACCTTTGAGGAAGCATTTTTTATAGGGTTTTTTGAGATGGACTCACAAATTTTTATGAAGATCACTTCCAACTTAAATGCCAGATTGGTAGCCTATGAGCTTAGCTTTTTTGCAGATCATAGATAGGCACCAAATGCTAGAGTCAAATCATCTCAATGGCATGAACTAATGGTATGTGAAGCTAATTTGCTAAATCACAGAGAGCAGAAAGTGATTCAAACATACTCCCGCCACATTCCAAAGCCTGTCGGGGATGACAGAGTTAAGGAGGGGGTGGTGTTGAAGGAGAGTCAAGCAGAAAGAAAAGATGAAGAAGATCAAGACAAAAGCTTCATTAAATAGAATATATTTGAAGACATGTCTTTGTAGGAATCCTCGCAGGGGCACACAACATCCATCTCTGCATAGAGCCCCGCAGGGGCACAAAACAGGGGGCAATCACCCATGAAGAATTGCAAGAAGATATATGACATGTCTCGAGCCCCGGAAGGTGCTTCAACCTCTTGATCTTCAGCAGGTCCAGATCGAAGCCTGAAAATCTAGGCCTTCACACCTTCCATATGGTGCGTGCAGTGAGAAGAAATAAATAGGCCTCAAAAATGCAACAGGGTTGGAGGAATGCAAACAAAGAAGTAAACAAGGTCCTTCCAACATCTGGAGGCCAATGCAACGGGTCCCGAGTTATGATCAGTTTCTTGACCACTGGTAAAACTATATCATTACGACTTCTACAGGAGCTGGTAGAGGTCAACAATAAAAAGGCTATCAGTTAATAAGGAACCAGATCGACTACAGGCACAAAACTAGAGACAAGAAGCAAAGCCTATCAAGGGACGATAGAGACAAAGAGGGGGAGAGTATTGCAGAGCAAAGAAGAGAAGAGATGCAGAGAAAAAGAAGGGCCCCAAAATTTTTCTGATTTTTGGACACTTTATTTTTTGTATCATAGTCACTTTATAAATATTTTTCGATGTAAATGCACTAGAGGAGTCCTCTAGATACATATCCATAGATATCTGTATCATTACCTTTGTAAACTGATAGGGAATTAGTCATTTAGTCAATAAAGTGCCAATCTCTTGTGTGAAAGGACCATTTTTAGGCACATGTATATAAGTCATTTTGTAACTCTTTGTAGATACTTTTTGCCATTGTGAGAATCAAGAGCACAGAATTTCGAATTTGTGTCCTCTCCTCTATGTATCTTCTTCCTTGGGAGCTTGCATGCATGTATGTGGCTTGAAAAGAGTGCTTTGATGTGTTGTCTATCCTTGGTAATGCTTGTTTGCTATTGGAAATGTGTGTGTGAAGTGTAGGAAGTGTTGAAGCATAGGTAGGTCATTCCCGTGGCTCAGTATTTTGCTCATAAGTTGAAACAGAAGTGTTAGAATCGAGTGAAAATAGGATTGGATGCGTCTTCTCGAGAGCTTCGAAACGAGCCCACTATTTGCTATATTCTGAGTTTGGAGCTGAGAGAAAAGATCCATTTATTGTTCGTTGCTGCTCTAGGTATCACGACACCATAGCCGACCTTGAAAGCTCTGAATGTGATAGTTCTTGGAATGAAAATGAAGGCTCTCGAATTTGTTCTATACATCCAATACAAGATTTTTTGGGTTACATAACAAGAGGGAAACAAGTACCTCAAAAATCTCACTCAACAAAGGTCAGCACAAGAGAAGGATCTTGAGCCTGAGCAGAAATTCAATATTGAGAAAGTCATCATCGTGGAGAGGGTATGCAAGGCCAATGAGGCATCATGCCAATCAACTCGCATGACCTCAAAAATTGAAGATAAAATTAATATAGAGTCTCAAAAGTAGGAGGCTCTCACACATCATTTTGAAGTTCGATATGGGGATGCCATCCATTCATGAGGCAAAAAAGATCTATGTTTATAAGCCTACATTTATATCGCCCACACTTCACTTGGAGGGCAACAATTATGTTTTTTTAAAAGATGTACAAGAATTATTCAATATAAGGGAGGACACACGAGAAAAGGTGTGAAGAATCGTAAATGAAAATTTCTCACGTATTGAATTAGAACAAGGAGAATAGTGCCTCAAAAAGTGCTTCCATCTCATAAAAGCTAGTTAAGAGCACCAAGGTATATCAAAGGATGAGTTTCGGTAGATATAGAGATAGATGAACCTACAATCCAGTCCTCAAGCACCCCTAATTGGAATGCTAGAGAATTCAAGAACTTCACTCTTGCAATATGACATGATTGAAGTTGATGACGTTGATAATTAAGTAAGTGCTTATTGTTGGAGTTTAAGATCTGCAGAAGCATGCAAACAACACAAGGAAGAAGAAGAAGCTTGGAGCACAACACACAATACTGAATGTATTACCACTAGAATGTACAAAGATAAGTAACATGTTAGGGCTATAGGTGTATATACAAGTTGAGTGGAAAAAACCTCCTAAAGAGGGAAAAAAGTCCCTCGATGGTCCTAGTGTGTTCACACACATCACTACCTAAATATATCAACAAATCCCCCTAGGAGTGATGCGGTTAACAAGGAGCTGGCACTCATGCATAAGGAAGTGTCAAGCTATGTGGAATTAGTCCATAAAAGGAAGTAAGCCCAAAGCCTTGCGGAAAGCTTCAACTTCTCCCTAGGTAGAGCCTTTGTGAAAAGGTCTACAATGTTCTCTTGTGTGGGCACATATGCCAAACTGATCTCTCAAGTAGAGAACCTCTCCCTGACCTAATGATAGTGCACCTCAATGTGCTCAGTGCGATCATGGAACACAATGTTCCTCACAACTCGCAATGCACTCTGACTGTCACTGAAGATGGTGGTGGTAGAAGACTAACCAACACCCAAATCAGGCATAAGGTGTCTGAGCCACACACACTGAACAGTCGCTATGAAAGCTGCCCGATACTCAGCCTCTCAACTAGAAATGCCCATCTTTTGGGAACAAGGAACATTGCATTTTGCCCAAAATATAGCCTTCACAAACATGTTTACCATGTGCCTCAAGTTTGGGTAGAGAAGACACTATTTCAGATTTCTACAGGTGTAGCAAACTAGCAAAATTCAGATGACCAAAGCATGCATGCCAAAGCTTTGCATCTGACAAAGCCTAAGAATCATGTACTGCACATGCTAAATCATTCCTAGATTTTCATAGTCTATGAATTTATACAGCCCACGACATAAAATGCCAGAAGCAATAATGACATCTCCATTTAATAGATCATGAACTATACATTTGTCATCAACAAATTTCACAACTAAGCCAATCTTGGCTAGAGTTGAAACTGATAATAGATTCTTCTTGATCCCTGGCACAAATATAGCATCCAACAATGTAAAAGAACTACCATCAGCATTAGTCAAAATGATCTTACCAACTCCGATGACAGGATAAGAGGAGTTGTTGGCACATGTGACAGTATTCCCTATAGGGGCAAGCTCAAGTGAAAGGAAGAACCTACATTACGAGGAAATATTTTTGGTTGCCCCACTATCAAAGTACCAAACATCTGAAACCTTCGAACTAGCTAGGAAAGCTTGATCTGCAACATGCATAATGGATCTTTTCTACCTAGACTGATCCTCCTGCAACAGAACAGAGACTAACTCCGCAAATGTTAAGGCATTTGGATTTCCTTTCATCATCAAACAAAGAGTAGAAGCAAAACTCTGATATGAATCGAGAAGACCATTCAGAATAGTCTACACAAGTGCTCTCAGGCAAGACTTCATCAACAGAAATCAACTATTCCTTCATATCTTTGATCTTTGTCAAAAAATTGTCCATGGAATCTCCTTCATTCATGTGCCCACTCTCCAATTTTTTTCGGAGGTAAGTAAGACGACCTCATTCCTTGCCTAATATAAAGTGGTAAGTGTATCCCAAGCATCCTTAGTTGTTCTACAAGAGAGAATGTGAGGAATAATGGCATGTTTGACAAACAATGCTATCAATGCATGTGCCTAAGCATCTCTGTCATCCCAATGAATTTACTCTGTAGTAGGTGCAACAAGAACCCAACACAAACAGGAACATGAAGAATATTTCCAATGTCAACATCATCTCCATCACCTTCAACAACTCTATTTGCAGGTGAAATAGGACGTTTTTCAACACCCTACGCAATATTTCATAGTGCTTTTGCAATCAAACATGATGCATCATATAAGGCCATAATGGGTAATTGGTACCATCCAACTTATCCTCAACAACCAACATACGGAATACATCATTGCTTTTAGCCATGGCCATGTTGGAGTTCAAGTTCTAGGGAAGCACGCGAACATCACAAGAAAGAAGAAGAAGCTTGGAGCACAACACACAATATTGAATGTATTACCACTAGAATGTACAAAGATAAGTAGCCCATTAGGTAAACATGTGTATATCAAAGCTGGTGGAAAATAACCTCCTAAAGATGAAAAAAAGTACTCCGGTGGTCCTAGAGTGTTCACACACATCACTACCTAAATATATCAACAAATCCCCCTGGGAGTGATGCAGTGAAAAAGGAGCTAGCACTCATGTATAAGGAAGTGCCAAGCTATGTGGAATCAATCCACAAAAGGAAGTAAGACCAAAGCTTTGCAGAAAGCTTAAAACTTCTCCCTAGGTAGAGCCTTCATGAAAACATCTGCAACATTCTCCTGCATGGGCACATATGCCATGCTGATCTCTCCAACAGAGAACCTCTCCTTGACATAATGATAATGCACCTCAATGTTCTTAGTGCGAGCATGGAACACAGGGTTCCTCATAACTACCAATGCACTCTGACTCTCAGTGAAGATGGTGGTGGCAAAAGATTGACCAACACCCAAATCAGCCATAAGGCATCTGAGCTACACACACTCAAAAGTTGCTATGAAAGCTACCCTATACTCAGCCTCACAATTGGAAGTGGCCAAGATCATCTGAGGCCACTGTCAACTATACAACTAGGTCATGGACACAACAACTTAGTGGTTATCCCTACAAGCTAAGTTCTGAAACAAGTGACTCAGAAATGTCTTTTAGCATGGAAAGACCCACACGTACCTTAGGTACTGCCTATTTACACACACTAGAAGGTCCCTATAAGACACAATTCGAGTATATCATGTCAACCAATTAGGTGCATGCATCTATGAGGATGGTCTGAGGTGATCAGTTGTCCAACTCAAAAATCCTGATCAACCCTTCGGACTTGAACACCCAGTGGTTAAATTCGAAGAGGGTTCATATATTGATAAGCAAGGAACCATGTATGTGGTTACCAGCTTACTTGATAGGATAGATGAGTTTGGAAATATCATTCCTGAGAATGAGATAGGATACCTAGAGCAAGGGGACCTAGGACGAGAACGCAAGACTCCTAGAGGCAAGTCAGTTTTGACCAGGGTGATCACTCCAGATTGGATCCCTCAAGACAACAAATGCATAGAACTATTCTTGAATAGAGAAATAGAGGAAGCCTTTTGGAGATTCAAGCAAGATCAACATAACCCAATAATCACCATCTACAAATTCAAAGATCCTAAGACACCAGGCAAAGTTGTCTATCTAGATAACACATCGAAGAGAATGTTCTTGGTAACACAGCATGACACGCATGCATACACTTGGAAGAGTGAATTGATTTTTCCTCTAGCAAGGTCTAATGTTTTCCATGGCCTCCAAGGAGCAGGATCATCCCAGGCTCATGAAACCCAACGAGAACGAACCAGAGAGAGACCTGAAGTAAGATTTGCAAACACTATGGGTAGAGATCGATCGGGATTTGAAAATGAAAGACCTGAAAGAGAGAGACATAGAGCACAAAGGCACCAAAGAGATGAACATGATTTTCCATTTCCTAGATCGCGAGAGCACCGAAGAACCCTTAGACCCTCTCAAGTGGTTAAGGCAATGAAGAACTATTTTGATGGGTCAGGAGATCCTTATGATCACATGGAAGAGTTCAAACAAGTGTTAAGAGTTGAACAAGTTGAGGACTTGTTCACACAATTTGAGGCATTTGGCTTGACTCTCAAGGGTACTACCTTAGCTTGGTTTCAACACCTAAACAATTGCAACTATCGAGATATAGGTCAACTGCTAGAAGCATTCATTGTAGAATTTTCTAAGAGTGGCATCAGGCATAATACATCATCCTTGATCCATAGCTTCAAGCAAACGTCCCAAGAAATAGTGTGACTTGCAGGAAGACGGTTCAAATAGTACTTAGAAAGATGCCCTATATCTAGAGTTACCCACACTAGCCAAACAAGTGGCCTTGTTTTTAGATGGCTTACTAAGCACCAAGTTAAGATCATGTGTGTACTTGAAAGAGCCTACATCCATAGAAGAGTGTGTGCGGATGTGCATTGACATAGAAGACAACTTGGGTGAGGAGCTATAATTGTACAAACTCTATAAGGACTCTAAAAGTTCTACTAGTCATACCTCTAGAACCTCCACTGAGATAGATGAGATAGCTGAGCAGGTTGCCAAGAAGCTGGGAGTCCAAAATAGACAAACACAAGGGGTCACCTCATTAAAGCGACGTTACAATTGTGGAGGAATGTTGCAAAGAAGCTGGGAGTCCAAAATAGACAAACACAAGGGGTCACCTCATTAAAGTGACGTTACAATGGCTAATGTTTGCACAATGATGGCTCAACCCCAAGGAAACTTGAATGCTCCATATTGCACTATTGAGAGAAAATACACGAACCACATGGCTCAAGATTGTCCCTATAATAGGCAAGCTGTCAGACAAAATTATCAGCAACCTTACCAATAGGGTAGGTATCAAAACCAATATCAATAGGCATATCATAGGCTGCAACAACAATATCAACCTCAGTACCAACAGCAATATCAAGCACCATATAGGCCACAATGTGTCCTAGGAAACCAACTGCCACATCCTGCTAATGTGATTCCAGTCAAGTATGCAGTGGTAGAGGAAAACCCTAATAGAGCATTGGTGCCAATGACCCCTTTGGTCTTAGAAAATGACTCTCATGCTCATAGTTCTGACTACTCCCATGAAGATAGTCCACAAGCTTATTACACAGAGTCACCTGAGCATAGTGAGACTTATTCATATCACTATGAGACACCACTTATGGAACAAAATTGGGAGCCAGAATACTCCAATGTCATGTACACGAATCCTAACCCCATGCCCCAATCGAGACAAGTAAGACCACAAGCCCCTAGAGGACCATGTTTTAGATGTGACCATTTCATTCGTGAATGTCCCCACTCACTGACTCCAGGACAAGGGCAAAACATAACAATACAAGGCTTTTGCCCTGAGTGTGGCAAAGAACATCTCCCGAGAAATTATCCAAGGAACCCCTCTAGTGTGCTCAATGTTACACCCATTAATGTGGTAGGCTTAGTGGTGGATTCAAGTTCAAGTAGCAGTAATGTGGCTCCTATACAAGCAGTTACTAAGGCACAAGCCTTACAACATGTGAAACCAACTAAACAATCAGAGTCAAGTGAATCAGGAGAGCCTAGTAAAAGGAAATCAAGAACATGGAAGGATACGAGGGAGAAGGCCAATCGTAAGTAGACTAAAAGCTATATGAACTAGAGGAAAGCTTGAAAGATGCAAAAAAAAAAAAAGAAGATATTACCTCTCAAAATCCCTCGCATGCCGAAGCTCCATCTAGTCCACTTCATCCCACCCCACCAGTCATTGTAAATAAACCACTATCAGGGTCTGTTCTTGTAGATCCAACCCCAGAAGACCTGGACATGATGTTCAAGGCCTATCAGGCTCAACTTTAAGAAGGGCCAATAGCGACAAACCTAGACAAGAGTTACCCTAGAGTAGATTTAGAGATTGAACAAACAAAAATGTGCATAAAAATGGTAGAATTAGCTCAAGCTATGCTCGAGACCAATTAATTGTTCAATCAGACAATTCTATCAAACCAGGTTTGCATTTCCAAGGCTTACTAGAAACATTATAACAATTGATAAACAAGCCGCAGATTTCTTTACCACCACAGGCTCAACCAATTGTTGAAAGAGAAAGCTCACCACCAATGAACACTTATGTCCCTAATTCCACAAACACTGGAACACCTCTTTCAATTCAAGAGTACTCTCAAGAGTTCTTGCGAGAAATACAAGAAGACAAATGGGCCAAGGAGAAGGGTAATCCCCCTCCTATTCTTGAGATTGATGATCTTCATGATCGATTTCCCCAAGACATTCCATCTATTTATGGAGACCAAGTAGAGCAACAAGAAGAGGAAAGATTAGATTTTGGATCTAATTTTTTACAAGAATTGCCACAATTTAGAGGCCCCTGGGGATCCGAATCTCTCCAGATCAGAACTCCCATAATATTGCTAAAGACACAAAGACTCAGTGGTTCCAAGAAACTCTAAAGTCATGAAGAACACTAAGGTTCAGTGTCATCTCACTTTAGAAGAGATGCTCAAAGTAAAACCTCAACTTTGGAAACATGTGGCAGATCAGGTTCCAGAACTTGATTCCAATAAATCAAAAGCAGGCTCTAATCAGAAAGTACCAAAGATACCTCTAGACAAAATAAGAGACATGAGTGAAGGTGAAGAAGGTAATACTCATCTTCCAATCACCTATCAAGGTTACACAATGAAAGCCATCTTAGATTCAGGTGCTGGTGTTGCAATTGCGACCACCTCCTTGTGGGAAGCAATGGGGAAACCCGCATTAAGACCAACTAGAATGAAGCTTCAAATGGCGAACGGACATGTTGAAAGACCTCTAGGATTGATAGAAGGGATAACTCTAACCACTTGTGGTGTAGAGTTTGAACACACCTTTGCCATATGTGACTTTGGTAAAAATAATATCTATGAGATGATCCTAGGAAGACCCTTCCTATGACAACTGCAAATAGTACAAAATTGGGGAAACAACTCCTTGTACTTGCAACACTTAGGGGTCATGAACAAGGTCAATTTGAAAGATTATACCTTCAGATATGCACCACTCCACAGTGGAACCCTATCCATAAGGCACAAGAACATTCAATCTCGATGCATTCTAAAAGTTCTTTTGATCCATCCTGGATGCATGAGGATACTCATTTGTGGATGTGCAAGGTCGTAGAGGAAGAGGAAAGACATTGGAAAGCGAGAGAGGAAGGAATTCCTCCAAAAAACAAACCGGTTAGAGACCCAACCTACACACCGATGATCTTTCCAAATGAGGAATTTGAGTTGGGCAGAAATCTTAGCCACCATGGACATTGCTGTTAATGAAGAAACAGTGGACACCTCATTGTGATGAAGAGGGTTATGATATCTCTGTTTTCATGTGTGAGCCCTTGCTAGAAGACTGTGACCCTAGTGATGTCATAGAAGAAGAGGATGACGATGATCTAGAGTCCATTGTGATGGATAGTTGCTTTAACTCACAAAAGCACTATCTAGAAGATGTAAGAGTATTTACTCAAAAAGAAGAAGAACCGCTCCCAAGCATTAAAACGATAAATTTAATGAAAGGAAGTAAAGGTAGTCAAAATAAAAAGAAAAGAAAAACAGTGAAACAAGAAGAGCAGGAATCTTTGTTTAAAGTACTAGAGAATTTCAAGAAATATGAAGTTGAGGACCATAAGATTTTGATACAAATGCATATTTCCTCTTACTAATGGAATACGACTTTGAAGTGGTTGTTAGGAAAGGTTGGACCCACCTTAGGGTGGATCATCTTTCTCGCATCACTTCAGGAGAGCCACCGCAAGGAGTGTCTGACGAATTGCCTGATGCCAATCTGTTCAATTTAGAAGTTGTTCCTAAATGGGCAAGTAAGTTGGTACCTATCCTAACCTTTGGACCTCTGAATAAGAAGGTGAAAACAAACAAAGATGAAATTATATATCAAATATTGGCGGGAAGTATGTACAAACAAGATACAGAGGGTGTATTAGCTTGTTGTGTCGAGGACGATGAACATGGTAGTTGGTTGCAACAAGCCCATGAAGGATCGCTAAACAACGAACATTGCATAATCTAAAACATTTAGGAGTGTATTGGACTAGTATGGACAAAGAAATACATGAGTGGATTAAGAATTGTCCAATGTGTCATGTGAGACCCCCAATAGAGCACGCTACCTTGTATCACATGTCGTTAATTCTAGATTGGAGTGCTCCATTGGTAGAATTTATGAGATCAGGAAGACTACCTAGTGAGACTAGTTTAGCAAGAAAATAGAGCATGGAGCAAGAGGCTCACGACTATGCCTTTGTAGGATACAACCTATACTGAAGAGGCAAAGATGGTTACTTAAGATTGTGTGTTCATGAATCAGATTATTTGAAGGTCTTAGAAATTGCACAGTATGGTGTTGCAGGTGGACACTTTGGTCCTGACTGAGTAAGTAAAACCATTCTATTTTCAGGGCTTTGGTGGCCCACTCTTCATATGGATGCACATACCTATGTGAAGAAATGTGACACATGCCAACGTGCACAATATCCGATCAAAAAAGACGAGATGCCTTTGGGGCCAATGATGGGAGGACGTGCATTCTTGAAATGGGGTATAGACTTTGTAGGTCCTATTAACCCCCCATCTAGAAATTCCCATGCAGAATACATTATTGTAGCCACAGATTACCTTACAAAGTGGGTAGAAGTAAAAGCCACGACAAAGAACAATGCTCAAACAATGGCTAAGTTCTTATTCGAGAACATGTTCACAAGATATGGATTACCAATAGAGTTAGTAAGTGATAGAGGTATGCACTTCTTGAATGAAGTCATTGAAAACCTTATCCAAGAATTCTTGGTGATACATAAGAAGTTTGCCCCCTATCATCCACAAGCTAATGGACAAGCCAAGAGCACAAATGAGATCCTATGTAATGTATTGACAAAAATTGTAAATAATAAATGCTCTGATTGGGATAGACAACTTCATCATGATGTTTGGGCTTATAGAGTTGCCTACAAAATGGTACTCAATGCCACCTCATTTCAGATGGTCTTCAGACACAATGTTGTGCTACCATTGGACTTTCTAATCCTAGCTTTAAAAGTAGCACAAAAGCATGAGTGGAATCGACATGAGTTGTCCTCTTGGATCTTTGATTTAGAACACTTAGGTGAGATGAGGCTATGAGCAGCAGTAGGCATCTATGCGGCAAAGAAAATACAAAATGCATACTTTGATGCACACATCAAGGATAAAGGAGGGAGACCTAGTGTTGGTTTATACACTAAAGCAGCATGCTCGTAAATTGGAAAAAAGAGGATATGGACCAATGATCATTAATAGAATTTCCACTAGTGGTGTGGTTCAATTGGCCACTCTAGAAGGTGATATCTTGCCAAACTATATTAGTGGTTGTAGAGTCAAGTTATATCAAGAACCTCTTACAGACAATATGCTAATGAGACTCAACACTGCTAAGAAGCGGAAAGAAGAAGTGTTAAGGGTTAGAGAAGAAGCACAGGTAGAGGCCAATGAGCGCATTAGGTGAAATGAGTTAAGGAGACTAGGCCTATATGTGAATCCCAAAGCCCCAAGATATGGCATGGACATGTGCCAAACATTGAGTGTGCTTGCTTCTTGAATAATCAATCGGCGTCGCTTTGTGACCATAGAGGTAGGACGAGGAAAGAATGTAAGGACTATGAGAGCATTGAAGTTGGATCATGTGCAGCAACTAGTGCATTTAGGCTTTCATAGTGGCAAGACCTGCAATTGAACATCAATCCCATAGAAGCCTATCTCATAGGGTTGGGAGTTGTGGAGACCCCTTGTTTGGGCGAGGTGGAGCTTCCCATTTACCTTCAAGATGTCCCAATGAGCATCAAAATGCTAGTATGTCAAGACGAGGGCCTTACAAAACCAATTGTCTTGGTCAACCTAAACCTAAGAAGTCAAATTCTTCAAGTTTGGGTATAGGAACAGTGCATTACATTAGAATTAGAGAAGTGAATTCTCACAAATCTAGGTGTCACACATTCTCTTAGTTCTTCTAAGCCTAATCTTAGCAAAAAAGATGTTGTATGTATCAAAAGCTCTATGATCCAGAAGGACTCAATCATGGAAGAACAATCTCAAAGGAGACTGAACCCCTTTTCTTTTTCAAAGACTTAGGCAATCACAAAAATTCAACCAAAGAGGCAAGTAAAATAGTACAAGAGAACTCCTTTATCAAATATTAAAGATAATTCAAGAAGAAGGTAGTTCCGAGCATGAAGCAGATTTGGGTACAAAAACAAGAGCAACCACCGAATTTGCCCCAACAATTTCCATCCAAACAAGCCAACCATGTCCAAAGATGCACCAAGCAATTAGAACAAGCTCAACCACAAGGTCTCCGACAAATTTGGGTGCCTAAGAAGTTAGTTGTAGCTCAACAAGGGCAATTACACATGTGGATACCCAAGGCACTCTTACATGCACAAAACCCTAGGGTCTTCCCCACGAGAAAAGTCTCAACAAAGAAGCAAAGGAGAGGCAAGTTCTAGTACCAAGCATCGAGATCAAAAGAAGATCAATTCACCTCTTTGGCAATGATAAGAATGTTGGAGATAGACGTCTGTGTAGGTGCAAAGGTCTCATCAAAATCAATGCCTCTTTCCTGTGCATAACCCTTTGCAACAAGCCTGGCCTTATACCTGTCAACTGTACCATCAGGTTTACGCTTCAGCTTGTATACCCACTTAGTGCCAATGGCCTTCTTGCCAGGAGGCAAGTCACATAAAGACCATGTACCATTCTTCATTATAGCATCATATTCAGATTGCATAGCAGCCATCCTATTTTCTGAATTTTGTGCTTCATCAAAAGAAACAGGCTCATTCTCATCACAGAGACTAGATGCAGCCATAGCATAGCAATCTGATGCAAAGGAGGCACTATGAGAGCCTGAACGAGTACGATATGACAAAGGTGCATCTAATTTGCTGTCACGCAAAGTCTGCACCAACCATTTTGGCATAGTTTTTGCCTGCTCAATATCAGCTCTCTCATCAACAAGTGCATCATGTAAATCTGCATCAGAAATGGAATGATCTGCATCATCATATGAAACCTGCAAAGGCTGAGAAGTTGCCTCATTAGGACCAGCACTAGCCTGTCCACCTGTAAAAAGAGGCATCAAAGTATCATACATGTCTTTGGAGCTAACAGATGTCTCCTTAGTACATGAAAGCAATGGCTGAATAGCATCTTCCACAAAGATAACATCACGGCTAACCAGAATGCGTTTAGTCTGTGGATGATACAGACGATAGCCTTTACTTTCAGAACTGTACCCAACAAAAATACATTTTACTGCCTTCTCATCCAATTTTCTGCGATGTTGTTCAGGCACTAATGCATATGCCAAACAACCAAAAACACGCAGATGAGCAACAGATGGCTTGCGGTCATGCCAAGCCTCATATGGAGTGATAGACTGCAACGCTTTAGTGGGACACCTGTTTAGTACATATGTTGCACACATGACAGCCTCAAGCCAGAAACTATTTGGTAAAGCCTGACTTTTGACCATGCACCTCGCCATCTCCATGAGTGACCTGTTCTTTCGTTCAGCAACTCCATTCTGTTGAGGTGTATACGGCACTGTACACTGGTGTTTTATCCCACGTTCAGCCAGAAATGCATTAAAATCTGAAGACATATATTCCCCCCCTCGATCAGAACGGAGGGTGCCCATTTTACATGCTGACTGATTTTCAGCCAAAACCAAAAATTGTTTGAAGCACATGAACACTTCGGACTTTGCTTTGAGTGGATATACCCATGCATGCCTGGAAAAATCATCAATGAAAGTCACGAAGTAAAGGTAATTTCCAAAAGAGGGTGTCTGCATAGGACCACAGACATCACTATGTACAAGCTGCAATTTCTGCGTAGCCCGAATTGAACCATCTTTTGGAAAGGAAGAACGCTGCATTTTGCCCAAAATACAGCCTTCACAAACATGTTTTCCAGGTGCCTCAAGTTTGGGCAAAGAAGACACCATTTCAGATTTCTGCAGGCGTAACAAACTAGCAAAATTCAGATGACCAAAGCGTGCATGCCAAAGCTTTGCATCTGACATAGCCTGAAAATCATGAACTGCACATGCCGAATCATTCACATATTTTCATAGTCTATGAGCTTATACAGCCCACGACATAAAATGCCAGAAGCAATAATCATATCGCCATTTGAGAGATCATGGACTGTACACCTGTCATCAACGAATTTCACAACCAAGCCAATCTTGGCTAATGCAGAAACTAATAACAGGTTCTTTTTTATGCCTGGCACAAATAAAGCATCTGACAAAGTGAAAGAACTACCATCAGCAGTAGTTAGAATGATCTTACCAACTCCATAATAGGATAAGAGGAGTTATTGGCGCATGTGACAGTATTCCCTGTAGGGGCAAACTCGAGTGAAGAGAAGAAACTGCGCTGCGAGGTAATATGTTTGGTCGCCCCACTGTCAAAGTACCAAACATCTGAGTCTACTACAGACATGCACTGATCATGAGAAGATGGGTCAAAACTGCAGATAGTAGTAAACACCCATTCTTCTTCCTGCACAAGATTTGCAGACTCTGTTTTTGGTGTAGAGGCCTCTGCAACAACATTCCAGCCTCTTTCTTCTTTGCCTCTTTAGCAGCCAGTTTTGGACAGTTCTTTATAATATGATCATTTCCTTTACAGAACTTGCAGAACAATTTCTACTTTTCTGATTTCTTCTCATCTTTATCCTGGTTCTTCGATTGTGCAGCATTTGCAGATTTCTGCTTACTAGTAGAAGAGCTCCATTTTCCTTTGCCCTTCTGACTAGCCAGGAAAGCTTGATCTGCAACACGCATAATGGACCTGTTCTGCCTGGACTGATCTTCCTACAACAGAACAGAGACTAATTTCTCAAATGACAAGGCATTCGGATTGCCTTTCATCATCAACCGAAGAGTAGAGGCAAAACTCTGATATGAATCAGGAAGACCATTCAGAACGGTCTGCACAAGTGAGCTATCTGGTATAACCTCATCAGCAGAAATCAATTGTTCTTTCAGGTCTTTGATCTTTGTAAGAAAACTATCCATAGAATCACCTTCATTCATGTGCTCACTCTCCGATTGTTTTCGGAGGTAAGCAACACGAGCCTCATTCCTAGCCTGGTACAAAGTGGTAAGTGTATCCCAAGCATCCTTTGCTATTCTGCAAGAGCGAATGTGAGGAATAATGGCACATTTGATAGACAAAGCTATCAATGCATGTGCCTGGGCATCTCTGCCATCCCAACGAATCTGCTCTGCAGTAGGTGCAACAGAAACAGCAGCACGAACAGGAATCTGCGTAATATCATCTTCGACACCATCTTCATCAGCTCCAACACCTGTATTTGCAGTACCTGTCGTTACAGGTGTAACAGGACGTCTTTCAACACCCTGCATAATGTTCCACAATCCTTTTGCAACCAGTAATGTCGCATCATATAAGCCCATAATGGGTAGTTGGTACCATCCAACTTATCCTCAACAGCCAACATACGGAATACATCACTGCTTTCAGCCATGGCCGGTGACTAAAATACCTTGATGCAGAAAATTGACTGCATCTCAAAAAGTTGAACGGAACTGCCCAGACGAGTTCTGCTAGACCTGTAGTAGACTTTGAGACGCTTAAACTGGCGAACAGAAACTGGTATATACCTTTGGCACAAAAGGACAAAATAGCCTGCACAAGCGCTACGATAGTGCGTTCGGAGGCCGAAACGAACTCAGATCGCGATTTCGGCACCACAAAACGAAGCTGTTTTGATCTCGGAAACACCCTGAGTATGCTCACCAAATTTCGTGTGAATCTGAAACTGCAAATGGAGGAGTGTCGACGGCATCCTAGAAGAAGCGACGACCTGCTCTGATACCAATTGTTGGAGATAGACGTCTGCGGAAGCACGTGAACAGCACAAGGAAGAAGAAGAAGCTTGGAGCACAAACACACAATACTGAATGTATTACTAGAGAATGTACAAAGATGAATAGCCCATTAGGGCAATAGGCGTATATACAAGCCGGGGGAAAAAAACCTCCTAAAGAGGGAAAAAAGTGCCCCGGCAGTCCTAGAGTGTTCACACACATCACTACCTAAATATATCAACAAAGAAGACAATCATCAAGGATATGGGTTTGGAAACCAAAAGCCCTAGTAACATCCACAAAACCAAAGAGCCAACTATTGATATATTTAGGTAGTGATGTATGTGAACAATCAAGGACCACCGTGGCACTTTTTTCCCTCTGTACGAGGTTTTTTCCCCCAACTTGTATATAAGCCTATAGCCCTAACATGTTACTTATCTTTTGTACATTCTAGTGGTAATACATTCAGTATTGTGTGTTGTGCTCTATGCTTCTTCTTCTTGCTTGTGTTGTTCATGTGCTTGCGTAGGAGTCTAACTCCAACAATTGGTATCGGAGCAGGTTGCCGCTTCATCTAGGGCATCTTCGACACTCCTCTAGTCACAGTCTCAGAATCGCATGAAATTTGGTAGGGTATACTCAAAGTGATTAGGAGATCAAAATTGCCTTGCTTTCTGGTGCCGAAATCGCAATCTGAGCTTCTTTTGGCCTCCGAACGCACTATCACAGTGCTTATGTAGGCTTTTTGTCTTTTTGTGCCAAAGATACATACTAGTTTCGGTTCGCCAGTATAAGCATCTCAAAGTCTACAACAGGTCTAGTAGAACTTGTTTGGGTAGTTCTATTCAACTTTTTCAGATACAATCATTTTTTTGCATCAAGGTATTTTAGTTAGTGGCCATGGCTGAAAGAAGTGATGTATTCTATATGTTGGGTGTTGAGGATAACTTGGATGGTACCAATTATCCATTGTGGGCTTATATGATGTGTCATGTATTGGTTGTAAAAGGACTATGGAATATTGTGCAGGGTGTTGAAATACGTCCTCTTACACCTGCGAATACAAGTTCTGAAGCTAATGCAAATGGTGTCGAAGATGGTGATATTTTGCAGATTCTTGTTTGTGCTGTTGTTTCTATTGCACCTACTGCAGAGAAAATTTGTTGGGATGGTAGAGATGCTCAGGCACATGCATTGATAGCTTTGTCTATCAAATGTGCTATTATTCCTCACATTCGCTCTTACAGAATAGCTAAGGATGCGCAGGATACACTTACCACATTGTACCAGGCTAGGAATGAGGCTCGTGTTGCTTACCTCTGAAAACAGTTGGAGAGTGAGCACATGAATGAAGGTGATTCTATGGACAATTTTTTGACAAAGATCAAGGATTTGGTGGAACAATTGATCTTTGCAGATGAAGTCCTTCATGACAGTTCACTTGTGCAGACTATTCTGAATGGTCTTCCCGACTCATATAAGAGTTTTGCTTTTACTCTTCGTTTGATGATAAAAGGCAATCCAAATGCCTTAACATTTGAAGACTTAGTTTTTTTTTTGTTGCAAGAAGACCAGTCTAGGCAGAAGAGGTCTATTTTGTGTGTTGTAGATCAAGCTTTCTTGGCTAGTCAGAAGGGCAAAGGTAAATGGAGCTCTTCTACTAATAAGCAGAAATCTGCAAATGCTACACATTCGAAGAAGGAAGACAAAGATGAGAAGAAATCAGAAAAGTAGAAATTGTTTTGCAAATACTATAAAGCAAACGATCATGTTATTAAGAGCTGTCCAAAATTGGCTACTAAAGAGGCAAAGAAGAAGGAAGCTAGAATGGTTGTTGCAGAGGCCTCCACACCGAAAATAGAGTATGCTAATCTAGTGCAGAATGAAGAATGGGCTTTTACTACTGTTTGTATTTTTCATCCATCTACTCATGAGCAATGTATGTCTGCAGTAGACTCACATGTTTGGTACTTTGATAGTGGGGTGACCAAATATATTACCTCGCAGTGCATTTTCTTCTCTTCACTAGAGCATGCCCCTATAGGGAATATTTTTACATGCACAAACAACTCCTCTTATCCTATTATGGGAGTTGGTACGATCATTCTGACTACTACTGATGGTAGTTCTTTCACTTTCTCAGATGCTTCATTTGTGCCAGGGATCGAGAAGAATCTATTATCAGTTTCACCTTTAGCCAAGATTGGCTTGGTTGTGAAATTTGTTGATGATAGGTGTACAATTCATGATCTGTAAAATGGTGGCATGATTATTGCTTTCGGCATTTTATGTCATGGGTTGTATAAGCTCATAGACTATGAAAGATCCGTGAATGATTCAACATGTGCAGTACATGATTCTCATGCTATGTCAGATGCAAAGCTTTGGCATGCATGCTTTGGTCATCTGAATTTTGCTAGTTTGCTACCCCTGCAGAAATCTGAAATGGTGTCCTCTTTGCCCAAACTTGAGGCACCCAGTAAACATGTATGTTAAGGCTATATTTTGGGCAAAATGCAGTGTTCCTCCTTTCCAAAAGATGGTTCAGGTCGAGCTACTCAGAAATTGTAGCTCGTTCACAGTGATGTATGTGGTCCTATGCAGACACACTCTTTTGGAAACTATCTTTACTTTGTGACTTCATCGATGATTTTTCTAGGCATGCATGGGTATCTCCATTGAAGGCAAAGTCCGAAGTGTTTTTAATGTGCTTCAAACAGTTTTTGGTTTTGGCAGAAAATATGTCACCATGTAAAATGGGCACCCTCCATTATGATCAAGGGGGGAATATATGTCTTCTGACTTTAATGCATTTCTGGCTTAATGTGGGATAAAACATCAGAGTACAGTGCCATATACACCTCAGCAGAATGGATTTCTTGAATGGAAGAACAAGTCACTCATGGAGATGCGGAGGTGTATGGTCAAGAGTCAGGCTTTACCACATAGTTTCTGGCTTGAGGTTGTCATGTGTGTAGCATATGTACTTAACAGGTGTCCCACTAAAGCAGTGCAGCTTATCACTCCATATGAGGCTTGGCATGGTTGCAAGCCATCTGTTGCTCATCTGCATGTTTTTGGTTGTCTGGCATATGCATTAGTGCCTGAACAACATCGCAAAAAATTGGATGACAAAGCAATAAAATGTATTTTTGTTGGGTACAGTTTTGAAAGCAAAGGCTATCGTTTGTATCATCCACAAACTAAATGAACTCTGGTCAGCCGTGATGTTGTTTTTGTGGAAGATGCTATTCAGCCCTTACTTTCATGTACGAAGGAGACATCTGTTGGCTCCAAAGACATGTATGATACTTTGCTTCCTCTTTTTACAAGTGGATAGTCTAGTGCTGGTCACTAATGAGGCAACTTCTTAGCCTTTAAAGGTTTCATGTGATGATGCAAATCGTTCCATTTCTGATGCAGATTTACATGATACACTTGTTGATGAGATAGTTGATATTGAGCAGGCAAAAATTATGCCAAAATGGCTTGTGCAGACTTTGCGTGACAACAAATTAGGCCTCAAAACTCTTTTCCTGACCTAAGCTTTGGCTTTGCTAAAATGCTTGAGCTCTGGTGACTACTTGCACTAGGGTAGAGGAAGTCACACCTCTATTAAAATTTACTACTAACTTAATGATATTAATAGGAGTGATCTTTGGTACATTGGTGGGGTTCTTACTATCGTCTCATAAAATGTGCTCCTTCCCATAATCTGGACAAAAACCTTGAATTTTCACTGATTAGTGTTGCATAGGTGCAGGTATAGGGCAATCACAAATGAAGTGATCTCCCTGGCATCTGTATCATGGTCCTCTAGGTGTTGGGGGTCTTACATGTCTAGGTTGGGGCCTAGAGTTAGGACTTGCATACATGATATTAGCATATTCTAGCTCCCAACTAAGTTTGCTAGGATTTTTGTAAGGTAAATCTTGTTATGCTTTGGTGAGTCCATATAGTAGGCCAGTAGACTATCCATGTGAGACAAGTCAAAACTATGATTATTTGGGTCACTTTCTGAAATCAATGGTGATACTGACACTAAGGCTTGATTCAAATTTTCTTCGATAGTTGCATACTTCATTGGGATCACATTGGGTGGAAGTGGAGGCTGTTGAACTAACACGGATTGAGGCCTTTGTTGATCTTAATAGGGTGGCTGGTAGGGTTGCTCAAGCCTAAAGTATTGCTGTGGTGGATATTGGTTTGGGTTTCTTCCTTGTTGTTGATATGGCTGAGGGTAGTGTTCCCTAACCACTTGCTTGTTATATGGGAAATCTTGTGTGGTGTGGTTAGTGTATCTCCTTTTTATTGTGCAGTATTGGTTGTTAGGGTTCACTTGGGGTTGATCCATGATTGGACACACATTAGCCATATGGTCTCCTCCATATGTATAGCATTGTTTCACTAAGACAAATCTAGTGGTTTGTTTGCTAGAGACAACTTCTGAGCTACCCTCTCTGCAAGTTCCTCATTAGATGTAGATGGTTTGGAAGTGAGGCTAGTAGAGCTATTCGAATCTTTATAGAATTTTGAAAGCTCTAATTCATCACCCACATTATCCTCAATGTCTATACACATGTGTGCACATTGTTCTATGGATCTCGGGTCCTTCAAGTACACATAAGATCTCAATTTGGTAATTTAAAAACCATATAGGAATAAAGCCACTTGTTTGGTTGGTGTGGGTTACTCTAGAACAAGGCATCTCTCTAAATATTATCTAAACCATCTTCTTGCCAGTTGAACTATTTCTTGAGGTGTTTGTTTGAAGCTATCTATGAGAGATGAGGTGTTGTGTCTCATGCCACTCTTAGAAAATTCAGTGATGAAGGCTTCCAATAGTTGCTCAATGTTTCTGAATTACCTCTAGTGAAGTGGTTGAAACCAAGTCAAGGTAGTGTTTTTTGAGAGTTAGGCCAAAAAATTGTATTGAGTGAACAAGTCTTCAGCTTGTTCAACTCTCAATACTTACCTAAACTTTGCTACATGGTCATACGGGTCTGTTATGCCATCAAAGCAGTTCTTCATGGACTTAACGAACTGTGTGGGCCTCAAGATCTTGGGACGTTCTCTAGGCCTTGATAGGGGAAACTCATCCATGCCTCTTTGAATTCTTAAGCCTCTATGTCTCTCATTATCCATTCTATCCATTTCTGCTCAAGTTCTTTCTCTTCCAAGTGCAAAGCTTACTTCAGGTTTGTCTCTACTTTTATCCTTCTGATTTCCATGAGCTTGGGATGTTCCAGCTCCTTGTTGACCAAAAGAGACATTAAATCTTGGTTGGGGAAAGACAAATTTGCCCTTCCAAGTGTAGGCATGCCTACCATGCTCGGATACCACAAACACTCTCTTTGGGGTGTTGTCTAAGTATACCATCTTTCCTAGTGTATCAAGATCTTTAAATTCATATATGGTGATTGTCCCAACTTCATTAGGTTGGTCGGGTTTATAACTCCAGAATGCCTCATTTGTTTCTCTGTTCAAGAATAACTCTGTGCTCTTACATTCTTGGGGTATGCACTCTAGGGTAATGACTCTGGTCAAGACTTATTTTCCTCTAGGGGTCCTAGGCTCTCCTCCTAGGGTTCCTTGTTTTAAGTCTTCAAGCTCCATTTCTGGAATTACAATTCCAAATTCATCAACATACATAGTTTCCTCTTTATCAATGTATGAGCCTTCTTCAAACTTGACCACTAGGTGTTCCAGTCCAATTGGCTGATTTGGATTCCTAAGTTGGACAGCCCTTTTGGCTTCTCTAGGTATGCAACACCAGAACTACTTGTTGGTCTCTCCATGCTATATGACATCTCTGAGTCACTAGTCTGAAAACCCAACATGTAGGGATAATCACTAAGTTGTTGAGCCCATGACCTACCTGTATGGTTGACACTAGCCTCAAAAGATATGATGCTTTGTCTATCCCGACCTAGATTTCTTATTGATCTAAGGTTCATAAGCCTTATCCATTAACCCTAATTTCTCGAGTACAACCACATTGCAATATTCCTTTGCATGAATCACTTGTTCTTTTTATTGCACTTAGATTGTCACTTATTGTCCACTAATTTTCATAGTAAGGTATACTTGAGTTTTTATTGCACTTGAATTTTTCGTCGACCAATTTATATTATTTTCCCTTAGGTTTTCCACAACAATAGTCTATCTATGCTTGAACTTGAGTAATTAGGGTCTCTTGAACTTATGTCATGATTATCATCACCCTAATTAGTTAATACCACTAGTCGTGCTTAGCCTAGGGTACAAATTGACTCAGGGGTTAAGAATACTTCCAACCTCAAGTCGCTTCTCCCTTGATTGCACCTAAGCCCAAGACATGCGTTCCCAAGCTTGCACACACTTGAATCTTGCTTTGGCCTCTCCAAGAGCTCTTAGTGGACCCATAAAAGTTTGAAGTTTAGCTCAATCTTTAACTTTAATTGATAGACAATTTTGATTCAAGCATTGTTTAAAGACCCATTTTCTCCCTTGGTATTGATGAAAGTATCTCTAGAGCTCCCTTGGCTTCCTAATCCCACTTGAAGGTTAACTTCAAATTATCCTATCTATAAATCAACACCCTATTTTTAAGAAATGAGCTTTCTAACGCCCTCTAGAGCTCAAAAAACGGATTTTGTATGAGAAAGTTATTTCAATTCAAGCTCCTAGGGGTCAAACAGACAAACAGAACCTCTCAGGATATCTATGTATTTGTTTAAAGCATCCGCAATTGTGTAGGTAAAAGAGCTTGAAAAGAATGCCAAAATTAGCCCCAATCTTCAAAAATTATAACCTTGATTTTTTGGTCGAAATTGGTTGTTTATCATGATAGACGATGTCTATCGCGATAGACCTATCTATCACGATAGACAATCTCTATCGTGTGTGGCTTTCTATTGTGATGGATGGGTGTCTGTCGTGATAGACCTACCTATCACGATAGACGGTCTCTATCACGCATGGCTATCTATTGCGATAGATGAGTGTCTATCATGATAGATTTGTCTATCATGATAGATTTGTCTATCATGATAGATGGTGTCTATCACAATAGATGTTATCTATCATCTATCATGGAATTTTGTCTATCGTGATAGATGGTGTTTGTCACGATTGTCGCAATAGATAGGGTCTATCATGGGGTACTCTCTGTTGTGATAGACAAGTGTCTATCGTGGTTTTCAATCTATCGTGATAGATGGGTATCTATCATGGATTTTAGTCTGTCGTGATAGACGGGTGTCTATTGTGGGTTTCAGTCTATCACGATAGATGGTTGTCTATCGTGGGTTTCAGTTTGTCACGGATTTCAGTCTATCACGATAGATGGGTGTCTATCGTGGATTTTAGCTTACTGTGGGGTGTCTATCATGGATTTCAGTCTATCGTAATAGATGGGTCTCTATCATGGATTTCTGTATGTCATGGATTTCAATCTATCGCGATAGACAAGTGTCTATTGTGCATTTCACTCTATCACAGATTTCAATCTATCATGATAGATGAGTATCTATTGTGGGTCCTGCCTGTCACGATAGGCAATGTCTATCGTGATAGATGGTATCTATTGCGATAGATGGTGTCCATCATCTATCATATATTATCTATCGTGGATTCGGTTTGTCACGATAGACCAAAAAAATGCAAATTTTCAAGATGTTTCTAGTGATTTGGGATGCTCTAGTGGTGCGGTTTATCGTGCAATGCATGAAAACAAGAAATACCAACTTTCTCTGTCTATCATGGCAAACAAAGGTCATCATCTTGGAAACTATGTAGAGGTCTATCATACCTCTGAAAGCTGTTGGAGGTGATGATACAATCGAAACCTATAAGAAATGCTCATAAACAACACAAAAACTAAATGCACAATAGCTCTCTCTCACTCTCTCTGACAAATGAAATGAGGGGAATAAGGTAGGGAAGGGAATATGACCAAAAAACTAAAAATTCAGCGAAGAAGGAGATGAAGGTGGGAGATGGTGAGGATAATGATGGTAATGAAGAAAGTAACTAAAAATTGGAAAATAAAGAAATTACCTATCACTGATCCAATGCCACAACTCCACATGCTCCCTGGTAACAATGCCAAATTTGGTATACTCTAGCACAATGGTGAGTACCAACGTGAGGAGATCCACCTCATAATTGTCAATCTATGGAGAGGTGAGGGTGGTATGATGACCATGAGCAAGTGAAGTGCATAAGTGAGTGAGTGAGAAGCACATAGACATGCACACACATACACACATGCATGCACACAAGGCAAGAACAAAGAGTGGAATAATGGAATGCTTTCATTTACAAAATAGCTCTATTACAAAAGCTTTTACATCTAACAAGCCAACCTTAAAAATGAGCTCTCTAGTTCTTTTTATAGTTTTTCACTAGCTTTGGCCGTATCCAAACCTAGTGCCTCACCTAGTTAGAAATTAGGTTCTAGGGCTTATTTGAGGGCTCAAACAGAGTCTAAAAATCATGAAATTTAGTATGTAAATACTTCTAGTACTCCTCAAGCTTGAGGAATCCTCTGCTTGAACAAAATAAAGTCCAATCTACCAAAAATATTGGTTGGGCCCTATTATTGGATTATGCTTGACTACTCTATCTCCTTATTCCTTACTGCTCCTCTCTTTGTTCTTATCTTCTTAGGCTCTTTTCTCTACCAAATCCTGCTGGCCAATACATCCCTACTCAATTTCACATATGTTCGTAAAGGTGCACTCAATGCCTTGCCACCCTACATATCGAACCTATGAAGTACTTTGGATATGTGCTCACTTTGAGACAAGTATATGGATCTTTCACTCCTATCATAGTGACGCACATGTCAAGAATATGTTTGACATCCCTGAAATCCTTGATATCAAATGTCTCACTCAACTTCTTTTTCAACAACGACAAGTCATCAAAGGAATTCCGAGCAATCAACATATCATTGACATAAAGTATCACACATATCAAGCTTCCATCATAGCATCTCTTTATGTAGAGACAACGATCCTCATTGCTTCGAGAATATCCTTGAGATTTGATAAAAGCATCAAAATTTTGGTACCATTTTCTAGGGACTATTTAAGTCCATATAAGCTATTCTTTAGCTTACGAACTAGACTTTCTTTGCTAGGAACTACATAGTCCTCTGGTTGTTCCATATAGATCTCATATGTAAGATCTCCATGCAAGAAATTAGTTTTCACATCCATTTGGACTAACTCTAGGTCCTCCATTGCAACAAATCCAAGCAACATTGCAAGTCATCTTGACTACTGAAGAGAAGATTTCCTCAAGATGATCACCATGTTGTTGCTTAAAACCCTTTGCAACAAGTCCCATTTTATATTTTAGAGAAGTACTATCTGATGTGAATTATTTTACCTTATATAATCATTTACATGGTAAAGCTTTCCTACCGTTTTCCAAAGGTACTCATACCATTCTTGTGAATAGAATCTGATTCACTCTTCATGGCTTGCTCCCACTTGAAACAATCCTCTATCTGTGTAGCCTCTTTGTAGCAAGAAGGCTCACCAACATCTTCTAGCATAACAAAATCCAAATTTGGAACATATCGATTATGTGGATACTAGACATGTGTAGAATGTTTCAACAGTTGTTGAACAAGAATATTTGTAGACTAATTTGATTGGAAATTCTCTTGAACATCCCTATGTGTAGCATTTTTATGCATGCTAGCTAGAGGATTCATATCCTTACACCTCTCTTCTCCCTTCAACCTCCTTAATGGATTATTTATGCATCTTAGACTCATTGAAAATGACATCACTAATTCTCATCACTTACCGTTTTTTAGGATCCCATAAGTGATATCCAAATTGGCCTTCTCGACCATATCTAAGAAAAATGCATTTCTAGTTTACCACTAAATGCACTATTGCTAATAGTTGTGCATAAAGTATCCCATGATGATGGAAAGAGGCATAGCAACAAGACTGCTTTCATTTCATTTTCCATCTCCATTTTTTGAGCCTATAACTAAGATAATATAGCATCAAACTCATTTAGATGAGCAACAACACTATTTGTGTCCCTCATATGAAGGTCATATAACTTTCTCATCAAATACACTATATTTGATGCCATTTCTTTCTCAAATGTAGTGCATAACTTTTTGTTGCAATTTCATAGTCTAAAATTGTAATGTAAACATTATCTGCTAGGTGCAATTGAATGGTAGACCTAGACATTTCATCCAACTCATCCCAATCATCATCATCCATATCAACAGGGTTCTTTGAGATTCCATTTACTTGCTTCCCATCCAACTCATCCCAATCATCATCATCCATATCAACAAGGTTCTTTGAGATTACATTTACTTTCTTCCACTATCTCCTCTAAATCAGCTAGTCTTCAATCCGATTCTTCCATAGAGCAAAGTTTGTGCCATCAAATTTTTGGATCTCAAAATGTTCTTTGCCCTACAAGTTATAGCTCCTCCCCTGAACATTGGTGCTAGACCTAGATCCACCAGATGTGCATGAGATTTCTAATGTCATGATGAAAGAGAGTTGACTAGGATGAAAATGGTGATAGAATAGTCCAAAGACCACTAAGGCTAAAAAAACGATGACCAAGTGTCAGATTTTAGGAAAAATTGATAGAGTCTCAGAAAAATGGATTAATGAATAACAATGACCAACCAAAAAGGATTATGTGAGAGTGTATGTGCTCAGAGCAAGATTTCTGTATGGGAGTAAAATCGACCACTGTATAGTTGAAAAAAAAAACCTAAAAATATTTTGGTAGAGTCTCCTCTGAAAAATGAGCATAGGATTAGTTTCAAAGAAACTCATTAAACTGAAACTACTGACATGTAAACCTACATAGTGAATCACTGACTCCACTACACATAACCACTTGACCAAAAGAAACCAACTAGGCTTATCAAGCACCTACAAACAACTAGCATATATCTCCTATGGTGAGGCTAGGTAAGTCTTCCACCTACATCACCGAAGTGACGCCAACATCTGGGTGTCTCTGAGTTAAGAAAACCTCACCATAGCCCTCTTTGTCAATGTCAAATGATTTATGCAAAAATGTAACTGCTATATCAATGAACACATGGACATACATAAGAGGTATCCATAGAAGTGTACCACAATGTCTATGTGCTCAATATATGCAAAAAATTGGCACCAAAAGATTGAATTTATAGCTTAAACATTAGCCAACAACACCTACAAGTTTCTATCAACTTTTTTCTTTAGGCTCAGAAACTTGCATAAACTTGTGGTGGTTGCTCCCACCACAACTGAAAATCTTTCAAGAAACATGTAGATTTAGTAGTATGGCTGAAAAACACAACTCCAGTTTTGAATATTGGTTGTCAGATAAGTACAAAGAATGCTCTCCTTGATGTTCTTGAACATATGTAAAGAGAACCATGCATGAAAGTACTCCAAGATGGCTCCAAGAATCACCCCAAAAAATGCCTCGAAACAGGCTTTTAAAGCAAATATTGAAGCTTTGGGGCCCCAAAATGTGTTCAACATAATGCAAACCTTAGTCTTTCCCCCTCCTCAAACACCACAAGTGTGTAGCTTACTAGCAAGAGATTGCTGGTTAAGCGAGCTCTAAGAAGAACAATACTAGGATGGGTGACCTCCCTGAAAGTACGAGGAACCTCTGTCTTCCTTGATCATTGAGGTCCTCCCTCGTGCATAACCAATAGTGCCAATGGTCACTTCAATGAATTAGATGACAAGGTATGCCAAGAAATAGGCCTTGGTGGCCACCTTGGTCATAAGCCTTGGAGAAAGCCTTGGGTGGGTGGGAAGGTGCTTGCTTTGCTCACACAAATGCAAAAATGTTTTTGTGTTGGAATGCTCTAATATCAGTGAAGTGATGTGCTTGTGATGCACCACAATGGATTCACCTTTTTAAATCTCCATTATGATTTCCTCACATTAGATAATCGGCCTTAAAATTGTTGAAGAATCACTCACAAATTTGACATACAGACAGACATAAAGCCAGAGAAGCAGAAACAAAGCATTCAGAAAATCAAGCCTTAATGAAGGGACAAATTCACGACTGTAATATAGTTCATAGAAACTTCCAGAACAATGAAGCTCGGATCAAAAATGTATATAATAGAGAGAGCTCAGATAGAAAGTAGAGAAGCACATCTGTAGAAGATGCCAGAGATTGCGTATGTAGAGATGAATTATAGAACCTGAACTGTGGGGTATTCATCTGAGAGAGATGGTAAGGAATAACTACTCAGAGTAGGAGAGTTTTCCATAGCTATGAGCAAAGTGAGGCCAAGCTATTTTTGTACACATCTTCTCTAATAGAAAACACATGTTCATGTGGAATTTTTTAGCGCATTCTTCGTATGTGAAGAAATCTGAGTGATTTCATGTTACTGTGAAAGTTAGTTAACAGTTACAGTTTTTTCTCAGTAAACATTTTCCAGTACTTCTGAGAGTTAGATCTCGCAGTATAGTTTGGCACGGTTAAGTGACGGAAAGATTATCTAACTGTAAGCAAACACAGTAGTGTAAAGTCTGAAGTAAATCAGTTCAAAATTAAAGCTTGAAGGAAATGCAAAGCTTTCTGTAAAGTGAATTTTCATTTTTCACTAAATACAGTTATAAAGTTTTCAGTTTCAGAAGGTTGCTAAGCTACTGATGATTATAGAGGTGTCTAATATCATTCTAGCTTAGTTCTAGTTGAGGCGTGGCAATTTTTTGCAGTCTTGTTAGTGAACAAGCTTTTGTCGTGACATCACATAACCTCAACAAGTGGTATCAGAGCAGAAAAGGTTCTGAAGAACAGAAAGATCCTCAAAAGAGTAAACGAAAGTGAAGATACAAGAGAATTCGAAGAACTTTCACAAGAAAGGTGAAAGCTGAGGTGATCAACAACAAACAGTGTCAAGAAACATTCCAAAGTTATTCTCAAGGGTAAAGGTTTACAAAAGGTAAAATGCTTTAATGTTATACTCACCGGAAGTAACAGAAACAAGAAGATTATGGCATACCATATCTCTATTGACAAATTGGATAGAGATAATTATCTCGCATGGGTAATGCGCATGGAAGCCTTACTTATGAGTAAGAACTTAATGATATATGTGACAGGAGAAGAAAAGAAGCCGATTTTCAAAGACGACAGTCAACCAAAGAAAGAAGAGTTAGAAGCCTTGAAGCTGTGGCAGAAGAAAGATGCAACGGCAAGAGCTTATATCTACAATACCACTACAGATCATCTACTACCACATATTAGAGGTCTGGAGAAAGCGGAAGACATATCGAGTGCATTGGAAGATCATTTCCAAAATACGACGAAAGCTAGGAAGGCTAGCTTATGGTCAGAGTTTACAACGTTCAAGAAAAAGCAAAGTCAAAGCTTTAGTGATTATGTTACTAAGATGAAAGACTTGGCAGATAGTCTTGGATCTATTGATGAAGATATCGAAGATCACTGGTTGATAGCACAAGTGCTTGCAGGACTGAGAGGAGATGAAAGGTGGAAACTTTTCGTACTCTCAACTGAACTTTCTTTAAATCATTTTGTACCAAATTTAAATCAGTTGCTTGGACTAATGCTAACGTTTGAGCAAGATTTGAAGACAGACATAGATAAAGGACATAGTTCGGCTATGTATGCAAAGAATAAGAAGAAAGGTGATAAAGGCAAAGAAAAAGATGAAGAAGAGATGTCTACCCAAGCAAATTATGCAAGAGGAAGAGGTAACATAAAAAGTAAAAGTAGAGGTAAAGGAAGAGGTAATCAGACTAACAACAAGAAGACTGTTGGATCTGTGGATTAAGCAATCATTTAGCTCATGATTGCTGGCATAATTCTCAAGGATCAAGTCAGAATCAGAACAATAACAGTAGAGGCAGAAGCGGAAGATATCAAAGAGGAAGACAAAGCCAAAGAGGCGGATATGGTAGAGGTGGAGCAAGAAGTTGGGGATAGAATCAGTCTCACAACACTACCTACTACAACTATGCGAATGATATGCATAATGATAGTCATACAATGTTGATGATGAATTCGATAAGTGTGTCAGAGAATGAAGACCTCAAGGTATTCTATATTGACTCTGGTTGTTCAAATCATTTGTCAGGAAATATAGAATTGTTATCAAAACTTGAAGGAGGTATTTCAAATCATACAGTACAAACAGGTGATAACACAAAACATAATGTAAGGTCAATTGGAAAAGTAAAGTGTAAGAATGGAGTTGACCTACTAACAAATGTTTCGTATGTTCCAACAATTCCGAAGAATCTGATCAGTGTGGGTCAGATAGTAGAAAAAGGTTTTCAAGTCAAGTTTACAAATGAAGGCATATTTGTCGAAGATCCAGAGAATGGATACAAACAAATTGTCCATGGTAAAAAGGAAGGTAGACTTTTTACTCTTAAAGTACAAGGGAATGTTGGTCAAGCATTGATCACAGATGGTGATGAAGTTTTTACAGAATTAGACCTCTGGCATAAGAGGTTAGGACACTTTAATGAAAAAGGAATCAAAACTATGGTGGAAAAACAATCTGTACGAGGATTACCAAATATGAAAAATCAACATATGATTCACAAGTGCGAAGCCTGTCAGATGGGAAAAGCCCACAGGTTACCATTTCAGAAGAAAGGGTACAAACACGATGATGTGTTAGAACTCATGCATACAGATGTATGGGGACCAACAAAAGAAGGATCTATAAGCGGCTCAAGGTATTACATTCTTTTTATTGATGATGCAACAAGATGGATAACTCTTTATGTTTTGAAAGAGAAGTCAGAAGTGTTTGGAGCTTTCATGCATTTTCATGCATATGCTGAAAGACTTACAGGACATAAACTCAAAAGACTAAGGTCTGATGGAGGAGGATAATATTTTTCTCGAGAGTTCAATGATTATCTGTGGAACGCAGGTATCAAAAGAGAAATAACTTGCAGGTATACACTGCAAGAAAATGGAGTAGCAGGAAGAAGAAACCGAACTCTAGTTGAGTTTGCAAGAGCAATGCTAAAGGAGAAGAATTGTCCAAACTATCTTTGGGCTGAAGCTGTAAACACAGCAACATATCTGGTAAATAGATTACCATGTACAGCTTTAAATGGGATGACCCCTTATGAAGCTTGGTGGGGCAAGAAACCAACCCTTGATCATTGTAAAGTGTTTGGATCAGTTGCTTATGCTTATGTACCATCACAACTTAGACATAAGCTTGAACCAAAAGCTAAAAAATACGTGTTCATCGGATATAATGAAAAACATATGGGTTATAGACTATGGAGTCCTCTAACCAAACAGTTTACTGTTTCCAGAGATGTGACATTTGATGAAGGAAAGAGCTGGTATACAGATAAAGAGCATAGTGTTGAAACACTTGAAGAAGAGATAAGAAGAATTGAAAAAGGTAAATCACATATGCAGGTAAATGGAGATGAAGATCATATGCAGGCAAGTACGTCCAGGATCGGATCAGGTATGAGAAACGAAGATGGACCAAGATTTGATGAAGATGTATATTCAGATACACATGAAGAATATGAGCTAAGAAGGTCAAACAGAGTAAGAAAACAACCAACAAGGTATTCCTATTACACTTCTTATTTGACTCAGAAAAACTATGCTTACTTAGTAAAGGAAGATGAAGAACCTCATAATTACAGTGAAGCAAAAGGTAAGAAACAATGGGAAGAAGCAATGAAGGAGGAGTTTAAAGTGCTGGAAGAGAACAAGACTTGGGAACTTGTTCCAAAACCAAATGGTAAGAAAGTGATTGGAAATAAATGGGTTTACAAATTTAAGAAAATTGCAGATGGAAGGATAGCCAGATACAAAGCTAGACTGGTAGTCAAAGGCTATGCTCAGACACATGGCATAGATTATGATGAGACGTTTAGTCCGGTGGCAAAGATGTCAACCATAAGGACATTGATTGCTATAGCAGCATCAAAAGGATGGAAGCTAAGTCAGCTAGATATAAAGAATGCATTTTTAAATGGATATATATCAGATGAAGTCTACATGGAACAACTTGAAGGGTTTGTAAGTTCCAGTTACCCAGAACATGTTTGCAGATTAAGAAGAGCTCTCTATGGATTGAAGCAAGCTCCAAGAGCTTGGAATTACAGACTTGTGAAGTATCTAAATGACCTTGGATACCAAAGTTCAAAGGCAGATGCAAATCTACATATACAGATCATGGTGTATATGTTTCACAAGAAAGGTATCTCCTAAACTTACTGAAGAAGTTTAACATGGAGAATTGCAGAGAAGCTTCAACACCGCTTGAAGTAAATCATAAACTCAGCAAATATGATGGTGCAGAGTTTAAAGATATGAGAAAGTATCAATCTTTAGTGGGAAGCTTGATTTATGCTATGCTAACGAGACCAGATCTCAGTTATGGAGTAGGAGTTCTCTCACAGTTTATGCATTGTCCGAAGGATCAACATTGGGTTGCAGGACAAAGAGTTCTTAGATATATCAAAAGAACTATAAAGGAAGGATTATATTATCCTTTTACGTCAGATATAAAGCTGAGAGCATACAGTGACTCAAACTAGGCAGGAAGTCAAGATGACAGAAGGTCAACACATGGGTATATGGTATACCTTGGAGATAAGCTTGTAAGCTGGTGTTCGAAGAAGCAACACACAGTGGCTTTATTGTCAACAGAAGCAGAATATAAAGGACTTGTGGAAGCAGCTAAAGAAGTGATATGGATGCAGACCTTGTTCAAAAGCATGGGTATTGATCAAGGTATACCTATCATACATGGAGATAATATGAGTTCGTTGTATCTTGCAGCAAATCCAGTATTTCATGCAAGAACAAAACACATAGAGATTCAATATCATTTCCTGAGGGAAAAGGTAATGAAAAAAGGGATTGAAATAATATACACATCTACAAAAGATCAGTTAGCAGATATTCTGACAAAGAGCTTAGATGGAGTAAAGACAAGCAGATTCAAAGAGATGGCAAGTACAAAAGAAAAGAAGAATATATGAAAGATCAGAGAATGCAAATTAGTGATTGAGGGGGAGCTGTTGAAGAATCACTCACAAATTTGACATACAGACAGACATAAAGCCAAAGAAAGACAAAAAGAAGCAGAAACAAAGCATTCAAAAAATCAAGCCTTAATGAAGGGACAAATTCACGACTGTAATATAGTTCATAGAAACTTCCAGAACAATGAAGCTCGGATCAAAAATGTATATAATAGAGAGAGCTCAGATAGAAAGTAGAGAAGCACATCTGTAGAAGACGCCAGAGATTGCGTATGTAGAGATGGATTATAGAACCTGAACTGTCGGTTATTCATCTGAGAGATATGGTAAGGAATAACTACTCAGAGTAGGAGAGTTTTCCATAGCTATGAGCAAAGTGAGGCCAAGCTATTTTTCTACACATCTTCTCTAATAGAAAACACATGTTCATGTGGAAGTTTTGAGCGCATTCTTCGTATGTGAAGAAATCTGAGTGATTTCATGTTATTGTGAAAGAGTTAACAGTTACAGTTTTTTCTCAGTAAACATTTTCCGGTACTTCTGAGAGTTAGATCTCGCAGCACAGTGTAAAGATTTTCATGAGTGATAGCTCATTTTGAAGCTAGGAGTCTGAACTATAAACTGATCAGAAGAGTTTTATGAAACGGGACATGTACACAGTACAAAGTCTGACCGTAAAGACATCCAAAACTGGTGAAGTTTTTCCTCAAACTTCAGATAGAGTTCATTCAGTGAAGGAAGCTCAGGTATTACTTCCTTACTTCAATTATAACCAATTGAAGTAATTACAAACAGAATTGCAATTGATTCCGGTAAGATTCTGGTAAGATTTTGGTGACAGTCCGATGAAGTTCCGGTGATGTTTCGGTGAGTTCAAAACATTGTTTTGGCACGATTAAGTGACGGAAAGATTATCTAACTGTAAGCAAACACAGTAGTGTAAAGTTTGAAGTAAATCACTTCAGAAATAAAGCTTGAAGGAAATGCAAAGATTTCTGTAAAGTGAATTTTTAGTTTTCACTGAATACAGTTATAAAGTTTTCAGTTTCAGAAGGTTGCTAAGCTACTGATGATTATAGAGGTGTTCTAATATCATTCTATCTTAGTTCTAGTTGAGGCATGGCAATTTTCCACAGTCTTGTTAGTGAACAAGCTTTTGCCACGACATCACATAACCTCAACAAAAACAATGAGAACGGTGCTCCGTACAAACTAGCATAAAACATAGAATTACACAGTATAGAGGGAGCACAAACTCAAACTTCTTAGGTTTGACAAATGCGATCAAACTTATAGTCTGTGGTTGATGAGGTCACTATATGTTTTATTAAAGAACATATACAAAAGTGTTGAGTGGCCATTTGGCCTTTCTCATGGACGTTAATGATAACATGCCACAATGATGTATTTGGCATGTGAGCCACTTGCTAGGGGGTTGAATAAAGTTAATGCCCCATTATCTCCTATCATCATCCCAAAGGCATGAAGTCATGCATATATGGGTATTTAGTGAGCTTGAAGGTCTCACACACTTGAATATACTTCCACATCCATGTGTATTGTTGACCACTAAAGTCTAGTAGATATAATCATTTTGGCCATTTGAGAAGGAGTAAGGTGCCTTGATACTAGCCCTACATGAGTTTCCTCAATAATTGCCGCATATGCACAATTTTCCACCTATGATTTTCAAAATCTCTACTCTCTTCCTTGAGTGCTTTCTTCCTTGTCATCATGATATCTTCATGTTATGTTCCATGTTGCAAGACTTCTACAATGTGCTTACTCCATTAAGATGTCATTGTTACTTGATACAATCATCGGTTTGTGATAATTAGGCTTCTCGAAGCTTTTATATGTTCATGTATATCCTTCTCCATTTTAGGCAAATAAACTCCATCTCTTCTTACATTTTTCACACAACAAGGAATTATTCCTTGATAGTCTTGGTAGTAAATACTCATGTGATAATGTGAAATTTTATGGTTTCTTGAACTAGCTTTGGGGTTCTTGGAATGACCTTGTGATGTGTTCTGAAATTCAAGATTGATGCTCATTTGGGTAATATCTCCAAGTTGAATAGGTAAGTGTTTCAATAGATCATTCACAACTCCTATAAGTGGCTCATTGTTGGTTAGTGAGGATAGATTAACAACGCATATGTGAGTTATTCATTTCTTTTATACTATTTCAAAATCAAATTTCATGAGAAGGAATCATTGAACTATCATCTGTTGCACATGGCTTCTTCACAAGGTACAAGAGTGCTGGAAGGAGTCGATGATCTTATGGTTGGATTTTGGAAACTCCATATTCTATGCATACAACGACCCATAACTAAAAAAGCTAGAATACCACAAAAATATTGTGATCCTATGTGAGAAAATGACATATCATCCATACGTTTTACAAATTTGGAAAGCAAGCTGACACCTAACTATAGATGTATGTCTACGTGTCATGACATGCATACTAAATGGAGAGACCAAGAGTAGCTAGATATTGAAGTGCATGTGACCCAGTTTAGAGTTGCACCAAGTCCAGATTTTTTTTTTTTAACTAGGTCTCTATTTCTCTCGCTTTGTGTCCCACGAATCTTTACTCCCTTCCTCTCTCTTCCTATAGCAAAGTTAAGTGGCCCAAGAGGACTATGTGCGTTTTACATGGTGTAGCACAAATAAGCCTTTCCTAAAGAAAGTACACTAGAGAGAAGATGCTTAATTTATGTTGGGATTGTGAACCTTTTCATGGGACGTTCAACTATTTCCACCACACACACACACACACAAAGCCATAATATCCCCTCACCCACAAATCGTTTCACGTATAGAATGAAAGAAGCTATGAGTGAGAGTGTATTAATTAGAGAAATCATGGGAAGCACTATGGTGGACATACACAAAAGAGGGCATGAATATCTCATGTGCATGACTCCATTCAAGCTTAGCATAAGTTTGAAGGAGTCTAAAGAAAGGTTTCCTCTTGTAGCCTTCGTTCTTTCGAAAGGTCACATGAGGGTTCACCTTAGAGAGGGCTCAAATGGGTTCTTTCATTCTTTTGAAGGGCTCAATTAGGTTTCTTTTTCGAGATGTGGGGAGAACTGCGAAATTCATACTAATGTCTTGTATTCATATGAGTTTTTTGAGTGTTCAAATGAAGGTTTGTACTTCTATGAGTGTTCAAGTGAAGGTTCACTTTTCTGCTGGTTGATTCTCTTGTGTAGGAGTTCATGGACATTCTCCATAAAAGATTATACTTAACATTTTCTTTAAAATTAACAACACCCTTTTGTAGCTCGCTTATTCTTTCAGTGCACTTTAGAGTTGAGTCCAACATCCAATCGCCCTATGATGGACTAGTCCAATGCCAAGCTTTGGAAAGTGTCGATGAAATTCATCTCTCCCAAGAGCCTCGGTGAACATGTGAGCTCCATTTTCTTTAGCTGGACAATAGCTTATCTCCATGACCCCATCCTCCATCAATTAACTCACATAGTGATAGTGAATTTCTGCGTGCTTGGTACATACATGGAAAATAGGATTCTTGGTGATGGCCCTCCAACTTTGGTCATCACACTTCAACCCTCTAGCCTCTTGTCCTTGTATTCCTATGTGCCATAGGTTCCTTCTCAACCATACAACTTCACATGCTGCAACACATGTTGTTTTGTACTCAAATTCAATAGAAGATAATGATAGAGTCGATTGCTTCTTATTCATCAAAGAGAAAATCCTAGATCCTAAAGAAAATCAATACCCAAACGTTTATTTTTTGGTATTGATATCTCCTACCCAATATGAATCATAGTATCCAACCAAAGAAGATCCTTCTTCATAGAGAATACCATAATCAATGGTTCCTTTCACATACTTGAGTATTTGCATGCTTGCCTTCTGATGAGTTTTGCAAGGTTAATTAGAGAAGTTGTTTACTACTTCAACAACATAGGAGATGTCCGGTCTGCTATTGCACACGTAAATGAGACTTCCAAATAATATCTTGTAGCTTCCAATATCCACTCGAGGTGAAGTATCTTCAGTAAATAATTTTGTGTTGACCTCCATAGGTGTATGAATCTCCTTGCAATCCTCCATGTCGAATGCATTCAAAATCTATCTCGCATACTTTTGTTGAGAGATGGAAATCTTCCCTGGTTCCTACCATACTTCAATGCCTAAGCAATAATGCATTTAAGCAATTCTATCATTTCAAATTCTAAACTCATAGCATCTTTTGTTTGTTGAAGAAGAGCATCATCATTTCTTGTGATCACAAGGTTATATTCATAGAGTAGAAGCAAAGTTGTCTTCCCTCCTCTCTTTAGAACATACAAGTTAGCATCAAAAGCACATATTTTGAACCCTAGATGAAAGACATACTTATCTATCTGTTAGTAACATACTCTAAGGGCTTGTTTCAACCATATAATATCGTCTTTAGCTTATACCTTGTTCTCTAAATGGGGAGCCTCAAAACTTGGTGGATGAGACATGTATACCTCCTCCTTGAGGTCTCCATTTAGGAACACTGATTTGACATCCATGTGATAGACTAGCCATTGTTTATGCATACCCACAACTAGGACTACTCGGATAGTAGTCATCCTTGGGGTCAAGGTAAATGATTCATAACAATCCCTTCAACTTGTGAATAGCCGTGTGCAACAAGTCTTGCTTTGTACTTATCCAAAGTACCATCAACCTTGTAGTTTAGCTTCGAGACCCACTTGGCACCAATGAATTTGTGCTTAGGAGATCGATCCACTAGCTCCCAAGTTCCATTCTTCATGATATTATCATATTTTGTTTGCATGGCAACTCTCCAATTCACATTGTGGAGTGCCTGTTCCACATTTGTTGATTCCTTTGCTTGTTCCTGAATGAGCTCAACCATCAAGGCTGTATTTACAATATGGGTGCTTACTGTTCTTTGATCCTCTATTCTTTGTGATCGCCTTGGTCCATCTACAACTTGTTCTAGTGACTGTGGGATGGGCTTCTAGAATCATAGAGGTGCCTCACCCAATGTGGCAACGGCTTTCTGCTTGGGTGATGAAAAGTTGGTGAGTTTTAGAATCATCATCCGAAGATGATGCTTCCTTCTCTTGTGTAGAAGGGATAGCTTTTGGGCCAGGTTTATAATGGATTTCCCCTTCACTTGATGATAAAGTGGAAGATCTCTTTTCCTCCTCCCCTGCATGCAGTTGCTGCTCCTTAAGCATTGCATCATGACTCACCATGATCTTCTTAGCCTTAGGATCATAAAGCTTATAAGCTTTCTCATCCTCACTGTACCCTAAGAAGATAACATTTGATGCGTTTTGGTTGAAGATTGATTCTCTCCCTATCTAAATTGTGTACATAACATTCACTTCTAGATACTTTGAAATGGAAAAAAATGGATTTTTACTAGTGTAGGCATCTTATGGAGTCTTTCTATCAAGTGCCTTGGTGTAGCTTTGAATCAAGTTGTAGATATCATTATTGATAGCCTCTAGGCAAAATTGATTTGGCAAACCCTTTCCCTTCAATGTGCACCTTGACAAATCCATGATGGTTTGAGTTTGACATTTTGGAACATCGTTTTGTTGAGAGATATGTGACATTGTGAGTTGATGCTTGATTCCTTTACTCTTGCAAAAATCTTCAAACTCTATTGATGTAAACTCACCACCACCATCTCTCCTGAATTTCTTCATCTTCTTCCGTGTTTCGATTTCAACAAGCTAAATCCATTCTTAAAACTTATCAAAAGCTTGAACCTTATCAAAAAGGAAGTACATCTAGATCTTCCTATTATAGTCCTCAACAAGTAACAAGAAGCAAGAATATCCACCTAAGGCCTGTGTAGGAATTTTTCCACACAAGTCAGTATGCAGCAACTCTAGGGGATAGCATGCTTTGTTCTTGCTTTCTTGCGGAAACACCTTCCTTTGTTGCTTGCCCATCATGCAAGCTTCACATGGTTCCTTCATCTCTACAATCGATGGTACGTGTGTGACCATACCCTTGTAATGCATCTCCTTTAGTATAGGGTATTGGATATGGCTGAATCTCTCATGTCGTAACTTACTTGTCCCCACACTTGTAGTGGCTCTAAGAACAAACAACTCATATAGGTTGTTCCTCCTTATACCAATCCCAAAAATGTTGTTGTTACTATCCATAATCTTAGCTCCTCTCTTATTGAAAGATACCTGATGACCTTGACCAGCTATAGAAGCTACTAAAAGCTAATTTTGTTTGATTTGTGGAACATATAACACATTTGAAAGCCTTTTTATATCCCCATTAGAATTAACGAGAGAAATCGTACCTTCTTCCTTTACAAGTTATCTTGCATTGTTGCCTACCTTTGGTGTGATGGGTTCCTGTAGAGGTTATAAGCTATTGTAAAGGTCCTTTCTACACGTCATGTGATGAGATGCACCATTATCCAATACCCATGACTCATATGTTCATGAATCTTCAGCCAAGGAGCATACCTTCGCTATTGCAACCAATAACTCAAGCTATATTTTTGTAATGTTGGTAGACTCCTTGCCCTTGCAACCTCTTGAAGATTCATTCTTCTCTTCTTCCTTCTTGATGTGGCAGTCTTGAATTCTTTGGGATTTCTTCTTGCAATGGAAACACTCTTCTTGAACTTCTTTTTGTCGTTCTTCTTTTTTTCCCTATCTTTTGAAGAGTTTGATTTGTCTCCTTTGGCATTTGCTGTGAATGAAGCATCTATCTTGTTGCCGCTACTCCTTGCCTTGAGCCACAACTTCTCATCCATGAGTAAGGTAGTGAATTCTTCAAAAGTTAGAGGTTAAGGTCTGATTTGAGTATTAAGAGCAATTAGCAAACCATCAAAATTTGGTGGACACATTCAAAAACAACGTCAAGCTAGCTCCTCACTGGACTTTTGTACACCTGCTTTTCCATTTGATCCCATATATTCTTTATGCGAGTGATAAACACCTCTACAATCTCCCCATCAACAAACCTTTCTACTACTAGCTAATTCTCCAAGTTCTGAATCCATGTCTGATTATGAGTTTCATATTGATTTATCAATATGTTCCATGCTTCACAAGCCTTGGTGGTATGTTGAATGAGAGTGAGAAAACTATCAATAGTACTTGTAACTAGAGTACAAAGTGCATGTGTTCCTATGTTTCCACACACATAGAAGACGAGCATCATGAGAAGTCATTGGACCAAGATTATTTTGATCAGGCGTTTCTTGGGGCCCATGATGAGTCCCAAGAATAGTCAATAGAAGCTCATATGAATCAAGGATAGAACTTATTTTAAACTTCCACAAGGTGTAATTTGTACCATCAAGCTTATCTTTTGTGAAGGTTAGTGGTTGTATCAGCAACGTTGGGATAACCCACATCATTGTTGCTCCTTCTTGTGCTTCACCTACTCTTGTTGATGAACCACATTGATTCTGAATCGTAGATGATGATGCACCACTTGACATCTTCTCTCTTTTATCATTGAAGCCTTTACAACCTCTGCATTTTTGCTTCTCCACCACTCAAAACCTCTTGATACCTGATACCTTATAAGAAATAATAGCACAATAGAATAGTCCAATAGAAAAATTTGAGAAAATAAAGCAGGCAAAGAGAGAAGCACATTGAGAGATACAAACTCAAATTCTCATATTGCCAAGAGTATTGCAGCTACAAAGACGGTGTTGTCCACTTATGTGCTCCCAATGTGGAGCTTTGATGAACCCAATGGCCCGAATGTTTATGCCCTATCTAACTTAATGGCTAGGCTCACAAAGATCATCTATTACAATAAAAAATCACACATAGACCTTATCTTAGTTGGGATTTAGGGTTCCATTGTAAGACAAAAGTTACGCAATATAACACAGGAGCAGTAGCAGAGAACATAACAGATACAGGAGAATCTAAGATGATGGTGTTGTCCACCTGTGCGCTCTCAAGGTAGAGCTTAAATGATGATCTAGATAATTCTAGATAGGGAGATACAAGGTAGAGGTATGTTGGCTCATGTTGCTCTAGCACAATGGTGAGAACCACGTTAAAAAGCTTCACCTCCTTAATTGTCAATCCGTGGGAGAGGTAGGAGTGATATGAAGATCGTGAACGTGAGATGATGTGAGAGTGAAGGTGAGAAGCACAAAGATGCACACACACATACACACACACAATGAAGAGACAAGCAAGACACAATGGAAGGTGGGAAATTAGCTCTATTACTCCAGAATACTCTTACAAGCTCAAAGTAGCTCTATGCTCACACTAACCAAAATGAACCAACCCCAAAAATGAGCTCTCTAGCTCTTTTTATAGTTTCTAGACTAGTTTTGACCGGTTTCACATCTAGTGACCGGCCTAGTTAAAAAATAGGTCCTAGAGGCTATTTGGAAGGGTAAACGATGTCTAAAAATAACGAAAATTGGTACGAGCATTCTACCTAAGCTCCTCAAGCTCGAGGACTCCTCGGCTTGCACAAAATGGAGCTATGGATTACAAAATGTGGTTTTCTATGATACATATGTTACAATTAGTGATAATAATCACTGTTTGAATGTTTGGAGAATTAATAAGAAATATATTTGTTTGAAAAATTGATCCGCCTGGTTGATCCGCCTGGTTCCCTACTCCTTCTTTACATGCTTCCGTGGCGTCTGTGCCTCTGGCTGCTTCCAACACCCCCCTCCCTCTCGCTTCTGTCGTCCCTGACAGAACCTTGTTGTGAGGTCTGCCGGATGTAGTTCTGTAGGAGGTCCTGAGCGAGGGTGTGCTCTGATATACGAATGCCTCGGGCTAGATCAGCCTCGAGTTTCTCCCAGTCGATAGGTTGTGGCTCGTCTGGTGGTGGGAGCTGATAGTGTGTGGAGTACACCATTCGTTCACAGGCGAATAATTGCAATAAGTGTGTGGGCCTGCTTATAAATACCTCTGAATGGTACTCCCAAAAGCCGGTGGTGAACATTTCTTCGAATGTCTGCTTGTAACATGCCGGCAGGTATTTGATTCTGCAGTGCCAGGCGTAACACACCCGTAGCGATGGCGTTGTGCTCATATCATAGACTAAATCAAAGTTGCCATGCTCAAAGCCCGGGGTGTTTACATGGGGAGCCTTGATGCGGTGGAAGACTTTAAAGACCATCTGCATCATGTCAAAGATTTTGACAGTCATGTGCGCGGCAATATCATCCATATGCTTTAACCTAGGGAGCCAGTGGCGGATCGTCGCCATCATGTAGCCTACTGTGGGTAACTCGATTGGTGGCCTGAAATAGGGATAGTTCAACCAGTCTTGGCACTGCTTATTGTTCTGTAGTTTAATAGCGAAGGCAGTCCAAGAGCGGCGTCGTGGTACTGGTCCCCAGCACGGGTTAAATTTTAAGTGCAGCGGTGCTTTTACCCACGTGCTCATCATCTCTGGATAATTTTGCAATAAATCTTTGTGCCAGTCTGGTTGAAGGATTTCACCTCTCTGCGCCCTTGGTGGCAAGTCCTCTGGCTCGAATTGAGTGGCATGCGTTGGTTTCATACCTGTTTCCTTCTCTATGGTTAGCTGGTATTCGGCCATTAACATGAAGTACGGTTTATATTGGAGCTCATGCCCAGATATGTATCGTCGCGGGGCCAATTGAGCAAAGAATGGTGACTGTAAAATTTTCTCTTCAATTATGGCCATGGCATGTAGCTGTGCCTCTACTCTGGCCGAGTGTGTCGTTCCGAGTTCTTCAACTGTCTTCATCCACGCGGGGGTAGGTAATTCGTAGGTCATCTGGCCTTCGGCCGTGACACGTCCGCCTGGGATGGGTATCGGTTCATATGCCTCTTCGAATGTCTCCTCCACCGGGATAGTGACGGTTTCTTCCTCAGCTGGTAGCTCAGGTGGGGAGTCTGGCCTTGGTGGTGCTTCATAGACAGCAATTCTAGATTCAAGATTTATTACCTGGGCCCGGAGTGCGTTGAGTTCCTCTAAAATTTCAGGGGCAGGGTCCACAGGTGCTGGTAATTCTGCTGCTACTTGTTCTTGTTGTGTTGCTGGTTCTCTGAGCTGTAGCAGTTTGTGATCTTCCTTTAACTTTTGATGCTCTTCGTTCATACGATCATAGTCCTCGAGCAATCGCACGTGATCGTCTAGTAACATCCTCATCGATTCGGATGGGATAGCTTTGAATTTGCTCGGACTTAGTGGTTGGTCTGGATGGTCCAAAGCCGCTTCCAAGTTCTCTCTATTCTGCTCTTGGAGTCTCTTGTTCTCCTCTTTTGCTGCGGCTAAGTGTCTTCTTAGTAAGCCCATATTTCTAGTAAGCGTTGCATTGCGGACGGTCTGGGCTCTAAGTAGGTTATCCAAATCCGCGGTGGCCTCTTTGGTTTTCTCCTCACTTTCTAGTTCTAACTTGTGATAGACCTCTCGTAAATCTTGGTATCGGCTGTTCAGTGAGGCGTTCTCAATTGATAACGAATTAAGCTGCGTTTGTAATTCGTTCGTCGTTTTCTGTAGCTGTTGATAGTTGGTGCCGAGTGATGCAAACTCGTCACGGACTTGCGTCATGCATGCGAACATGTGTTGAAATGCTGTGTCTATGGTGGGCGATAGTAGTAGTGAAGTGCTAAATGAGGATGCAGCGGGAGTAGATGCAGTGGGAATGGGAAATGGGGTTGGGACAGTGGATGCAGTGGTGATTGTGGAAAATTGTGAAGTGCCTAAATATGAGGGTGCTGTGAGGGGAGTGGGTGGTGGTGAGGTGGATGGTGATATGTCCATGCCATTGGACGTGTTTAGTGTTGTGACTGTGAAAAGTGGTGTAATCGTGGGTGGTTGTGTAGGTGTGAATACGGGATTTACAAATGTAGAGTAGTTTACAGGGGGGATGGTAGGAGCACCTTGGTGAAACGGGGAAATAGGGGTTATGGTAGGTTGGGGGGGTGAGACTGGTGAGAAGGTTAGTGGGGTTAGGAAGGGGAATGGGGGTCTTAGAGGTGGGGGAAACACTGGGAAGGATGAAGGGGTGAAGGGGTTAACATATGGATGCGGAGGGTTGGGTGTGGGCATGGTGGTCTGAATGGGTAAGGAAAAGGTTGTGGCTATGTTGCCTTGTACAGGTGTGGATGTGGGGGAAGCAGGTGGGTGTGCGGGGGACACAGGATGGGTTGGTGAAAGATGAGGTGAGAGAGGAGTCGAAGGGGTGGATGTTATTTCGAGGATAGTAGTGGTATGTACAATGGTGGTACGGGGTGGTGAATCTACAAGGATGGTTTTTGCGGTCAATGAACTTTCTGGGGCGAGGCGTGCCTCCCTGGCTTGTGCTGAAGATGGAGCTCCTGTTGGTACACGAATATACTCCCCGGGTTTTGAAAGTAGTCGCACTCGGCGGGGATCAAACTGTGGTAGTTGCTTTCTTTGTAAAAACCTGAGTGCTTCATGGGAGCCTACTGATTTGACTAACTCTCTGAACCCTCTGATGTATGCGTCTTCGAATCCTCCGGAGATGAGTTCTTGTTCAATTAATGCCTGGCTCTCCTCTTCAGTTAACTTCTTTCGTGCCCAGACTTTCTCCATGGTACGATATAATTTCTTTATAGCCAGTGTGTACGCTGCGGCTTCGAAAGTCTCATCCTCATATGTGCTGGTGTCGCCGTGTGTGTCGGTTTGTTGGCCTTGGCCCTCTGTCTGTTCGTCATGTGAGCCCTGGCTGGCTTCATCGTCGCCTTCCTCGTTGTCTGTTTCGGTTCTCTCTTCTTCAGAGCTTGACACAGCTTGTCCCTGTGGCAAATCTCGCGGCGTAGTAGGGTAGCTGGGACGTTCATATTCCTGGGAGAACAGTTGTGCTTCTGAATATTGGAATTCGTTTGAGAATGCATCAGGCATCTCAAAATCAAATGTCGTGTTTATGGGGTCGGCCTCCATATGTGGTATCGGGAAAGAAAACGCTTCCGCACCAATAGTGGTGGGAGCTTCTGCTGTTGTGGTGGTGGGTTCTGCGGTGGCAGCTGCCTGAGGTGCAGCGGTACTAGTGGTGGCCTCCGTAACCACTGGTCTGGACAACCGTATGCGAATAGGTTGTACAGTGGGAGCAGCTTCTGTTTGTGGTCGCTCTGGAGAGGGTTGTGGTGACGGCGACTCTGGCACTTGGAGGCAAGGGATGGTGCCTCGCATGCGCTTACCTGCCCGTGTCCTACTGGGCTTCCCGGCTTTCTTCGTTGTGCCCTTGAATGCCTTCAATTCCTCTCCTGTTAATGCACGCTCGATGGGCAAGTCATAAGCTAAGCACATATAAACAATTCTGGTCAGCGCACAACATCCATTAAGTACTTTCTTGCGCTCCCATCTGTGCTGTGCTAGATACATTTGATCTATGATCCAGCTTGCCAGATCAACAGTTTGAGGTCCCGTGCATGCCAAATACAATCCAAACCAGATTCGTTTATGGGGCATAGTAAATCTGTCCTGAGCTGGGAATGCGAAATGTTGCATGCATATCCTTAGTGGCTTTGACAGCTCAGGGGTAATGGCAGAGATCTCCTCCCACTTCGTGACGTCCCCACGTTTCATCGGTTCTGGAATTAATCTCTCTCGATCTGTGGGTGTGTGGGTTCCATGAATCTTGATGGCTGCTCTGATTAAATCCTTAGAGAGATAAAATCTCTTGTAAGGTGGATCATCCACTAGAGTAGGCAATATGAAGGTTCCTGGGATGTCCTTATTCTCTGATGCCAGCAGGGTAGTGATTAAGTAATAGCACCTGTAAAAATCCGGTTTGGGCAGGGGGTCACTGAAATACTCTGTGAAGCCTGCTCTGGCCCAAACATGAGTTAAATCCTGGGTGCTCTGTAGGGCTTCAAACTCTCGGGAGAAAAACTGGTATTTTCCCCATGTGTGGTCATCAAATGTCAGAGAGGATTCAAATATAAAGTCCGCGTCCGCAAGGGGTCCTGCGAGGCCCTGAAACCAATGAGAGTTCCTGTGAATTTTTTCGGTGTAGCCCATGGGTGGGTTGTCGATAGGCATTGGCCCTGGAAATCCCTGAAATTCCGGCGGTGGGGCAGTCGGGTGGGATTCTGCGCGTAGCACGTTGAGTGGTACTGCCGCTACACTGGGGCCTGCTCCTGATGTTCCTTCGTCGGTTTGCATGGTGATTGGTGCGCTAGTGAGAAAGATCTGCTACAAAAGATTAACACATTAGCATGGAAATTAATTATGATCCCATTAAAGTGAGACCGCAATCCCTTTCCATAACTGATGCGTAACCCGTGTAGCCAAGTGCTGTGATGTGATAGATGCAAAGTTCTTGCAGCACTAGTGCAGGTCTCTAGACACCTACGTGTTTCAGATCATGCATACATTTCTTGATGAGAATACGAGTGAGGTGTGATGATGGTGTGTGAATTTATACAAGGTTTAAAGGTTAGTGATTTAGTACAAGGTTGTATGTTAGTCGGGGGGTAGTTAGACAATGGGTTAGGGGAAGACGGTTGGACACGTTTCGGTATCCATTTCCTAAGGATCTTGGAGTGGGTGGTGGGTTTCTGCTGAGGGGCAAAGGGTGGTGTCGGGTGTGGTGGTATCGAGGGATGAAATGAGTTGTGGGGGTTATATATTACATGGCTTATGGGTTGAGCTATGATACATAGTTTGGGCACCCAAATCTGCGTGGGCGTGGGTCTATGGGTAAGGTACTTCTTGGCGATCCACATTTGTCGAATGCTCGGACCTGTAGAAGAAGGTCGAGGGGATGGTGGATATCGATTCTGTTTCTGTTCTGCCTTTTTTTTGTCGATTTCTGCTTGGCTGGAGTTCTTTGGTGCTTTTTGTCCTTTTGGCACCCATATTTGTCTGGTGCCGCTTCCTTTGGGTGGCCTGAACTGCCTTCCTTGTTGTTTCCTCCGATACTGCAGTCGGTCTGGGTTCCTGCGTCGTGATTGACTCAGTTGTTGCTGGGGTTGAGAGGTCGGATGGACACTCTGCTTTGGAAAAGAAGGGAGATCCAACACTTGCGTGACCTGCCCATTAGGAAGTGATGCCTTATTTAACTTTAATCTAGGCCAGTCCGCAACAAGTTTGGAAGGATGAGCACCGCAGGGTGTCGTGCTCATTTGGCCGCTGATGCAACCCACCTGACCTCTGATTGTGCCCTTCTGCCCTTGCAGTTGGGTAACTGTCTCTTCTAGTTTGCAGGGAGTCCCAGGGAAGATCTCCTGTCGTCCTTCTGATTGACAACTGTCCATAGCCAAGCCCGAGTGGGTTGGTGTAGACGTACCATGACTGAGCTGATCAAAGATCTTCCGGTCTTCCGTCGCATGCATGTCATAGGGTTTAGGGTCACAACCGTCAAGCGGAATGCCGTTAGAGAAGTCAAGCGGTATCACTCGCTTCTGCTCTAAGGTGCCAATCTGTAAGGAGCCTTGTCTAAGATTTAGGTCCACTGAGTGATCGTATAGCCAATCTTGGCCAAGGATTAGGGGTTCTATCAGGTCGTCATCATGGCACACTAATAGCTTTGCTGTCATCGTCAAATCCTTAATGAGGATAGGAAGGTCCACCTCACCCATGCAAGGGGTTTCCATGCCTCCTAGGCCTATGAGATATGCCTCAATTGGCCGCATTTCTATTCCTGAATCCTTATAGTGGGACCATCTAATCGCACTAGTCGCAGCACCTGAGTCAATCAAAGCCCTGAGTTCTTGGCTATGGTTACCGTGCTCTAGCCTAACTTTAATGAATGGTCTCCTGTCCACTATGCTAGGATGAGTGGTTGACTTTACTTGACACATGGCCATGGGATATCTGGGTGATGTTTCCAGATGGTTATAATGTTCTCTCCCTAGTCCTTGTCTTCTTAGCTTCATGCGCTTAATGCGTTCTATGGCTTCTGCCTGAGCTTCAGCTCGTATTCTATTTTCTTCCTCCTTACGCTTCTTTGCCAACGTGAGTCGTCTAAGCATATCTTCAGTAAGAGGTTCTTGATATAGCTTGACTCTACAGCCACTAATGTAATTAGGCATTATATCTCCTTCTAAGGTGGCTAACTGTACTGCTCCACTAGTCGAAAGTCTGTTAATGATCATAGGTCCATAACCTCGCTTTTCTAACTTCCGTGCGTGCTGTTTCAGCGTATACACTAGAACTAAATCTCCTTCTTTTAGGCCTTTATCTTTCACATGTGCATCAAAATATGCTTTCTGTCGCTTCTTCGCTGCGTATATTCCTGCTGCTTCTTTCAGCCTGGTTTCTCCTAATCGTTCCAAGTCCATTATTCTCGCTGATAATTCATGGCCGGTCCACTGATGTTCTTGTGCAACCTTAAGGGTCGGTATCAAGAAGTCCAAAGGAAGCACTGCATTCTGACCAAAAACCATCTGAAAGGGAGTTGCATTGAGTACGGTCTTGTAGGCCACTCGATATGCCCAAACAGCATGGTGTAACTGTTTGTCCCAATCTGAACGTTTGTTGTTCACGAGTTTCGTCAGTACGGTACATAGTATCTTGTTAGTGCTTTCAGCCTGACCATTGGCCTGAGGATGATATGGTGCAGATTTCTTGTGAATCACCATAAAATCCTGTAACAAATATTCAATGACTTGGTTTAGAAAGTGAGTGCCTCGATCGCTCACTAACTCTATAGGCAGTCCATATCTTGTAAAGACATTTTCAAATAAGAATTTTGCAGTCGTGTGAGCATCATTCTTTTTTGTGGCTTTTACCTCTACCCACTTCGTCAGATAATCTGTGGCAACAATAATGTATTCCGCATGTGTACCTTTTGCAGGGGGGTTGATGGGTCCTACAAAGTCTATACCCCACTTTGAAAATGCACGTCCGCCCATCATGGGTTTCAATGGCATTTCATCTCTGCGTGTAGGAAACTGAGTTCTTTGGCACACGTCACATCTCTTTACATAGGTATGTGCATCCATGTGAAGAGTGGGCCACCATAATCCTGAAAAGAGGATGGCTTTGACTATCCTATCTGGTCCAAAATGACCTCCTGCAACACCTTGGTGTGCAGTCTCTAGTATGCTCAGATAATCGCTTTCATGAACACATTGTCTTAAATATCCATCTCGTCCTCTTTTGTATAAATTATCGCCAATGAGTGAATAGTCTTGAGCTTCCTGCTCTAGACTGCGTTGTCGAGCTAAGGTCATTCCTTGAGGGAATGTGTTCGTCCTCAAGTAAGTCACTAAAGGTTCACTCCAGTCTGGTGTGAGAGACACGTGATACAATGTAGCATGCTCTACTCGTGGTCTTTCACAACAAACATGGCATTCCTTACACAACTTGTAGACATCTGCTTCCATCGTAGGCCAAAATACTCCTAGTCTTTGCAGAGTCTGTAATGTTCGATGTTTTGAATGATGTTGCTTTAGTGCACCTATGTGTGCTAATTGCAACCAATTCGCATGTTCTGATTCATCTACACAACAAGCAAGAATCTTTTGATTATCTTGTTTATATATGCTTCCTGCCATTATTTGGTATCTCTGAGACTTGGTAATCTCTCCTTCTTTGATCTTTATCCTAGGATTCTTGGGTCCGTATGTCAGAATAGGGACTATAGGCTTAGCCCATTCTGGTGCTATCTCAAGGTTAAACAAGTATGCATCTGGTAGATCATCCGCTGCTCCTTGAGGAGCTTCTCCTGAGGTTAATCTTGAGAGGTGGTCGGCTCTAAGATGTGCCTTTCCTTTCCTGACTACCACTTCAAAATCATACTCCATGAGTAATAGAAACCAACGTATCAGTCGTCCTGTGTTACAAGGTTTATTGACTAAATATAATAGGGCTTGATGATCTGTAAAGAACTTGAATTTGTTGGCCAACAAGTAGTGCCTAAACTTCTTTACAGCGTAGATCATCCCTAATCCCTCTCGTTCCGTCGTGGTGTAATTTCTTTCTGCTGCGTTCAGTTGTCTGCTAGCGTAGGCTATGGGGAGATCTATGTTACCTTCCTTCGTGGGTTGTGCTAACACACATCCTACGGCGTAATTGGATGCATCCACATGTACATGGAATGGCTTACTCCAATCTGGGGTGGTCAATATAGGTGCTGAGCACAAACGTCGTTTAAGTTCATTGAATGAATTTTCACATTCATCTGTCCATTCGAAGTTGGTCAAAAGAGAGTACAGAGGCTTAGCTATGATTGCATACATGTGTATGAATCATCGATAATATCCACAATGGCCCATAAATGCCTGTACCTCTTTCACATTAGTTGGTCTTGGTAATTCTGCAATTACCTTCACCTTTTCCTCGTCCGTAGAGATTCCATTTTTTGACACAATGTGTCCTAGAATTTTGCCTTGTCTGACCATGAAAACGCATTTTTCTGGGTTCAAACAAACCTGATATTCTCGACATTTGTCAAATATTTGTCTTAACTCTGGAATATGTGTCTGTCTTACATTTGAATGTGCACATAAGTCATCGACATAAACTTCCAAGCTCTTGCGTAAAAATTCCTTAAAAACATGACACATAAGTCGCTGGAAAGTGGCGGGTGCATTTGTTAAGCCAAATGGCATCACACGAAATGCAAATATGCCCCATTCTGTGGCAAAAGCCGTCTTGTGTTGGTCTTCTGGAGCAATGGCTACTTGGTTATAGCCTGAGAATCCATCAAGAAAACTGTAAACTTCCTTGCCCGCAACTCTTTCCAATAGGTGTTCCGTGATAGGAAGAGGATAACTGTCTCTAATCGTTGCGGCATTAACTTTTTTAAGGTTAATACACACACGCAATTTTCCATTCTTCTTGGGCACAACCACAATGGGGGATACCCATTCGGTATGCTCAATTTCGTAAATGAATCCTGCTTCTATCAAGCGATCTATCTCCTCTTTAATCTTCGCAGCGTAGTTATCATTGTACGTGTACGGTTTCTGTTTTGTCGGTTTTGCATCTGGAGTCATAGGGATTCTATGAGAACATATATCTGGATCTACTCCTTTCAAATCTTTGTAACTCCAAGCAAAAACATCTCTATATTCGCGCAATAGGGCAACTAACTCTTCTTCTTCTTCAGTCGTCAGATCATGCCCTATGTATGTACATTTTTCTTCTTCTCCTTCTATGGCAACTATGACTTTCTTGGTTTTCTCTCGGTTATCATATGCTTGTCCATCATTCTCTTTTCTATTAGGCATTCGTACCATGATTCTTCTATCGTCGATTTCGTATTTCTTGAAATTCTCGGGTACTTCAAATAAAGATTCTTCTTTTTCCGACATGGTTTCTTTCTTCTTTCTCTTCTTGCCTTCACTCTTAGTAGTCACTTCTGTGGCTAACCTTACCTCGTTCGTTATGTCCTCGTGTCTCTGAGTGTGAGTCTCTATTTCGTAGAAATATTCTTCCTCTGATGCAAAGGGTGGGTCCATGATAATTGATTCTAAATCAAAATCGCTTGCGTCCTCAAATGCATCAGTGTTTGGTTCGCACTCTTCTAAAATTGCATCGCACATGATTGGCTCTATCGTGAAAACTGAAATGTCATAGCCATCCTCGTCACAGTGGGGTGTCCATTGTTCTTCATTGATGGCTACATCCATGGTTGCTAGGATTTCCGCCCAACCATGGGGTTCAAACTCCTCGTCTGGGAATACTACAGGTGCGTAGGCTGGATCTTGAAGGGTTCGTGGATGTTGTTCCGCACCTAAGGTCCTTGCTTCTAATCTTTCTTCCTCTTGTTTGGCTACTTTACACATCCATAAATGGGTATCCTCATGCAACCAAGAAGGATCTGATTCTAATGAGTGCACGGATTCCGTCTCTGCTGGTGTCTTATGGATGGTATTCCATTGTATTGGGGGTACATCTCTGTGTGAATAGTCCTTAAGATTGACTTTAGTAGTCACTCCTAAATGTTGCAAGTACAAAGAATTAGTTCCCCAATCTTGTACAATTTGCAACTGATGCATGAATGGTCGTCCCAATATCATCTCATACGCATGATTTTTCGCGAAGTCACAAATGGCGAAAGTATGCTCAAATTCTACACCACAAGTGGTGAGAGATATGCCTTCTAGTAAGCCTAACGGTTTTTCTATGTGTCCATCAGCCATTTGTAGCTTCATCCTAGTGGGTCTGAGGGCTGGCTTACCCCAACGTTTCCATAAAGCGGCAGTAGCGATGGCTACTCCGGCTCCTGAATCTAAGATGGCTTTCGTGATGTAGCCCTGATGGGTTATTGGAAGATATGTGTTACCTTCCTCTCCTTCGCTTACGTCTCCGATCTTTTCCACGGGTATCTCTGGTACCTTCTTATGTGACCCTATCTGAGAGGGTGTGGTAGCTAGCTCAGGGAATTGATTTGCTACGTGCTTCCACAATTCTGGTTTTACCTTTAACAATTCCTCCAGGGTGAGATTACACTGTACTTTAGTGTTCTTGATCACTTCCGTGTTCCTAGGGATCACTGATTCTTCATTCCTCACTATTATCGTGGGTGCTCTCATACTAATAGACTTTGCTTCCCAAGGCCCTGTGAACTGAGGTAATTCTTGTAAAGAATTAGATTCAAATCCTGTGGGTTCACTTAGTTGCTCCTCCTCTACATCATCGTAAATAGAGGGGATGTCTTGGGGAAATTGTTCCTGCAAGTCGTTTATTTCCTGAATAGGAGGATGAGTTCCTTGTTCTTTTCTCCATTTCTCTTCTTGTATTTCTCTTAAAAATTCATGTGAGTACTTATGTATGGAAGATAGGTTATCTTGACTTTCTGTAGTGGGTACTTGAGACAGGGATGGTGGATTCCTTTCCTGTGTCTCTGGGACAATAGGGTTCCTATGCTGATCCTTTTTCTCTTTGCTTTCTATTAAGTGTTCTAGCCTCTCCATTAGTCCTTGAAAGTGTAATTCCGGTTTTGCCATGTTATTCCAATTAAGATATCTAGAGGCTTCGAACAACGCTTGGGCTAGTTCTACCATCTTCATGCAAAGTTTAGTTCTCTCAATTTCTAGATCCGCTCGAGGGTAGTTTTTACTCATTTCCGTGACTTGAGGTCCCTCTTTTATTCTAGCCTGATATGCACGAAACATCATGTCTAGATCTTCTGGTATGGGTTCTGCTAAAACTGATCCTGAATTTTGAGCTGGGTTTTCTTGGTTTAATTCTTGTGAAGTCAATTCTGGTATTTTGGCTCTAGATTCCCTTAAACTTCCTTCCAACTCACTTATCTTTTTACTCCATTTTCTCTTTATCCTTTCTCTAGAATCTTTCCAAGATTTTGTCTTTTTACTACTCGATTCTGCAACTTCACTAGTTTCGGCTATTTTCTCTTGATTACGCTGTTGGTTTTGCAAGAGCGCCTGGGCTCTGGTTATAGCTTGGATCGGCACGTATGTAGGGTTGGATCCATCTGCGTTGTTTACAATACCTATCACGTTGATCGGTGTCACATTTGTAGTGGTAACTGGGTTCTTAGGACAATCTCTGATTATGTGCTCTTTGCCACAGTCGGCACAAAAGCCTTGCATGCTATAGTATTGTGATTGCCTTGCTATTGGGGGATGTGGACAATCCTTTATGAAGTGATCTCCTTGGCACCTAAAGCATGGTCCTCTAGGGCCCTGTGGTCTCTGTTGTCTCAATTGGGGCCGTGGGTTTGGGTTTGCGTACATCACATTAGCATAGTCTGGCTCCCAACTAGGTTCCATTGGTGGACTATCATAATGATAAGTCTCCATATGTTCTGGTGACTCCGTGTAATAAGCGGGTGGACTAGTTACATGAGTAGAGTCAAAACTGTTTGAGTTCGGGTCACTTTCGGTGATCAGGGGTGAAGAAGGCACTAAGGCCCTACTTAGGTTCTCTTCTGCAGCAGCGTATTTGACTGAGATGATATTCGCTGGTGGGGGTGGCTGCTGAGCTAAGACGGGTTGAGGTCTCTGTTGAGCCTGGTATGGGTAGTTCTGAGGAGGCCTATAGTAATAAGGCTGAGCATTGTATTGGCCTTGATACCTACCTGGCTGCTGGTATGTTTGCGGGTAGTTCTGTCTCACGGTTTGTTTGTTGTACGGGCAGTCCTGAGCCGTATGATTCGTGTATCTTCTCTCAATTGTGCAATATTGGCCACTAGGGTTGACGTGAGGTTGAGGTGCATTGGGGCACACGTTTGCCAAATGATTTCCACCACAAGTGTAACAACGCACATTTGTAGGTAGCTTGGGCACCTGTTTACTAGAAACTCCTAGTTTTTGGGCCACTTTTTCTGCTAGGTCCTCTATTGAATTAGACAATTTTGTGGATGCTAGAGAAGAACAATCTAGGTCCTTATAGACTTTTGAGAGTTCTAATTCATCTCCTAGGTTGTCCTCGATGTCTATACATATTCTTACACACTCTTCTAGCGTTCTGGGTTCTTTTAGGTACACATAGGAGCGTAGTTTAGCGCTCAACAAGCCATCTAGGAACAGTGATACTTGTTTGGCTTGTGAGGGTATCTCTTGCATTGGACATCGTTCAACATATTGTCTGAATCTACGACCTGCCAGTCTTACTGTTTCCTGAGGGGTTTGTTTAAAACTATGAATCAACGAAGACGTGTCATGTCTAACCCCACTTTTAGAGAATTCAGTGATGAATGACTCTAAAAAGTGATGGATGTCTCTAAATTGCCTTTGTTGCAGTGGTTGGAACCAAGTTAAAGCGGTATTCTTTAACGTTAGTCCAAATGCGTTGTACTGCGTGAACATGTCCTCGACTTGTTCTGCTCTTAATACTTGCTTGAATTCTGCGACATGGTCATAGGGATCTCCTGTCCCATCAAAGTAATTCTTCATTGATTTCACTAATTGCGTGGGTCTCAATACTCTTGCGTGTTCACGTGGTCTAGGTAGAGGAAAATCATCTCTACCACCTGGTATTCCATGTTCTCTTTGTCTATCCGTCCTATTAGTGTTCGTAGTTGTTCTATCTCTCCCTATGGGGTGATTGAAGCTTACTTCTGGTCTCTCGTGATTTCCTTCTCTTTGATTTCCATGGGCTGAGGAAGTTCCTGCCCCTTGTTGATTTGCATTCATGTTTGTTCTGGATGGAGGGAATATCAATTCACCTCTCCAAGTGTAGGTGTTTTTAGCGCGCTCAGGCACCACAAAGACTCTTTCTGAAGTCTCATCCAGGTATACAACCTTTCCAGGTGTATCTGGGTCCTTGAATTCATAAATTGTAATGATGCCTACCTCGCCAGGGTTTTCCTTTCTGTACCTCCAAAAGGCTTCATCTGTCTCCTTGTTTACAAACAACTCGGTGCTCCTGTTATCTTGAGGGATCCACTCTGGGATGAGTACTCTCGTTAATACGGATTTCCCTCTAGGTGTTCTAGGTTCTTCTAACGGTTCTTTTCCTTGAAATTTCGCTTCCGTCTCTAATTGGATTGTGCCAAACTCATTAGTATCGTTTGGTTGCGTACTTAGGATGTACATGGTTCCTTCTTTGTCTATGTAAGCGTCTCTCTCAAATTTCACCACTGGTCTTTCCAATCCAATGGGTTGATCAGGGTTGTGCAGTTGCACCACTTGCCTTTGCAAACCATCCTCATAGATGCGAGCACCTAATCGGTTGGTTCGGAGAAACTCTAGTTGCGTTCTATAGGGTCCTTCTGGCTTTTCTAGGTATGCTATATGAGACCCTCCTTCAGGTCTGTCTGCACTAAATGCCATTTCTGATTCGCTAGTTTCTGAGCTCTCGTAGGGATAACTATTATTCAATTGCTGAGCCCAAGATCGAGCTGTGGTTCTTACACTAGCCTCTGATGATCTAAGGCTTCTTCTGTCCGACTTACCTATATGTTTGCCCGATCTAAGGTTCATTAATTTCCTTCCTTGCTCACTCAATTACACACTCAGATCGTCAATGGTCCTTTGTGATTATTCTCTTGATTCTTTTTAATTTTCTCTGGATTCTTGTCTTAATTTATGCGTCAGGAATTCGACTTCCGTTATGATTTTGAGTTCTCGTTCCGTCAGACTTATGTTCTTTTCTTTAGGTTTTCGCGTCACACACACCTTTACTTTAAGTCTTAAACTTGATAGAATTAGGTATCTTGAACTTGAGGCGTTCCTATCGACTTAAATCCACAATGCTAACGTTTAGCCTAAGCTAAGAATTGACTGATGGGGTTGAGTAATCTTCCAACCTCGAGTCGGCTTTTCTGTTGCTCTGATGCCCTGTTGCCCAAGAAGCCGTGCTTCCCAAGCTCTGCTGTCTTCACTGCCTTGCTTGCTTGCCTTTGCTTGCCCTTGCTAGACCTGGAAAATTCCAATGTTAGACCAATTCACAAGAAGATTAAACACTTGAGTATATACACCTTTTAGTCCCTTCCCTTTTGCCCAAATTTCCAATGTGTGCCCCCTGGCTTCCTAGTCCCAAGCTAGGTGAACCTCAAATTAGCCTATCCAAAAATAGATGTATTCTTTATGAAAAAAACAGTTGAGGTCACGTAGTACTCGTCACGAGCTTTCTAACGAGCTATTAAGCTCAAAAAACGGACTTCGGATGAAAAAGTTATACGCGTTCAGGCCCTGGGGGGTAAAAACTGACAATCCAGTTTTTCTTCTAATATAGGCTAAGGGGTCTCCTATGAGTCTAATGGTCCAAAAATTTCTCAAAAATACCCTCAAATTTGGTCAAAAATTGGAGTCCAAAAATTGCGATAGGGGTGGACAATCGCGATGGTCCGGGACAATCGCGATGGTCCGAGCGAACCGTCGCGATGGCGTGGGATTTGGACAATCGCGATGGCGCGAAAAGGCGAACCGTCGCGATGGCCCGAAGTGAACGATCGCGATGGCGTGGAAATGGACCATCGCGATGGTCCGAAAAATGAACCGTCGCGATGGCGTGATCAGGCGGACAATCGCGATGGCGCGGTCAACGGTCAACGGTGGACAATCGCGATGGTCCGAAATGAACCGTCGCGATGGTCCGCGATGCGATGGCTTGAGCCAATCGCGATGGTCCGATTTTGGGCTGTCGCGATGGTCCGAAAAACGAACCGTCGCGATGGTCTATCGTGACACGTGGCACTGTCGTGGCGATGGCATAAGCCAATCGCGACGGTCCGCGGTCAGCTGAACCGTCGCGATGGTCCAAGTGGACCGTCGCGATGGCTCAAGTGAACCGTCGCGATGGTCCGAAAAAGTGAACCGTCGCGATGGTTCGGCCGAGCCGTCGCGATGGCGTGAGCCTATCGCGATGGTGCGACACAATCGCGATGGTCCGAGCCAATCGCGATGGTCCACCAAATAACGAATTTTTGAAATGTAATTGTGGTTCCGTGAATGCGCAAGTATCGCCTATCTAGTGGTGTGGTCGCCTACCTCAAAAACCGAAAATTGCAGACCATCGCGATGGTCCGCCCTGCTCGGAAATTTCTGACAGAAAGTACATGTTTTACCTTTTGGAAGCTCTCCTGATGCTCTGAAGCTCTGTACCTGCAAGAAAACTCAAGAAAACACAAGTGCATACAAGCGCAAAAACTCTCTCTCGCTCTCTCGCATGCACAAATGAGGGGAATTGAGGTGAATGGGGGGATATGGTGAATTTTCTGATTTTTTTGGAGATGGAGATGATGATGCGATGATGAAGATGGAGTATGGGGGAGGTGAAAAACACTAAAAACTAAGTAAAAACAACAACAAAAACTGAAATTTTTACCTTCCAACGCCTCTTCTTGCTATACTCTTACCATCACACATTCGTCCTAGACTCGATCCCCGGCAACGGCGCCAAATTTGGTGTTGCTCTAGCACAATGGTGAGAACCACGTTAAAAAGCTTCACCTCCTTAATTGTCAATCCGTGGGAGAGGTAGGAGTGATATGAAGATCGTGAACGTGAGATGATGTGAGAGTGAAGGTGAGAAGCACAAAGATGCACACACACATACACACACACAATGAAGAGACAAGCAAGACACAATGGAAGGTGGGAAATTAGCTCTATTACTCCATAATACTCTTACAAGCTCAAAGTAGCTCTATGCTCACACTAACCAAAATGAACCAACCCCAAAAATGAGCTCTCTAGCTCTTTTTATAGTTTCTAGACTAGTTTTGACCGGTTTCACATCTAGTGACCGGCCTAGTTAAAAAATAGATCCTAGAGGCTATTTGGAAGGGTAAACGATGTCTAAAAATAACAAAAATTGGTACGAGCATTCTACCTAAGCTCCTCAAGCTCGAGGACTCCTCGGCTTGCACAAAATGGAGCTATGGATTACAAAATGTGGTTTTCTATGATACATATGTTACAATTAGTGATAATAATCACTGTTTGAATGTTTGGAGAATTAATAAGAAATATATTTGTTTGAAAAATTGATCCGCCTGGTTCCCTACTCCTTCTTTACATGCTTCCGTGGCGTCTGTGCCTCTGGCTGCTTCCAACAGCTCAATTCGATGTAAGTCATGTATATATAAGATAATGGGTGGCCTTCCGTGGACGGCTATACATGGGTGGTAGAGCGTGGGCGGCCACCACCCACGTAATTGCCATAAACGACTTAGGCCGATTGAACCGACCTAACAAACTTCTAACTCCCATAGGGAATATTCCATGGAATAATCCCTTTACCATCGCATTGGGGGCAGTGGCCCCGGACCTCCACCAGGGGGCCCGCTGGTTGGGCCCGCTACCCCGAACCCCACAATTGGGGACCTTGGTAACACCCTTTCCTTACAATACCTTACATGGTCCAATATGACCTTCATCCAACATGCAAAGTTGGGATTCCCATCATTGGGTAGTTTGATTATCACACTTGAGTACAATCGCCATATTTGATGGAAAGCCTAGATCTGCAAGAATTCTCCTTAACCAGACTGCCTCACAAGAAGTAAAACAAGCTGATTTGTACTCTGCTTCAGTGGAGGAGAGTGTGAGAGTTGGTTGCTTTCTACTTACCCAAGAAAATATTCCTGAACCACGTGAGAAACAATATCCAGAAAATGATTTTCTAGAATCACAATCTCTAGCCCAATCTGAATCACAATATCCTTGAAGTGTATCACCTGTGGTATAAAAAATACCAAAATCCAAGGTTCCTGCAATGTACCTTAGAATTCGCATTCTAGCTTCCAGTGACTCTCCTTAGGTTTGTTGGAAAACCTACTTAACACTCCAACAACATAGCAAATGTCTGGTCTAGTGTTGCATAGAAAAATAAGACTTCCAATGAGCTTCCTATACTTCTTAGCATCTACATCAGGCATGTTATCATCCATAGATAGCTTATGATTTACCTTCATAGGTGTGCTAGTTGGTTTGCAGTCCATGATTCCAAATGCCTTGAGAATTTCTTTGGCTTACTTTTGTTGTGAGATGAAAATGCCATCCTTTCTTTGTCATACTTCAATTCCTAGACAAAAATGGAGTAGACCTAAGTTTGTCATTTCAAACTCAATTCCCAAGCTGATCCGAGTTTGATTGATGAGTTCCTGATGATCTCTTGTAATGATCAAATCATCTACATATACAATGACAACAACTAGCTTGCTATCCTTTTTCGTTACATACAAGTTAGCATCAGTAGTACTTCTTTCAAAACCCATATTTTTGAAAAAATTATCTATGCATTGGTACCAAGCCCATGGTGCTTGCTTAAGTCCATACAAAGCTTTCTTCAACCTGCAAACTTTATTTTCTAAATTGGGCACCAAAAAACCTGGTAGTTGAGATACATATACCTCCTCCTTGAGGTGACCATTCAAAAATGCTGATTTGACATCCATCTGAAAAATAGGCCAGGCCTTTTGTACAGCTACTGCAAGTACCGTCCGAATAGTTGTCATGCCTGTTGTTGGTGCAAAAGTTTCTTGAACATCAAATCTCTTGATTTGTGAAAAACCCATGTGCAACTAATCCTGCCTTATACTTTTCTAATGTGCAATCTGCTTTATACTTAGCTTTCCAAATCCATTTAGTACCTATTGCCTTCTTCTTTGGCTGCAATTCGAATAGATCCCATGTATCATTTTTTAGTGTACTACCATACTGAGACTACATTGCCGCTCTCCAACCTGGATCATCAAGGACTTCTTCAATGGTGGTAGGTTCCTTTATCAAGCCCATGATATCTACCATGAGAGCCATGTTAACAATGTGTTCTGAGGCTCTTCTTTGATCCTCTATTCTCTGTGATCTTCGTAATACATCCAAGGATGATTCTGGTACATCTACATGTGGATTGCAATCATCAAAGAGCTGTTGTGCCCACTTTGGTAGTGGCTTATGCTATGCAGCTTACTGAGGAAATTTCACCATTAGATGTTTCCTCCTCCTCAACTTTAACATGTCTTTTGATAGACAAAAGGTGAGATATTTCTCCATTTGAAGAGATAATAGATTTACCTTTATCTTCTACTAAGTGTGATTGTTCATCAAACACCACATCTTGGCTGACAAAAATCTTCCTTGCCTCAGGATCCCACAACTTGTATGCTTTAGACTCTTCACTATATCCTAGGAAGACACACTTTTGCTTTTTGAATCCAACTTTGATCTTGTTGAATCAGGAATATGTGCATAACAAAAACAACCAAAAAATCTGAAATGCAAAACTAAAGGCTTTTTACCAGAATATGCTTCTTGAGGAGTCATCCCCTTCAATGCTTTTGTGTAGCTTTGATTGAGGATGTAGACTATTTTATTGACTGCTTCTGCCCAAAATGAATCAAGCATGTCTTGAGCCTTTAACATACAACGAGCCATTTCAGCTACTCTCATGTTCCTATGCTCAAAAATGCCATTTTGTGAGTTGTGGTAAGTTGCCTTTTCACACCATGCTCCTTAGAATATTTATTGAATTCTGTTGACAAGAATTCACCTCCTCTATCTGTTTTGAATTTCTTCAATTTCTGTCTTGATTCATTTTCCACATACTTATGCCATGTTTAAATTTTTCAAAAGCATCAGCCTTCTCATGAATGAAATAAACCCACATCTTTCTACTATAATTGTCAAACTAACAACAAAAAGTAGAAAGATCCTCCTAAAGTAGGTGTACACATTTCATCGTCGAGATCAGCATGTACCAACTCTAGAGGAGCTTGAGATCGATTGCTGGTCTCTCGTGGAAATACCTTCCGTTGTTGCTTGCCCATCATACAAGCTTCACAAGGTTCCTGCAACTCTAAAAATGTAGGCAAATGAGCAACCATCCCTGTTCTTTGCATCTCCTTCAAAACTGCAAATTTGAGATGCCCAAATCGTTGGTGCCATAACTTGCTTACATCTTTATCTTCTATAGTAGTTAAAGCACTTAACTCATACAAGTCATCATGTCTTATGCCTTTACCTACTACATTACCTGATGAATCCACGATTTTTGCACCACTCTTATTGAAGTGAACTTCGAGTCCACGATCTGTTATTGTAGAAACTGACAACAAATTTCTTTTAAGTGTAGGTACATAGAGAACATCGGATAACTTTTTTTCAACACCTGGAGAAGTGATAAAAGAGATGGTTCCAGTTCCTTCCGCTGGACACTTGGAGTCATTTCCCACCACTACATTGATGGATTCCCGCAGATGCATTAGAGAACTATACCAATCCTTTTTACTGGTCATATGGCGAGAAGCTCCACTACCTAAAATTTGTGGTTCATCAACACGAGCTTGAGCAGATGAGCATACCTCTTCAATAGCTACGCATAGTTCCAGCTTTGTGTTGTTTGTAGACTCTTTGTTCTTCCAAGATGATTTTACAATCCCATTTCGTTCATCAGCTTGCTTCTTGCTCGTAGAAGATCTAGATCTGGTTGAATCATCAATCTTGAATTTGCTAGATCTTCAACTCATATAGGCTCTGGATCCAATCCCATCGGTCCCATGACAGTGTCAAGTAATTCATAGGAGTCCAAAATTGCAGAAATTTTAAAATTCGAGAGTGTATAGTTGGTTCCATCTAGCTTCCCTTTAGTGAATGCAGGTGGACAAATTCGAATAGGTGCAACATTAACATTACCTGAAGCACCAAGACTAGTGTTCGATGATGAAGCCATCATGTAATCACTCGAATAGTCTACTGATATTCTAGTCTACTAGGAGGCTAAAATAGTGATACTTCTCAAGCTATTCGAACCTTACGGCTATGATACCATGTAAGATAAAAGTTATGCAATATAACACAGGAGTAGTAGCAGAGAAGATAACAGATATAGGAGAATCTCAACAATTTTCTACTAACAACAAGTACAAAGATGATGGCATTCTCCACCGGTGCACTCTCAAGGTACAACTTAAATATAGAAAACTCTAGATAGGGAGATACAAGGTAGAGGTATGCTAGCTCAATTCGATGTCTCAGGTAGTGTAGAAGTCATGTATATATAGGATAATGGGTGGCCTTTCATGGAAAGCTATGCATGCGTAGTAGAGCATTGGCAGCCACCACCCGCGTAATTGCCATACATGACTTAGGACGATTGAACCAACATAACAACTATAAATGATTTTTTACTCTGACAGGGAATATTCCATGTAATATTCCCTTTATCATCGCACTGGGGGCACTGCCTCGGACTCCCACCAAGGGGCCCTTGGCCCTTGGGACCCCGCAGCCAGGAGCCCTGTTGCCCCGGACCCCACAATTGTGGACCCTAGTAACTCCCTTTCCTTACAATACCTTGTTAGATATGCTCAATACTCCACCCTCATGTGACCACAAATGATCCATGGTGCTCTAAGTTGTAAGGCCCCCATTATGAGGAGAAGCCATTATGAGAGCCCGAACATTTGTGGAACCCTAACTTCCAAGTTAGATGAGATCTATGTGTGACCATTGATGGTTGTAGATGATCTTTGTGAGCCTAGCCGTTAGGTTAGGTAGGGCATAAACTTCCAAGCCATTGGGTTGCCATTTAAGGTGAAAATAAAGGCCCTGTGGCGTTGCGCGGTTTCCCCATAGAATCTTAATGTGGTGAGTGCAGAGGGGGGCTTGCCCCCTTCTGCGGGGTCCGAGGGGCCTATCCCCTCGGCCCGTAGGGCCGAGACGGTAGGACTTATGGTTGTGGAGATATTGTCGGATCATATATTTTACCGGCTATTTTGTATCTCCTGACTATGTTTATCTATACCGAACCGCCTTGTAAAAGCTATATAAGCATGGCCTAGGTTGAGCTTTACATAGCATTGCGCACTAGTAAGCCCTTCATCTAGAGTCTGTCTAGATCGCCATCTAAGCTCCACAGTGGGAGCGCACGGGTGGACAACACCATCATTGTAACTGCATTATGCTCGGCAATCTAAGAATTTGAGTTCTCTATCTCTCAGTCTCCGTCTATCTTTGTCTGCGTTTTTCTCTCAACTCTGTCTACAGGTCTATTCTGTTGTGGTGTTATTTTCTTACATGGTATTAGAGCTCAGGAGGCTCTGAGTGGTGCAGAAGTAGAAACGTAGAGGTTGCAGAGGTATGAAGAACAAAAGAGAGAGGATGTCAAGTGGTGCATCATCATCTACGACTGGGGGCCAAGGTGGTTCATCAACAAAAGTAGGTGGCGCACAAGCAGGAGCAGCAATGATGCCGATCATCCCAACGTTGCGGATACGGCCACCAGCCTTCATAGAAGGTAAACTTGATGGTATGAACTACACCTTGTGGAAGTTCAAAATCACTTCTATTCTTGATTCGTATGAGCTGGTTTGGTAACTGCTCTTAACACTCAAATCAGACCTCAACCACTAACTTTTGAAGAATTCAGTGCCTTACTCATGGAGGAGGAGCTGCGGCTCAAGGCAAGGAGTGGTGGTAGCAAAGGAGATGCTGCATTCACATCAAATGCCAAAGGAGGCAAAACAGACTCTTCAAAAGATGGAGACAAAAAGAAGAACGACAAAAAGAAGTTCAAGGGAGAGTGTTTCCACTGCATGAAGAAGGGACACAAAATCCAAGACTGTCGCATCAAGAAGGCAAGGGCAAGGAGTCTGCCAACACAGCAGAAACAGAGCTTGAATTATTTGTCACGATAGAGGAGGTGTGCTCCTCGGCTGAAGATTCAAGAATAGATGACTCATGGGTGTTGGACAATGGTGCATCTCGTCACATGACGAGTAGAAAAGACCTTTACAGTTCCTTACAACCTCTAAAGGAACCCATCACAGTAAAGGTAGGGAACAATGCAAGATGTCCTGCAGAGGGCGAAGGTACGATTTCTTTCATTATAAGCTTTATGACCCTGAGGCTAAGAAGATCATGACGAGTCGTGATGTGGTGTTTAAGGAGGAGGAGCCACATGCAGTGGAGGAGGAAAAGAGAGCTTCCACTTTATCATCAGGTGAAGGGGCAATCCACTATGAACCTGGCCCAAGAGCTATCCCTACTACACAAGAGAAGGAAGCATCATCTTCAGATGATGAGTCTGAAAGTCACCAACCTGTCGACACCCAAGTGGAAAAGCCATTGCCACGTTGGGTGAGGCAGCTCTATGATTCTACAAACCCCATCCCATAGTCACTTGAACAGGTTGCAGATGGACCGAGGCGATCACAAAGAATAGAGGAACAGAGACGGGCAAGCGCCCATATTGTAAACACAACCTTGCTGGCTGATCTCATTCAAGAAGAAGCAAAGGAACCAACCAATGTGGAAGAGGCACTCCATGATCCAAATTGGAGGGCTGCCATGCAAACAGAATACAACAATATCATAAAGAATGGAACTTGGGAGCTAGTGGATCGACCCCCTAAGCGTAAAGTCATTGGCACCAAGTGGGTTTGGAAGCTAAAGTACAAGGCTGATGGTACTCTAGAAAAATATAAAGCAAGACTTGTTGCACAGGGCTACTCACAAGTTGAAGGCATTGACTTTTGTGAATCATTTGCCCCGACTGCAAGAATGACTACTATCCGAGTAGTACTAGCTATGGCTGCACATAAGTGTTGGCCAGTTTATCACATGGATGTTAAATCAGCGTTCCTGAATGGAGACCTCAAGGAGGAGGTATATGTGTCTCAGCCACCAGGGTTTGAGGCTTCCCATTCACAAAACAAGGTATGTAAGCTGAAGAAGGCATTATATGGGCTAAAACAAGCCCCTAGAGCATGGTACCAACAGATAGATAAGTATCTCTTGGATCCAGGGTTCAAAAGATGTGCTTCTGATGCTAACTTGTATGTTCTAAAGAAAGGAGGGAAGACAATTGTGCTTGGACTCTATGTAGATGACCTTGTGATTACATGAAATGATGATGCTCTTCTTCAACAAACAAAAGATGCCTTGAGTTCAGAATTTGAAATGACAGACTTGGGCTTAATGCATTATTGCTTAGGTCTTGAAGTTTGGCAGGAACCAGGGAAGATTTTCATCTCTCAACAAAAGTATGCAAGGCAGATATTGAAGGCATTCGACATGGAGGATTGCAAGGAAATTTCTACACCTATGGAGGTCAACACAAAATTATCTATTGAAGATACTTCACCTCCAGTGGATATTGGAAGATACAGGAAATTAGTTGGAAGTCTCATCTACTTGTGCAATAGCAGACCAGACATCTCTTATGTTGTTGGAGTAGTAAGCAGGTTCTCTAATAAGCCTTGCCAAACTCATTGGAAGGCAAGCATGCAGATACTCAGGTATGTGAAAGGAACCACTTATTATGGTATTCTTTATGAAGAAGGATCATCTCTAGTCGGATATTGTGACTCAGATTGGGCAGGAGATATTGATACCAGAAAATCAGTTTCTGGATATTTCTTTTCTTTAGGATCAGGGATTTTCTCTTGGATCAGTAAGAAGCAACCGACTGTAGCATTATCTTCTACTGAAGCTGAGTACAAAGCTGCATGCGTTGCAGCATGTGAAGCAGTATGGTTGAGGAGGATCCTATGGCACATAGGAATACAAGGACAGGAGGCTACGTAGTTGAAGTGTGACAACCAAAGTTGCATGGCCATCGCCAAAAATCATGTTTTCCATGCACGTACCAAGCACATAGAAATCTAGTATCACTATGTGTGTGAGTTGATTGAGGACGGGGTCGTGGAGATAACCTATTGCCCTATTGAAGAAAATGGAGCAGACATCTTCACCAAGGCTCTTGTGAGAGAGCAACTTCTTCAACATTTTCCAAAGCTTGGGATTGGACCAAGGAGGTAGTTCACCATCAGGTGGACATTGAGGGGGGGGGTGTTAGATATGCTCAATACTCCACCCTCATGTGACCACAAATGATCCATGGTGCTCTAAGTTGTAAGGCCCCCATTATGAGGAGAAGCCATTATGAGAGCCCGGACATTTGTGGAACCCTAACTTCCAAGTTAGATGAGGTCTATGTGTGACCATTGGTGGTTGTAGATGATCTTTGTGAGCCTAGCCGTTAGGTTAGGTAGGGCATAAACTTCCAAGCCATTGGGTTGCCATTTAAGGTGAAAATAAAGGCCTTGTGGCGTCGCGCGGTTTCCCCATAGAAACTTAATGGGGGGAGTGCAGAGGGGGGCTTGCCCCCTTCTGCGGGGTCCGGGGGGCCTATCCCCTTGGCACGTAGGGCCGAGACGGTATGACTTCTGGTCGTGGAGATATTGTCAGATCATATATTTTACCGACTATTTTGTATCTCCTGACTACGTTTATCTATACCGAACCGCCTTGTAAAAGCTATATAAGCACGGCCCAGGTTGAGCTTTACATAGCATTGCGCACTAGTAAGCCCTTCATCTAGAGTCTGTCTAGATTGCCATCTAAGCTCCACAGTGGAAGCGCACGGGTGGACAACACCATCATTGTAACTGCATTACGCTCGGCAATCTGAGAATTTGAGTTCTCTATCTCTCAATCTCCGTCTATCTTTGTCTGCATTTTTCTCTCAACTCTGTCTACAGGTCTATTCCGCTGTGCTATTATTTTCTTACATACCTTACATGGTCCAATATGACCTTCATCCAACATGCAAAGTTGGGATTCCCATCAATCGGGTAATGCACGCTTGGCTTCTCCTCATAATGGGGGCCTTACAAAATGTGCATACAATCATGAGGGGTAGACACTGATCATATACTAACATCCATAAGTATTGGGGCTCTCACAATCACTTCTCCTCATAATGGAGGCCTTACAACTTAGAGCATCATGGATCATTTGTGGTCACTTGAGGGTGGAGTATTGATTATATCTAACACAATCATCATTAAACTAAAACACGAATATTTTCTTAAGATATGGGAAGGTTTGTTTTTCCCATGCTAAGATGATTGAGAAAATATTTATTCTTCCAAAGATTGATTTTATTATAATGTATCGATGTGATGATACATCTTAGGGAATGGATATTGGATTGTTCATTCACAAACTCATTTAAATGAAAAAGAAAGAGGGAAAAGCTTCATTTTTATTAAAAAAATTAGATTATTACTTTAGTAGAGAGTTGTCTCTAAGGAAAGTAACTCTAGCCTACTCCAAGATAATAGCTTTAGTGGAAGTAATTCTAGTTTACTCATTGAGAAGATAGTAGGGGATTGTCTCTAGAGGAAGTAACTCTAGCCTGCTCCTAGAGGAATAATATAGATTGAATTTCTTTTTTATATTGCATAGATAGGAGTGGCACTATCCTATTACATGCAATAGGGAGATCAATTAATCACATTGGTTAGATTGAGTCTCAACTGAAGATTCTAGATGAGAAGTTATTATGTCTATATCTAGTGATGATCTTTGACTATATGAGCAAGACCTAGTTGTTCCCATTAGAAATATTGGAATGACTTTTCACTCTAGAGTTGGAAATGATAAAGACAGATCTGACTTATAGGAGCATCAATCTCAAAAGAAAGTGACTTTTTAGTTTCATGCTTGCTTTTCAAAGTTGGCCTCACTGTAGTCGCTATTTTTGACATAATAAAAATTCTATAAATACATGCACTTTGTGGACTTGTCAAAGTAGATTGTGTGGGGGGAGATTGCACCCAATCTGGCGTATTGTCTTGTCTCTTCGCATATGTACATTTTGTGTGTTTTTAGGACCCATATCCTCTGTGTGAGCATGAATTAAGATCTTGGTGATAGTGGTATTAGAGCCCTGCACGCATCACTACAGAGGGGTCTATTTCCATTCATTTTGGTGTTTGATCTGTGTTTTGTTGTTTGTTTTGGTTTCGATTTTCAGATTTTGATCCCAATCCCTATCCCTATCTGTGTTTCAGTTTCAGTTTCAATTTCAGTTTTTTTTCTGGTCCTGGCCCCAGTTTCTATTTCTTTTCTAGCTCTTGAACATGAACCTACATTTACACCTATGTTTACTCCAAGGCGTTGACTAAAGCATAGAACTTTGGCATTTTTGGCTTCCCTAACACGCGTGGCTCCCTTGGTGATCATTGGCAACTGTTGGCTATTCATGAACACCTTTTAATTAAGGAGTGGCGATAAGGAGTTTTATATTCACCAAGGAGGGAGGATTTGAACCAACAACCACACTCTCACAAAGTGAAGTGTTTTACCACTTCACTATCTCTTTGTGTTGTCACTCTAGTTCTCTTTTCTTATAGTTAACACAACTTGCATCTCTCTCTCTCTCTCTTAGTTTTTGAATTCCCAAGAATCACCCTTCTTTTTTCCCTTCGAATTAAAGAAATCTCAAAATTGTTTTCACATATCCAACAAGGGAATTTCTTTGTCTACATATCCATAGATCCTACAAATACCATGAAGGATTTCGGCGAGTCACCTCTACCTGAGCTACCACTCAAGCAACAACTAGAGCTCCTACAATACGAAGTTCGAGGCATCCAAAATGAGATCCGACAATGTGACAATGTACTTTAGAAGATGCGATCTAAAGAATATAACCTTGCAAGGGTGGTAAAAGCTACTGTCTCTACCCAATTAGATGGCATGCATTTCAAGATTGGTGTTAAAAAAATACCAATTTCTATGGTTTGATGGTCGTAAGGATGGCCCATTAGTTCTTTATATGTGATGCATTTACACATAGAATTTAGTATGTAGGAGCATACTTTAGTTACACTTCCCAAAATAAATTAGAATATTTAGAGCATACTCTAGACCATGAATGATTGAAAAAAAAAACATTTCGAATAGTTAGTAATATACATTCTTTTATTGACTTACTTAGAGACTATGTTAGCACCTCATAAATAATCTTAATAATATAACTCCTCCATGAATATTTCCATGCATGTGTTTTTACATGGAACATGTTTATTTTGTTCAATGATGGAACGTGTGACTAGCCATCCATGTTTATTTTTCTTTTATCAACTGAGGTCAGTTGCGTTTTCAACTGAGGGGCATGTTATGAATTATGGAATGTGTTGAACAAGGATTTGTTGGAGTGTTAATTTATTAAGTTATTAATGTGTTTTGGTGTTTTGATTTAGCAGTTGAAGGTTCGTGAGGGAGTGAAAGGTGTGAAAGGGCATGGATGTTTCGAATATGTCCGGACACCAATAATTCGATTTATACTTGATATAATTTGTAAATAAACTTGCATCGAGGGCTCTATTTAAAAAAAAAATATTAAAAGTAGTGGTTAAGATAAGGATTGCTATAGACCATGATTTGTGTTAATAAGGGCTCTCCATAAAAAGAAGTAACTTTTTACTTTCACACTTGCTTTTCGAAGCCGCCCTCACTGTAACCACTATTTCAAACATAATAAAAAATCCTATAAATACATGCACTCTTTGGACTTATCAATATAGAGTGCATGGGGGAGATTGCACCCAATCTGGTGTACTGTCTCCTCTCTATGCATATCTATGTTTTGCATATTTTCAACACCCATATCCTCTGTGTGAGCATGAATTAAGATCCTGGTAACAATTGCAGTTAGAGGCTCTTTACATATATGATTTCTTCACATGAAGGTCCCTCACATCATATGTTGGATCTCCATTCATCCTCTCGATGTTTGAAAAGGAGTGTTCATCTTGAAGGCATGAAGATGAGATGCTTTGATGTTCCTATATTCATTTCGTGAGTGATGCTTTTGCACTCGTCTAGCATGAAAGGAAAAGGGTTCGTTTGTTCTTTTTGGCTTTACCATATCAACAAAGAGTTCGTTTATTCTATTTGGCTTTACTATCAACATGTGTCTCACTATTATCGAACCAACTTAATAAGTTGGATGGAATGGAGAACCTACTTTAGGTATAGTTCTATTTATGCATAGTGAAATCTGAATTGAATTACTAGGCACATCCCTAACTATGAACTATGCCTTTGAGTACTTGAATTAGGATCTTCTCTAACATTCACTACCTCGAGTTGCACACAATTTGATGCACCACGACAAAGCAGACTAGTTCCAATGAGGTTTGGGTCAAACTCAAAGAGTGAGAGTGAAGGAGTATTGCTTCATCTCTATTCCCTCCTCCACACAAAAGGAGAGTGTTGTCTTCTTTGCACTTTATAATGGAGACTAATGACAAAAGACACAGATGTACTATAATGAGATGGTCAAATATAGTGGGTCCCTAGAAAGGCAACATGGTTTTGGGGAGTGGATTAAGAAAAATACCGAGAAGAAAGATCCCTAGTTTTAGAAAGCAAGAAAAATCCCTAGTTCTAGAAAGCAAGAAAAATCCCTCGTTCTAGAAAGCATGCAACTTACCAAACATAAGTTGAGTCTAGCTTATCTCAATGATAGAGAACACATCCTTCAAATAATTTGACACCGATGCTTAGGATTCTCACTTCAAATGGTGTGTCACAATGAAGGAAGGAAGAAACACAAGCCTTGAATGCCTCGAAAGGTGTACATGGGGAGTTTTCTATGTACATTTGTCACTATATATGGATAGAGATTGTTTTCAAAGTATAATTGTGCAAGGATTTCCTCAATCCCAAAGATGATTGTTGCATCAGCAACACTATTTATGCATTATTGGATCTTATTATGTGGGGTTTGCATGGAATAGATAGGAATTATGGTTCCGTTTTCCTTCAAAAGGATCCCCTATATGCTCTTTCAAGCTATAAAGTCAACACTCATGTTGTCAAGTGGATTCAAAGAAGCTGGATGAGTGCAAACGCAACTATATTCTGCTTTTTGAACCAAGAGATCGATATCCCTTATTTTTATAGGTCAAGCATAACTATCTTGCCAACATATTATGAGGAGGAAGGAGTTGATGATCTTATGGTTGGATGCTCATATGGTCACAAAGTCTTTAGGTAAAAAAAATTTGAGAACATACGTGATACTTCCTATTTGATGCTCTACCTTATTTGAGGGGCAAGGACACTTCCTTTTAAGTTCTTCACTTTACACATCTTTGTCAACATGAAGATGAAAGTGTACAAATTCCAAGATAGAAGGGTAAGGAAGACGAACTCTTTGGGAACTCCATATTGTAAGCATATTGTACCGTACTAAACTTAAAAAAAAGCTAGAATACCACAAAAAGATTGTGATCCTATGGTGAGAAAATGACATATTTCCCATAAATTCTACAAATTTGGAAAGCAAGCTGACACCTAACCATAGATATATGTGTACATGTGTCATGACATGGAGAGTGTATGGAGAGACCGAGAGTGACCCAATTTAGAGTTGCATGTGATCCAGTTTAGAGTTGTTTTTTTTTTCCCCTCTTGTGTCTCTTTCTCTCACTTTGTGTCCCACGAATCTTTACTCCCTTCTTCTCTCTTTCTAAAGAAGAGTTAAGTGGGCCAAGAGGATTATGTGCGTTTTACATGGTGTAGTACACTAGAGAGAAGCTCCTTACTTTATGTTGGGATTGTGAACCTTTTCATGGGACGTTCAACTATTTCCACCACGCACACACACACAAAGCCATAATATCCACTCACCCACAAATGGTTTCACGTATAGAATGAAAGAAGCTATGAGTGAGAGTGTATTAGTTAGAGAAATAATGGGAAGCACCATGGTGGACATTCACAAAGGAGGGCATGAATCTCTCGTGTGCAGGACTCCATTCAAGCTTAGGATTAAGTTTGAAGGAGTCTAAAGAGAGGTTTCCTCTCGTAGCCTTCGTTCTTGTGAAAGGCCACATGAGCGTTCGTCTTAGAGAGGGCTCACTTGGGTTCTTTCATTCTTTTGAGGGGCTCAATTAGGGTTCTTTTTCGAGATGTGGGAAGACTACAAAATCTATACTAATGTCTTGTACTCATATGAGTTTGTGAGTGTTTGAATGAAGGTTTGTACTTGTATGAGTGTTTAAGTGAAGATGTCCTTTTGCAGTGGTTGATTCTCTTGTATAGGAGTTCATTAACATTCTGTAGAAAGGATTATACATAACCTTTTTTCTTTAAAGTAGCAAGAGCCTTTTGTAACTAGCTTCTTCTTTTGGTGCACTTTAGAGTTGAGTCCAACATCCAATCGCCTCCTCAATCAACATTTGTTACCCTGAGATTGCCTTTTGAGTAGCCTAGAAAAAAAAAATCTATTAATTGTGGAAAAATTCCTAGCTTGTGAAGGGCATTCATCACCAAAGTAGACTGAATAATATGAGGATTATTTTTCGGCTTTATAAACTTCCAAGGTTGCTTGGTTGGGTCTTTCATCTCTTGAGGCAAGGGCGAGGGATCAACCTCTTCCTACCGTAGGACAGATCTGACCCTAGGCTAGTGTAAAAACCAGTCATTAAACCAACTGCCTTCAGGCAGTTCTATTTAAGAGTGTTGCTTTTGGGCAATCTAACTCCTGCTTTGTGAGATATGGGGGGTTCCCATGGGCACTATGCCCATTCACCTATACAATTGTTCTTTCAATCTATTCAAGCAAGAGAGATTCGACTTCTGCCGAACTTCCTCTTTTAAAAAAGAACTTCTAAGATTATAAAACACCTCTAATGTGTCCGTTGCAAAAAAAAAATAGAGCTATGAGCTTGCAGATGCGTTCTACTCATGCCTACAAGCTTTAGAAAAACATGGAGTTTGCACATCTCGTGCATTCATGCCCTTTAAACCTTCCAGCCCTAAGCTATACAACAGGGTATTTCTTTGTCTTAGTGAGCTTACCTCCGTTGATGACAAATTCCTTCCGATATTGTGTGTCAAAGAATGCACGCAATGAGTACCGTAGCATGGCCCATGCTCATCAGTGCTCACGATACACTCACTCTGTTTATGAACATGTCAACATGATTTGAAGGTCCTTCGACTTGGATCTCTCTTTTTCTCAATCTCTTCTCTCTCTGCTCCCCGAGTCCTGCCTGATACAGCTCTCTCTAGCTTTTGGACTTCAGCGGCCGCCAATGGAATCCATACCTACTCTGCTGGGTTGCGGAGGAGCGTAATGAGTCCTGACAGTTAGGGGTGGGTTATCTTTCACCGCATCGGTTGCTTCTCCTTCGTCAGCATTGCAAGGATGGGTTCCATGGAGAATCGGGTCAGCTTTGGTGACAGCGATCGTGCTTCCTTGGCCTGTAGCACAGACGAAGGACGGCCTTATTCGTTGCCAGAGCTCCCGGAAGACGTCCTGGCGCATCTTTCTTTGTTTCTCACGCCCGTCGACCTCTGCAATCTCAGCCTCACTTGCAAAAAACTTCTATCTATTTGCAGGTCAGATAAGCTCTGGTGGTCTCAATGCAAAATTGCAATCCGTGATCAGGAGTCATGCATAGATTTGCAGGCATGGTGGGAAGCGTTGCCTTCTTACAGAACTATATTTCGCTTCATTCAGTCTGTGCGCCCATTGCTTGGTATTTGGGTTCATCAGAACCCAGAGCTTGGCAATCTCGTGTACGTCACCTGGGGTTTTCTTTCCATTGTCGGCTGTCGCATCATCCCACAAGCTCTTGGCCCTAAAGGCCTCGATACTGGCCTTTTGTGGGCCCCTGTATTCGAGATCATATGTTCAGACAATGGTTCCTTAGCCTTCTTCCTCCATGGTCGTGAGAGTGATAAAGACTGTTGCTATCCTGGTTGCTTCAACGGAGCTAAAGAGGATTGCAATGTGTTATTGTTGGAAGCAGAGCCACGGCATCGTCTTCGGAGCCTGAGCTCGGCAGCAGAGCCTCTCTTTGCAGCTGAGGCTGACGATGGAGATTCTTCCTTCTCTTTGGATGACTTGCGGAGATTGGCAAGGCCTGGTGTGAAGTTTGTGAAGCACAAGGTTCCATCGGATGTTGGTCCTATTCCTTTTCATCGTTTGCATTTTGCTGACAGGAGGAAAATGTTGGATGCAATAGCTAGACACGTCAGGCTAAAGATACCTCAATCTGCAGTGGAACCAATATTTCCCCGGGTGAGGACAAGGCTTGGATCCAATATAGATTCTTGTGCTCTAAAACAGGAAATTCAAAAAGAGGCTCTTTCAATGACAGATAGGAGGTCAATGTTGGTGAGAATGTATAGTCATGGTGATCCACATGGGAGGCGTCCACCCACCACCACTCATTATGATGGCATCAATTCAAATTATCTTCTTGATAAGATTTGCAATCCGGCTGACTATACCAGTACCTTGCTAAATCATGATCAAAATGATGACACTGAACTTCGTAGAATTAATCCTGAAAAACTCAACGCTGCTGGTTCTTCTTCATTAAGCATGTCGAATTCTGATGGTATTAGTAGTGGCGGATTGCAATCTCAACTTCCTAGAAAACAACGTCTTGCAAAATTGATACGTGAGAAAATGAAGCAAATTGTTGGCATGGGTAGAGAGGACACAGGAAAGCCTTTGGATAGTGATTCAAATAGTGGATTGAAACGGGCTCTTCTTCTGCAGCAGTTTGCTAGGCAAGGTGATACTGTAGCCCTTCGCTTACATGCAAGGCGCTGGGACTTGAAGATGTATCGAGCTTGGCCTCTTATGCCAGACAATCGGTTCGCTCTTTACAAGATGCCGGAGCAGCTTCCTCAAACTGGCAGGGAGCATGCAGGTTTATGGGGTGGCACTTTTGGGTGGCCCCCAGGAAAGCCTGTTGAAGAAAAGCCTGGCAAGGCTTTATACTTCTTGCTGTTGTCTTATGATGACACAGAGCAGGGTAGGCTCCTGATCGCAACAAAAATTCTAGAGGGCACACATTATGTCCTTCATCCCAATGGATCCCCGATGTTTACAGCCAATGTGGATGAACCCTCGTCTGAGGAGTTCCCTTGGCAGACAGACAAAGATGGGGAGCATGTAGACATTACACATGCCTACCAGGGCGAAGGAATTGCAAATGGTTATGGATTTCGATACCCTAGTTCAAAGCCAGGAGATCTTTATGTGGGGAGAAAGGGTTTACTAGCATTTGTGTGGAGAGAATCCCAAAACGTTCTGACATTGCAAAGGTTGGATCTTCGTACCTTACTAGAGAGGGGGGATAGAGTTGCTGCTCTTGCTCCTATAGCCAATTATGCTTACCTTATCAAGTCTCTGTCAAATGTTTTTGCTGGATTTTGTGGTTTTGGCAGATCTAGAATAGAGTTACCCTCAATGTAAGCAAATTTTCTGGGAGCTCACTTTTCTGCCTAAGGTTGAGTCATTGTTTCCGACATCTGTAATGATTTCCGGAGGCTTGCTGGGATCTGAGAAGATCAAAGTCTTTTCAGATTTCACCCAATGTAACTGATGTTATAGAACTCATTTCCATAATACAAAAATGTTGTCCGGATGATACTATATCCCATACTTACATTGGCTGTGCCAATAATTTCAAAAGCTTGAGTTTACTTGAAGTTTTTACGGAATATTTCATAGGACAAATTGAAACATGTATCTGTCTTCTAGCTTGTTGATGTTATTTCATATTGATTTATTCTTAGGATTGGAGGAGAGATATTTGATCAGAGCTTCCAGTAATATTATGACCCTGTTTAACAGAGTAGTCATTCTGTTAGCTTGGTGTGCCATGACTTTGTTTTGAGCATGACTTCAAAAACTATTTTCTGTTCCATCTTCATGCAGTATTTCTATGAGCATAGTCATCCAAAGACTGCTAGGAGTACGTCAAATACATGGGCAATAAGATATTGAAGAAGTTTGGTCGAATAACAGACATTGTTTGCATGCGTCATGAAGGTACTCCATCAAGATTTTTCTTTTGGAAGTGTAATTAGCCTATTTGTTACATGCATAGCTCTTTAATGTCTGAGTTTTATCTGTTTGATTTCATCTTGAACAATTGTGAAAGGATCAATAGTTTTAGTGTGGTATTTTAGAGAAATTTGACATTTAACTCCTTGTGTTATTGCTTAAGAAGGATCTATCACTTGTTCGTCTAACCAATGGCAATGCTTCTCGTTTCAAATAACAAAAAATCAATCTGCTCTCCCTTTTTTGTCCCCCAAAACTTTTAGCTAGCTTGGATGCTTGTTGTCTTCCTGCTTGTTCAAATCTCTTGCTTTCCCATTGATGTGGTGGTTCTCTTACATCATATAAGGAGTCATTGAGTTGGGGGTGGAAACAACTTGGGATCAGGAATCAGTTGTCTTTTAGAAAAATAGTTATTTGAAATGTTTCAGCTTTTACACTCAAGGCTTATTTGCATAAAGGAGAGCTGATCGATGTGTTATTATATGTCATAAGTCTGTAGCCTGCATGTTTGTATGTAGCTAAATCCTCTTTTTTTTTTCCTTTTTTTTTTAATTATTTTTTTACAATAAATTTTTCTGCATGTGTTCCACTACAGAAATGAGGATTCGTTCTCAAATATCATGAGAAATGAAGATTCTGATTTGATGAGTAAAAGATGCAAGAAAATTACCTCAAGCTGGACACTTTGGTTCTGTCAATAGCTCTGCAATCAATTTACCCTTGCCTTTTTTAAATCTGTTGTACACACTTGTGCTTGTGGGTTTTAAATTTAATCACAGCAATGCCAATTATTCCAGTTGATTGTGCAAGTTGGAGATCAATAAAAAACATGTGAGAAGGATTCGTCCATAATCTTGAGCTTTTATCAATGAAAATGAAATTG
>CM035409.1:98535029-98542529 GCA_020310875.1 Ceratopteris richardii
TTGTTGTTTCCTTGTGTTTCATGAAGCTTTTGTTGCAATCTGGCTATTTGTTCATCTTTCTTACTAATTTCCTGCTTCATTGCTGCCATTTCTCCTTGGAGTTTCTTCACTTCTTGGAGTAAGTAAGACTCCCATGCTGTTGGTTTGTTGATTGGGGCTGGTATAGAAAGCGGCTAGTGCAAGAGGGCAGAGGCAAAGCTTTTCCTGCCTTCCATGTTGTTGCTGTAGACAGGGAGCGAGGAGAAGGGTGCTGGAAAGCTCAAGGAGAGGGTCCCCTCCCTCACCCTCCCCTCGAGATGAAGAAAGAGGGGGGATGCTCCCCTCCCGCCTTACCTGCTGTTGTCTCTGGGAGACTGGCGAAAACTGCTACGCTTAGGGTTTCGGGCAGACGCAGAGCTCGGGCAGAGGGATTGCGCTTAGGGTTTCGGGCAGAGGGACTGCGCTTAGGGTTTCGGGCAGAGGGACTGCACTTAGGGTTTCGGGCAGAGGGACTGCGCTTAGGGTTTTGGGCAGAGGGACTGCGCTGAGAGAGAGAGAGAGAGAGAGAGAGAGAGAGAGAGAGAGAGAGAGAGAGAGAGAGAGAGAGAGAGAGAGAGAGAGAGAGAGAGAGAGAGAGAGAGAGAGAGAGAGAGAGAGAGAGAGAGAGAGAGAGAGAGAGAGAGAGAGAGAGAGAGAGAAAGAAGAAAGAAAGTGTTTTTACGTCTATTAGGAGGCCGAACTCGGCCTATGAGACAAATCGATGTACATGGGTGTATCTTCTGTCAATCAGAAAAGATAAAAGTGCTGAAAAGAAACTGGTTAAGCTGATATAGATCTCCGTAGTATGCATGTGGGGATACCCATGAAAGTGGTGGGGGGTGTATGGAGTGCGATATCTATGATAGTCTATATGCGAAAGGGTAGTACAACAACCATGAGAATGCATCTAAAACGACTAACTAGCTCCATCCTGTGCTAGTGGGTGGGATGTAATATGTGATACATAGGTGGAGGTGGAGTCAGGGCCACCCTGATGGCTGCAACGGGATCGGCCATCATCTGGGATCGTCTCTCCTCCATGGCGCGATGGTCACAAGCCTGGATCTCCGCAATCTGGTGTCGGTGAAGTCTCGGGGCCCGATATCCTATAGCACGGGGTCGTCTCCTAGCTCGAGATATCTGAGCCTGCTGAAGAGTCACCCCGCTCGGTATGTGGGCTGAGGGGGGGAGGGCTGCAGCACGTCGTGGAATAAAGAAGTCAGTGAGCTGACTCTGTCTCCCTCCTGTATGGAGTGCTACAGTAGGCTGGAGTAGGGAATCTCTGTGACTCTGTATCTCTAGTAAGAATCGCCCGAACTGTCGCTGGTCTCTAGAGTCCATGATCTCTCGGAGGGTGGGCTGCCCTGCAAACAGAGTCTCGTATCTGCCTCTGATGCCATCATATGCGCTACATCTGCATACAAAGTGCTCCTCATCCTCCATCTCTACTCTGCATACTCTGCATATCCGCTCCTCTCTGGGAATGTCTGCGGCTCTGCCCGTCTCAATCTCGAGTCGGTGTGATGAGACTCTCAGCTGGCCAATCGCTACCCTCAAGCTATGAGGCATGTGAGTATCCATGTAGCGTGGTCGCTGGATGAAACCGTCAGCTAGTATGTCTATGAACTGGTCTCGATAGTGCGATAGTCTCGATCCCATGTGTGCTGTGTGCCATGTCTGACTAATGTAGAGCTGCCAGAGATCCTGTCTGAGCACAACATTCCTCTCACGACGAGAGAGGTGGATGTGAGGTGAGTCTGGGTCATACTGAAAAGGCGGCAATCTGTCCATATCAAGTCTATGACTATCAAACCAGACTCTAACCTGAGTGTACCAAGCTCTCTCATATCCTAACTCTGATATCTGTATAGATGCCTCAAGAGCTCTGTGTGTGAGTCTATCTGTAGGGAGGTCTCTAATCCTCTGAATAAAGCAGATAGTCTGGAATAGTGCCTCTACTGCCATGGGTGGTGCAGCTAGCTCTGCCCTGATGATGTCATGTGGCACCGACTGTTTCCCACGAAATAATCGCGAGATCATACGTACCTGTGGCCTCTCGATCGCACTCCACTGGGTGACTGTGAGACCTGGGGCCCAGACCGTCGCAGCATACATCATAGCTGGTCTGACCAGTGTGTCAAATAGCCAGCCCTTCGTGCGGGGCTCCTGGAAGTGTGCTTGGTGACATCTCCGCTCTAACATGGCTAAAGCTGCATATCCACGTGTGAGTCTATCGGTGGCTGCCTGTCTCATGCTGAAGGGGCCAGGCAAGCTCGTGAATGTGACTCCGAGATAGACATATGAAGTGACCACCTCAATCTGTCCACCACCAGCTCTGAATCCTGCTCCATTCCTCACCATGGGGGAGGTGTGGAAGATCATGACCTTGGTCTTGCCAAGGTTTACTGTCAAGCCCCTCTGTGTACAAAACTCATCCAGGGCCTCAAGGTGGCGCTGTAATCCCTCGGGTGACTCTGAAATCAAGACAATGTCATCGGCATATAATAAAATGTGGACATGTGTACCTGCGAGGTCTGCACCCTCTCCTCCAGCTCGGAGAATGTAGTCCTCAATCTCGTCAATGTAGAGACCAAATAGAGTGGGAGAGAGTGGGCAGCCTTGCTTAACACCGATGGTGCTAGCAATGGCCTCAGACATACCTCCTGGACACCGTACCCTCCCAGTCACCTGCTCATAGAGTGCATAGATGGCCCAAATCATCCCTGATGGTACTCCCAAGCTCTGGAGGCGTTGGAAGAGCCTCTCTCGCGGCACTGTATCAAAAGCTTTGCGGAAGTCCACAAAGCAGCAATATAGCCTCTTCTTCCGCACCCTTGCCCCATCAATGAGGCAGCGCAGAATGAAGATGTGATCAATAGTAGAGAAAGCTCGTCGAAAACCTGCCTGGCCTCGTGCTCGTAGCCCCTCAGTCTCTGCATATGAACTGAGCTCTGCCTCAAGTATGGCACCGTATAGTTTGGCCATGGTGTGGCCAATCATGATGGTCCTGTAGTTCCCTGGATCCAGGGTGTCGCCAGATTTGTGGATAGGCACAATGGTGTGCCTAGTCCACTCCTCTGGGAAGCCCTCTCCTATAGCCCGGTTGAAGACATGTGCAATCAACGGGGCTATAGTGGAGGCTGCATATATGAGATGCTCGCTCTGCAATCCTGCGTGGTCTGTCGAACGTCCATGTCGAAGTCGTCGTATGGCCCTCTCAACCATCTTTGCTGTGAAGAGAGAAGAACTAGTAGGGCGAGGCTCAAGTGGCTGGGGAATGGGAGGCTGCCTAGGTACCTCATATAACCTCTGAGCATAATCATGCCATGTGTGTGGGTCTCCAATAGGTGTGGTCGGGCGTGGCTCTCGTAGGCTGCGCCATGCTGCAGCACTGTCCATACTCATAAAGAGATGGTATAGCTCAAGCTCCTGAGCCTCCTCAAAGGCTCGCCTCTTTCGACGTGTGAGAGTCTTCATCTGTCCCTTGGCCTCTCTCTCTGTGATCTCTCCCAATGCTCTCTGAGCTCGTAGTCGGCGGTAAAGATCTCTGCAATCCTCATCATACCAACGATGTTGTGGCATAGTCCCGGGAGGAGGTGTGTGACGAGAATGGATGGTGTGTGGGAAGGAGCTGATAATATGGACAAGAGAGAAAAAAAAATATGACAAAGGGAGCCAAACTAGCTCATTATACAACTACAATACAAAACTTACAATGGATGCTCTTAGGTGACCAAGCCAAGAGCTCATTCTTGTGTACAATTGATGATTTATGACCGATAGTCATGTCTTTACATAGACAAAGCTTTAAAAACGGAAATCTCAAAAAAATCAGCTCAAAAAGCTTCCGCTTGCGAATTGTGGTGATTTATACAAAATCTTGCTTTTTTAGGTTAATAAAAAAAAAGTTTTGTCTTGTGAAGTTAATACAGACCATTGGATCATAATCTATAAGATTTTCATAAGTGTCATCTTCTTTTGACCTGAAAACTGTTGCAAGTGTGGTAGGCCCGAATAATAATCACAAGGTAATTCAAGATCTTTTAACACTTGATCTCATTAGCCCATAATACACCTTGACTTGATCAAGAAAAATATATGAATATATAGGGAGACAATTATAATAAGTGAAGCAGCTTAATGGTCATTGGTACCACCCACACTAAATAAATGCAAAATGTCAATATACAATGTGCATAATGATACAAATTCTGAAATTAGGTTGAATGTAAAGGGTTCAATGTCAAAAAATAGTGTGAGAGTGTCTAAGAAGTTTTATGCGAGTGAATATGTGCAAAAAATAAGGAAATGAACTGCTCAAAACAATTATTAAAACAAACCCTAATTCTGAAATTAGGTTTTCTCTGATGTAGATTAGCAGCAATGGTAACTTCTTGTGATGAAGTGGTACGTGAACACCTGATACAATAGCAACACATGAACAAACCCTAAATTGGGTGCTATAACTCTACAAAATCAGCATGCACGCATAGTGTGAAGAGAACAAAGGGAAGCTTCCACGAAACTCCTCCAAATCTCTATATACACCTCCAAAATTCCTCCTAGCTCTTAACCCTAGAGCTTATGTGTTGAGTGCTTCAACAATTGATGATTATGATGATGTCTAGGTCCTCTTTATATAGGATTTGAAGTGCCCACGAAAATTAGCATGAAAAGCTCTCAAAAATCTATCGAAAAGTAAGTTTTTGCACGAAAAGCATGTGAAAGGCAAAAATTAGGATTTGACTTTTTGATGCTAGATTGTAAAGTCTTTATATCATTAGAAAGGTGTCAAGGAGTACGTTCCAATGAGTCGATTAAAATTTTTGACCATGTGCGGCCAAATTTTGACTAAGTAACAAAATTAGGGTAGTTGGATTTTTGGACAAATTTGAGTATTTTGACATTATTTTCCAACAATCCGTCCCTCAATTTCATAATGGCATAAGGTTCAAACGTCTGCATAACTTGTAATGTCTCTCTCTGGATAATGCTTTGGTAAATATGTATGTGACATTTTCACTTCTATGTACATAAGTTAGTTCAATGTGCGTTTTAGATACTTGTTCCTGAACCTAATGATAGTGTACTTCAATATGCTTTGTCCTTGCAAGATGAACAAAATTCTTTGCAATAGCAATAGCACTTCGGCTATCTGATATCTGCATAGGTAGATGAACATGAACGTTAAGATAACTAAGAATCTTTTATAACCATATTGCTTTAGGTGTAGCTATCAAGGCATTCCTATATTCTGCATCACTTGATGAAGTAGCTACTATTGACTTTTTCTTAGAAAGCCATGAGATAAGGAAATCTCCAACATAGAAACAATAGTCACTCATGCTTCTTCTTGTGTCTTTGTCACTTGTCCAATCAGAATCTATGAAACCTTGTAGTAGAAAATACGGAGACTTTGGAACTACCATTGCATAATTCAAAGTTCCCTTCAAATATATGAATATCCTCTTAGCTACTTTCCAATGAATTTTGAACGATATGTGCATGCACCTTGATACTTGAGAAATCGTAAATTGAATGTCAGGTCATGTATTATATAGATAGATCAAGCATCAAACTACTTGACCATATAAAGTAGCATCAAAAGGTTCTAAGTCTGCTCCTACCTGTAATGACATATTAACATCCATAGGTGTTTGCATAGGTTTACAATCTATCATTTCAAACCTTTTTAGAAGTTTCTCACTGTACTTTTGTTGTGTCATATAAATGCAATCTTTCTTGAATTTGAATTCAATGCCTAAGTAGTAATGTAAAACACGAAGTCATTAACATCAAAAGTATGCTTAAGTTGTGACTCAAAGAAATGAAGATAAGAATCTTTGGAACATGTCATGATCATGGCATCAACATAGATGATGATGATAATGAAGATATCTGTCTATGTTTTAACATAGAGGGTTGAAGAAGCTTCAGAGTTTTCAAAACCAATAGATAGAAGATATAAATGAAGCTTTTCATACCATGCCCGTGGTGCTTGCTTCAAACCATAGAGTGCTTTTATTAGTTTGCATACTTAGTGTTCTTTACTTGGCTCTTCAAAACCTTTTCGTTGGTAAATGTAGACATCTTGATGAAGATCACCATTTATAAAAGTTGTCTTGATATCTAACTTGTATACGTTCCAACCAAAAATTAAAAGTAGAGAAAGAACTATCTTGACTATGGTCATTCTAGAAGTAGGTGCAAATGTTTCATCATAGTCAATACGTTTCTTTTTTGCATAACGTGTAACCACTAGTCTAGCTTTATACTTGTCAATGGTACCATTTGTTTTTCTTTTGATCTTGAAGATCCACTTAACACCAATTGCTTTCTTATCTTATGGTAACTCATAAGGCTTCCAAGTTTGATTCTTATGTATAGAATCAATCTCCTCTTGCATTGCTTTCTTCCAAACAAGATTTTGTAAAGCATTTTCATACTAGTAGGTTCATCTTCAATTGAAGTTGATGCAAGAATATTATTAATTTCGAAATGTTTTGCGTAATCTACCTTGTTTGTTTGATCTTTCTCTTTCCTTGTCTGACTTCTAGTCCTTGTTGTGAAGTTTTCTATCCCACTATCTTGTGTAGTTTGAAAGAACCATTTTCGAAGATACTTGAGCACTGGTGCAACATCTTCTCGAGCTCTTTTCTTTGGAGCTCTTCAGGTTTCTCCAACTTCATAAGTTGGTATGTCAAGAGGTGGTGTAGGAATAGGAATAAATGGAGATGATGACGAAGATAGTGGTGGTGTAGAAGAAACAACTTTCTCTTTATCTCTATGAAAATCTTTAGGGTTCGAGAAGGTTGATCACCCCCTTGTACGGCTGAATGTAAGCATCCAAATTTGACTTGAAAAATGCATAATCATTTGCCTTAATAAAGTCTAGAATTTTTGCATGTTTATCATAAATCTCACTTTTTGCAACATAAGCATTGCATGAGAGTAGGATATTACCTGTTTCTCGTACATAGAATTTGTATCCTTTACTTTCAATGGCATAACCAATCAAAACTGCTTTGATGGCTTTAACATGAAGCTTATCACGATCCTTCTTCTCAATGTGAATATAAGCTCGAGATTCAAAACTTTGAGGTAACTCACATTTGGCTTCTTACCATAATAAGCTTCATAAGGTGTGACGACTTTTAAAGCTTTCATGGAAGACCATTAAGAATGTGATTAGTTGTATGTATGGCATCAAACCAAAATTTAGGTGAAAGTTTTTTTGCGGATATCATACTATGCATCATTTCAACAAGTGTTCTATTCTTTCTCTTTGCAACATCATTTTGTTCCGGCATATAAGCAATAGCAAGTTGATGAGAGATACCTTGTTTTCAAGAAAAGACTTAAAAAAATCTTTTGATAAATATGCTCCTCCTCTATCACTTCTCAAAATCTGAAGTTTAGCTTGATTTTCATCTTCAACCATAGCTAAGAACTTCTTGAAATTAAGAAAGACTTTTAATTTTG
>CM035409.1:98555029-98790029 GCA_020310875.1 Ceratopteris richardii
ATATGTTTTGGAGAGCATACCATCCTTTGGCATGATTATGATAATTTGTATGGTTGCTTGGTTCCTTGGACAATCCCTTGTATAATAGTCCTTGGCCTCATGGGAATGTTGATGTGGGGGTGCTCCTTTTGGGAGCAAGCACTTAATCTAGATATGCCCATGTTCCCCACAGTAATAACACATGTGGCCATGGGGTCTCTTATTTTGCCAAGACTTTCACTCAAGTGTTGCTTAAATAGTTAGGGGTATCTTGTCGTGTTGCTTCAATAATTGGAGGTATCTTGTCGTGGCTTTCACTGCTCCCTATAGGCTTTGCTATGGAAATCCTTGAGAGAAGAAATAGTTGTTGTGCTCCTTATGATAATTTTTTCCATAAAATTTACGTCTTTTTCAATTGACATTCTTGCACAAAGGGACCTAGTTTATTGCATAGTTTACTACAGATTCGTGACCTTACCTCTTTTATTGAGAGCAATTCTTCCACTTCTTGTCTTGGCTAGGCTAATGCTTCAACCTCTTCCAATGTCCCTCCGAAGAATGTCCTTTCCTCTTGCAAAGTCTTTTGGAGCTTGAGGGCCTCTTATCCCCTTTGAAGTTGTGTGATAGTATCCTTGGTTTCCACTTCATCAATGTCAAGTGAGGGTTGTCTTGTTGGAAATTTAGTAGGCCCATAACTAATACCACATGTCCATAGTTCCATAGATCCAGGATCAACAACACAGATTCCAGCAATCTTCCAATATTGACAAAACATGAACATACCACACTTAATCATACAAATGATGAGACAAAGATAGAGAAAGATTAGACAACATGTGTAAAGTGTTACGTAAGCCACTGCTTACTCACACTATCATATATACAAATGTCAATTTACAATGTGGGAGCAAAATCTAAACCACTCTATGTGAACAGAAATAGATGGATGAGTGAATGTACAAAATTTAAAAGAATATTCAGATGTAGGGACAGAAATCTGAATATGTATGAGATGTATGATGTGATAGGTTGTAGAAGAGTGTATATGAGTGACAGAAAGAGAAAAGATGAGTATGAAACTGATATTCAATAAACCCTAATCTCATTTTAGGCTATGGAAGACCCTAAATCAGATGTGTGTGTGAAAGATCACATACTTACAGAATTAGCAAAGAATGCAGACATGTTGCTGCTAGAAATCATCTTACTCATGTGAACACACCTTCTCTAACACCTCATCCGAATGCATGTAGCATGCACGTACTGATTCTCCTTTAGATATGGAATAGGACTCCTCCTGATATGGATGCCAATGCCTCCATAAACTCCAAGTAGTACCTCTTTGCATAAAGAGAATATGTACTTGAATTCTTAACATAAGATGCAAATCTTATGTTAACCTCCATCCAATGTCTTTGAAGTTCACCGAAATCTTCATGTAAAAGACAATCTTCAAATACATTATGTAGATGGCTGATCCACACTACCAAGTTGCTGATGGGTATGTCCTCTCCATAAGCAAGAGAGTGAGCACACTCTTCTCCAAGAAGTACTCCATACTTGCTCCTCAACATGCTCCTAGTGTGCACCATGGCCGCCCCATGTGTGCTAGAGCACCACCTCTAATGAGGGACCAAAGCTGACATTGCAAATTGGTGTAGGATGACTCAAAAGTGACCCAAGGCACTGTTTATATAGCCCTCCAAAGTCTCCTAGCGACTAAAATAAAGCCATCAACGTAAAAGCTGATTTTTTGCATGAGATCGTTGTTTTTTAATAAAAGGATCGTTATTTTTAATGTGCTTTGCTTTATTTTAAAGTGCTTTTAGCTATTGTTAAAAATAGCTTCTTGACCTGCTTTTTCACACTTCTGACTACCTGATGAATGATCTGACAACATTTTTATGATCCTCATGCCGAGAGCTATCATATGAGGTCAAAACCCTAAATCAGCAGAAAATTAGGGTTAGGGTTTTCTTCCAAATCTGATTTCTGATGACTGAATGTCATATACCATTGGAAAGCTCTCTTCATGCTCTTCAAGATAGGCTTATAAAAATTTTACCCATTTTTGTGCCAAAAATGACTAAGTACCAAAATTAGGGTTTCTGCCCTAAATGGATTTTGGGCTGATGTGACATTGTTTTCCAACATGTCTTTCACCAAATTGTATTCAGGTGTGTTCTATCTGAGAATCAACCCCACAAACTCTCTGAGTGAAGTGTTCGGTCTAGGTAATTTGTGTAGCTTTTATTGAGATGTTTTTGGTAAGGTCTTTTCTACCCGCATCTTTATCATAAATTGTCTAAAAGAGGTTGGAATGATAGCCACCAAAGAGCAAGTTCTCATCATAAGCTCAGGAAAAATCTCTCCTTGTTGCAATCTCAGGTTTTCTAATTCAATGGAACTATATGAACATAATGTTATTGCAAATGTCATCTTTAGCTTCTTTCAAGTTGCAGATGGCTGTCTTCAAACTGGATGAACCACATATTTTGGAGGGCCTCCAAAGTTTTTTAGGAAAGCATCTTCCCATCCTTGAAGCCCAAGACTTCTCCATAAAGATAGGAATCTCTGTACATAGTCATCAGCATGTTTGTCAGTAATACCTCTAAATGTCTGGAATAATATAATATTGATGTGAGAAAGGAGTGGTGTGAGGTTATTTTCCATGGCTTTTTTTGGGAAGGGCCCTTGTCAAAATATGTTGAAAATGACAAGGGAGAATCTAGTAGAGGTTTTGATGCATGTGCTCCTCTCAAAGCTATAGCAATAGCTTTTAGGGATAATGGGCAAGGGGGATTCTAGTAGGCAAATGATTTGGCCCCTTTCTTCTTAGGTAGCTCTTCAAACTGATTTTGACTGGGCAAGGGGAGCTCTCTTTGGTTTGAAAGCTTGTATGGATCATAGAATCCTCAGCATTCACTTGTGTGCACGAGAATGTTCTTTTCCCCTATGGCTATTTCTAGAAAAATATGGAAACATTGTCGGAGAGAACTTACCACTTAGCATTGTTCAGGCTTGAGTTTACAGCCTTAGTCTTGCAACTTGGATTGCACTTGCATGCCTGATCCAATTTGCCAATTTTCCTCTAGTTCAGGCATGATCAACTTGGGCAAACTCAGTTAGCCCAACTCATCAGTTCACTTGGACATCTTCGGAGATTTGAACAACTTGGCGTTGGTCAACTTGGAATCCAACTTGGTAGACTTGTACTCTAAACAATCTTGGCATGGTTGAAGGATGACTAATCACAAAATGTGCAAGAGTGCCACCTAGCATGCAAAAGTTTAGCCTTGCAGATGGGGTTGCTACAGTTGAAGAGTGGGGTTCTCCTTGGAGGAAGAAACTCCATAACACATCTTGGCACGGATGGACTTAATTCAGGTAGTTGATTTCATAGTAGATACCGATAGTGGACTTCAAACAGAAGAGATTGCAGAAGATTAACTACAGAATTGTTGGAAACCCCAATGGTAGGATTAATTTTTACTCAGAGGAGTTGGCTAATCACATTGCTTACAACCATAGCACACAGAGGTAAGCATGCTAACTTTACATAAGCAGATTTGACCCAAACCAAAAGAGAACCGGGGGTGCAATACACGTCCACACAAGGAATTAGATTAAAAGTTTTAGCTGCCTACGTCCACAGGGCCTTCTTTTTCTCTGACCTCTCCACTTGCAGGTCTTATACTAGTCCAACTCATTGCCTATGCGTGACTCTGTGACCCTGTTGCAGTCAGCAGTGAGCACCCTTGCTTGAGAGCTTGAGGATCTTCTCTTCTCTTATCTCTAGAGTTTTGCATGTGTGTTTCTACATTCCCCTCTGTTGGAGGAAACCCTTTCTATAGACTTGATGCTGATAGATATTCTTAAAAGTAGGCAGTGGCCTTGTGTGGTGGGGAGGGTGTCCTTTACAAAAATCTTTGTGGATTGGAGAAGATGAGAGGCCATGAGTAACTAGAGTTTGTTGCCACTAGCCTTCAAAAGGGAGGAGACAATTGGGAGTCTCCAAGTGGGTCCCACAGTCCACTAGAGGTGGCTGACTAGGGTACAGCCGCAATTGGTATACGTGCAAGAAACTTTTGATTCCGCAGCCTTGACTCAAGCCCCGATGGCTCTGCATTTGCTCCATCATTTATTGTTGTATGGATGGTTGCAAACATTGGTCGTAGAGCCCATGATGTATGCCCAACTTAGTGGAAAAAGGCTATGTCCGACTGGTCTCCTCAATTTGTGGTTTTCCTTGGAATCTTTATCTTCCTCATGGAGAAACCTGGCACCCCACCTCCATCAGTGTTTCCAAAGGATTGGTTTCTTACATCTCCATGGCTGCAAATCATAATTGAACATGCTTTATGTTATATACAGAACCGTTTGCTTGTACCGTTTCCATACTTTGCGAAGGCTTGGAGATCTCTCTCCAAATACATGATCATATTGTGCATCATTGTAATCACGATTTATTCACTGCAACCCAAGAGGAGTGATTCCAGCTCAAATTCGGATCATGTTTTTCTGAACATTTTTCTCAAGTCGCATGTGCCATTCTATCAGGTGGATGTTGAGTTGTATGGAAGCCCTTCATAATAGAATCTGGGAGACAGTCTGTACTCATGCCGCACTCAATATTTGTCAATGAGAAGTCTGAAATCGTTTTAGCTAAACTTCATCAGGCCAAAGGTCAACCTCAGCCAATCAAGGTTGACCTTGGCTGACCAAGGTTGACTCAGGCCAACTTAGGCAGACCAAGGTTGACCAAAATTGGTTGATCAAGATTGACCAGAATCGGTTGACCAATGTCAGCTGATTGGTCAATTAGGTTGACTGGATGACCAGGACACCACGATAGCAGATTTCTTTTCTTTTTGAGTGAAACGAAAAAGCTTGGATGAGTTGTATGAAAATACTTATTTATTTTTGCCTTGAATGAAAACCCAATGGTCAAGAAGTTTACGTCCTACCTAACCTCATGTTTAGGCTCACAAAGATAATCTATTACATGCAATGGTCACACAAGCATTATCTAACTTGGGAAGTCAGTGTTCCACAAATGTCCGGGCTCTCAAAATGGCTTTTAATCATAATGGGGGCCTTACAACTTAGAGTGCCATGGATCATTTGTGGTCACTTGAGGGTGGAGTATTGAATATATGTAGCAACCCCCTTCGTCAATCTCTACCTTGTGGTGAACTACCTCCTTGGTCAAATACCAAGCTTTCAAAAGTGTCGATGAAGTTGCTCTCTCCCGAGAGCCTTGGTAAAACTTTCTGCTCCATTTTCTTCAGTTGGACAATAACTTATCTCCATGGCCCAATTGACATACATAGTGATACTGAATTTCTATGTGCTTTGTATGTGCATGGAAAATAAGATTTTTGGTGATGGCCATGCAACTTTGGTTGTCACACTTTAGCCCTATAGCCTTGTGTCCTTGTATTCCTATGCCATAGGATCCTCCTCAACCATATTGCTTCACATGCTACAACACATGTATCTTTGTACTCAACTTTGGTAGAAGATAATGCTATATTTGGTTGCCTTTTACTGATCCAAGATAAAATCCTAAAACCTAAAGAAAAGAAATATCTCGAAGGTATAGAAATCTCCTTGCAATCCTCCATGCCAATTGCCTTAAAAATTATCTTGCATACTTGTGCGGAGAGATCAAAATCTTCACATTTCGGGGCCTAAGCAATAATGCATTAAGCCTAAGTTTTCAATTTAAATTCTAAACTCAAGGCATCTTTCGTTTGTTGAAGAAGAGCATCATCATTTCCTGTAATCACAAGGTCATCTACATAGAGTACAATCGCAATTGTCTTCCCTCCTCTCTTTAGAACATAAAAGTTAGCATTAGATGCACATCTTCTGAAACTGATATGTAAGAGATATTTATGCTCTAGGGGCCCATATAATACCTTCTTTCACTTACACACCTTATTCTATGAATGGGGAGCCTCAAACCCTAGTGGTGTTGACACATATACATCCTCCTTGAGGTCTTCATTTAGGAATGCTGTGACATCCATGTAATAGATTGACCATTGTTTATGTGCACTCATTGCTAGTACTACTCGAACAGTAGTCATCCTTGCAGTCAAGGAAAATGAATCAATCTCTTCAACTTGTGAGTAGCCTTGTGCAAAAATTCTCGCTTTATACTTCTCCAAAGTACCATTAGCCTTGTACTTTAGCTTCTAGAACCACTTGGTGCCAATGAATTCGCACTTAGGGAGTTGATCAACTAGCTCCCAAGTTCCATTCTTCATGAGATTGTTGTATTCTATTTGCATGGCATCCTTGCGATTGGGATCCTAGAGTGCCTCTTCCACATTTGTTGGTTCCTTTGCTTGTTATTGAATGAGCTCATCTATTAATGCTATATTTACAATATGGGTGCTTGCCCGTATCTACTCTATTCTTGGTGATCTCTTTGTTCCTTCTGCAACCTATTCCAGTGACTAAGGGATGGGTTTTGCAGAATCATAGAGCTTCCTCACCCAACATGGCAATGACTTTTCCACTTTGGTGACAATACGTTGGTGACTTTCAAACTCATCATCTGAAGATAATGCTTCCTTCTCTTGCATAAAAGGGATAGCTCTTGGGCTAGGTTCATTGTGGATTGCCCCTTTGACATATGATAAAGTGGAATATTTCTTTTCCTCCTCCATTGCATTTGTCTTCTCTTCCTTAAACACCACATCTTGACTTGCCATGATCTTCTTTGTTGCAGGGTCATAAAGATTATAAGTCTTCTTATACTCATTGTACCCCTAGAAGATACATTCAATGGTTTTTGGTTGATGCTTGTTTCTCTTCCTACCTTGAACATGTACATATTATTCTTCCAAATAGTTTGAAATGGGAAACAAATGGCTTTTTACCAGCATAGGTGTCTTGTGGAGCCTTTCCATCAAGCTCCTTGGTGTAACATTCAAGATGTAGACAACAATATTGGCGACCTTTGCCCAAAATTGATTTGGCAAGCTCTTTTCCTTTAGCATGCACCTTGCCATATCCATGATGGCTCGATTCCAAGGTTCTGCAACACTATTTAGTTGAGGGCTATTTGCCATTGTGAATTGATGATTGATTCCTTTACTCTTGCGAAAATCTTGAAACTCTAGTAAACTCACCACCATTGTCTATCCCGAATTTCCTCAACTTCTTCCTTATTTCAATTTCAAAAATCTAAAGAAATTCTATAGACTTACCAAAATCTTGAGCCTTATCACATAGGAAGTAAACCCACATCTTCCTTCTATAGTGATCAACGAGTAATATGAAGTAGGAAGATCTACCAAAGACTTGTGTACGCATTTTCCAAAAAAATTAGCATGCACCAGCTCTATAGGATAGCTTAATTTGTTCTTGTTGTCTTGAGGAAATGCCTTTCTCTATTGCTTGCTTATCATGCAAGCTTCACATGGTTCCTTCATGTTTGCAATCGATGTATCATAGTCAAGGTGTGGTCATTACAATCTATGTGGGGATATGTAGACATGATGCAATTCTTCAAGATGGCACATGCTTTATCAAATTTAGCAATATTATTATCATTAATGCAAGTAGGCAAATCCATAGTGTGGGTGTGCACCATGTTGGAGTTAGACGTCTGCGCAAGCACGCGAACAGCACAAGGAAGAAGAAGAAGCTTGGAGCACAACACACAATACTGAATGTATTACTAGAGAATGTACAAAGATAAGTAGCCCATTAGGGCAATAGGCGTATATACAAGCTGGGGCAAAAAAAACCTCCTAAAGAGGGAAAAAAGTCCCTCGGCGGTCCTAGTGTGTTCACACACAGCACTACCTAAATACATCAATAAATCCCCCCTGGGAGTGATGCGGTGAACAAGGAGCTGGACTCATGTATAAGGAAGTGCCAAGCTATGTGGAAATCACTCCACAAAAGGAAGTAAGCCCAAAGCTTTGCGGAAATCTTCAAACTTCTCCCTAGGCAGAGCCTTCATGAAAAGGTATGCAATGTTCTCCTGCGTGGGCACATATGCCAAGTTGATCTCCCCCGCAGAGAACCTCTCCCTGACATAGTGATAATGCATCTCAATGTGCTTAGTGCGAGTATGGAACACAGGGTTCCTCGCGATTGCCAATGCGCTCTGACTGTCATTGAAGATGGTGGTGGCAGAAGTCTGACCAACACCCAAATCAACCATAAGGAGTCTGAGCCACACACACTCAACAATCGCTGTGAAAGCTTCCCTATACTCAGCCTCACAACTAGAAGTGGCCACAGTAGGCTGCTTCTTGCTCAACCAAGATATACATGAGCTACTAAGCATGAAGCAAAAGTCACTAGTGGACACACGAGTGTCATAGCAACCACCCTAATGAGAGTCAGAAAAAGCATGCAAATCTGGTGGTAGTGATCCCCCCTTGGGATAAAACAACCCAAGTAGCCGAGTACCACTCAAATAGCAAAATATGCGCTTAACTGTCTGCCAATGCTTGACTCCTGGGCAGTGCATAAACCTGCTCATCTGTGAGACAACAAACTGAATATCTGGCCGAGTAATGCATAAGTAAATGAAGCATTCAACAGCTTGCTGATAGAGAACAACATCAAATGCATCTCCAACATCATGAAGACTCAATCGTAAACCTGTCTCCATAGGAGTAGCAATAAGCTTACAGTCTTCAAGGCCAAAACACTGCAATAATGTGTCAATATATTTCGTTTGACACAAAACCATTCCACCATTAACTTGCATAAATTGAATGCCCAAATAGTGATGCAAATGCCCCAAATCAGATATGCATGTATCTTCTCATACCAAGCACGTGGTGCTTACTTTAAACCATATAATGCCTTCTTTAACCTGCACACCTGGTTTTCATGCCCTTTCTGCACAAAGCCACGGGGCTGAAAAACATACACTTCTTCATGCAAGTCACCATTCAGAAATGCTGTTTTAATGTCCAACTGATGTAAATTCCAACCATGATGAGCTGCAAGTGCACAGATGCTCCGAACAATAGTCATATGGCATGTAGGTGCAAAGGTCTCATCAAAATCAATGCCTCTTTCTTGTGCATAACCCTTTGCAACAAGCCTAGCCTTATACCTGTCAAATGTACCATCCGGTTTACGCTTCAGCTTGTATACCCACTTAGTGCCAATGGCCTTCTTGCCAGGAGGCAAGTCACATAAAGACCAAGTACCATTCTTCATTATAACATCATATTCAGATTACATAGCAGCCATCTAATTTTCTGAATTTTGTGCTTCATCAAATGAAACAGGCTCATTCTCATCACAGAGACTAGATGCAGCCATAGCATAGCAATCTGATGCAAAAGAGGCACTATGAGAGCATGAACGAGTACGATATGACAGAGGTGCATCTAATTTGCTATCACGCAAAGTCTGCACCAACCATTTTGGCATGGTTTTTGCCTGCTCAATATCAACTCTCTCATCTACTAGTGCATCATGTAAATTTGCATCAAAAATGGAATGATCCGCATCATCATATGAAACCTGCAAAGGTTGAGAAGTTGCCTCATTGGGACCAGCACTAGACTGTCCATCATACATGTCTTTGGAGCTAACAGATGTCTCCTTAGTACATGAAAGCAATGGCTGAATAGCATCTTCCACAAAAACAACATCACGGCTAACTAGAATGTGTTTAGTCTGTGGATGATACAGGCGATAGCCTTTACTTTCAGAACTGTACCCAATAAAAATACATTTTATTGCTTTATCATCCAATTTTCTGCGATGTTGTTTAGGCATTAATGCATATGCTTAACAACCAAAAACATGCAGATGAGCAACAGATGGCTTGTGATCATGCCAAGCCTCATATGGAGTGATAGACTGCAACACTTTAGTGGGGCACCTGTTCAGTACATATGCTGCACACATGACAACCTCAAGCTAGAAACTATGTGGTAAAGCTTGACTCTTGACCATACACCTCGCCACCTCCATGAGTGATTTGTTCTTTCTTTCAGCAACTCCATTCTGTTGAGGTGTATACGGCACTGTACACTGGTGTTTTATTCCACGTTCAACCAAAAATGCATTAAAATCAGAAGACATATATTCCCTCCCTCGATCAGAACGGAGGATGTCCATTTTACATGCTGACATATTTTCAGCCAAAACCAAAAATTGTTTAAAGAACATGAACTCTTCGGACTTTGCCTTCAATGGATTTACCCATGCATGCCTGGAAAAATCATTGATGAAAGTCATGAAGTAAAGATAATTCCCAAAAGAAGGTGTCTGCATAGGATCACAGACATCACTATGTACAAGCTGCAATTTCTGAGTAGCTCGAACTGAACCATTTTTTGGAAAGGACGAACGTTGCATTTTGCCTAAAATACAGCCTTCACAAACATGTTTTCCAGGTGCCTCAAGTTTGGGAAAAGAGGACACCATTTCAGATTTTTGCAAGTGTAGCAAACTAGCAAAATTCAGATGACCAAAGCGTGCATGCCAAAGCTTTGCATCTGAGATAGCTTGAGAATCATTTACTGCACATGCCAAATCATTTACAGATCTTTCATAGTCTATGAGCTTATACAACCCACGACATAAAATGCCAGAAGCAATAATCACATCACCATTTGACAAATCATGAACTGTACACCTGTGTTAAGGGCACATTTGTATTTATTGTACTAAGGTCCAATTGAAGGGTGAGAAAGGGCTGAGTGGGAAGAGCCTTAAGGAACACATCTACTTGTATAAAAAGGGCATTTGGTTAATGGAAAAGAGACAATCGCTCTGTTATTTCGTCGCCCATATGGCTTCTGATGTGTTTTTAAGGAGTTAGGTTTTTTTTCAGTCCTTCCTTTTTTCTTGTTTCCTTTTGAATCGATCACTCACGGATGCGTGTGACTGATGTTGTTCTACTGTGTGTTACAAAGTAGTTATGGCGTCGTGAGCTCTCCAAGATCACTCTCTCATTGTTGTAGAGAGTTATGGGGATGATGATCCCTCTCTCTTCTCTCTCCTCCACTGTTGCAGAGAGACCCATTCTCTGTGCCAATCGCGCTCGATTCCCCTCCCTTGATTGAATTTATGACCTTAAGGGCTTCCTTTAAATTTGCGCATCTACTGTAGTTCTTGTTCGAGTAGCTATGGCGGCACATATCCACCCTCCCTCTCTGTTAACACTGGTTATGAGAAAGGGAAGGACCCCAGTAGATTGGACGCATCGTTGCTCGATGTGTCTGCAGCTTCTTGTCTTTCGAGCGGCATGCACTTTGTATTTGAGCGTGTCTCTCTGAACTGATATCGAAGAGTAATGTGATTTTGAGCGGTTTAGAATTTACTGATTTTGTACTTGAATGCTGCGTTACTCACGTTGCGGACTGATATCGGATTGGGAGTAGGTGGTAGTGTCGTACTGGCATGGCAGTGTCGTCTGTAGTTGAGAATTTCGACATGTTGTTATAGTTTCACACATTTGCTAATCTGAGAACTTGTTTAGAGAGATAAATGACTGGAGTGATCCGTTTGGTGTCTAACGCTTGGCGGTGTGAACGTTCTTTTGCCATCTCTCTCTCTTTTCCTGTGCATGGTAGTGCCTAAAATACTGTGTAACATTGGCGACCACGCGCGGCCGTGCCCCCTTTGGTGACGATGTCTGCGCCCATGATGATTAGCTGTTAACAGGGGTACACGAAGGAGGCTCTCTTGGAAGGATCTTCGGAAGGAAGCTTTTGCAAAGCCTGATGCAGAACTCTTTCAAGGGATAGAGGCGCTTGATCCCCACCCGTATTAGCAAGGGCCTGCCGGCAGGCCGCCTGCGTGCCCTTGCTTGCGTGCCTTCACGTGGGGCATCTTCATAATATTCGGGATCAACAGAAAGGAGCTTCAGAGCCCGGAAGCCTGGATCCCCTGGAACTTCTGCGTATATATCGGTGAAGGTGCCTCCTCTGTCGATGCAGAACCTGAACTGCCGTGAGGCAGACTCTGCACCCATGCTCCAAGAGGATTAAATGAAGAGGAGATGAAATCGGGGAATAACAGTCACGGTGTCGACTACCAGCGGAAATACTGTGTGAGGAAATGGAATGCTCTGCAGCGTTGGACTGCAGAAGTTGACAGTGTATATACAAGTCCTGATTCTTAGTCCTCGGTTGTCTCAACAGTTCGGAAGATTGGTCTCGTGCGGATCTGCTTGAAGAGTGTTGCACATATGTTCCTGGGTGCGGCTCTGCGCAAAGCTCTATTGGTGACATTCGAACAACTTCATCAGCCAGTTTCCGCTTCGACGTTATGATGGGATGGGTCTTGCGGTGCAACTCTCTCTCTGCGCTACAGAAATGAGAAAGCGCTAGCATCTGCATCTTCCGACAGAAGAGCAGGGCGAAATGACATGGTGCAATGAGACGATGAATCCTTGCTGTCACCGATTTTCTGACACACTTTCGCGACTTGTAGCAGTTTGAAATTGCCTCTTTTTTTTTTTTTTTTTTAATGATCTCTGCTCGTGATGATCTCTGCTCGCTCTGGTGCATGAAATGGTCACATTCCACATTTCCATTATTAACACACATATTTCAACATTACGCGCAGGACACGATGGAACTACATTGTTTTTTGGATGTCATCAATGGATCCGCATTTTTTTTATAAACCATTACGGTCAGATTGGATGCATAGCATGCAGTCATTTTGCTTTGTGCAGGGATTCACACTTTGAAATTTTATTATTAGATGCTTTGCCAAATGTAGCGCGTGCGATGTTTGATATGGTATCATGGGCTTCTTGTTATTGTCGATAAAAGATATGAGTTCTCCATACTTGATGAACAGTTTAATGGGCATTTTTCCAATTACTTTTCGCATACCATTTCTTGTTGTCATTTCCGATTTTTAGTGCCTATATTGACCATAAAAGGACTAGGGGCCATTGAGGTTCTTGTACCTTACATACTGATGGTTCCTCTTTTCTTCTACAAATGAGCCACTCATGTACTTCATTGGTATGCAAAAAGCAGGGCAAGATCATGGGTTATGTGAGTAGTATTCGTGAATCTTGGATTAAGTTCCAGGCACTTCACTTTGCCTCTTACATTGCTCTTGGTCTTGGACATGTTATGAACCTTATTTGCATTCCATACCATGGTCTAACCATGCACTTTGGTTTGCAAGTATTGTTCATAAGGGTAGAGCATAATTGTGTGAGCACATACAACTTTGGATTGAGAGGTTGCTATGACATTGGATTATTCTATTCCAAGAACGGTACTACCACTTTGGTATTAGAAAATGTATATGAGGATTGTATATGGGTTGGGTTCTTATCTTTAGACTTGGGTTGGATTTGTGTTGACCTTGATGTGAGGACTTGACTTGATGGAACCGGTGTCTCTGGGCATGAGTTATGGAAACTCTATCACATGAAAATTTGTATCCTATATTTTGGCTTATTGCATGAGATATGGTTAGTTTGAATGAGGTAGTATGATATGAGTGCAAGGTAGCGTTAAGTCGGCAGAAGCACTCTTGTGTTCTTTTTCGGTAATGAGCGAGTGTGAGGTAGCGTTAAGTCGGCAGAAACACTCCATGTAGATAGTGAATGTGAGGGAGCGTTGATTCGGCAGAAGCATTCACTGATTTTCTTTTTTTTGTATGTTCTGAGTGATGGATGATGTTGGATATGGGATACATATTTTCATATGTGGAGGTTCGCAGATTGAAACATTCTTCAAAATTGAGATATTCCTATGGTTGTATAACATGTTGTATAAAGGTTCCCAGCCTATAAATGGTTCCCATGTAATTTTCATCTTGCTGAAGAGGTGAATAGCCCAGGCAAAAGGACATTACCAATAGTATTGCACTTGCGGGTTCGAGTCCACCGTGCGTGCCAGTGTTAAGGGCACATTTGTATTTATTGTACTAAGGTCCAATTGAAGGGTGAGAAAGGGCTGAGTGGGAAGAGCCTTAAGGAACACATCTACTTGTATAAAAAGGGCATTTGGTTAATGGAAAAGAGACAATCTCTCTGATTTTCGTCGCTCAAATGGCATCCGATGTCTTTTTAAGTTTCTTGCTCTTCTTGTTTTTAGGATTTTAGGGTTTCTTTCTTTTAGTTTTTGCGCACTTACTGTGGAGGCGCGTTCGTGTTTCTTAGTAGCTATGGCGACCTCTCCTTCTCTCTCTTTACGTGTGCATGGAGGCGTTCCCTCCAAAGTGTATGACGAACGATCTCTCTCTCTCTCTCTTGCTGTTGCAGAAGCATAGCCATCTTCTGTTAACACCTGTCATCAACAAATTTCACAACCAAGCCAATCTTGGCTAATGCAGAAACTGATAACAGGTTCTTGTTGATCCCTGGCACAAATAAAGGATCTGACAAAGTGAAAGAACTACCATCAACAGCAGTCAAAATGATCTTACCAACTCCCATAATAGGATAAGAGGAGTTGTTGGTGCATGTAACAGTACTCCGTGTAGGGGCAGGCTCAAGTGAAGAGAAGAAACTATGCTGCGATGTAATATGTTTGGTCGCCCCACTGTCAAAATACCAAACATCTGAGTGTACTGCAGACATGCACTGCTCATGAGAAGATGGGTCAAAACTGCAGACAGTAGTAAACACCCATTCTTCTTCTTGCACAAGATTAGCAGACTCTGTTTTTGCTGTAGAGGCCTGTGCAACAACCATTCCAGCCTCTTTCTTCTTTGCCTCTTTAGCAGCCAGTTTTGGACAATTCTTTATGATATGATCATTCCCTTTATAGTACTTACAAAACAATTTTTGCTTTTCTGATTTCTTCTCATCTTTATCTTCCTTCTTCAAATGTGCAAAATTAGCAGATTTCTGCTTAGTAGTTGAAGAGCTCCATTTTCCTTTGCCCTTCTGACTAGCCAGGAAAGCTTTATCTGCAACTCGCATAATTGTCCTGTTCTGCCTGGACTGATCTTCGTGCAATAGAACAAAGACTAACTCCTCAAATGATAAGGCATTTGGATTGCCTTTCATCATCAAACGAAGAGTAGAAGCAAAACTCTGATATGAATCAAGAAGATCATTTAGAATAGTCTGCACAAGTGAGCTATCTGGTATAACCTCATCAGCAGAAATCAACTATTCCTTTAAGTTTTTGATCTTCGTTAGGAAATTGTCCATAGAATCACCTTCATTCATGTGCTTACTCTCCAACTGTTTTCAGAGGTAAGCAAGACGAGCCTCATTCCTAGCTTGGTATAATGTGGTAAGTGTATCACAAGCATCCTTAGCTATTCTGCAAGAGCGAACGTGAGGAATAATGGCAGGTTTGCCAGACAAAGCTATTAATGCATGTGCCTGGGCATCTCTACCATCCCAACAAATTTGCTCTGCAGTAGGTGCAACAGAAACCGTAGCATGAACAGGAATATGCAGAATACCATCATCTTCGACACCTTCTGCATAAGCTTCAGTACCTGCAGTTGTAACAATTGCAGGTGTGATAGGACGTTTTTCGACACCCTGCACAATGTTCCACAGTCCTTTTGCAACCAAAACATGTCGCATCATATAAGCCCATAACAGCTAGTTGGTACCATCTAACTTATCCTCAAGAGCCAACATACTGAATACATCACTGCTTTCAACCATGGCCGGTGACTAAAATACCTTGATGCAGAAAATTGACTGTATCTCAAAAAGTTGAACAGAACTGCCCAGACAAATTCTGCTAGACGTGTAGCAGACTTCGAGACGCTTATACTGGCGAATAGAAACTGATATATATCTTTGGCACAAAAAGACGAAATAGCCTACACAAGCATTGCGATAGTGCGTTCGGAGGCCGAAACGAGCCCATATCGCGATTTCGGTACCACAGAGCGAAGCAGTTTTGATCTCGAAAACACACTGAGTATGCTCACCGAAATTCGTGCGATTCTGACTGCAAATGGCGGAGTGTCGACGGCGCCCTAGATGAAGCGACGACCTGCTCTGATACCAATTGTTGGAGTTAGATGTCTGCAGCACGCGAACATCACAAGGAAGAAGAAGAAGCTTGGAGCACAACACACAATACTGAATATATTACTAGAGAATGTACAAAGATAAGTAGCCCATTAGGGCAATAGGCGTATATACAAGCGGGGGGAAAAAAACCTCCTAAAGAGGGAAAAAAGTGCCCCGACGGTCCTAGTGTGTTCACACACATCACTACCTAAATATATCAACACACCATCTCATGAAAGGATTTACAGAATTATTCTACCATAGAATGAAATTTAGAAGGATCAAAAGTATCACCATTAAAAGGCTTTTTGCACCATTTTAGCAATAGTCAGAATTTCCATGAAAAGGGCTAAATTCAATGTGTCTCTTTCAAACATGTGCCCACGCATCCATGAACATAGGAAACACTGAGACATAACTAAGGATAAGTATTTCATGTTGTCCTCTATGCAAAATATGCAAAGAATAAACAAAAGCATGCATATTTTGAGGACTTTCTAGTTTCCTAATGCAAATGCAAATGTGTCCTTCCATTTGAGCATGCAAATGCAAATGTGTCCTTCCATTTGAGCATGCAAATGCAAATGTGTCCTTCCATTTGAGCATGAAAACTAGTGCATTTGGTCTTTGTAATACTTCATGCAATCCCTATAATGAAAAATGAAGGAAAAAATGGGACACTCTAGAAAAATTCTCTTCCACGAGGGCTATTCTTTACACAAAACAAGCTCATGTATTGACGTTAAGTCGAGATGTCAGTCACATAATACTTAGCTTTTACTTCCATGCCACAAAATAGATGTTAGCACAACCGCTATAAAATATATAAAGATTAAGAAGGAAATTATATAATCACAATATAATTATTAAACAAAGATAACTTGCAAGAGATTAGAAGACAAATAGCATCACATTATAAACCCCTTTGTATAAAGAAAACTCACAATAACTCGGACGAAAAGAAAAAGTACAACTAGCATAAGACCAAGTCTTATAAAACCAACTTCTCATTAGGTTTAAAAATCAATTACATATATGTTCTACAAGAAGCCAATGGCTCCATTTACAATAGGAGATGATCATACTCCCGTTCATCTACATGCATGGCATCATGATCTTGAGCTTGTACATCTTGAATAGTGTTTTCCTTGGTACTTGGCTCCTCTAGCTAAACCATGTGTCTAGGCTCATCTACTAAAGGTGGCATCGGCTCCCTTGAGACAGGTAGGAATGTCTCTGTGTTTTCGATGTGCTTTCTACCCACTTTGTGGTCTTCATATGGACACTCATTCAGCCCATCTATACACATTCAAATGACACTTATATGAGCTTCATCCTTCTCCACTGCTATGCAATGCCTAAACATCTTCAATGAGCATGCCAATGTGGTATTAGTAAAAAAAGATGTGCATTAGAATAGCTTCCATCATCCTTGTACACAAATCCACATAAAAGTTTGATTATCTGTTCCTAAAAAAAAATCAAATATCCAAGCATCATCATTGCTAAAGAGCCCTGAGCCTGATTAATTTTTGTGGCTTTTGATAGGGGTTCACAAGTGTCTTGTCCCCGGCCACATGTCTTAGCTTCTTTGTCACAATAGGGAACATGAGAATTTTTGAAAGCGCATTCTCATTATAGTGTTCCCTTACATGCTATTTATTGACCTCATCATAATATCTAATAGCCAAGCACTCATTTGCACTCACAAAGTGGTGGTCAGGCATGTGATTAGCGTTTGTCTTGACCCTACATGTTCAATGATCAAAGCTTAGAACTATTCTATTAAGAGAATAAAAAATGCAAAGAGATACTTGCCAAGTTAGAGACTCAATAGCATGATATCTAGACTTTAGAGTAGTTACATAGAGAAAGACTGATCTCTACTATGGAAGATAACAATCCTCCATAGCGAGGAGAGTGTGAGATCCTTGAGATCCTTTACCATCTTTAGGATATGTGGATGCTTAAAGGCTCATCATCTTTAGCAGAGCCACTCATTCTACATCCATATAGAATATCTTCTATGAAAAGTGTATAATTTTTTCTTTGGACTATGCTACTAATGTTATGTACATCCTCACAAAACATACTATAGTAAAAAGTATGAAGGAGGTTGATTGGATTAGAAAATGTGTTGAGTCTAGAGGAACCTTCATAAAAAACAATCTACTTTTCTTCAATTCTTGACTTCTCATGCCTTGTCCTTTATATGTGAGCAAGAAACGCAACAAGGCAATCATCAATGGCCTCACCAAGCTTTCTATTCCTTGGAGGCTTCTGCAAATCAAGACCCAATCTCAGTGAAATTTTTTATGGTGTTAAACAAAAGACAATATATCCTTGTGGCCCATCACTTCTCAAACATTTTATTATCTCTGCAAGAACAAGCAGATTCTTGGAGTTCTCATCTTCGTAATCCAATCTGTAGACAAGCCCGTATTGAAACTCCTAAGTGGTGCTGATTCGTCCCCTACTTCAGGCAGCTGCAAAGACTAGAAGCAAAGCATTTTTCTCCTCAATATCTTGCACGCACCAGTTGATCTCCCTCATATCTTTGAAGGGCGTGTCCTTTCTTTAGCGAGGTTTACTTGGATTCACAATACTATGGCCAATGGTTGATGGGACACCTCCATTGCTTGCTTTTTTAGGTGAGTCCATCCTTGCCGTCCTCTTCAACCACCCTCCCCATGAAGCAACAACCTTTCTCGAACCCTCCCCTATGGTCAATTTTACTTTGAACTTCCTGGAAGACTTCTCGTCCATCTTTTCAGATTCCCTACACCAACAAGGATTCTAAGGCTCAAGTTAGAAGACTGCTCTTAGGTCAATGCATCACATCAAGGTCATGCTGAATGCATCGGGTTACCATATATATTCGATACCATTGAACTCAATGCCAGGCATTGACTTCATGCTAGGACTCAATGCCTGGCATCGACTTATGCTAGAAGTCAATGTTTGATATTGAGTTCATGCTAAACGTTGATGTTGGGGATCGAATTTATGCCTAGCTTAGATTTTAGGCTCAAGTTGATGCTTGCCATCGACTTCTAGCATAAAGTTGATGCTCGACATTGAGTTTATGGGTCGAGCAAGGACTTCTAGCATGAAGTTGACGATGGGCAATGAATTCTAGTATAATGTCGATGCTGATCATCCACTTCTAGCATAGATTCGATGCCTAGCGTCGAATTTATGCTAGAAGTCCATGCTAGGCATCGACTTGAGCCATCGACTTCTAGCATAAAGTCCATGCTTGCCATCGACTTCTGGCATAAAGTCGATGCTCGGCATTGAGTTTATGGGCCAGCAAGGACATCTAACATGAAGTTGATGAGGGACAATAACATCGAGCATAATGTCAATGCTGGTCATCCACTTCTAGCATAAAGTCGATGCCTAACAACAAATTTATGCTAGAACTCCATGCTAGGCATCGACTTGAGCCTAAAATCTAAGCCAGACATCGACTTCACACCTCCTTGGCATAGTTTTTATTATGCCATGTGAAAAGTCAAAAGGCATCCAAATGTCGATGCCAAGCATAGATTTTAGGGTCAAGTTGATGCCTGCCATGGACATGACCCTAAAATATATGCTTGGCATCGACTTTTGGGTTTATTACGATTTTCAGAAGGCATATAAAAACTATGCTAAGGAGGTGAAGTTAAAAAATAATTGCTGATTTCCTTAATTCAATTTGGAATCTTTTTGGAATATTTTTTTTTGAGGGCAAAAAGTATTATTTGTGGTCTTTCTTGCTTGCTATTTTTTCTCCATTGTTTGGGGACCCTAACTTTCAAGCTAGTTTCATGTTCTTGATGTTTGTGCTCTACATGCTCTCTCCTGGTTCTCTGCTCAATGTAAAATGACACGACTCTGCCTTCTCTATTTATAAACATTTTGCTTTCCTTAACTAGATGTAACTAGATGGAACTAGGTGCAACCAAATTGAACTGAGTTACAATATTTCCCAACCAAATGTAACTAAGTGCCCATTTTTAGCTAACTATACTAGGATCAATTGCACTATTCTAGTCTTTGTAATCATCTTGTAAATATAATCTTCTTTCTTTTACCAAACTGAATGTAAAAACTAGTAGCATATGCCTAGGTAAATATGTATCGATATTCATGGTTTTTTTTGGCTATACATAAGATAATGTTGAAATTATATTGCATGTAATCTATATAGTTTTCTTTTGCTTAATCTTGTTTCAACTTGTTTGGAATTAAGTAGATGTTTTAGCAGAGAGAGAGAGAGAGAGAGAGAGAGAGAGAGAGAGAGAGAGAGAGAGAGAGAGAGAGAGAGAGAGAGAGAGAGAATCATCAACTACACGCTTTGAATTAAGTAATGCACATACAATGCAATCCTCTTCATTGTTCCCTAGAAAAGAGAGTTCATCACACTTCCCTCTATAAATATACATCCATAACATGATACATGAGAATGTATTGCCTTCATCATGCATAACATATGAATGCAATGTTAGAACCCAGTTTGCATGTCACTTCTTTTCCAATAGAAAAAGATACAAAGAAGCATAGTCATCTACATCATTAGCAACATCGTGTAGAAGTTCAATCTCCCTTTTGATTTCCAAGGGAAATTATAAGTAAGAACGTTATAAACTATATATATCTCTTTCTCAGTGAAGATGAGGTCTCTCTTATCTATTGATGCATCAGACTCCAATTCATTATTTTTTTGTTGATCCTTTCTCAACAGCAAGCAAACATCTTGGAAGAGATGTCCATAGCATAGAGGGTGTGAATGATTTCGCATTCTCCGTTGAATCCTTTAAACTGTCTCAACACAACAATGTTTATAATGTGATGACTATCGATGATCTACGAGTTGAATCTCATCTCTCTATGGATTCAAGTGCATGTGGAACAAATGATGTCAAAGAGAAAGAGACTAGGCCCACCATGCCCATCAGGTTTAAATGAAAGCCTCATGAAGTGAGTAAAACACAATTTCAATTTTTGACTTCAGATAGTCATGTTTCTTTATACATTGTGAAGCATTGTTGTGGGTCAAAATGTTTGTACAATCGATTATAAATGAAAGAGACTAAAGAAACTAAGAGAGAAATTCTTCAATTTAGACAATGAGAGATAGGATAATATCGTGGTGCTCACACGTAAATGATTGAGGATAATATGCCAACATCACGTGTTTCATTTGAATATTACTTTAGTCAAGGGATCCAATGTTGTAGGGCTACATTTAAAATTGCAATGAGCTTTGGGAATTTCAGAATCCATAAGGTTCAACAAAAACTTATTAATGAAAATCTCATCTTCGAAACTTTCCATAGAATTGCAAACAAAGGATCTATTGGTCGTCATGCAATGAGCTGGATAAGGAGCTATTTAAGTTTGCATTGTGAAGTTATGCCTATTAGTGGAAGGTTATACTTGTCACATAACTTTACACGTCAAGAAGTATTTTAGGTCTATGAAGAAGAGATGCTCAATAAAAATAAGAAGTTTATGCAATATCACCATTTTACTAGATTGTGGAAAGAATAGTTCAACAATGTTACTATTCCTTGAAAAGTTAGAATGGGCGAATGCTCAGTTTGTGCCACTTTGAAGAACATGGCTAAGGGGGCCACAACAATGTTAGAAAAAGATAATTTTAAAATTCTTCTCAAAGAGCATTGTGATTCGTAAGAGCCAAGATTTAGAAAGAAAGAGTTCAATTCATCATAGAGGTAAAGCACTTAGATATCTAGAGTGTTATATGTGTTTGTTGATTGACGGTATGGATCAAAAGAAGACATGCTTTCTGCATTCTCACGCCTTCCCAAGGATCTTGGGGATGATTTCCTAGTGAAAATGTATTTGATAGGTGCATTGGTGTATAATGAGAATGGAATGTCTAAGGTTTTCTTCACCTACTCCAATGTGCATAATGATCCAAATCTCACCGTGACTGTGATTCATAGAGTTTTGCAGTCATGGGAGCATCATCTACCATCAATTCTGTATTTGCAAAGTGATAACACTCCAAGAGAGAATAAGAATTTTGGAGTCTTTGGATATTTATCCTGGTTGTTGATAAGCAAGTGTTTCAAAAAGTTAAGGTCCATTTTCTTTTGGTTGGGCATACTTATGATCACATCGATCAAATGTTGAATACATTTTCTAAGAGATTAGCATGTCATATTGCTTTTAGTATTCCATCATTGATCATTTTGATTTAAGAAGCTTATACTCTAAAGCTTGAATTTCAACATCTTACAATGATCTATGGCTTCAAGGAGTCTTTCTCAATATATATTGATGATCATAGTAAAGCTTTGGCACCATTGCAAAATATTAGTTTCAACCATGCATTTTTGACGAGGAGGATTGATGAAACAAATATTTTATTTGCAAAGAAATATTCATCTTTTGATGCATGGGAGCCTAAGGATGGATGCCGATTTTTATTGTATGTCCCTAATTTGGTATCTATTCATGGTGCAAAACAATGTCCATATGAAGATAAAAGCATTATTGTAAAATCTAGAAATATGCTCTAGCAAAGTAAAAGGTGGATGTAGACACTTATGAAAAAGAAGATACAAATTAAGTGTGTAAAAAAATATGTAGGCAATGAAGATGTATCTTGGTGGGATGATTTTTTTATGCATCAAGAATAGATAATAAAGAATAACATTGTAGGATATTGGCCAATTGACATTCCATTCACATGGGATCTTAGTACACATGTGAATATGGAGAAAGCATGTAATGCACATCCACTTCAAATCTTAATAGACCCACCAAAAAGGAATATTTATGTAACTGAGGGTGATGAATCTACCAAACCATTTTGGATTGCAAAATTTCTAGATGTCACTAAGGATATAGACCAAGATAGAATAACTTCTTTACCAGTCCATAGGTATTATACTAAAAGTAGTAATGCATTCAATGAAAGTACGCTTTAGAAATGGTATGCGATACTCGCAAATGAACGGGTTCAAAAAGGAAAAAGAATATTAAGAGTACATCTATTCTTAAAATAGATGAGGTGGATATTCTTGTTTATGATTTTTTCTTAACAAAAATAGGGCACTTGAGAAAAGCAACCATCAATATGATTAGAAAGAAACTTCTAGATCTATGTGACATAGGTAATCAAAGGCAAACAAGAAGATCCATGTTGTAAGTGGGTATACAGACTGAAGCGTAAACCTGATGGAACAGTTGACAGGTATAAGGCTAGGCTTGTTGCAAAAGGTTATGCTCAAGAAAGAGGCATTGATTTTGATGAGATCTTTGCTCCCACATGGTGAATCACTACTATTCATAGCATCTGTGCACTTGCAACTCATCATGGTTGGAACGTACATCAGTTGGACACTAAATTTGCATTTCTGAATGGTGACTTGCATGAAGAAGTGTATGTTTTTCGATCCCATGGTTTTGTGCAAAAAGGGCATGAAAACAATATGCAGGTTGAAAAAGGCATTATATGGTTTGAAGCAAGCACCATATGCTTGGCATGAAAAGATACATACCTACTTGATTGCACATGGTTTTGAGAACAATCCAATTGAGAGCACCGTATATGTTAAGCATGCAAATGATGTGCTTCTGATCATTGTTCTCTATGTTGATGACACACTCATCACTGGTCCTCATGAGAAGCATATTGCTAATTTTAAGGCTGATTTGCATGCCTCATTTGAGTTGTCAGATTTTGGGCATTTGCATCATTATTTGGGCATTCAATCTATGCAAGTTGATGGCGGAATAGCTTTGTGTCAAACAAAATATATTGACGCATTATTGCAGTGTTTTGGCCTTGAAGACTCCAAACCTATTGCCACTCCTATGGAAACACGTTTATAGTTGAGTCTTCATGACGCTAGATATGGATTTGATGTTGTTCTCTATTAGTAGGTTGTTGGATGCTTGATTTACTTATGCATTACTCAACCACATATTCAATTTGTTGTCTCACAGATGAGCAAGTTTATGCATTGCCCAAATGTCAAGCATTGGCAAGAGGTTAAGAACATCTTTGCTACTTGAGTAGTACCTAGCTACTTGGATTGTTTTATCCCAAGGGGGATCACTACCGTTAGATTTACATGCTTTTTTTGACTATTATTGGGTTGGTTGCTATAACACTTTTGTGTCCATCAATGGTTTTTGCTTCATGCTTAGTAGCTCATGCATATCTTGGTTGAGCAAGAAGCAACCTATTGTGGCCACTTTTAGTTGTGACACTGAGTATAGGGCAGCTTTGACAACGACTGTTGAGTGTATGTGGATCAAATGTCTTATGGCTGATTTGGGTGTTGTTCAGTCTTCTGCCACCACCATCGTCACTGACAATTAGAGCACATTGGAAGTTTCCAGGAACCCTTTGTTCCATGCTCGCACTAAGAACATTGAGGTGTACTATCATCATGTCAAGGAGAGCTTGAGAGATCAATTTGGCATATGTGCCCACATAGGAGAACATTGCAAAACTTTTCACAAAGTCTCTGCCTAAGGAGAACTTTGAAGCTTTCGGCAAAGCTTTGTGCTTACTTCCTTCTATGGATTGATTTCACATAGCTTGACACTTCCTTATAGATGAGTGTGAGCTCCTTGTTCCATGCATCACTCCGAGGGGGGATCTGTTGATATATTTCGGTAGTGATGTGTGCGAACACACTAGGACCATCGGTGCACTTTTTTCCCTCTTTAGGAGGTTTTTTTCCCGCGGCTTGTATATATGCCTATAAACCTAACGGGTAACTTATCTTTGTACATTCTCTTGGTAATACATTCAATATTGTGTGTTTTTCTCCAAGCTTCTTCTTCTTCCTTGTGCTGCTTATGTCCTTTTGCAAACCTCAAACTCCAATAGAGAAGTAGAGCAATAGGACCACCACATGCTAGAGAGATGTCTTTCCTCCCAACATTATGCCTCTATATATAGATCTCTCCAAGGGACTACCCTCTCTATCAGATTGATTCTATCCATTTAAGTGTTGTCCATGTAGCTACATGTGCTCCTAGTGTCCCAAATAAGTAGAGTTAACTTCGGTGGATGATTCTAGAAAGATCTAGAGCTCTTGAGATAAAATACTCTCGCATGAATCTTGTAGGGATTCAAGCCAATACCTCCTCCTTGCCATCCATTTGACTTAACCACTCGGCCAAGTTCCCTGCTTGCTTTAGAGAGCACACAAACATATGCTTGAGTCTCATCTTGAGATTTTGGCCCTACAAAAGGATGACCAAATGATGTTGGATTTCAGATCTACCTGAACCAATCAGACACTCATGTTATATTCTTACTTTATGACATTGTTTCCCCCTTGGAAAAAATTTTCATCCTAAAAAATAGATCTGTATGAAAAAATATAGGCATAATGTGAGCCTCATGTTCTATACTAGTAGATAATGTTTTCATGTCTATGGCGGTATTCATCTCGTATTCCAATCGGATAGAGAGGAATCTACTATTTGAGCCTTACCCAAATGATTCATAACATCACCCCCCTTTGCACTTGATAAATTAATTCGAGTTCAAAGTAGGAAATGAATGATAAGGGTGGATCAAACATCCCTGCCTAATTCACTATTTTTTCTTTGTGTTATCTAGGCATTAACATGTGAAATGGGTGGATTCAACATACTATTCCATTACTGGGCATCATTAGTGGACATACCTAGAAATTGGGGTGGGATCTCTATCCTTGTCAAGACTTTGGGCATTTTTGTTTCATAAGAATCTGGTTTGGAAATCAAACTATAATTTTGGTTACATCAAACATCTAACTTAGGTATTTGCACTATAGGCTACTTCCAACCAAGATTTACTTGAGTTCTGACTTGATTGAAGGACTAATTTGTCCGATTGGTTCAAGGTCTTATGTAGAATATAGGATGAGGCAAGTCATCAATGGAATCAAGGTTGATGATAAGTGGGAGGCCTTCACCACATCCATGGATCTCTAGATGGATATGTAAGTGCAAGATTTCAACACATACATGAGGCAAATCTTCACACATGAAGCCAAGCTCATGAAGAATGGTGAGAACCAAAATGTAACCAAAATGTATCGTAGGGAGTCGAAGAAGCATAATATCTTTAACAGAGTGTAACTCAAAAGAATATTCACTCCATCTTATCCAACCCATCTAGTGACTCAAAAGAAGAATCAATCATGGCCTCTGAAGATATACATAGCTCTATCCATTCAATAGAATTCATGTCAACAATAGAAGAAGAGTATATGACTTCCTTGTAGTATGTATCTACAAACTTGCACTGAGTCCCTATAAACTTGGATGGAGTTTATAGAATGATAGCAAGACTTATCAATTCTACAGAATCCAAAGTCCTAACAAGACCAACTATGAAGTTTGAGGGAGGATTTTATATCGGCAAGCAAGGATAACTATATTTGGTAACCGAGCATCTTGAAGAAACTGATGAAAGAGAACAAATCGAGGAACCTAGGAACCCCACCGAGAGTGATGATAGAGAAGAAATGATGACCTCGAGGGGAAAATCTGTAGTAGTAAATGTTTGAAGAGGGGATAAAATCCCTCAAGATGACTACTTGACAGATGTCTACTTGGTAGCTGGAACTGACAAATTATTGCAAGCCACTTCAGCCTTAGGGGGAGAAGGCACCAACCTTGCCACAATATCTAAATTGCATGATCATGAAGACTCTTCCAGAATCTCATATCTCGATCAAAACAAGAGAAGGTACCGGGAAGTCAATGATTTAGAGAGATCCATACTACAATACTTGGGATTGCCAATATTCCTACCTAGGGACCATGCAAACACTTCCCCAAACCCTCAAGGGCAACAACAAAGTGAGGAGAGCCCTTTCATAGGTCAAACTGGTTAGGAAACTATTCCTATCGGACCACATGTCCACTTTACTACATCAAACACCAACACCATACCAAATACCCACTTGGGAAATGAGACAATGAATAGACCACCCTTTCCTTTAAGACCCCCACAAGGTAGAGGACAAGGTGTACATCCTGTGGTTCAAGTTATACCTAGACCCATGATCCAGGCAGAAGGCAAAGACCTACTTAGGTAACCAAGTGCATAAGGAATCACTGTGATGGTTCGGGAGATGCATATGATCACATGGCAGAATTTAAATAAGTGCTGTGTGTTGAACATGTAGAATTTTTCATTGAGTATGAGTCTTTTGGTCTCTCTCTCTCTCACTAGAACTACGTTGATTTGGTTCCAACCCTTAGATCCCAAACAAATTGTTAATATAAATCAATTCTTTGAAGAATTCATTGGTGAATTCACTAAGAGGGGTATCAAACATAACTCCTCTTCCTTGATCCATAGTTTTAAACAAGCTCCTAATGGATTGATGAGACTAGCAGCGAGGCGGCTTAACCAATATGTGGACATATGCCCCATAGCTGAGAGGCCTACCCATCAAAAAAATGATATCCTTATTCTTAAACGGTCTATCCAATGGAAATTTAAGGACCTTAATGTATGTAAAACGATTGCAAACATTTGACGAATGTCTATGAGAGTGTATTGACTTGGAAGATGACTTAGGAGATGATTTGAAAATTCCAGACCTCCCCATAAGCCTAAGGATGCTTCTAGCAATGTATCCTCCAAATAAAACAATGTAGAGGAACTTGCAAACTTAGCGGCCAAAAAGCTAGGTGTCCAAAATCAATAGGGCAAAAAAAACTATCCAAACCAAACCCTAAGAATGGCCATGCTAAGGAGATGTGTGCATTATGATGGTGACCATCCATATCATGCTTGTGCAAGAGGACGACCCGTTCCCGATAGCTTTATCAATACAATAGGCAACATGGTCAAGGGCCTAGTCTATATTGTCATATTGAACAAACAATCATACCGTAGATAATCATGCTCTAAAGCATCCAGTTGATCATCCAAAGTGTGCTTCATAAGAGCATCCACATGATCAATATAATCATGCTTTATATAAGCATCATGAGCATCCAAAACATGCTCTCCATGTGCATCCATCAGAGCATCCAAATACTACGATACATGTCCATCATGAATATCAATAGACCTACGAATAGGTAGAGAAAATGAGACATGACGAGTCTCACATCGCACATAAAGCTAAACTCCCACTGAGACGAGATTTTCCATCACATAAAGTATCTGCAGTGGGTACATGTGCCCAATCCGATCACCTCTGACAAGCATAAGCTATCCCAACTGCAAGTGAAAATGATACTCACCAAGGAATGCATAACATCTGCTCTTTTGTAACTAGCTAACTGAAATCAAGCTCATAGGGAATGAAGGGACATAGCGTACATGCCTGAGTATAAGTGATGCTCCACTAGGTAGCGTAAGGCATACATCTCTTGCATCCTCAATGTCATATGTTGTACCATCAGGCATGTGTACACATCTACGACTCTCACATGAGAATCGATAAAACCACTCCCGATGTAGTGTAACATGAAAACTCGCTAATGCATCAAGCAACCAAGCCATATATGTGCTATCCAATGAACAAGAGGAATCCTGAGATGAACTATAGGAGAAAGTGATATCACCATCACTGGCATAATCAAATACCATAGAATCTCCTAAAACCACGAACTGACTTGCATCACGTGCATATCTCTGATGTCATCATCGCATCCATCTCAAGCAACATTGTCAAATATGGCCCTCATGACTCTAGTGCCAACATCAAAGCTATCAATGTGATCTATGTCTCACATGATTCAATGGACTCGCACACACACACACACACACACACACACACACACACACACACACACACACACACACACACATATATATATATATATATATATATATATATATATATATATATATATATATATATATATATATATATATATATATATATATATATATATATATATATACGTACATACATACATACATACATACATACATACATACATACATACATACATACATACATACATACATACACACACACACACACACACACACACACACATATATATATATATATATATAGTCTCTACCATAATGCACTACACATCTCCTCATACATAACAGACTCATATATAGAATCCAGAAGCTGTAATCAAATAGTGGAGCTGGCCAATGCATCCATATCCATCCATATGTGGTCGGGCATGTCATGAGGCCTCTATGCATCTCTATGCACATACATGTGTAACCATGCATGGAACAATGTATGCCACATCTGAGCTTTCCATCTTGGAAAGTCAGTGCCATGAAACCAAGAAGACCTGCTAACAATCCAAGAGACTAGAAATATAACAAGAGACTAGAAATAATATTCTATCCTCAATAGGATCACATATGCATATCCACATGCATAACCCACATCACAAATGTCTCACTAGAGAAGAAACCATGTGAACCACCTGTTACATAACCATGCATCTAGCATGCACATAAAACCATGAGCATAAGCCTACTCACTAAGTCTCCAAACTATCCAAGTAGATGTGGAAGAATCTTGGAAAAAATTTGATAGAGTATCCCCTTTAAACTGAGCAATCAAACAAGATAACCAATAACAAAAGAATAATGAGTAACTTGTCACCACCTGTCACTGATCAAAGCAAAGATAATGGAAAATACATATGGCAAAAACTGACGGCAATACATGCCAATACAATGGCGATATACATCCCACTCAAGAATGAATCCTAAAAGATGGTCCAACATGTCAGGAATAACCTGTGGCCAAGTCCAAATGAATGGAGATAAGCAATGATCCAAAGCTATCACACAAGCATAAAGGATCTACTAGAGTACTTTTCTATCATAAAAGCCAATAAAATTTTGGTAGCATCTCCTCTGTAAAATGGACTCTGAACCAAAATAAACATGTGGGAATCACAATCCACATATGCCAAGAATCACACTAGCAAATAGATTCAAATCAATGATCATATCTAAAATAATAGCCAATCAAGGTGACAAATGGATGTGCAACTCAGGCTCCAATCTGGATCATGCATTTGCATAAAAACAAGAATAGAAGCACTAGCCAAATCCAAAATCAACTATCATAAAATGTGTGCAACCAACAAGTAAATCTGTATCCAAGTGGCATAAATGAGATAGAGACCACAATGCCACTAACTAACAATGCTATGATCAAACTCATGATGACATAAACCTCAAAAAAAGATATACCACAATGCCATCTCATATGCCAAAAACATGACAAGATCATGCTCTACTCTCATACGGAGGAGTTACCACAATGATTACATATGGATAATGCCTTCAAGCTCTAAAAATAAGATCCCACACACTAAAAAATCTCTCTCAAAGAAGTTCCACAAAAAAATGAACCTCCAAAGCAATTAGGGTTCTTGTGATGAAAATATATTGCTCCATGGTCTTCTATTTCAAGGATGATAACCAATGGATTTGAGCTTTTACTCTTCAGAAAACTTCAAGAACTCTTTCTTGGCTATGTAACAATATATAGAACACCTCAATCGGAGGTGTGTAGCTCAAGATATACACAAAACAAACATTTGTTGTTAATTTCACCTTCACCTATAGCAATGTTGCTCTGAATTGTGTAATTTTGGCGACCAAAAACTTAGAATTTGGGCTATCTTCTTCTAGACATCCTAACTTCTTTTTCAAACTATACACAACAAGTACTGACTTGCTATCCAAGTGATTGTAGATTTATCTTCTACATCAGTCTATGTTTTTTGAATTTTCAGCAATTGAGAACTCTGAATTAGGTTCTACACCCTTCTATGAAGTTATATCAGCTACACATAGAACTTTAAAATGCACCAATCCAAGCTTCTTAGCTCGTGTTATGACTAAAATACCAAATAGCTATTAAGAGGTGCCGACGTTGACATTCACTTCTTGTGACGTAAGCTTCCATTGAAGCTTCTTGCACACCATCCTTCAACAAGCTCTGATACTAATGAAAGGCTTTGGTGTGCTGAACAAGAGGAGCAAGGAGGAGATGGAGGGAGAGAGAGAAGAGGAGAGACACACACGCATGCATGGGAGCCTCAAAACCCACATAATGATCTCCGTGAGGCAATGCTCTATAAATGATATATATATATATATATATATATATATATATATATATATATATATATATATATATATATATATATATATATATATATATATATATATATATATATATATATATATATATTATATTTATTTATTTGTGTATGTATGTATGTATATATGTGTGTGTATGTGTGTGTGTGTGAACATAGGGCTAAGGTCACATGACCCCTTACATCCCCAACAAAAGCAATTAACCTAACTACACTTCCTAATTATACTAGTGAATATGAACAAAAATCCAAATTTTTTCATGCCCCAATAATAAGAGGCGAGGAAAAGAAATCCTCAAAGGAAACATCAAGCACATTGCAAGAGTTAAAGAGAACTGAAGTTCAATGCTCAATAACCCTAGAACAACTCTTTCAAGTCAAGCCTCATCTATGGAAGAGTAGCTAAACAACCAAATCTGGATGAACATAACATATCCACTAAGGAAGAAAAGGTGGAGAGGTCACGGACTATCAAGATACCCATAGATAAAGTGGGAGATTTTAGTGAGGGAGATGAAGGACATACGTGCCTTCCAATTACATTTCGAGGATATATGACAAAAGCCATAGTAGATACAAGAGCTGGAGTAGGGATAACAACCAAGGAAGTTTGGGAAAAGTGGGAAGAACTAGATCTATGACCGACTAGAATGAAGATAAAACTAGTAGATGATCATGTAGAACAACCTTTAGGACTCCTTGAAAATGTAATTTTGACTACATGTGGAGTAGAATTTGAACACACCTTAGCTATACATCAGTTTGGCAAGGTGAGCAATTAGGAGATGATCCTAGGAAGACCATTCATGCGACATCTCAAGGTAGTTCAAGAATGGGGATGGGATGATTTGTATCTCCAAAACCAAGACACAACTACTAAAATAAATCTCCAAAATTTTGTATATCGAGACGTTCCACCCCTTCAATGGAATCCTTTACATAAAGAGGAGGATGATGTGTCAATCCACAATGCTAGATCTAGTGATCAATCATGGATGAATGAAGACACCCAAGTATGGATTTTCAAGGTAACTAAATGAGAGGAGGAAAGATTACGATATTGGAAAGCAGGACATGAGAGGCATAGACCTATAGAAGACTCAACCTACATGCCACAAAAATTTCCCGATGAAGCATTCAAGCCACACAGATGGATGGAAATCCTAGCAACATTGGATGTGTGCATAGACGAAGAAGTACTAACCATGAATGAGTGTGTGGATGAAAAAGGTTATGATTTGAGTTTGGACATGGTAGTACTCCAAGAGGTAGAAGAAGGAGAACTAATAGAAAAGGAATGGAAAGAGAAATATGAAAGAATAGAAATGGAACATGAATTTGACGTAGAAGAGAAATAGTTAAGGGAAGTAGTCACGGAAGACACCAAGGAAAAATTCATATGAATCCTGATGCAAAACCATCTATGCAAAGACCTTACACTTACAATGATGTATATTATTCCAAAATTAAAGAAACAATAGAAAAACTGTTGGCAGCTAGATTTATGTGTGAGATCCAACACACCAAATGGGTTTCTCCTTTGGTGGTCATACCGAAGAAAAATGGAAGACTTAGGGTTTGTATTAACCTAAAAAAGGTTAATGTTGCAACCATTCAAGATAGCTATCCATTATCCATTACATGCCATCTTTTGGAAAGGGTAGTAGGAAAATAAGTCGACAACTTTGTTGATGGATTTCAGGATATAATCTAGTAGCAATTGCTACTGAAGACCAACATAAGACCACCTTTTCTACACAATGGGGAGTAAAAACTTCAAATTGTGACATAGGTATTTAAATATTCTTGCCCGATCTTGGCCTAGTGTTGATGCACCTTTGGTTGTATTGTGGTGGTGGTCATTGACATCGAATAAGGCACAGATGCCTTGATTTTTAATCTTTCTATCACACCAAGTTGCTTAACTATAATGGCCTATTACTTTCACCGAATGTTTCTACCGATTCCTTACCTACAAATGTTCGAAGAAGCATTTTTTACGTGATTTTTTGAAATTGACTCGAAAATATTTTTGAAAATGTAATCCAATTTGAATGCCATACTATTTTCTAATGAACTAAGATTTTTTGCTTATCATCATCAAGATTCCCACAATGGAGCCAAGTCAAAACAATGGAAACAATTCATGATTAGGGAAGCCAACTTAATGAAACTGAATAGAAAGTCTACTAGACTTACACGCATTGCCAACAAAATCCTATCACGGACGTCAGAGTTCAGGAGGAGGGACATATGGAGGGAGAAACTAGTAAAAAAAAGAAAAATAAGAAAAGCAAGGAAAAAGATAATTCATTAAAACACTACTCTCTACCCAGAGCCTTGCAAGGGCACATATCATGCTAAAATGAGACACATGCTAAAAGAATGCATCATGTCTCAAAGGGTGTAAACAAAGAATTACAAATAGGACCTTTGAAGCACCACCGTGAAGACTAAAAGTTAGAAAGAGGCAAATGGTTACAAATAGCCTTGCCTCACTAAGAGAGATGTTATTTTTACCATGGGGTGCATGCGTAGCCAACAAGGATAATACAACAATCCTATTGTATGAATGTAAGGAATATAAAGGGCAAAATCCTTTGTAAAATTTTGAGAAGTTTTGTAATTGCTCTAAGGGAGTTCTCTAGATGCATGATCCCTGAAGAATGTAGCATTACCCTTGTACAATAGTAGGAACGTAGAAATTTGTAGAGAAATTTCCAATCTCTTATATGAAAGGAACAAATTTAGGGCTTATGTATATAAGTCACTTGTGACTCTTTTGTAAAGAATTTTTGCCATTTTGAAGAGCTAACTTGAAGAATTTTGAATTTGCTTCTTCTTGTCTATGTATCTTCTTCTCCATGAACTTGAATGTGTGTTTGAAGCATGGAATGTGTGCTTAGAGGTATTTTCTACCCCCTCCCCATCTCTTTTTGCTATTTTGGTGAGTGTGTGAAGCAAAGGAAGCGTAGAAGTGAGAGTTGATGTTTCCTACCACTTCGTTTTTGGGTCATAGTGTGAAGCATGGATGTTGGATTGAGCTAAAAATGCCACCATTGGATGCGTCTTGTTGAGAGCTTTGAAATTTGTATATATTCTGGTATTGGACTTGAGAGGTATCACTTAATTTTTATTTGTTGGTGCAACATGATATACATCACTGTGTAAGAGGTGTTATGTGAGGTAGATTCTCCTAATTTTCATGCATTAATTGACCCATTCCTACATTAGCTATCACATGTGTACATCTCTTCATAGACTTGATTGAGTTACACTTACAAATTGATAATTTAATGGGTGTATCATTCCGCCACTATATGCATTTGCTTGATGATTGAGATTTAGTTCATTGAAGTGTTTATAAACACTCTTGGACTTGTGTTTATGGCATTAGTAGTCATGTTTGTACAATTATTAGTGCATCTTAAGATTATGTGGTGTTCGCACACATGTTTCAACATGATTAATTTTGTTGTTTCAAACAATTTCTACTAGAAATTTTACATCGCATTTTGTGATTTCAAACAATTTCTGCTAGAAATTTTACATCACACATGTATTTCCGCAGAGAGACAGAGAGAGAGAGAGAGAGAGAGAGAGAGAGAGAGAGAGAGAGAGAGAGAGAGAGAGAGAGAGAGAGAGAGAGAGAGAGAGAGAGAGAGAGAGAGAGAGAGAGAGAGAGAGAGAGAGAGAGAGAGAGAGAGAGAGAGAGAGAGAGAGAGAGAGAGAGAGAGAGAGAGAGAGAGAGAGAGAGAGAATTTACTTCGTACAAGTCGACAAATACAACAATGCAAGACCTTACACCATCTCTAGGCTAGATAGAGAAAGAGAGAATCTCTCTCTTCTTCGAGACTACACTTTAATCCAAGCAACTACTAAATCAGCATGCCATACTCTTAGAGAGAGAGAGAGAGAGAGAGAGAGAGAGAGGGAGGGGAGGGGTAATCTCTCACCATTTGAGCTTCCACCATAATAGCCTTGCGAATAGTTTAGTTGATGAATGTGCATATGTAGCACCATCTTCTCTTTATATATATATATATATATATATATATATATATATATATATATATATATATATATATATATATATATATATATATATATATATATATATATATATATATATATATATATATATATATATATATATATATATAGAGAGAGAGAGAGAGAGAGAGAGAGAGAGAGAGAGAGAGAGAGAGAGAGAGAGAGAGAGAGAGAGAGAGAGAGAGAGAGAGAGAGAGAGAGAGGGAGAGAGAGGGAGAGAGAGAGAGAGAGAGAGAGAGAGAGAGAGAGAGAGAGAGAGAGAGAGAGAGAGAGAGAGAGAGAGAGAGAGAGAGAGAGAGAGAGAGAGAGGGAGGGGAGGGGTAATCTCTCACCATTTGTGCTTCCACCATAATAGCCTTGCGAATAGTTTAGTTGATGAATGTGCATATGTAGCACCATCTTCTCTTTATATATATATATATATATATATATATATATATATATATATATATATATATATATATATATATATATATATATATATATATATATATATATATATATATATATATATATATATAGAGAGAGAGAGAGAGAGAGAGAGAGAGAGAGAGAGAGAGAGAGAGAGAGAGAGAGAGAGAGAGAGAGAGATCTACTATCAAAGTGGGCCGTCGATCTATTGATATGACATCATAAATGATGTCAATCTTCACAATTTGAGTTTTTCATGAATTCAACAAACTTTGGCTAGCAACAGAGAGACAAGAATAAACTCCACATTTGACAGACACTTAATTTTATGAGAAGACCCTCAATCTAATTTTCACATACACTTAATTTTCTTAGAAGATCTAAGTGAGGATCTTACGATTACCATTAAAATTACATTAAGAGTATTTCTAACTCTATTTTTGTTGCCTTCACTTACATCCATGTATGTTTTTACAAGATCAATTTTAGTTGTTTCTTAAGCTCTCCTAGAGTTTATTCTACGGTGGATTCCTATAGATCATGTTCATCTAACCTATTTTTTGATAAGGAGGATGAATCCTTGAGAGTAACACTCCAATACCCACACCATAAGAAGACAATCTTCTATTACTCCCAAGGGTCCTTTACTTGATTATGGTACATATTTTTGAACCTTTCAATTTTGGAACTCCAAGCATTTAAGTGTCCACTTTGTAAGCGGTCCATTTGTATTTCCTCAGAGGGTTTCAACCAACACTTGGCACACTTTGGCACTAAGTTCCCTTTTTGTAACATCCAGAATATAAGAAGGAACTCCTTTGTGTGTGCTTTAGGAGGCTACTATAAGCCCTCAAGTGTCTTTCTCTCTCTCTCTCTCTCTCTGTGTAGCATATGAATATTGTAGGCCCCAATCCAAGGTGTGCAATGGGCTACTCTAAGCCCTCTATCTACATCAACTTGTCTTGCTTTTGGTGCCAAGGTTACCCTAAGATTTCCATTTTCCAAATTTGTGGATATTTTCAAGTGGTATTTTTTTGCACACAACGTGTCTTTGGCATGTTTTATTAAAGACTCTCAAAATGCCATGTTTCCACTTGAAGGCATAGGTGAACATATTTAAACGAATATTCTCCATGAACTTCTAGATTGGTAAGAACCCAAACCAGATAAGGTCAAAGATTTAGAACCTTGGAATATTTGGAATGTCAAGGATAAAAGAGCATTAGGTCAAATTCTTCTAGCATGTAATGAATTGACAAAGGTTCATATCACTGCCTCTAAGACATCTAAATAAGCTTGGGACACTCTAGCAAGTCTATATGAAGACAAAAGTCCTTAAAAGATTTATGCTTTAGAGGACAAGTTTCACAATCTCACTATTCGTCCTCAAGACACACAAAAGTGATAGCACAATTTCAAGATTATCAAAGAAAATTGGCAATTTATAGATGAAAGATCTCAAGTGAAGACATGACCATTAGATTGCTCAACAAGCTTCCTAGGCCTTATGAAACGTTTGTGATCACTCTTTACAATAGAGGTCAAGAACTCACTTGAGTAGAAGTTAGAAGGCTTTTGCTTCTCCATGACTCTAGGCAGAAGGCTTAAGCTACACAAGAAATAACTATGAAGGCCAAAGCTACTTTCCACAAGAATAAAGGTAAAAAAGGCACTCAAGAGTCTAAGGACAAGGGCAAGAAGAAGTTTACTTGCAATTTTATGTGGCAATCGTAGACACATCAAAAAGTACTACTTCAAGAAGAAAAATAAGTACAAGTCCAAGTCTACTCCAAAGATAGACCATCAAAGTCACTACACAATTGAAGATCTATTTCTTACAACTAAACACAAGGGAATTGTCGCATCCACTCCTAGCAACGAATGTATTTTTGAGAGTGGGGCTTCATCACACATGTGCAATGACAACGAAGGCTTCCATGAATTTCAAGAGCACAAAGTCCAAGTTTATCTTGGAGATAACAAGTGCATTGAGATCCAAGGAAGAGGCAAAGTTCAAGTCACAAACCCAAAAGGTGAGACCAAGTCACTTAAAGATGTTCTTTATGTACCAAGCCTTTGCAAGAACCTTCTCTTAGTGAAGGCCATTATTAAGTGCAACATGATAGTGCAATTTGACAATGACAAGGTTCAGGTCATTGATCATGAATCCAAAGAAATCATAGCTCAAGGATTTTAAGATGGATATCTCTATAAGCTTTCAAGTTTCATGGCCAAGGATTCAAGCTTTAGCCTATGGCATCTTAGATTTGGACATACCTCTTACTTACCAAAGATCTCTTCAACTCATCTTGTCAAGGGTTCACTCAAGATCAGACAAGTGAAATTTAATTGCCAAGCATGTGCTAAGCAAACATTTACCCTTTTGCCTATGGAAGCATCCATTTCCTCATCTAAACCCTTAGCATTAGTCCATGTTGATATTTAAGGACCTATGCATACACCATCCCTAAGTGGGTCACTTTAGTTCTTCTTGATAGTAGATGACTTTACTAAGTACACTTTGGTTTATTCACTAGAACATAAAGATGATGCACTTTCCAAGTTCAAGGAGTGGACATAAATAGTTCAAGAAGACTTTCCAAGTTCTTTGAAGACCATCAAATCAGATGGAGACAGTGGCTTTGTCAACCACAAAGTTTCCAAGTATTTGAAGCAACAAGGTATTAAGTACCAAGAAAACAAGGACACTCCTCAAGGTATTGCTTTATAGAAGATCCAACGTGCGATCCAGATGGCCAAGACTGTGCTTCATCAAAGCAACTTCCACTAATTTTTTGGGGTGAAGCTATCCACACAACAATACACATTCTTAATAGAGGATTGCCACATGTTTTGAAGAACCAAACTCCATTCCAGGCTTACTTTCAGAAGAAACCAAGTGTGATCTATTTTAGTAGTGATGCCTATGTGCAAGGCCCTAATGATGATCAGCCTAAGAAATACATTTTCATCGGTTATAGTGACTGACAGAAGGCATGCACACTCTATGATCCTAAGAGTCACTCAGTTACAGTTATTGAAGATTGCACTTTAGATGAATAATCTAAGTGTTCATCCCTTTTGGATTCTTCTCAGGATCCAAATCCTCCCATTTCCTCTTCAAAGGAGAATCATAGTTACACTACATGGAGGATGTTCTCTTTTTACATGAATTTCTAGATCATAGTATGATTTTGGAGTACGAGGACTCAGAGATACACTCTCAACTTACACCTCAGATGGCTACATCTCCTATCATACTGTTGGCATCATATGGGAAGAAGCCAAGTATGGACAGGCATGCGGATCTAGCACTAAGGCAACCTATTAAAATTTTTCCAAACCTTACATCAATTTAAAAGTGATTCTCATCAGTAGAAACCCTTGTAAATACCGTTTCATCTTTTTGGAGCTCCATTTTGTACAAGCCGAGGAGTCCTCGAGCTTGGGGAGCCTTAGAAGTAGTTGCCTGCCAATTTTCATATTTTTTAGATCTCGTTTGAGCCCTCAAATAAGCCCTGGAACCTAATTTTTAACTAGGCTGGATAGGGCCAAAGCTAGTCAAAAACTATAAATAGAGCTAGAGAGCTCATTTTTGGGGGGAGCTTCTTGTAGTTTTGAGCTTGTATGAGAACTTGGTTGTAATAGAAGTGATTCCATTGTCTTACTCTCTTTGTTCTTGCCGTGTGTGTGCGTATGTGTATGTGTGTGCATGTTGGTGTGCTTCTCAGTCACGCATTTGTGCCTTCACTTGCTCGAGGTCTTCATACCATCCTCATGTCTTCCCGGATCGACATTAAAGGAGGTGCTACTCATCACTGAGCTACACCAAATTTTGGCACCGTTGCCAAGGATTCGAGCTTTGAGGACGAGCGTGTGATGGTAAGACGTAGAGAGGACGCATTGGAATGGTAAGTAGTAGGTAATTTTCGTGTTTTTTTTCTCCATATCCATCTCCATATCCACCTCCATCTCCATCTCCTTCTCCACTTCATATACCCTCTTCCTTGTCATTATCCTCATTTGCTTTGTGCGAGTTTGAGAGAGAGCGAGAGTGCATTGTTGTTTTGTGTGTTTTTGCATGTTTCTTGTAGGTTTTAGCATCATCACCATCTCCAGCAAGCTCAGCAGGTACGGAATCTTTCTGTGCAAGCCCCGAGGCATCGAGCTCGAGCTATTGCGACACACGAAAAAGTTGACCCAATCACAATTCTGAGTGCACCACGACACTACGTAGGCTGAGAGCTCTTAGAATCACTAGTCTGATCAGGAAATTCACCACATCCCGACCTATCACGACACATCGAGGTATCGCGACACACCGAGGTATTGCGACACTCCCAAGTATCGCGACACTTCGACCTATCGCGACACTCCCAAGTATCGCGACACTTCGACCTATCGTGACACTCCCAAGTATCGTGACACTTCCACCTATCGCAAGACTTCCAAATATCGCGACACACCGGCCTATCGCAACACACCGACACGACCTATCGCGACACTTTGACCTATCTAGACACCCCCAAGTATCGCGACACTTCGACCTATTGCAACACTCCCAAGTATCGCGACACTTCCACCTATCGTGACACTTCCAAGTATCGCGACACACCGGCCCGACCTATCGCGACACTTCGAGCTATCGTGACACCTCCACCTATCGTGACACATCGACCCAACCTATCGCGATACACCGGCTTAACGCATGAATTTTTAGGGTGAATTAATTGATTGAATTGAGGTACTTTTGGGCTTAAATCTTGGGCACACTGGTATAATATTAGAGCCTTAGAACTGGGAAAAATACCTAAAAACCAGGGAGGAATTTCCTGAACCCTGAGAGCCTGTTTTGACCCCTAAGTGCCTGAATGGTCATAACTTCACCATACGAACTCTGATTGATGAGATTTTGGTCTCATTGGAAAGCTTGTTGAGATTTTGGTCCAGATGCAAGAGCTAAGAGATATTGCAGTATCTTCTCAACAAACAATAAGGAGATCCAGTAGGGAAAATAAGAAGCCAGAAAGGTATGGATTTGACACCTCTTTGGTCACTAAGCATTCAATCTATATTGCTCAGGATATCAACTCAGAGGAGCCATCACCATTTGAAGGAATCGGAACATCTATCAGATGGATGTCGAAAATGCATTCTTGAATGGTTGGCTTTCAGAGGAAGTGTACAAGGCACAACCTCCTAAATTTGTAGATGAATCACACCTTGAGTATGTATGCAAACTCAAAAAATCTCTTTATGGACTAAAGCAAGCTTCGAGAGCTTGGAACCATAGACTTGTTACATTCTTATAGGACAAAGGATTCAAACTAAGCAATGCGAATTCTTCACTTTTCATTAAGAAAAGTAAATCTAAAGTTATTTACTTGTGTGTGTATGTAGATGACATCATTCTTACAGGTGTTGATGTTGATAAAATAAAAAACATTAAAGCCCAAATGAAATAAAAATTCAAGATAAGTGATCGTGCATTGCTGACTTATTTTCTTGGATTGGAAGAGGTCTACACAGATCAAGGTATATTTCTTACACAAAGGAAATACATCAAGGATATGCTTGCAAAGTTCAAAATGCAAGAAACTAAGATTGTAGGTACTCCCATGGAGGTCAATCAGGAGAATTAATTGAAGACATTAAAAGCTACCAAAGTCTAGTTGGAAGCTTGAATTATGCTACCCTAACTAGGGTGGATATTTGCTATGGAGTAAGTGTGCTTAGCCAATCCATGCATGCTCCCACAAAATGTCATATGGATGCAGCCAAAAGGATATTGAAGTATTTGAAAGGAACACTTAATGAAGGTCTATATTATCCTTACACATCTGATTTAAATGTGAAGCTATTCAGTGATGTAGATTGGGTAGGTTCAAAGGATGATAAACTAAGCAGACTAGGATAGCTATCATTTGCAAGTAAAAATATTATTTCTTGGTCCTCAAAACTGTAGCTCTTTCCTCAACGGAAGTTGAATATAGAGGGTTAGCAAATGCAACACAAGAAGCTATGTGGATCAAGACCCTATACACAGATTTAGGGTTGGATTTTGGCACTCCATTTATATTTGGAGATAACATGAGCTCTCTTCATTTAGCTGCTAATCCTATCTTTCATGCTAGAACTAAGAATATAGAAGTCCATTATCATTTTGTTAGGGAACATATTGCTAGAAAGGAGATACAATTATCCTATGTATCTACTCATATGCAATGTGTAGATATGATGACAAAATCATTGGATGGAAGAAAGCTTAACAGATTTAAATCCTTGATTGGATTGCAAGAAATACCTAAGTATTGAAGACTCAAGCATCTTAGACTTGAGGAGGAGATGTTGGTACATTTGGCAAGCCCTGATGCTTGACCAAATATCAAAGGTTTAACTCATATGTTTTTTTTGATAACTCATAGAGCACATGTGAACACCTCTTGTAAAAGCAATGGAGTTTAACTCCTAAGATAAAATTAAATGAGGATGATTGAAGGAATCTCATGGCATTACAAGTTGCAAGTGACACCCACCTACTGGTTGGAATCAAATCAATTACCATCCTAAAAGTAGGAACACTTTTAGGTGGTAGATTTCAAAATTCAAATTCACTCTATGACTATAAAAACACATGAGTTTTAGTCGTGGGTAGAATACAGAGAAGAAGGAGTCATTGAGGTTCAGATTATGGCTACACTAAGCCCACATATGTATGAGTAAGCCTACATCATCTCCCTTTTATCATACTTTCATAATCATATACATTTGATTCATTTAGTGCAAGTCATTCTCTGTGTATTGTTGTCTATTGCAAAGGCTTCATTTTAGTGTTATTGATCAATTGTGTTCTCTACGTATACTTTTCCTTTTGATATGATTTAACTTGGGACAAATAGCAAGATCTATCTACTTTTTACATGTCAATTTTCACATCATTTGGTTCATTACATTGTGAGATAAGTTCTTTGCAAGAAACCTATGTTTCCTCATCATCATCTTCCTAAAAAGTCAGGATTACACCCACAACTTCTTAATATCATTTCTCATCATATACTCACTCTAAATTAGTGAAATAAATTCTAATAGTGAGATAGGTCCTCATTTAGCTATGTCTAAAAGCTCTCGGGTCAATTGTTATCAGTGAGTGAGCATTGAGTATTTTTTTGAGAGGAACCTAGTCCATAAATAGCAAGTTTTTGGAGTCCTTCAAATCTGAAAGTTATCTGTTTTGCTATAACTATTTGGGAATGATGCTCCAAGGTACATAGCAAGTCCAAATGCATATATGGGAAGATAAAGGTGTCTTATAAGGTACTCTAAAAGTTTCATTGGTAGGTGTAGAGCAAGATTTTTGCAACACCACCTCATCTTTGGAGTGTATCCAACCATCTCCTCACACTATCCACATAAAGTTTGTATCTCTAGCTATGACTCTTACTTATTCATGGATTGCTTTCTTGAAACTATAGATCAAAGATGAAGAGTCATTCTTTATCCCTCATTTGAAAAATGGATCTATGAATTCATCCATGCACATCTAGATTTCCAAAAATTACAATCAATAAGGGTTGGAGCAATGCAAGGTTAGTGCCAACTAAGGTCAATACAAAAGTCTCACACTGCATGAAAAAAAGAGTATTATGCTCAACTCTCAAAACTTGTTTCAAATCCGCTACATGATCCTAGAGATTAATAGACTCATCATAGCACTTTTTCATGTATTTTTCCATGATTTTAACACACGCATCTTCCAACTAAATTGACTTCGGTTAGTCGGCCGCCGGATTGGAAGTGTATAACTGAAATCTTTTTATCACACGCGCGAAAGGTTGTTACGCAGACACTTTGTAATCTTTTATATAAAGCAATGAAAAGAGATGCTCAGTGACGTTCGAGAGATCACCGGACTGTCTGACTGGGTGATTGAACGGAGTGCTACTATAGTGTTAGTTTGTCTAATTCCAAGTGTTCGGAGTTTTCTGAGTAATCTGTTCACCCCTTATCTGGTCTGTTATCTGTGTCTGTGGTCTATCGATCTCTGTTGCGGTTGTGAGTTTTATTTACATTCCAGTAGATCATCGGACTGTGGTCTGAGAAGTCGTTCTGCGAATCTCTATAGTGATTGTCCTATTAATTACGTATATCGTGGTGTCACTCTTTCTTGGAGTGTACTGTCAGTTGTTGGTGATGTCTGTGAAGTTATGGTAGTGTTCTTACACACTGTGTAGGATTGTATTGACCTTAATACTGAAAGCGGTACTTGTACGATGAGATTAGGCTACGGTAAGGGTTATCTCCAGTGTGTGTTAGTCTTTCAAGCACTGTGTATCTGAGTTGTTGAGTTCTTCTGTGACTCCTGTTTGTCTGATTGTGAGAACCTATTCGGTAAAGGTTGAACGATTACTCTTGTCTCTGGTATTTTCAGTAAGTTTATGTGCAGATGAAATATAGCATCTTAGTGTATTCGGTACACGTTGGCCGAGCTAAACTGAGAACTGTAAATATCTAAGTACAACAGAATCTTGATAGAGCTCTCAACATCAGTATATTGCTGTGTGTAAGTGGTTAGTTTGGGAACTAAGTATAGGGCCTCTGTCTAACAGACCCCTTCCACTCCCAAGAACCCAATAACCGTTTAAATGCGAGACACGTTTAAACACGCTACTGACAGTTAGTCTCGCGTTTTAAGCGTTTAACACTGGCGCTGTCTGTGGGAAAGTGGCAACAGATCAGATTGTTGCAAACCAGTTGTGGAAACGTGACTGTAGATTGTAAATCGACATTACTAGTACGCGATTAGTACCAAAAGATGATACATGCCGGTTACTCGATCCGATGAAACGTATCCAAAGAACAAACAGCCTTGGGTACCTAATTTGCTAAGGATGCCTCCAGGAGGTAAAAGCGCAGTTGTCAAGAAAGTAAAGAACGTTAGTAGTGATTCCGGTCATATTCCGGTGGAACGTACTACATCTCTGGTAGATTCCGGTACGATTTCGGCCCAGTCTGTCGAAGAGATAGTAACTCCAGAATCTACCAAGACGCAGCCTGAAGTTAGTTTAACAACATTGGGTAAAGATTCCAATTTGTTTACGAATAGAAACGCTTTAGCCAAAGAAATCAGTAAGGGAGAAAAAGCACCCTGTATTGGTGAAAAATCGACACATTCCGGTGATATTTCGGTAACAGTTGCTGAAAGATCGCAATTTTCCGGCGACGGTTTACCATTTTTTGGTGAATCTTCAACCCAGTCACCGCTATTGGGAGTAAGCTTTCCTACAATTGACATCAAGCAGGAAGGTAGCTTGTTCGAAGCTGAGATTCGAAACATACTGAACAAGATTATCGACCTGGAAAGTGCACCAGCTGACGATACAGATTCCGACGGTCCAGATACTCAGCCTCGGGATACAGAAGATAGTCACGATACAACCATCAACACGATGAACGGGCAACAACAACAACAACAACAGTAGCATCATCAACAACAACAACTATGCCCTCCCAGGCCGACTCCAACAGGAGTGACGTACACCAAATTTGGTGGATTTCTAGGTGATGACCCAGATGCTCATGTACGCACATTTGAGATAAGTTACGCAGTGCTCAATCATCCACCTGATCCGGCATATAAAGCTATTGTCTTCCAATCTACATTGGTTAACGAAGCAGTTAGATGGCTTACAGAATATGATATTAACCATTTCGGCACCTATGAAGCAGTAAGGGATGCATTTCTGCAAAGATTCACGCTAAAAAAGAATCCAACCAAAATTTTCGACTACTTGCAAAATAATAGACAGAAGATAAATCAAATAGTGCAGGAATATGCCACTCTATTCAGAACCCATTTGCGGCAATTTCCACCAGCACATGCCAACCTGCCGGATGACGTTATTACTCAATGGTTTATCAATGGCTTGACTCCACAACTTAAACAAATTATGATCATACGCTGTGTAGGAGCTATGACGCTAGATGCAGTGATTGCAATGGCTTTGCAGCTTGAAAACAAGGTTGGAGGATTTACAGAAGACTTGAAATGGTTAAAGGCAAATAAAAATGTTGTAGAAGACCCGACCAGACAGATGTACTGCACTACATGCAAGAATTCAGGCCATACTAGTGCCACTTGTGCACTTAATCAGTTGTTTTGCGCTATCTACAACACGACCTGACATACCACCGAGAACTGTGCATACAATGCCAAAGTGCAGGGAACCGCAACAGTGAATGCAATTATACTGGAACCAGGACAGCCAGCCAATCACTACGTACCTCTACAAATGAGAAACAACCAGCAACAAGGTTATCGAAATTACAGAGGATAGAGAAATAATAACTACAATGCAAACCACTGGCAGGCCGGACCAACACCGAAAAATCCCAATTTGCCACCACCGTGCTTTCATTTTTGTGGTGAATTTGGCCACATTAGAAGATTTTGTAAGGATGCAGCTGAGTATGATCAGAGGAAGAAAGAACGCCAAAACCCAATGACTAATATGGTACAAATCACACCAGTAGAAATGCACGCTGCAGTAATTCAGAGCCGATCCGGTAAACAACTGCAACCAGCAGCAAAAATATTTGAACCAGGCATACGTGAACAACAATGGATGTATGATAAGGCTAGTCAATGGACCACCGCCGAACCTCCAGTGTTCCCAGATCCTATTCCGGTGACCCAGGCTCCGTTAACCAAGGAAGGAACACAAAAACAGGATTCTAATTCAGCAGCAGGCACATCATCTTCAGAATCTGTGGAAAATACAATTCAATCACAAAAGGCTTGGGAAATTTTATCTAAAGCATCCATCACTCTTCCTCTGGGCCAATTACTTGCACTAGTACTGGGAGTTCGACAACAATTTCAACAACAGTTCAGTCTTGTGCCTTCTTGCATTCCAGCAACAGCAACAATGCAACCGGAACCTGATTCTAGAGTCGATCATTCAGTTCCTTTAATTACGGTATGGTATAAAAATCATAAAATCACACAGGTACTAATTGATGGAGGATCTGGTGTCAACATTGCTACTGCTACACTGTGTAAAAAGTTAGGGTGGACCGAAATCGAACCAGTTCAGTTTTTTGTCAGAATGGCCGACCAATCAAGAGTTCATCCAGTAGGACTTGTGCGAAATGTACCAATAACTTTACAAGGTACAACATTTAAAATGACCTTTGTCGTACTAGAATTACCGGATTCCACCATTGATTATAATCTCCTTTTCGGCCGTCCTTGGCTGAAGCACGCTAAGGTGATACAAGATTGGTCTGCACAGGAACTCACTTTCAAAGATAACAATCGTAAATACGTTGTAAAATTAGATGCTATACAACCTTGCGAGTTGCATGCTAGACCGTATTTTGCAGAACCAGTCCATATGCTAGATGGGTTGTCAGATGATGAAGAAGAAGAGTTTCTGAAAAATAACATTGATTTGATCTCCCTGGGAACTGTTGATCTACAATCTGTTGTAGATAATTGGAATCCTGCAGTTTGTACGGTGATGTTTGTAACAGAAAAAGATACGAAAGAAGATAAGGCTACCATAGATGACGCTGATCTACAACAACTTTTTAAGCCAGCTGAGGATACAGAGAAGCCTCCACAATTCTATGTTCCAGAAGATCAGCTGACCACCTAGAATTTAGGGGATGAAGAAAATCAACGTCCTATTAAGATAAAGGATAGCTTACCTGAGTTATTTCAAGCAGATTTAATCCAACTACTTCGAGAATTTTGTGATGTATTTGCATGGGATTACAAAGATATGAAGGGTCTGGACCCGCGCATCTATCAACACAAGGTCATGCTGAAGCCGGAAGCAAAACCACTTAAGCAACCCAGCTACCAGATGAATCCGAACTATGCATCACAAGTAAAGGCAGAACTTGATAGGCTACTCAAAGTCGGATTCATTGTACCAGTAGAGCATGCTGAATGGATCTCACCAATTGTTATTGTCCCTAAAAAGAATAAGCAGTTACGAATATGTGTGGATTACCGAAAACTGAATGCAACTACGGTGCCTGATCCATTTCCGCTACCTTTTCTTGACACAATGCTTGATAGCGTAGCAGGACATGAAATGTATTCATTCTTAGATGGGTACAGTGGGTATAATCAAGTTAGAATGGCTGAACAGAATATACCGAAGACCGCGTTCATTACCAATTGGGGTGTTTTTGCTTGTACTGTTATGTGGTTTGGATTAAGAAATGCCCCCAGTACGTTCCAAAGGTGTATGCATGAAATATTTTCTCCTTACCTTACCACTTTTATGCAAGTATACCTTGATGATTTTTTGATTTTCGGTAAGATGATAGCACACCTGTTCCATTTACGGTGCTGCTTTGAAAAGTGCAGAGAATACAGACTCTGTTTGAACCCAAACAAATCTGTGTTTGCAGTTTCATGTGGAAAGCTACTTGGCCACATTGTATCTGCACAGGGTATACATGTGGATCCAGATAAAATCACAGCTGTGTTAGAAGCACCTGTACCCACTACACCTAAGGAAGTAATGTGCTTCATGGGCCAAGTAAGATGGCATGGCCGACATTTACGGTGGCTTGCTCATTTGGCGATACCACTGAACCGATTGATAACCAAGACTCCTCGACAATTTTAGTGGACCCTGAACTGTCAAATTGCTTTTGATCGTCTAAAGGGATTACTAACACAGGTTCCAATCTTACAGCCTCCTGACTGGGATCGCCCATTTCATGTATTTGTTGATGCTTCAGATATAGCAATAGGCAGCGTTCTAATGCAACAAGCTGATAAGTGGTTCAGACCAGTGTACTATGCAAGTCGAAGATTGGCCCCTGCTGAAAAGAATTACTCTGTAACAGAAAGAGAATGTCTAGGTCTAGTATATTCTGTCAAGAAATTCAGACATTATTTGCTGGGCCGTAAATTTACTTTTCATGTAGATCATGCTGCACTTGTCTATCTAGTTTGGCAACAACATCTAGGTGGTCGATTAGCACGATGGGTTCTGCTTTTACAAGATAAGTTATTCATCGGCCAGGCAGTTCACATGCCTTAGCAAATTTCCTTTCTCGCTTAGATTCCGGTGAAGCTCCGGTCGGTGTAGATGACACAACACCGGCAATTTATGTTTCTGAACCGACTAATGATGAAATTGCAGACCCACCTGTGCCATCTACATATTATGATCAGATCTTGATCTTCCTCACTGATGGATACCTTCCCCCTCAGACTTCTCCTGCAATACGAAGGAAAATTTTAGTTTTCAGTCGCCGATTTTGGTTGATTGCTGGGGAATTATACTATATGGATCACACTGGAGTTTTACTTCGATGTATTCCACCACATGAAGTTAACTCAGTCATTAATTTGGCTCACTCAATTCCTTCCGGTGGACATTTTGCTGCAGATTTAACACACCGAAAAATTCTGCAGAGTGGACTTTGGTGGCCTACTTTGTACAGGGATGTATTGCAGTGTCAAAAAATGTGATAATTGTCAAAGATCTGGACAGCCGTTACCAGGCCATTATTTCCCTCTACAACCTGTCTTGCCATTGGAACCTTTTTAGAAGTGGGGTCTAGATTTCATTGGCCCTATTACACCACCAACAATCCTCAGTAATAATCGTTATATTTTGACATGTATAGATTATGCTACCAGATGGGCAGAAGCCTGGGCTTTACGGTCTGCCACAGCTGTTGCAGTAGCCAAGTGTCTATTGAAAGATGTCTTTCCACGTTTTGGCTTACCGCTGGAACTTGTTACAGATCAAGGCACTCATTTTGTCAACAATTTAATGAAAGTACTCACACATTCGTTCCAGGTCACACATAAGTTTAGTTCTCCTTATTATCCTTGTGCTAATGGTTTGGCTGAAAGTACAAACAAGACTTTGTTGAATATGCTTCGAAAATTGATTCTGGATGCACCGGAAAGATGGGATCAACTGTTACCTACAGTATTATGAGCATACCGGACTACATACAAGGTAGCCACAGGATTAACCCCTTTCAAACTAGCTTATGGATTGGAAGCCATAGCACCGATGGAGATAGTTGTGCCAAGTTTACGAGTAGCAATCACTCAGAAACTGCTACCTGAAGAATCTCTGTCATTTCGGTTGGATACACTCAGAGAATTAGACGAGCATCGATGGCACAATTTTTTGACTATTCAGGAAGTACAGCTAAGACAAACTCGAACACATGATCGATATCTAAGGACTCCAATTTTTTCGGTGGGACAACTTGTACTCTTTTACAATGCAAGGTCGAATCGCTCTGCTGGTAAATTCAAGTTACGATGGTTTGGTCCCTACCAGATTGCTGAACAAGTGGGCCCAACAACTTTTTGGTTGACCACTTTGACCGGAATTCCTCTTCCAAAGGTGATAAATGGATCAAAGCTGCGGCCGTATCAACAAGCATCTAATCCACATTGAAACGTTTCGCGGTTGGCCGTGTCTTTTGGCGTTCTCTTTTCTTTTATTATTTTCTTTTCTTTTCTTTTTTGCGTGCTTAATAAAATTAGTCTGTAAATATCCGCGTTTTGATACCTAATTATGTCCACAGCCGCCCTGCCCTTTCCAGCTACTCATACATGCACACCGAAGTTAAGAAGTTATCATCTCAACGTCGCACGATGATTAGTGATTTTGATTTCTCTCCCCGGCAACGCATCTACTTAACCTTTTTTGTTTTGCCGAAAATCGCTATTGTGTTTGTGTGATTTGTGTCATTGTGCGTACCCTGTGTTTTGTGTACTTGTGATTGCTTTCTCTGTGTGTGGCATGGAAGCTTTGGCTAACTATGCCGCTTTCCGTGATGGACTCCCTACCGACGTAGGAGAGTTCCTGCGCATCCGTGGGCTATCCAATTTCGCTCAACTGCCTTGGCATTCAGTGGAATCCCACCCCTTCTTTGCCCAGATCATCTCCGCCATCACCAACACACCTGCCACCAAGCAGAGTTGGCCAATCACCTCCCTACCATCTCGTACACTGATCACCTTCCAAACTTTCGCTGAGTCATTTCGACTCCCTTTGCAAGGTCAGGAAAATGGCCCGAACCTCCCCGTAGCAACCATGATACAATTATTTCCTAGGTATTCGTCAAACGAATACGCGATCCTTTGTCGACCGGAACCTGAGAGATCCGCCCTTCAGTTCTTAGTAGCTATCTTGAACCTACAGAAATGTACTTATGGAATATCTCGTCCATTCTACTCCGCCATAGACTTAGCCGCCCGAGAACCAATGAATTTTGCGCCCTACTTCTTCCACCGCATTCACAAAGAATGCGTGGCAATCATCAAGCAGGTAAACAAGGGAGGAATGCCAAGATCGAGACTCCCTCATATCCTATCCTTCCTGTTTCCGGCCATTCTTGGAGCACGACCACAACCCAGAGGCCCGGTCCTACGCCATGAAGAGTCTGTGCAATTATTGAAGGATGATGAAGAAGACAAAGAAGAACTAAATCAACTCTTCCGCCGGAAGAGAATCAGGATCAGTTCATCTGAAAGTGAAGCCAGGGATCAGCCGAAGGAAACAAAGAAGATGACAAGGAACAAGAAAAGCAAGACGAAGAAACACACTGAAGCTGACACAAGCTCGTCAGAAGAGGCATCACAGCAGCAATCAGAGCCGGAAAAACAAAGAGATGAAGAACAGGTCGTTAAGGATATTTTCGGCGAACTGCTTAGAGCAGTAGAATCTACAATTGCTGATACCGCCGACACTGCACAACAAACCATAGATAAGGTAACACAGTCTCACTCTGTCCTTCCCACTCCCCCACCGGAGCCGCCACTCAACCCCATTATCCCTATCCAACCCATCCACCCCAACGAACCCACTGCCTCTTCTTCCTCATCCCCCAATTACTCTCCATCGAACTCCCAGCAGCTGCTCACCGCATCCTCATCCCAACCTCGACCTCATCTGCCACTTCCTTCAATCCCTACGATCTCTGAACTTGCAAACATGGGCCAACTGTTAATTCAGTTATCACAGCAATTGCCAATCCAGATGAGAGAAGTCACTGAAAACATTCGAAATGAGTTACAACATAAGGTGGATGTCCTAGAAGCAGATATCATGCCTCTACAGGAAGAGATAGATGCGGTCAAAGCAAAAAACCATCAGCTGCAATCCAAAATTACCCATCTCCAAGCCCAGCTTGCAGAATAGCAGACAATTGCCAATCAGAGAGATACAACACTGGTAGATCTCCACCAAAAGGACAAGTTATTAAGCGAAGCACAAGCCGAAATCAGTAAAATGAAGCAAGAGTTACAGGATAAAGAAGATGCAAGAATCGCATTAGGAAATCTGCTCGAAGAAACCAGAGTTCAACTAGACGAAGTGGTACAAAAAGGCCAAGAACAACACGATCTGGCAATGAAGACAGCGGAAGAACTACAAAGATACAAGGATCAATTAGCTGATGTAAATAATATGCTCAAACGTTATTTGTCAAAAGAAGCTCAAACACAGAAGGTAATAACAGATCTCCGCAGAGAAAGGGACGCATACTCCAGGACCATATAGTTCCAGAATCAAGAGATCAAAAGAAGGGAAAATCAACTGGACAATAAAAAAGAAAGAGTAATCAGTATGGAGAAGCAGGTTGCAAAAATGAAGATATCCAGAATTCTACCTACAAGAAGCTTTTCTGCAGACGCAAGCAGAGATTTTGCTCACCGAAGCCATTGCATTAAGTTCTGTAAGAGTAGATGCACATTTAGTAGAACCGGATACCCTCAAACAAATGTTAGAAACTCTAAAGAAAAAGATCACCCGCACCTTTAGATTAGCCAGAAATATGTACTTAGAAGGCATTATAGATGAACAGTAGTTTTGTAAAACCTGCGGGTTCGAGTCCACCGTGCGTGCCAGAGTGTTAGTTGGCGGCCGGATTGGAAGTGTATAACTGAAATCTTTTTATCACACGCGTGAAAGGTTGTTATGCAGACACTGCGCTACTGTAGTGTTAGTTTGTCTAATTCCAAGTGTTCGGAGTTTTCTGAGTAATCTGTTCACTCCTTATCTGGTCTGTTATCTGTGTCTGTGGTCTATCGATCTCTGTTGCGGTTGTGAGTTTTATTTACATTCCAGTAGATCATCGGACTGTGGTCTGAGAAGTCGTTCTGCAAATCTCTGTAGCGATTGTCCTATTAATTACGTATATCGTGGTGTCACTCTTTCTTGGAGTGTACTGTCAGTTGTTGGTGATGTCTGTGAAGTTATGGTAGTGTTCTTACACGCTGTGTAGGATTGTATTGACCTTAATACTGAAAGCGGTACTTGTACGATGAGATTAGGCTACGGTAAGGGTTATCTCCAGTGTGTGTTAGTCTTTCAAGCGCTGTGTATCTGAGTTGTTGAGTTCTTTTGTGTCTCTTGTTTTTCTGATTGTGAGTACCTATTCGGTAAAGGTTGAACGATTACTCTTATCTCTGGTATTTTCAGTAAGTTTATGTGCAGATGCAATATAGCATCTTAGCGTATTCGGTACATGTTGGCCAAGCTAAACCGAGAACTGTAAATTTCTAAGTACAACAGAATCTTGATAGAGCTCTCAACAACAGTATATTGCTGTGTGTAAGTGGTTAGATTGGGAACTAAGTATAGGGCCTCTGTCTAACAGACCCCTTCCACTCCCAAGAACCCAATAAACGTTTAAACGTGAGACACGTTTAAACGCGCTACGGACAGCTAGTCTCGCGTTTTAAGCGTTTAACACTTCTATTGTGGTTTGCTCTAGTGGATAAACCATTGGCAAAGCCATCTAGTATCTTGAGATTCCCTCATCAGTCACATTTAATGAAGGTTTTGCAATTGGATTCAAAGGTGGAAATTGTTGAGAATATGAGAGTGCATCTCCCTTTTGTATCTAGGAGACACTCCATTTCTAGTTCATTTCCATTTTATATTATATCTCTTTTGAATTTGGGTACCTTGCCATTTGCATCTGTCTATGTATTCATTCTCCTTCAATGGAAATTATCTCACATATGATGTACTTTGGAGAGCCTCCTCCAACTCTATCTAAAGAGGGCCTCTCCCCCCATTTGTGCTTAGTTAGAAGCTTGAGGAGCCTACTGTATGCTCTTGGCAAACTCACTCTAGTCCATGTGAGTTTTCCCATTTCATGGTCTCCTCAGTTTTGAGTCTGACACTCTTTCATTTTGTGAGTAAACTCTTCTTTATGTTTTTCTTCAATGCATGTACTCTCTACATGGTATTAGAGAACTAGGTGGTCTTAGTGGTGTGTTTGGTGGTGGTGCTGGTAGAGCTTGGTGGTGTGGCTCTTCACTTATTGGGAGAGGTACTTTTTCCATCATTTTGTGCTCTCTTTGGGTTTTAGATTACCCATTTCTCGACCCTCCCACCCTTTTGTTCATTTACATTTCACCATTTTGCCCCATTTTCCCTCCTTTCACCCTCTTTGTATCGATTTTATCATTTTGCATGGCCATTATGTGGAGTTTCTAGCACATCTCATTTTCATTGAAGTGTTTATAAACACTCTTGGACTTGTGTTTATGACATTAGTAGTCATGTTTGTACAATTATTAGTGCATCTTAAGATTATGTGGTGTTTGCACACATGTTTCAACATGATTAATTATGTGATTTCAAACAATTTCTACTAGAAATTTTACATCGCATTTTGTGATTTCAAACAATTTCTGCTAGAAATTTTACATCACACATGTATTTCCGCAAAGAAGCATGTGTGTTAGCATGACATTTTTGTCTTTCTTCATAGATAATCATGTGTGCCAACATGACATTTTGGCCTTTCTTCATGATCTAGAAGTGTTATAGACAATTACTTCAAGATCTCATACGACACTTTGACCTATCGCAACACCTCCACCTATCGCGACACATCGACCCGACCTATCGCGATACACCGGCTTAATGCATGAATTTTTAGGGTGAATTAATTGATTGAACTGAGGTACTTTTGGGCTTAAATCTTGGGCACATTGGTATAATATTAGAGCCTTAGAAGTGGGCAAAATACCTAAAAACCAGGGAGGAATTTCCTCAACTCTGAGAGCCTATTTTGACCCCTAAGTGCCTGAATGGTCATAACTTCACCATAAGAACTCTGATTGATGAGATTTTGGTCTCGTTGGAAAGCTTGTTGAGAATCTACATGGACCTCGACTGGTTTTTGTAAGAATCATGCGTGGAGTTTTAGAATATGTATTTTTAAGTTGGCCTTTAGGTGGGACTAGGTGGTCATAAGATTTTGAGGGTACAATGAGTTACTCCAAGGGGGGCCAGTAATTATTGATGTGTGTCTTTCAATCCATTATGGTAAAGGAGCTATATTAACTCGTGAACTTTTGCAGGAACGTTGTGTGCAATCCAGGCAATTCAAAGCAAGCTAGCAAGGGTGAGTACCAAGCTTGGAAGAAGGCTTCCTGGGCTGGTGTAGCAGTCTGAGCAACTAGAGTATTGAGGTTGGAAGTTCTCTCAACCCTCCTTTGTCAATTCCTAGCTTAGGCTAGTACGACTTAGGTGTGGTGATTAATTAGAGCAACGCTAGACAGGAATCAATTCCAAGAGAACTAATCAACTAAGTGCAAGTATTAAGTAGGACTTAAGTGCGAAAACCCTAAGGGACAAAAGTAAACTTGAACCGATCAAATATCAAGTGCAAAATTCACTTAAGTAATCCTGACGATGTGATTCCAAACAAAAGCTTAACACAATATTCAACTAAAAAGAACAAAGTGATTGGTACAAATTAACCTGCAACGAGAGTGTACTTGGGACCAAGGGGGTAGAGAAACCAGGCATATGAACCTAAGGTCAGGAAGACACTTAGGCCGAGACCGACAAAGCCTCAGATCTTCTGAAGCTAGTGTCAATCACACTGCTAGGTCTTGGGCCCAACAGATGAGTGATTGCCTGTACACTCCCACATCTGAAACAAGTGATTCTGAGATGTCCTATAACATGGAGAGACCGGTAGGTAGTTCAGGGGTGGCGTACCTAGAAAAGCCAGAAGGACCTTACAAGACTCAATTGGAATACATCAGGACCAATCATCTCGGTGCTCGCATATACGAAGACGGCCTGAGAAGATCTGTAGTACAGATTAAGAACCTTGATCAACCCCATGGATTAGAACACCCAGTAGTCAAGTTCGAGAATGGAGCATACCTAGATAAAGAAGGGACTATTTATGTAGTCACCACCCTTCCTGATAGAATATACGAGTTTGGGAATGTGATCGTAGAGACCGACATGGGTGATATAGAGCAAGGGAATAGATAGAGAAGAAACGGAGAGACCTAGAGCCCCCAGGAACCAACAAAATGCTGACGATTTCCCTTTGCCAAGGACAAGAGAACACACCAGGACCCTAAGGCCAACTCAGTTGGTGAAGTCCATGAAGAACTATTTTGATGTCACAAGAGACCCATACGATCATGTAGCTGAATTTAGACAAGTCTTGAGAGCGGAACAAGTGGAGGACCTATTCATGCAATACAATGCTTTTGGTCTAACCCTTAGGAACACTGCCCTTACATGGTTTCAACCCCTGAATGAGAGACAATTTAGGAGCATTAACCAACTTTTAGAGGCTTTTGTCACTGAGTTCTCTAAGAGTGGCATACGGCATAATACCTCCTCCCTGATTCATAGCTTTAAGCAAACACCTCAAGAGACGGTCAGACTAGCAGGAAGACGGTTTAGGCAATACCTAGAGAGGTGCCCAATGCCTGAGTTACCCACACCAGCCAAACAAGTGGCTTTGTTCTTAGATGGATTTTTGAGCACGAAGCTCATGTCATATGTGTATCTGAAGGACCCCATAACTATAGAAGAGTGCGTGCGCATGTGCATAGACATCGAAGATAACCTAGGCGAGGACTTGGAGCTATCGAAAATCTACAAGGATTCGGATAGCTCTAGTAGCCTCATGTCTGGTCAATCCACATCCATTCAAGAACTTGCAGAAAAGGTAGCTCAAAAACTAGGTGTCTCTAGCAAACAAATCCCAAGATTTGCCCTAGTTAAGTGGTGCTATACTTGTGGAGATGACCATATGGCAAGTGTATGTCCCATTATGGCTCAACCCCATTATGTCCCCAAGTGAATCCTAGTAGCCAATACTGCACAATAGAGTGAAGGTACACCAACCACACCACACAAGACTGCCCTTATAACAAACAAACTATCAGACAAAATTACCCTCAGCCATATCCACAACAGGGTAGATACCAGAATCAATACCCACCACAGCAATATGGCAGACCACAGCAACCTTATCAGCCACCTTATCAAGGGCAATAGAGACCTCAACCAGTACTTGCCCAGCAACCCCCTACTCCAACCAATGTAATCCCAGTAAAATATGCATCTGCTGAAGAAAATCTGAACAGAGCCATAGTCCCAGTCACACCGTTGCTATCAGACAGTGATCCAAGTGACCATAGTTTTGACTCCACACATATTGACAGCCCACAGGCTTACTACATGCAGTCGCCCGAGCATAACGAGCTATACTATTATGAGGACCCAAGTGAAAATAGTGGGGAACCTGAGTATGCTAATGTCATGTACACAAACCCCAACTCTAGACTTCAACCTAGGCAAGTGCGACCCCCATTTCCTAGAGGACCATGCTTCAGATGTCAGGGAGATCACCTTATACGTGATTGTCCACTGCCTGCCCCTACACAACCCCAACCAGTGACAATTCAGGGCTTTTGTCAAGATTGTGGGAAAGAGCATCTCTTACGAGATTTCCCGAAGAACCCCAATAACCTACCAAAAATCACTCCTATCAACGTCATTGGGTTAGTGGTAGACTCTACGGGAAGTACAACGTCAACAGACCCCATGCATGTGATCACTAGAGCTCAAGCCTTGCAGCAAACCCAAGGAGTAGGACAGGAAAAGAGTTCTGAGGTTAGTGAGATGGAGAGTCTAACCAAGAAAAGGACAAGAGCTTGGAGAGATAGCCGGGAGAGAATGAAAAGACAATGGTCACAGAAAATGAGCGAACTTGAAGAAAGCTTGAGAGAAACCAAAGCAAAGATAAGTGAACTCGCATCTCAAAACCAGTCTCACACTACACCACCACACCCCTTTCCATCGCCCTCCAACCCATCACCTGCCATTCCCCAATTTTCTAATCCACCACACGTAGCCCACCCACCACCCAGAGTAGGATAAGTCCTAGCCGATCCCACTCCTGAGGATCTAAGAATCTTTGATCTTGAACGTTTAGGTGAGACATGATTGAGGGCTGCAACAGGAATCTATGCAGCCAAGAAGAGGCAAAAGGCGTATTTTGATACACATGTGAAGGATAAAGGCTTGAAAGCAGGAGACCTAGTCCTAGTCTACACATTGAATCAACATGCATGAAAATTAGAGAAAAGAGGCTATGGACCAACGATTATCAATAGGATATCCACAAGTGGAGCAGTACAATTAGCCACTCTAGAAGGCGATGTTCTCCCTAGCTACATAAGCGGATGCAGAGTCAAGTTATATCAAGAACCCCTGACTGAAGAGATGCTAAATCGACTCAACACTGCCAAGAAACGCAAGGAAGAAGAAAAGCGAATTCGAGAGGAAGCACAGGCCGAAGCTTTAGAACGCATCCGATGAATGAAATTGAGAAGAAAATGTAGAGATCAGCCCATGCTAGACTCTCAAGGAGTTTTAGGTTATCACATGGCCATGTGCAAGGTCTCAGGTAAACAAACCCACAAGATAGTTGATCGTCGATCTTTTGACCCTAGAAGTAGGACAAGGAGAGAATGCGAGGACATTGAGAGCTTTAATTGATTCAAGAGCAACCACTAGTGCAGTTTGGCTCTCTTACTGCCAAAAATTGGAATTGAAGGTCAAACCTATTGAGGCATATCTCATAGGGCTAGGAGGAGTTGAAACCCCTTGCATGGGAGAGGTGGAACTTCCCCTCTACATTCAAGAGGTCCTCATGCCAGCAAAAGTGCTAGTGTGTGAAGACGAGGATCTTACTGAACCTCTTGTCTTAGGCCAAGACTGGATCTATGATCACGCAGTCAGCCTCAACCTAAGAAGTGGACTTCTTCAGGTTTGGGCAGGCCAGAGCCGCCTTACGATTGAATTAGAAAATCAAGTTGTCAAACCATTAGAATAGGCACCAACTCCTGGTCCCTCCAGGAACCCACATGAAGATAACAATGCTGTTCTTGTCCAAAGTTCTATGGTGTAGAGGATTGTCACTCTTACCGAAGGAGCAGAAGTCAATGAGGAGTTCCCAGTTGTTCCAAATAAGATTCTAAAAAGGTAGGTTGAGCATCACATGACACTAAGGAGACCGATGATCAAGAAGCAGGGGCACCAACCTGTGCAATACGGAGTACCTAGTGGCATGAAGCAGATTTGGATACGCAAGAAGGAAAAAACCACGACCCCAGAGGCAGGTTCTCAGAACAGCATCAAGCAAGCCACATTGTCAAGGACTAAAACGAAGGAGTTCCCTAGGCAAAAATCTAGACATACCATTTCTATTCGGGTCCCTAAGCGATCAATGAAGGCAATCCCTAATGCTAGATGGATATGGGTGCCCAAGGCCTACTTACAAGCCCAAATAACTTCACCTCCAGTCCCTAGCTCAAATCAATACTCACAAGTACTCTTGGCAAACAGCCCAGGGCTGATACCTACACCTCACACTGCTACACCTTCTGTCAAACCTAGTAATTTCTGGAAATGGGTACCCAAAAGGTCCCAAATCCAGCACAATCTAGTTCATAAATCTTTCCCTGTCGTCAGCTCTAAGAGCTACGAATCCTCAATCAAAGTTTGGAGACTTAAACCCTGTATCAAACCCCCTGACCCGATTTTGTAAATCCATCCACTGTGAGGTAGGTGCATTATGAGAACATTGCATATCCGAAGTGTGCATATAGGATGACATAACCCACTAACCACCACTCAAATCTATCACAAACACTTCACCTCTAACCACTAACCATCTGGATTGTCATGTTAGTATTGTGGAGGGAACACCAATGCATCCTGTTTCCTATGCAACACTAATGTGCCTTTCTTATTCTAGCAGATAAGCATCAAAAGTTTCATGGCGGCAACAGTAGGCACGAGCTCCTAGGCAGGCCCTAGTACTCAAAACAATTGGGATACCATGTCTGTGGAGGATCCACTGACAGTGAGGCCTGAAGAGTTCCTGAATGTGCGAAGAATTCCCATCTCGGATCCACCGAGTGGCCTAACAGAGAGAGTGAAAGGACATTCTCATTAGTTCAATGAGATGCCATGAGATTTGAGAGATGCAGATCATATATGGGAGTCCAAGTTGGAATTCGGAGGAGTTTGGTGGACCTTTCAGTTCTTCACACGAGAATTTGAAGCATTACAAAATGTAGCTTCTCTTCAAGATATCTGGCAGAAGGCGGAGTTACTGGATTATTTTAGTGCATCTCTGCCTAAACCTGATTTCCTTAGGTGCTATTACTTGATTGCCACTTCGAAAGCGAGAGGAGACAAAGATCATTCAGGCACATTCCTGGTGCCCTCTTTATCAAACCAGAAGGAGATGAAAAAGTTTGAGTTGAATGTCACCTTAATCAGGGAGGCCCTTCAGATGTATGGCACCCATGTACCCTCCGATCGAGATCCTTTGATACCGGAGTCTATGAAGAACAATAAACTCAAGAAATTGAAAGAAATGTGTGCTCTCACCCCGAACATTGCTATACCATTGCGAATGTGTCTTCAACATTTTGCATTTCCAGCGCAAGACCGATTCACACAACCTCATAAGAAGATCTGGTATGGGTTATACCTAGCGGAGACTGGGAGCTTACCTATCAAAATGCCAGTGTGGATCCTTGACCAGCTATATGAAGCAGGCAAACGAGGTGTGAGAATGCCTACTTTGAATGGTTGTTGTGCTATTAAAAGAATTATCTACAGATGCCTTGCCTATGATGTGTCGATCGCACGGGCCCTTAAGTACTCACAGTTGGAATTCTTCCAGGGGCGGAAATCAAGGGTTCAACCCGCAAAAAGAATGCGTGGATCTCTTTCACAGGTTCTAATTCCTTGCGAGGTCACCACAGAAGCCTCCTGTAGAGAAGAAAAAAAAGTAGCCCCATTCAGAATCCATCTCCAATGACCACAATCAGAGGGCGTGGTACAACACACTCCATCAGCCCCTCCACTACCCTCGGATGCTGAGCTTGCATCCATGGCTACTTTGGTAGAGGATCCATCTTTTGACTTTGAAAGCTTCTTGCAAACAACCCAATTATCTGAAAGTGAGTTTTTCTCAGAGACTGATGGAACTGGATCATCATCCCAGAGAGGACGATCACATGGTGAAGCACGAAGAGTACATTGGGAAGATGAGGCACAACACACTCAGACGAGAGGCACACATGAACAAGAGGAGATGCAGAGGAATGAATTAGAGGAGAGTGAGGAGGCAGCCCCTGCCTACACTGCACAACTCAAACGACTCTACAAAACGATCAAGCAAGTGCAGAAAAGGCATAAGATGTCTGAAGAGGCAAATAGAGCACTGGTGAACCAGATGTTGCAGGTGGAAAATGTAGACCCTCATTTTGTAGAATCATTGAATCTTTTGGCAAATACCTGTGGAATCGTGGAAGCCATGAGGACCATGGTATATCGTGATGCCCCTCAATATGAACAACGAAGGATCGATACGTGACCACGAAGGGGAAAGATGATTCAAATGGAAGTCCCTACCTCACTCCCTACCACCACTCAAGAAGATGTTCACATGGCCAACCCAACTAACAGAGATGAACCAGATGTAAATATACAGATACCATCTCCACCATCACCTCCCATCCAGCCCTCAGAACCCCTCACCACTAGCCTTCCTGAACAACCAGTGTCCACCCATAGTGAACCTATATTGCACACCACCATCTTGTCATCCTTACCTGTCTCTACCCCTATCATTACGGGTCCATCTTCCCAACCTCATTTAGGTCATCCTGCCACCCATCAAACCATCATAGGTCACCCTTCTTTTCAACCAGCTCTTGGACAGCCACATGTCCCTACCCAAACACTAACACACCCATTTCCCTTTACCACCACATTTCCGACTTACCAACCCCTACCCACTGTACCCCTCTCAGCCTCCTCAGAACCTACACACACCACCCTACCTCCATTCTTGGAAAACCTTGTAAATATAGTGCAACAAATTGAGAATCATAATAGAAAGTCCCTTTCCCAACCCACCTCCCCCACATTCACGGCCACCACTAACACACCAACCACCATCCCAATATTCAGGATTCACACTTCACACACAATCACGTCCCATCCCATGGACATTTCACCATCCACCTGACCACCCACCACCACTGTTGTTCCAACATCATCACATTTCACTTCACTCACATCACCATTTCCAATCACTGTAGACACATCATCCACTTTTCCCTTCCCCATTTCCCGAACCCTTGCATTTTCCACCTCTACCCATGCATCCACCTCATTTAATCATGCACTAGACATGATGTTCGAAGCTGCCACACAACTTAAGCAGGAGTATAGATAATTGGAAGAGAATAACAATGAGCTTTGCAAATTGTCGGCCCACCTCCAGGCACGTGTCAATGCCTTGGAGTCGAGTAATGCAGCATTACAACATGAGGTGACCACTCTCCAACAATCTCATGCGGAGCTTGAAACCAAGTATACAGAGACGGGTAAGGCAATGGAAGAACAACTCAGATATCAGCTAGCCCGCAGTGCTAGACTACAAAGAAACATGGCCTTGCTTCGTCGCCACTTAGCAGCTGCACAAGAGGAGAACAGAAGATTACAACAACAGAATCAAGAGAATTTAGAAGCAGCCATTGAGAACACCCCAGGGGCACCTGCCGATCCTGCCAAATTTCTAGCTATCCCCTCGGAAAGTATCCAACAAATATTGGAAAACTATGCAAATCTTTTAGAAGCACATGATCTATTGGCCGACCAAGTGAAGGAGCTACAGAGGCAATCGATGGCCGCCCCACATATGGTAGAACCAAAAGAGATGGTCAATGCTGCTACTTCACCAGCGCCTGAATCTTCGACGACCAATGAGGTACTTGAGCTACAACAACAAGTGGCAGAATTAAAGGTCAAGTTGTTACAATATGAACGACCCCTCTCTCCACCTGATCAACCAATAGAAGAAGAAGCAGTAATCATTCCAGTGGAAGAAACATTTGAAGACAACTATGAGCCTCAACCCCTTCCAGGAGGCAGAATCACGGAGGAAGGACAAGACACATATGAGGAACCCCCTTCGGCATGGATGAAACAGGTAGAAGAAATGGGGACAACTCATGAGGAACGTATCTCCACTTAAATGCTGGCCATGAGGACCATTGAAGAAACCATACTGCAATCAGAATATTTCAGGCACCTCACCTCTAGAAGACTAATAACTAGTTCAGAGTTACAGTATAAGCCCTATTTTGTACTATTGGCAGACTACAACGCAGAGATCAAAAGAGTCACCAATAGGCATCCTTCCTTTGCAACACAGTTCGAACCAGAGGATATTCCAGAGGAAGCCAGAAAAGGGGCCATATTCCAACCCATTTGGAGACAGAAACTATTGGAGACCTATCCGGAAATGCTACGAACATGGGATCATGCTCCCATGCATTTGAAATATAACCCTTGCTTTGGGCCAGTGCAGAGAAGAAGATCATGGCAAGCGTTTGCCATCAAGGTTCAGAACAATGCAAATTGCAAACAATGGCTCAATTACCCCTCAATTGCACCCCCAACAGGCACACCCACAGTAGCATACATGATGGCTACCATCAGACATTGGATGCCACGCCTCCACCCCATGCCAGATGTCACCGCGCAGATGATGCTCAAAATTTTGGACATGATGCAAGTGGTGTTGAAGACTTTTAGAAATGTACGTCACATCCAGCCGCCGATTCCGGGCTTCATAAATGGTAACTATGACTTACTTTATGACATGAGCACGACCCCAAGTATCCGAGTGGCTTATGCTTGGCATGCACGAATAAGATATCTCCCTGCTTGCTACAAGCAAACGTTTGATGACATGTTCACCACGGGGTTCTGAGAAGCACACTCGGAAGTGTTCGCGCCACGCCCAACCCACTTGCTACAACTATTCGCGTGCGAGCAGACAATGCACTCAGAGCTCTACACCACACCCCAACCTGACATGCCTGGTGCAATTAATTGGGATGCCCTGCAAAGAGATTTGGTCAGGGGACTATGGATCAAAGAACAAGAATTGGCAACCGACATACTCCAGAACTACATTGAAGCTTAGGTAGAATGAGCCTACCAATTTTGGCTATTTTTGGATCCCGTTTACCCTTTCAAATAGCACCTAGAACCTATTTTTTAACTATGCCGGTCACTAGATGTGAAACCGGTCAAAACTAGTCTAAAAACTATAAATAAAGCTAGAGAGCTCATTTTTGGGGTTAGCTAGTGTAGACTTGTATGAGCTAGTGTGAGCTTGAGCTTGTAATTGAGATCTTGAGTAATAGAGTCTATTTTCCTACCTTCCATTGTGTCTTGCTTGTCTCATACGTGTGTATGTGTATGTGTGTGTGCATCTCTATGCTTCTCACCTTCATTCTCACTACATCTCACATTCACGATCTTCATATCACTCCTATGTCTTCCGCGAATTGACATTAAGGAGGTGGAGCTTCTTAACGTGGTACTTACCATTGTGCTAGAGCAACACCAAATTTGGCACCGTTGTCGGGGATCGAGTCTAGGATGAATGTATGATGGTAAGAGTATAGCAAGAAGTGGCGTTGGAAGGTAAAAGTTTCAGTTTTTGTTGTTGTTTTTAATTAGATTTTTGTGTTTTTCATCTCCTCTACACTCCTTCTTCACCACCGCATCATCTTCTTCCACTCCGAAAAAATCAAAAAATTCACCATATCCACCCATTCTCCTCATTTCCCCTCATTTGTGCATGCGAGAGAGAGAGAGAGCTTTTGTGCTTGTATGTGCTTGTGTGTTTTTGATTTTTCTTGCACGTACAGAGCTCCAGAGCAGTAGGAAAGCTTCCAAAAGGTAAAAAAACCATTTTTTGTTAGAATCTGCCGTGTGTGTTAGGCCATCGCGATGGTTTGCCAAACTCGGAATTTTTGGTAAGCGAGTTCACCACAGTGTAGGCGATCCTAGCACATACACAAATCCATAATTGCATTTCTAAAATTTGTATTTTGGTGGACCATCGCGACAGGCTCACGCCATCGCGACAGGCTCGGCCAGACCATCGCGACAGTCTCACACCATCGCGATGGTTCACTTGAGCCATCGCGACGGTCACTGACCATCACGACGATCCCATCGACTCCATGCCATTGGGATTGACTCACGCCATCGTGACGACTCATTTTCCACGTGTCAAGATAGACCATCACGATGATACCAAGTACGCCATCGCGATGCCTCGAAGTTGGACCATCACGATTGGCTCAAGCCATCGTGCCTTGTGACCATCACGACGGGCTCACACCATCGTGATGATTGTGTTGATCATTGACAATCACCATGGCCTCACACCATCGCAATTGTTCACTAGACAGACTAGCGCGATGCTTCATTCAGACCATTGTGATGCCTCGCGATTGTACCATGCCATTGCGACGGTTCACCTGAGCATCGCGATTGTTCCAGACCATCGCGATTGTCCCAGACCATCGTGATTGTCCCATACCATCGCGATTGTCCCAGACCATTGCGATTGTGCATCCAAAACGGAAAAATTGGGGTTTCATTTTTTGGGCAAATTTGATGCTATTTTGAAGAAATTTTTGGGTGATTAAGTTCAGAGGAGACCCCTTCACTCATATTTGAAGAAAAACCTAATTGTCAGTTTTTACCCTCGAGGGCCTGAACGATCATATCTTTTTCATTCGAAGTCCGTTTTTTGAGGTTGACCCATTGTGGGGACTAGAAAGCGAGGGGGCATTAAAAAAAAAAATTGGGCAAAGGAAGAAAGGATCTTAAAGGTGCATATATCAAAGTGCTTGAGCATCCAGTTAAGATTTGGTCTAAACATTGGATTTTTACAGATCTAGCAAGGGCTATCAAAGTCAATCAAAGCAAGGCAGTGAAGAACGCAAGACTTGGGAAGTGCGACTACTTGAGCAACAGAGCAACCAAAGAAGCTGACTTGAGGTTGGAAGAATACTCAACCCCCTTCGTCAATTATTAGCTTAGGCTAAACGACTAGCATTGTGGATTAAAGCCGATAGGAACGCATCAAGTTCAAGAGACTTAATTTTTCAAGTCCAAGACTAAGGTAAAAGTGTGCGGTACAAAAACCTAAAGGAAAGAACTTAAGTATGACAAAATGAGAACTCAAAAGTACAACAGAAAGTCGATTCCTAACATATACAGTGAGATAAGGCAAGAACTTAAGGGAATTTAAAAGGAACCGAGAAATTAAGAACAAAGAACCATTGATGATCAGAGAGTGCCAGGAAGTAAATTCATGAACCTTAGATCGGGTAAGCATATAGGTAAGTCAAACCGACGAAGCCTTAGATCATCAGAAGCAAGTGTAGGAACTATTGCACGTTTGTGGGCACAACAACTGAATAGCTACCCTTACGAGTTGGGATCAGATACAAGTGAATCAAAAATGGCTTTTATCACGGAAAGAGCAGAAGGAGGGTTAAACGTAGCATATCTGGAAAAACTCAAAGGACGTTATAGGACTCAATTAGAATTTGTCCGAACCAACCGTGTAGGTGCTCACATCTATGAGGATGGTTTGCGAATACAAGTGGTGCAAATGCACAATCCGGCTCAACCCATTGGATTGGAACGTCCAGTGGTGAAATGCGAGGGAGAGGCATACATAGACAAGGAAGGAACAATGTACATCATAAGTACTTAGCCCAATAATACCAATGCATTTGGTGTAATTCAGTTAGAGACGGAAGTGAGAACCCAAGGAAAGAAACCAGTAGGAGAAGAACCAAGGACACCTAGAGGAAAATTTGCACTTACAATAATACTAATTCTAGATTGGATCCCTCAGGATAAGAAAAGCATAGAGTTGTATGTGAATAAGAAAACTGATGAAGCATTTTGGAGGTACAAAATGGAACAACCTAGTGAGGTAGGCTCCATCATGATTTACAAATTCAAAGACCTAGATACACCTGTTGTATACCTAGATGAGACTTCAGAACGGGTATTTGTAGTACCAGACCATGCAAGAAATACGTACACATGGAGAGGTGAGCTAGTCTTCCCCCCATCTCGAACAAATGTAAACACCAGCCATCAGGGTGCTGGAACATCCTCAGCCCATAGCACTCAAAGAGCGAAGAACAAAGAGAGACCAGAAGTAAGTTTCACTCATCCCATAGGGAGAGATAGAACCACCATGGACACCGATAGAGTGGAAAGAGAAAGCGAACCTAGAGTACCATGTGGTAAAGATGAGTTTCCTCTACCCAGACCACGTGAACACCCAAGGATATTGAGACCCACCCAGCTAGTAAAGTCCATGAAAAACTACTTTGATGGGACAGGACATCCCTATGACCATGTTGCAGAATTTAAGCAAGTGCTACGAGCATAACAAGTAGAAGACATGTTTACGCAATATAATGCATTTGGACTAACGTTAAAGAACACAGATTTAACTTGGTTCCAACCCTTGCAACAAAGACAGTTTAGAGATATCCAGCACTTGTTAGAGTCATTCATCACGTAATTCTCTAAAAGTGGAGTCAGGCATGATACATCTTCATTAATTCATAGTTTCAAACAGACCCCTCAAGAAACTGTCAAACTCGCAAGACGTAGGTTTAGACAATATGTTGAGAGATGTCCGATGCAAGAGTTACCCTCACAGGCCAAGCAAGTGTCATTATTTTCAGATGGCCTCTTGAGCTCTAAACTACGCTCCTATGTATACTTGAAGGAACCCAAAACGCTAAAGCAATGTGTGAGAATTTGAATAGACATTGAGGGCAAGCTTGGAGACGAGTTGGAACTCTCAAAGGTCTATAAGGACTCAGATTGTGCATCTCTAGCATCCTCAAAACTATCTAGCTCAATAGAAGACCTAGCAGAAAAAGTGGCCTAGAAACTAGGAGTTTCTAGTAAACAGATGCCAAGGTTAACAACAAACAAGCATTGTTACACCTGTGGTGGTGATCACATGGCAAATGTGTGTCCCAATGCAACACAACCACAAGCAAAACCTAGTGGCCAATACTGTACAATTGAGAGATGATACACGAATCACACGGCTCAGGATTGCCCTTACAACAAACAAGTAGTACGATAGAACTACCCACAAGCCTACCCGCAACCAGGTAGGTATCAAGGTCAATATAATGCTCAACCTCATTACTATAGGCCTCCTCAGAACTATCCTTATCAGGCTCAACAGAGACCTCAACCTGTTCTAGCTCAGCAGCCATCCCCACCAGCTAATGTCATCTCAATCAAATACGCCACTATAGAAGAGAATCTCAATAGGGCCTTAGTGCCTTCTTCACCTCTGATCACAGAGAGTGACCCTAACTCCAACAATTTTGACTCTACTCATGTAGATAGTCCACCTGCATATTACACAGAGTCACCAGAACATGTGGAAACATATCAATACGATAGTCCACCATTGGAACCCAGTTGGGAGGCCGATTACGCTAATGTGATGTATACCAACCCTAATCCACGGCCCCAATTAAGACAGCAAAGACCATAGGGCCCTAGAGGACCATGCTTTAGGTGCAAAGGAGATCATTTCATAAAGGATTGTCCACATCCTCCGATAGCAGGATAGTCACAATACTATAACATACAAGGCTTTTGCGCCGAGTGTGGTAAAGAGCATATCATCAAAGATTGTCCTAAGAACCCTATGAATGCTTCAAAAGTGACATCGATCAACGTGATAGGTATTGTACACAACGCAGATGGATCCAACCCTACATACATGCCTATCCAAGCTATAACAAGAGCCCAGGCGCTCTTACAGAATCACCAACTTAATCCTGAGAAAATAGCTGAAACTAGCGAAGTTGGAGAGTCTAGTAATAAAAAGATGAAATCTTGGAAAGACTCTAGAGAACAAATTAAGAGAAAATGGAGTAAAACGATAACTGAGTCGGAAGGAAGTTTAAAGGAATCCAGAGCCAAAATCCTAGAATTGACTTTGCAAGAATCTAATCAGGAAAATCTAGCTCAAAGACTAGGATCAGTTCTAGCGGAACCCATACCGGAAAATTTGGACATGATGTTTCGTGCATATCAAGCAAGATTTAAAGAAGGACCATAGATAACTGAAATGAGTAAGAACTACCCTCGAGCAGACATAGGAATTGAGAGGACTAAACTTTGTATGAAGATGGTATAATTAGCACAAACTATGTTTGAAGCCTCTCGATATCTCAATTGGAATAACATGGCAAAACCTGAATTACACTTTCAAGGACTACTAGAGAGGCTAGAATACTTGATCGATAGCAACGAGAAAAAGAATCAATATAGGAACCCTAGTTTCTCAGAGACACAAGGAAAGAATACACCATCCCTGTCTCAAGTACCAAATACAGAGGTAGAAGACAACCTATCTTCCATACATAAGTATTCACACGAATTTCTAAGGGAGATACAAGAAGAGAAGTGGAGAAAAGAATAAGAACCCATCCTCCTATTCAAGAAATAGATGACTTGCAAGAGCAATTTCCCCAAGTCATCCCCTCTATTTATGATGATGTAGAGGAAGAACAACTGAGTGAACACACAGGTTTCGAATCCAATTCTTTGCAAGAATTACCTCAGTTCAGAGGACCTTGGGAAGCCAAGTCTATTAGCATGAGAGCACCCATGATAATAGTGAGGAATGAAGAATCAGTGATTCCTAGAAACACGGAAGTGATCAAGAACACCAATGTACAATGTCACCTCACTCTAGAGGAGTTGTTAAAGGTTAAACCAGAATTGTGGAAGCATGTAGCAAATCAATTCCCTGAGCTTGCTACTACTCCCTCTCAGATAGGATCACATAAGAAGGTACTAGAGATACCCGTAGAAAGAATCAAAGATGTAAGCGAAGGAGAGGAAGGTAACACTTATCTTCTGATAACCCATCAGGGCTACACCACCAATGCCATCTTAGATTCAGGAGCCGGAGTAGCCATCACTACCACTTATTTATGGAAACGTTGGGGTAAGCCAACATTACGACCCACCAGGATGAAGCTACAAATGGCTGACGGACATATAGAGAAACCATTAGGCTTACTAGAAGGCATATCTCTCACCACTTGTGGTGTGGAATTTGAACATACTTTTGCCATTTGTGATTTTGGGAAAAATCATGCTTACGAGATGATTTAGGATGACCATTCACGCAACAGTTGCAAATTGTACAAGATTGGTGAACTAATTCTTTGTACTTGCAACATTTAGGAGTGACTACTAAAGCCAATCTTAAAGACTATTCACATTGAGACGTACCCCCAATACAATGGTATACCATCCATAAGAAACAAGAGGAAACAGAGTCGGTACACTCATTGGAATCAGACCCCTCATGGTTGCACAAGGACACTCATTTATGCATGTGTAAAGTAGTCAAACAAGAGGAAGAACAGTTAGAAGTCAGGACTTTAGGTTCAGAACAACATCCACGAACACTTCAAGACCCAGCTTATGCACCTATAGTATTTCCAGATGAGGAATTCGAACCTCACGGCTAGGCATAAATTTTAGCAACAATGGATGTAGCCATCAATGAAGAACAATGGACACCCCACTGTGACGAGGATGGCTATGAAATTTCAGTCTTCACAATAGAGCCAATCGTGTGTGATTTCATTATTGAAGAATGCAAACCTAGCATTGATGCATTTGAGGATGCAAGCGACTCTGATCTAAAGTCAATTATTATGAACTCTTTGAAGACATGACACATGAGCCTTTGGAATGTTGCAGGTGCATTCGTGAGCCCAAATGGCATCACATGAAATGCAAAGACTCCCCACTCTGTTGCAAAAGCTGTTTTGTGTTGATCTTCTAGGGCAATGGCTACTTGGTTGTAGCCCCAGAATCCATCAAGGAAACTATACACTTCCTTGCCTGCAACACTGTTGCTCTAGCACAATGGTGAATACCACGTTAAGAAGCTCCACCTCCTTAATGTCAATCCGCTGAAGAGATAGGAGTAATATGAAGATTGTGAATGTGAGATGGAGTGAGAGTGAAGGTGAGAAGCATATAGATGCACACACACATACACACACACACAATGAAGAGACAAGCAAGACACAATGGAAGGTAGGAAATAGAATCTATTACTCAAGATCTCAATTACAAATCAAAATAGCTCTAAGCTCTTCTCTACTCATCCAAGCTAACCTCAAAAATGAGCTCTTTAGCTCTTTTTATAGATTCTAGACTAGTTTTGACCGGTTTCACATCTAGTGACCGGCATAGTTAAAAAATAGGTTCTAGGTGCTATTTGAAAGGGTAAACAATGTCTAAAAATAGCCGAATTTGGTAGGATCATTCTACCTAAGTTCCTCAAGCTTGAGGACTCCTTGGCTTGCACAGAATGGAGCTATAAATTACAAGAAGGGTTTTCCTATGTTACATATGGTACAAAAGTGATGAAAATCACTGTTGGAGGTTTTTGAAAAGTATTTTGAAACATATTTGTTTGAAAAAATTAATTCGATTGACTCCCCACTACTTTGTTGTGCTCTGTCTTTACATGCTTCCTCGACGTCTGTGCCTCTGGCTACTGCCAACACCCCCCTCCCTCTCGCTTATGTCTTCCTTGACAGAACCTTGTTGTGGGGTCTGTCGGATATAATTTTGTAGGAGGTCCTGAGCGAGGGTGTGCTCTGATAGGCGGATATCGCTGGCAAGATCGGCTTCAAGCTTCTCCCAATCAATGGGTTGAGGTTCCTTTGGTGGCGGGAGTCTGTAATGTGTGGAGTACACCAGTTGTTCACAGGAAAATAATTGCAGTAGATGTATAGGCCTGCTTATGAACACCTCTCAGTGATACTCCCAAAACTCGATAGTGAACATTTCTTCGAAGGTCATCTTATAGCATGCCGGTAAGTATTTGATTCGACAGTGCCAGGCATAACACACCTGGAGCAATGGTGTTGTACTCATGTCGTAAGCTAAATCTTGATTGCCATGCTCCAAACCCGGGGTGTTCACATGTGGTGCCTTAACGCCACGAAAGACTTTGAATACTATCTCCATCATGTCAAAGATTTTGACAGTCATATGCACTGCTACATCATCCATTCGTCGTAAGCGAGGGAGCCAGTGTCGAATAGTTGCCATCATACAGCCAACTGTAGGTGGTCCATGGGTTGGCATGAAATATGGGTAATTGAGCCAATCCTGGCATTGCTTGTTGTTGTGTACTTTAATGGAAAATGCCTTCCAGGAGCGGTGATGTGGCATGGGACCCCAACATGGGTTGTACTTCAAGTGGAGTGGTGCCTTGGCCCATGTGCTCATCATTTCGGGATATTCTTGTAATAAGTCCTAGTGCCAAGTTGGTTGATATATTTCTCCTCTCTGCGCATCCGGTGGTGAATCCTCAGGCTTGAACATAAAATATGTCTTATATTGTAGCTTGTGCCCAGATATGTACCTGCGAGGGGCCAAGTGAGAAAAATACGGGGATTGTAAAATTCGTTCTTCTATCATTGCCATTGCATGTAACTATGCTTCCACCCTTGTGGAGTGGGTTCTGACAAGTTCTTCAACCGTCTTCATCCATGCGGGGGTAGGAAGTTTGAAAGTCGTCTTGCCTTCTGCCGTGACGTGTCCGCCTGGGATGGGTTGTGGTTTGTATGCTTCTTCAAAGGTGTCCTCCATCGGGATAGTCACTGTTTCTTCATCTGCTGGTAGTTCCGGTGGGGAGTCTAGCCTAGGAGGTGCTTCATATGATGCTATCTGTGTTTGAAGAGTTACTACCTGAGCCCTTAGCGCGTCAAGTTCCTTGATGATTTCAATGGATGGGGCCACAGGAGCTGGTGGTTTTGGCTATACAGGTGCTCTTAATTGGAGCAGTTTGTGGTCTTCTTGGAGCTTCTGATATGCCTCGTTCATGTTGTCATATTCATATAGTAATTCGACATGATCTTCTAATAACATCTTCATAGATTCTAAAGGAACAACTTTGAAATGACTCGGACTTAAGGGTTGGTCCGGTTGATCTAAAGCAACTTCCAAGTTCTCTCTCTTCTATTCTTGTAGACATTGGTTCTCTTCTTTAGCTGCTGGCAAGTGGCATTTGAGCAGTCCCATGTTTCTCGTAAGCGTCACATTGCAAATAGTCTGAGCTCGCAACAAGTTGTCAATATCAGTGATGGACTCTTTTTTCTTTTGTTCACTTTCGAGTTCCAGCTTGTGGTAGGCCTAGCGTAGCTCTTGGTAGCGGGTGTTAAGTGATGCATTCTCGATTGACAATGAATTTAGTTACGGCTGTAACTCATTCGTTGTCTGCTGCAGTGTCTGGTAACTAGTGCCAAGACATGCAAACTCATCTCTTACTTGTGTCATGCATGCAAACATCTGAGGAAATGCGGTGTTGATGGTGGGTGATAAGATCAATGGTGTGGTGAATGCAGGTGTTGTGGGTGTGGGTGTTGATGCAAGGGGAAGGGGAAATAGGGATGGGAATGTGGATGCAGTGGTGACTGTGGAAAAATGTGTTGTGCCTAAATGTGATGGTGCAATAGGTGAGGTGAGTAGTGGTGCAGTGGGTGGTGATATGTCCATGTCACTAGACGTGGTGTCGAGTGTCGTGACTGTGAATAGTGGAGTGATAGTGGGTGCGTGCATGGGTGTAAATATAGGATTTACAAAAGTGGCAGAATAATTGATAGAGGGGGTCTCTTGTACTGCTTGGTGGAGAGGAGAAAGAGGAAAGGTGGTTGGTCGGGGAGGTGAGACTAGGGAGAAAGTCAATGGAGGTGGAAATGGAAATAGGGGTCTTGGAGGTGTGGGGAAGGAAGGGAAGGATGGATGGAGAAATGGACTGGATAAAAAGGTCCATGTTTGAGGAGGCAAGCTAGGTTGCATAGTTGCGGCAAGGGTGAGAGGAATTGAAGCAACAAAGGCTTCTGCTACTGTGTTGTCGAAGGATGTGGATGGTCTAGGAGAGGCATGGTGTATAGGAGAGACTAGAGGGATGGGAGGTGAAGGAGGAGCTGTTGGGGTGGTGGGTACTTCGACAATTGTGGTGGTTTGTACAGTAGAGGTGTGAGGTGGGGAGTCGATGATGATTGTTTCTTCTGCCAAAGATTCGTCAGGGATGAGATGGGCTTCCTTGGCTTGTTTTGAAGATTGGCCATCTGTTGGTACACGAATGTATTGTCCTGGTTTGGATAATAATCGAACTCGACATGGGTCAAACTGCGGGAGTGGTTTTCTCTGCAAATATCTTAATGCTTCATTTGTGCCTACTGACTTAACTAGTTCTCGGAAGCCTTTGATGTATGCTTCTTCGAAGCCTCCTGTGATGAGTTCCTGTTCTATAAGCGCTTGGCTTTCTTCCTCAGATAGCTTTTTACGTGCCCAAACTTTTTCCATGGTGCAATATAACTTCTTGATCGCCAAGGTATAGGCAGCTGCTTCAAATGTTTCATCTTCATAACTGCTAGTGTCACCCTGGGTATCGGTGTGTTGCTCTTGTTCATCCGTCTGTGCATTCTCTTGAGATTCCTGGCTTCCTTGACTAGCTTCATCATCTCCGTCGTCATCATCTGTTTCTGTCCTTTCTTCTTTTGAGCTAGATACAACTTGTCCTGGCTGTTGATCAGGCGGAGTAGTAGGGTAACTTGGTCGTTCATATTCTTGAGAGAAAAATTGGCCTTCCAAAAAAGGAAATTCATTTGAAAAAGCATCCGGCATTTCAAAATCAAAAGTTGTATCCGTTGGTTCTGGTTCTAGGTTGGGTATCGAAAAAGAAAACGCTTCTGCACCAATAGTGGTGGGAATTTCTGCTGTAGTGGTGGTAGGTTCCTGGATGGTAGTAGCCTGAGAAGTAACTGCAGTGGTCGTGCCTTCTATAATAACTGGTCGTGAGAGGCATATGCGAATGGGTTGTATCATTGCACGGGTTTTTGTAGGAGATTGCTCTGGAGATGGTTGAGGAGATGGGGACTCTGGAACTTGTAGGCATGGGATAGATCCTTTAAATGCCTTCAACTCTTGGCTTGTCATTGTACGCTCTATTGGCAAGTCATATGCCAAACACATATATACAATTCTCGTAAGAGTGCAACATCCATGGATTATCTTTTTTCTTTCCCATATGTGTTGTGCTAGATACAACTGGTCAATAATCCAACTTGCTAGATCTACCGTTTGAGGTCCAATACAAGATAAGTACAATCCAAACCAAATGCGTTTGTGGGGCATGGTGAATCGATCCTAAGCTGGGAATGCGAAATGTTGCATACAGATTCTTAATGGCTTAGATAGCTCAGGTGTGATAGCCGAAATATCTTCCCATTTAGTAACATCGCCACCCTTCATAGGCTCTGGAATTAGCCTTTCTCGCTCTATAGGCATGTGCGTTCCATGTATCTTGATTGCACCTCTAATCAAATCTTTAGAAAGATAAAACTTCTTAAACGGTGGGTCATTTACTAAGGAAGGCAAAATGAATGTGCCTGGCAAGTCCTTGTTCGCAAAAGCTGTCAATGTGGTTACCAAGTAGTAGCATCTGTAGAAATCTGGTTTGGGCAATGGATCACTGAAGTATTCTATGAAGCAAGCTCTCGCCCAAACATGATTTAAGTCTTCTGTATTCTAGAGTGCTTCAAATTCTCTGGAGAAGAACTGATACTTTCCCCACTTACTATTATCAAAAGTCAGATTGGCATCAAAAATAAAATCCGCATTTGCCAAAGGTCCTACTAAACCTTGGAACCAATGTGAATTGCGATGGACCTTTTCCGTGTATCCTCTTCGTGGATCATCAATAGGCATCGGTCCTAGGAATCCTTGGAATTCTGGGGGTTAAGCCGTGGGATGCGGCTCTGCCAGTAATTCGCTAATATTAACCATCGGTACACTGGGGCCAGCTTCAGGTGGTCCTTCTGCTTGCATGATGAATGATGCGAGTGCGGAGAAATCTACTACAAAAGATTAGCACATTAGTATGGAAATTAATCATGATCCCATTACAGTGAGACCGCAATCCCTTTCCATAACCGATGTGTAACTCGTGTAGCCGAGTGTCGTGATGTGGCTTATGGAATGATTGTTGCAAAACTAATGCAGGTCTCTATACACCTACATGCTTAAGATGATGCATACATTTCTTGATGAGATGTTATTACAAGTGATGTTGGGTTATGGTGTGTGGATTTGTACAAGGTTTAGTTGTGAATGAGTTATTACAAGGGTAGTGTTTAGTCACGATGGGAGTAATGTTAGATAAGGGGTTCGGAGAAGTCGTCTGGATACATTTCGGTATCCACTTCCTAAGAGTTTCTGAGCGGGTGGTATGTTTCTGCTGAGGGACAAAAGGTGATATCGGATGTGGTGGTATTGAGGGGTGAAAAGATTTCGGAGGGTTATATATTACATGGCTTGAGGGTTGAGCTATAATACACTGTTTGGGTACCCAAATCAGCATGGGTGTGGGTCGATTCATAAGGTACTTCTTGGCAATCCAAATCTGTTGAATGTGCGTACTCGTAGAAGAAGGTTGAGAAGGCTTTGGATACTGCCTCTGATTCTGCCGTAACTTCTTCTTGTCATTGTCTACGTTGTTGAAATCTATCGGTGGTTTTTGTCCTTTTGGCACCCATATTTGTCTCGTGCCGCTTGCTTTGTGATACTGATATTGCTGCTTTCTTTGTGTCGTCTAATATTGTCGTCGGTCTGGGTTCCTCCGTTGTGGTTGACTCCTTTGTGGTTGAGGTTGAGAGGTTGTATGGACACTCTGCTTTGGAAAAGAAGGGAGGTCCAACACTTGCGAAACCCGCCCATTAGGAAGTGCATTGTTTTGTATCAAAAATCTAGGCCAGTCCGTAGTAAGTGTGAAAGGATGGGCACTACAGGGTGTTTTGCCCGTGTGGCTGCTGATGCAGTCCACCTGACCACTGATGTAACCCACCTGACCACCAATTGTCCCCATTTGTGCGCTGCTGGAAGACCAGGAGAAAATCTGTTGACATTTTCTTGTCTGGCCCCTATCCGTCGGCAAGCTCTCATGGGTTGACTTTGGAATGAGCGTGCTTAGCCAAGGGATCTGCCCAAAGAACTTCCTGTCCTCTGTCGCAAGCGTTTCATATGGTCTAGGGTTACATACCTTAGGTGGAGTGTTGTTAGGGAAGTCAAGGGGTATCACTCGCTGTTGAGCTAAGGTTCCAATCTGTAAGGAGCCTTGTCTAAGATTTAGGTCCACTGAGTGATCATATAGCCAATCTTGGCCAAGGATTAGGGGTTCTATCAGGTCGTCATCATGGCACACTAGTAGCTTTGATTTCATGGTCACCTCGTGTATGAGGATAGGAAGGTCCACCTCACCCATGCAAGGGGTTTCCATGCCTCCTAGCCCTATGAGGTATGCCTCAATTGGCCGCATTTATATTCCTGAGTCCTTATAGTGGGACCATCTAATCGCACTAGTTGCAGCACCTGAGTCAATTAAAGCCCTTAGCTCGTGGCATGTGTTGCCGTGCTCTAGCCTGACTCTAATGAATGGTCTCCTGTCCACTGACTTTACTTGGCACATGGCCATGGGGTATCTGGGTGTTGATTCCAGATGGTTATAATGTTCTCTCCCTAGTCCTTGTCTTCTTAGCTTCATGCGCTTAATGCGTTCTATAGCTTCTGCCTGAGCTTAAACTCGTATTCTATTTTCTTCCTCCTTATGCTTCTTTGCCAATCGTTTAAGCATGTCCTTAGTAAGAGGTTCCTTATATAACTTGACTCTACAATCACTAATGTAATTAGGCATAATGTATCCTTCTAGGGTGGCTAATTGTGCTGCTCCACTTGTCGAGAGTCTGTTAATGATCATCGGTCCATAACCTCGCTTCTCTAATTTTCGTGCATGTTGTTTCAGCATGTACACTAGGACTAAATCTCCTTCTTTTAAGCCTTTATATTTCACATGTGCATCAAAATAGGCTTGCTGGCGCTTCTTTGCTGCATATATGCATGTTGCTGCTTTCAGCCTGGCTTCTCCTAATCGTTCCAAGTCCATTATTCTTGCTGATAATTCATGGCCGGTCCACTGATGTTCTTGTGCAACCTTAAGGGTGGGTATCAAGAAGTCCAAAGGAAGCACAACATTCTGACCAAAAACCATCTGAAAGGGAGTTGCATTGAGTACGGTCTTGTAGGCCACTCGACATTCCCAAACAGCATGGTGTAACTGTTTGTCCCAATCTGAACGTTTGTTGTTCACGAGTTTCGTCAGTACGTCACAAAGGATCTTGTTAGTACATTCTACTTGACCATTAGCCTGAGGATGATATGGTGCAGATTTTTTGTGAATCACCATAAAATCCTGTAACAAATATTCAATGACTTGGTTTAGAAAGTGAGTTCCTCAATCGCTCACTAACTCTATAGGCAATCGATATCTTGTAAAGACATTTTCAAATAAGAACTTTGCAGTCGTGTGTGCATCATTCTTTTTTGTGGCCTTGGCCTCTACCCATTTGGTAAGATAATCTGTGGCAACAATAATGTATTCAGCATGAGTACATTTTACAAGGGGGTTAATGGGTCCTACAAATTCTATACCCCACTTAGAAAATGCACGTCCTCCCATCATGGGTTTCGATGGCATTTCATCTCTGCGAGTAGGAAATTGCGTTCTCTGGCACACATCACATCTCTTAACATAGGTATGTGCATCCATGTGAAGAGTGGGCCACCATAATCCCGCAAAGAGGATGGCTTTGATTATCCTATCGGGGCCAAAATGACCTCCTGCAACACCTTGGTGTGCAGCCTCTAATACGCTCAAATAATTGCTTTCATGAACACATTGTCTTAAGTATCCGTCTCTTCCTCGTTTGAATAGATTCTCACCAATAAGTGAATAGTCTTGAGCTTCCTGTTCTAGACTTCGTTGTCGTGCTAAGGTCATTCCTTGAGGGAATGTTTTCGTCCTCAAGTACGTCACTAATGGTTCACTCCATTCTCGTGTGAGAGACACATGATATAACGTAGCATGTTCTACTGGTGGTCTTTCACAACAAAGAGGGCATTCTTTACACAACTTGTAGACATCTGCTTCCATAGAAGGCCAATATACTCTTAGTCTGTGCAGAGTCTCCAATGTACGATATTTTGAATGATGTTGCTTTAATGCACCTACATGTGCTAATTGCAACCAATTCGCATATTCTGATTCATCTACACAGCAAGCAAGAATCTTTTGATTGTCCTATTTATATATACTTCCTACGATTATTTGATATCTTTGAGACTTGGTAATCTCTCCGTCCTTGATCCTTATACTAGGATTCTTGGGTCCATATGTGAGAATAGGGACTATCGGCTTAGCCCATTCTGGTACTATCTCAAGGTTAAACAGGTTGCATCTGGTAATTCATCCGCTATTCCTTGAGGAGCTTCTCCTGTGGTTAATCTTGAAAGGTGATCAGCCCTTAGGTGTGTTTTTCTGTTCCTTACTATGACTTCAAAGTCATACTCCATGAGTAATAGAAACCAATGTATCCCTCTTCCTGTGTTACATGGCTTATTGACTAAGTACAACAATGCTTGATGATCTGTAAAGAATTTGAACTTGTTTGCCAACAAATTCTTTACTGCATAGATCATTCCTAATCCCTGTCGTTTTGTAGTGGTGTAATTGCTTTGTGCTACATTCAACTGTCTGCTTGCGTAAGCTATGTGGAGATCTACATTACCTTCATTTATGGGTTGTGCTAACACACATCCTATGGAGTAGTTGGATGCATCCACATGTACATGGAATGGCTTGCTCCAATCTGGGGTTGTCAATATAGGTGCTGAGCACAAACACCGTTTAAGTTCATTGAATGAATTCTCACACTCATCTGTCCATTCAAACTTGGTCAAAAGAGAGTACAAAGGCTTGGCTATGATTGCATACATGTGTATGAATCATCTGGAATAACCACAATGACCTATAAATGCCTGTACTTCTTTCATGTTACTTGGTCTAGGTAGATCTGCAATTACTTTCACCTTTTCTTCATTTGTAGAGATTCCGTTCTTTGACACAATGTGTCCTAGAATTTTGCCTTGTTTGACCATAAAAACACACTTTTCTAGGTTTAGACAAACTTGGTATTCTCGACATTTGTCAAACACTTGCCTTAGTTATGGAATATGCATTTGCCTCATATTTGAATGTGCACATATGTCATCCACATAAACTTCCAAATTCTTGCATAAGAATTCCTTAAAAACATGACACATGAGTCGCTAGAAAGTGGCGGGTGCATTTGTTAATCCAAATGGCCTTACACGAAATGCAAATATGCCCCATTCTGTGGTAAAAGCCATCTTATGTTGATCTTCTGGAGCAATGGCTACTTGATTATAGCCTGAAAATCCATCAAGAAAGTTGTAAACTTCCTTGCCTGCAACTCTTTCCAATAAATGTTCCGTGATAGGAAGATGATAATTGTCTCTAATTGTGGCGGCATTAACTTTTTTAAGGTTAATACACACACACAATTTTTCATTCTTCTTGGGCATTACCACAATGGGGGATACCCATTCAGTATGCTCAATTTTGTAAATGAATCCTGTTTCTATCAAACGATCTATTTCTTCTTTAATCTTCGTAGCGTAGTTATTGTTGTACATGTATGGTTTTTTTTTTGTAGGTTTTGCATCTGGAGTCGTAGGGATTCTATGGGAACATATATCCGGGTCTACTCCTTTCAAGTCTTTGTAACTCCAGGCGAACACATCTCTAAATTTGCGCAATAGGGCAACTAACTCTTCTTCTTCTTTATTCGTCAAATCATGCCCTATGTATGTACATTTCTCTTCTTCTCCTTCTATGGCGACTATGATTTTTTTGGTTTTCTCGCGATTATCATATACTTCTCCAACGTCAGCTTTTCTGTTAGGCATTCGTACCATGATTCTTCTGTCTTCTATTTCATACTTCTTGAAATTTTCTGGTACTTCAAACAAAGATTCTTCTTCCTCTAATGTGGTGTCTTTCTGCTTTCTTTTCTTACCTTCACTTTTGGCAGTCACTTGTGTGGTTAACCTCACATCATTTGTAATGTCTTCATGTCTCTAAGGGTGAGCTTCTACTTCATAGAAATATTCTTCATCTGATGCAAAGGGAGGGTCCATAATAATTGACTCTAGATCGAAGTCACTTGCATCCTCGAATACATCAGTGCTAGGTTCACATTCTTCTATAAGAAAATCACACATGATTGGCTCTATTGTGAAGACTGAAATGTCATAGCCATCCTCGTCAGAGTGGGGTGTCCATTGTTCTTCATTGATGGCTACATCCATTGTTGCTAATATTTCTGCCCAACCATGAGGCTCGAATTCTTCGTCTGGAAATACTACAGGTGCATAAGCTGGGTCTTGAACGGTTCGTGGATGTTGTTCTAAACCTAAATTACTGGCTTCTAACCGTTGTTCCTCTTGTTTTGCTACCTTACACATCCATAGATGAGTATCCTCGTGCAACCACGAAGGGTCTGATTCCAATGAGTGTACCAATTCTGTTTCTTCTTATGTCTTATGGATGGTATTCCATTGTATTGGGGGTACATCTCAATGGGAATAAACTTTAAGATTGACTTTAGTAGTCGCTCCTAAATGTTTCAAGTACAAAGAATTAGTTCCCCAATCTTGTACAATTTGCAACTCACGCATGAATGGTCGTCCTAAAATCATCTTGTACACATGATTTTTCCCAAAATCACAAATGGCAAAAGTATGATCAAACTCTACACCATATGTGGTGAGCGATATGCCTTCTAGTAAGCCCAACGGTTTCTCTATATGTCCATCGGCCATTTGTAGCTTTATCCTAGTAGGTCTTAATGCTGACTTACCCCAACGTTTCCACAAAGCGGTGGTAGCAATGGCTACTTCGGTGTTAAAAATAAAGAAGTAAGCTCGTATATATTTTTGCAAAAAGGATTTTCTTCAAGTAAAAGTAAGCTCGTATATATTTTTTGCAAAAAGGATTTTCTTCAAGTAGAAGGAAAATACAAAAATGAAAAATAGAAGCATTTACTTCAGCAAGTAGTGGAGGCAAAAAGAGAATCATTCAAAAGAGAATCAAATCCAAAAACTGAACTGTAAGAGGAGTGGTTGTCCAAAGTAGTGGAGAAATGATGGAGAAGAGCTCTCAAACTCATCATGAGAGTTTTTGGTCACTTGGCTATAAAACAAGCAAGGGAGGACACTCAAGAATAGAGGAAGAAGGCGTGGAAGCCCCCTTGTAGCTACTTCATTTGTTTTGAGTCATTTCGTTTAGTTCACTCTCATAGAGTATGTCCAGCCGCACACCCATTTCTGCATAGTCTACTTGTGAGAGTCATATCTCTCAATATATGTATCCGATTTTAGTGTTTAAACATTCGTTGGAAATCTTATCTTGAGTATTTCCTCTGTCTAGAACAGTTTATGAAATTCTTTATGCTCTGTGAGTTATTCAGGTTTTAGTGAAGTCTAGTATAATTGAGTGGACATGTAGTCTATTTTGAATCAAATACTTGCCAACTCAAATCTACTCCAAATTGAGTGTTTGATATCTCACTTGAAAGCTCTAGGTGTCTAGTTTCAGTGATCAAAGTTTCAAGTTCATTGGATATTTCAGTTGGTACGAGTTTTCATTTGAAGGTTCTGCTGTTGGCAAGAGTCTTGATCCTGAGAAGGTCTTCTACACTTTCTGCTGCGATTAGGAGAGGAATTCTCCAAAAATTGGTATCAGAGCATTGGATTTTGAAGAGGCAAAGCATTGGGACTGAAGTGAAGCAAAGGAGAAGCTACAAATCAAGGGGGAGCTTGGTAAAGTCAAGAGCGCCACACAATACTTGAGGTAAACTTCAATCTTGGAAGTTTTCAATGGCTAATTTAGGACAACAAGTTGAGAAGTTAGACAAAGATAATTTTCAGTCTTGGAGGTATAGAATGATAAATTACCTTAAAGGTAAAGGTTTATGGAGTATAGTTAGTGGAGATGATCCACAACCGGTGGACCTTGAAGATCCCAACATTACTCTAGCACAAAGGAGACAATTTGCTGATTGGGAAGAGAGGAATCGAAGGGTGATGTTCCTCATCTCACAAGTTATTTCTAACACTATGATTGGTCATGTGCAAAGCTTAGAAATAGCCAAGGAAGTTTGGGAAGCATTGGAGAAGGTGTATGCTACCTCAACAAGGTCTCGGAGGATGCAACTCAAGAACGAGCTCAACAACATGAAGAAAAGCTCAAACCAAAGCATTAATGAGTATACATTGAGGATCAAGGAGCTTCGAGATCAGCTAGCATCAGTTGGATGCAAGATAGAAGAGGAAGACATCGTCCAAACAACCCTCAATGGCTTGAGGAGTGAAGAAAAGTGGAAGCCCCTAATCACAAACATTCTTTATAGAGATCCTCTACCAACATTCGACGAGATTATACCAAATCTTATGGCTGAAGAGGTAGCTCAACAAGGAGAATGCAACAAAGGTGAGGACAACCATAGTCAAATGTTATATGCAGGAAGAGGTAGAGGAAGGAACTCAAGAGGAGGCTCGAGAGGAAGAGGAAGAAGCTACAACAATACAAATTTCGGCCAACACAACTCCTCATAAAGGTATAACATGTTATCATTGTGGTAAACTAGGACATTATGCAAATGATTGTTGGCAAAAGAATGGAAGGCTGAATGGAGGCAACCAAAGGAGCCAAAATAACTATGTGAGTATATCAAGTGAAGGAGACAAGCAAACCATGCTTGCCATGAAGCATGACTACAACAACTCGAGAACTGATGACCAAAAATGATTCATAGATTCAGGTTGCAGCAACCATATGACATGCCAAGGAGATTTATTCACAAAGCTACAAGCTCCAAGTGGAAAAGGATGTGTGGAGACCGGCGATGAAACTCAACACGCAATTGAGCATGTTGGAGATATCAAGCTTGGAGATAGAAAGGTATTGGCTGATGTTCTTCATGTTCCTACTATTGCAAAGAATTTGATTTCAGTAGGACAAATGGTAGAGAAAGGATATCATGTTATCTTCAATGAAAAAGCCTGCTTTATAAAGAATCCAAAAGAAGGATTCAAGGTCATTGCTCAAGGAAGGAAAGAAGGAAGGATGTTCACTTTGGACATTCAACAACCACATGGAAAGGTGATGTATATTCAGTTTGGAAACAAGAGGATTGTTGAAATCGATTTGTGGCACAAAAGGTTTGGACATATCAACATTCCCAAGCTCAAGGACATGAGCAACCATGAAGTGGTAAGAGGTCTTCCAAGATTCAATGATGCTGGACTACATGAGTTTTGTGAAGCATGCCAACTAGGAAAGCAAACTCGACAACCATTCAAGAAGAGCAACTATGTGGCAAGGAATGTCCTCGACTTGATACACACGGATGTATGGGGACCATCACAACAACCATCAATGGCGGGTAATAGATATTTTGTCACTTTTATCGATGATCATTCAAGAAAAGTATGGATGTTTTGCATAAAACAAAAATCAGATGTGTTCTCCATGTTCAAGAGATTTTAAGCACATGTAGAAAAGGAAACAGGACGCTACATAAAGACCTTGAGGTCCGATGGAGGAGGAGAATATTTCTCCAAAGAATTTTCGGATTTTCTTTATGAAAATGGCATCAAGCGACAATTTACATGTAGGTACACACCTCAACAAAGTGGAATAGTTGAAAGGAAAAATAGACATATCACAGAGGTTGCAAGATGCATGCTCATCGAGATGAAGGTGCCACTAAACTATTGGGCTGAAGCAGCTAGTACGGCTGTTTATTTGATGAACAAGTGCACAACGGCTGGAGTGCATAATCTAAGTCTCGAGGAGGTCTATTCCGGTAAGAAACCTGACCTTACACATCTCAAAGTTTTTGGATGTGTGTGTTATGTTCACATCCCTCAAGAACTAAGGACAAAGATGGAGGCAAAGTCGGAAAAATGTATTTTCATTGGATATTCATCGGAGCAAAAGGGATATAGGTGCTACAATCTGGTGATAAAGGAGCTGCGAGTCTCACGAGATGTGGTATTTGATGAGCTAAGATCATGGTTTGGAGACAAAGGGAAAGAGAAGATTCTTGAAGAAGATTGCGAAGATGATGGAGGTGCTGTCCAAGAAGAATTTCAGCAAACAAGCACTCAAATGTCAGGTCTAGAAGCTTCTACATCACTTGGAGAAAGCTCAACATGGAAGGGGAGACTAAGGAGTCATTCCTCATCACCAACATCATGTTATGAAAGATCTAAAGCTGAAAGTGCTGCCCAAAATAGTGATTCAAATGCAAGTGAAGAAGAGTATGAAGAGGTGATCACACCAAAGGTAAAGTTGAACCTGTTGAAGAAGCAATATTCAAAAGAAAATGAAAGGAGGTCTTCGAGAGCAAGGTATCCAATTCAAAGGCTGAGTTATGATAGTTTTATTGCAAAGCATTTTGCATATATGACACAGGTGGTCAAAGATAAAGAACCGGATGCATATGAAGAAGCATGTATACAAAAAGAATGGCAAGAAGCTATGCAAGAAGAGATGAAAGCTCTCAAGGACAATCACACATGGGAGCTAGTTCCAAAGGCTGAAGGTATGAAGATTGTTTCAAATAAATGGGTGTTTAAAATAAAGAGAAATGCTGATGGTTCTCTAGCTAGGCATAAAGCTAGACTAGTAGCAAAAGGATTCAAGCAAACTCACGGCATCGACTATGAAGAGACTTTCAACCCGATTGCAAAGATGGGAACAATTAGAACGTTGATTGGAGTAAGTGCAGCAAGGAGATGGCCATTGTACGAACTTGGCATAAAAAATGCTTTTCTCAATGGTGAACTTCAAGAAGAGGTATACATGAGTCAACCGATTGGATTTGAAGATAGAAAGCATCCAGATTTTGTTTGTAGATTGAAGAAAGCTTTGTATGGGCTGAAGCAAGCACCACGTGCTTGGAATCAAAGATTGGTTGAGTACCTCACAAGGTGTGGATATAGTCCAAGTAATGCAGATCCCTCTCTCTACATGAAAAAAGAAGAAGGCAAGTAGGTATATATTTGCATATACGTTGATGATCTCATCATAACAGGAAGTAATGTTACAGGAATACAAGAGATAAAAAGAAAACTCAGTAAGGAGTTTAAAATTTCAGATCTTGGTGAGCTAAAATACTTTTTAGGCATTGAGATAGTCTATGGGAAAGATGGCATTTACTTGATGCAAAGAAAGTACCTGTTGGATGTTCTTTTCAGATTTGGAATGAGTGAATGCAAACCACTCACTCGACCTATGGACACAAATGTGAAGCTATGCTCAAATGATGGAGAGAAGTTACATGATGTAACTACATACAAGAGTATTATAGGTTCATTGATCTATGCTACGATCACAAGACCAGATTTGTGTTATATTGTTGGAGTTCTTTCTCAATTTATGCAAGCTCCAACAAGTGAACATTTAAATTCAGCCAAACGAGTGCTAAGATATGTGAAGCACACTGTCAATCATGCATTGTTTTATAGATATGATGAAGAATTGCAGGTAAAGGGCTTCAGTGATGCTGATTGGGCTAGCTCAAAGGAAGATAGAAGATCCACTTCAGGTTATGTGTTCATGATAGGTAGGAAACCTATCACATGGAGCTCAAAGAAGCAACCTACTGTTGCACTATTATCTACAGAAGCTGAATATAGAGTTTTAGCCTTTGCAACTTGTGAAGCTATGTGGATTAAGAAGCTCTTGGCTGATCTTGATGTGCAGGTGGAGACCATTCCAATTTATGGTGACAACATGTCAAGCATTCACTTGACAAACAATCCAACGTTTCATGCACGAAGCAAGCACATAGAAGTGCATTATCATTATGTTCGAGAAAAAGTTTTGAGCAAGGATGTGGATATAAAGTTCATTGGAACTAATGACCAGGTTGCAAACATGCTTACAAAGTCTCTAGATGCTTCTAAGCTAAAGAGGTTCAAGGACGACATCAACTTGCAAGATATGGCTGAAGGTGCAAGCTCACATGTGAGCTTGAGGAGGAGTGTTAAAAATAAAGAAGTAAGCTCGTATATATTTTTGCAACAAGGATTTTCTTCAAGTAGAAGGAAAATACAAAAATGAAAAATAGAAGCATTTACTTCAGCAAGTAGTGGAGGCGAAAAGAGAATCATTCAAAAGAGAATCAAATCCAAAAACTGAACTGTAAGAGGAGTGGATGTCCAAAGTAGTGGAGAAATGATGGAGAAGAGCTCTCAAACTCATCATGAGAGTTTTTGGTTACTTGGCTATAAAAGAAGTAAGGGAGGACACTCAAGAATAGAGGAAGAAGGCATGGAAGCCCCCTTGGGAACAGTTTTATGAAATTCTATATGCTCTATGAGTTATTCAGGTTTTAGTGAAGTCCAGTTTTCAGCCTAACTGAGTGGACAGGTAGTCTGTTTTGAATCAAATAGTTTCCAACTCAAATCTACTCCAAATTGAGTGTTTGATATCTCATTTGAAATCTCTAGGTGTCTAGTTTGAGTGACCAAAGTTTCAAGTTCATTGGATATTTCAATTGGTACCAGTTTTCATTTGAAGGTTCTACTGTTGGCAAGAGTCTTGATCCTGAGAAGGTCTTCTACACTTTTCGCTGCGATTAGGAGAGGAATTCTCCAACATCCGGCTCCTGAATCTAAGATGGCTTTGGTGGTGTAGCCCTAATGGGTTATTGGAAGATAATTATTAACTTCCTCTCCTTCCCTTACATCTCCGATTCTTTCTACGGGTATCTGTGGTACCTTCTTATGTGATCCCGTTTGTGAGGGGGCAGTAGCAAGCTCAGGGAATTGATTTTCTACATGTTTCCACAATTCTGGTTTAACCTTGAACAATTCCTCTAGAGTGAAGTGACATTGTACTTTAGTGTTCTTGATCACTTTCGTGTTTCTAGGAATCATTGATTCTTCATTCCTCACTATTATCGTGGGTGCTTGAACCGGCTCTAACGCCGCAGGAAAAAGTGATTATATGAGACTTTATCTGGTTTAAATCCCTCGCAATCAGTTTACTTGGATTACCTAGAGCCCACAATTATCTCGCAATGGATTCTTCTTATGTCTATGCACTAGCGCATGTGTTCCCGGCAAACGCACCAAGATGATGGACACTCTTAAACACAAGGGAAAGTGTGGATGATATGCTTATGCCTCACCCAAACTCCGTGGAATTGATCAACCTGTGTTGCTTGGGGCCACCATTGTACCTCTAATCCACTACGTTGTATACACTCGTACGTACGCACTATCGCTCTCCAAGGCCCTCTTACTCTCGTGCACTCTCTTTCTCTCTAACTTTCTCACTCACAACCCCACTCTCTCACTCTTCCACACACTTCTCCACACTCTCTCATTCACTCATGCCTACACTCTCTTTCAATCTTTTCTCACTCTCTCATCTGCTTCCACATGTCTTCTAGGAAAAGAAAGCTTTCCCATGACATGGTAAAATCTGTTAGTATCACTACAGCTGTGAAAATTTGTTTTTCAAGACATAATGGAACATGCATAAACATAGGATATCTAGAAGAGCATGCCTTTACATGAAGGCGGCTAAATGAATGTATGTGCAGTGTATACTCCCAAAGCTCAATCAATAGTAAAATACCAACACTTCGCTCTAGAATACTTTTACCGACAGGCAAACTACAGTTCCTGCACTCACCCCTTGATTATTTGCCTAGGAGAACAGTTTTTCAAATTTTGTCAAAATACATTCAAACAGCTCAAAAGGTTTATATTATTCAGAATGCCTCCCAATCAACAGTCGCATAATAAGATGCAAGCGTGCACCACGTAACCTCAATGCACAGCTCACCTAATAATCTACTGTTGCTCGTCTAGCATGTTAAACTTAGTACTAGCCCTAGTACTATAAAGCCTTGAGCATATCCTCTGCACTAGACACAGAGAATTCTCCACCCTGCTCAATGTGTGCAACCTTCACAACAAGATCGTCAACAAGCAAGGAGAACCGTCTTGAACGGATACCCAGACCCTTCTCTGAAAGGTCAAGTTCCAGGCCCAAGGCATGTGTATATTCTGCAGAGCCATCAGCCAACAAGAGAACAGAATCGTTATTTGGGTAAGTCTTTCCCCAAGCCTTGACAACAAAGGGGTCGTTCACTGTTATACAAATAATTTGATCAATGCCTTTGCTCCTGAATTCTGAAGCAAGATCAATAAAACCTGGAACGTGTTTGAGGCTGCATGTTGGAGTAAAAGCACCTGGCACGCCGATGATGATCACTTTCTTGCCAGCAGCGAGAGAATGGATGGAAACGTGCTAGAGCGCGTCGTTCGAATCAAAATGAGACAGCGTGCCATCCGGAAGAGTGTCTCCTACAGCGATGGGAGCCATTATGCAGTCGAACGATGTGCACACTGTAGCCAAAACCCGAATGCCCCATCGTCACTTCACCTTACGAATGAGAGAGAGAGAGAGCGCTGCTTAATCTTCCCCCCGATATAGAATGCCCTTCCCTCCTAGTTATCCACACACCTCGAGTTGCTCCCCGTTCGAATGTTTTATCGTGAAGCATTGGAACCCCCCCCCCCCCCCCCCCCGCTCAGCTGTTCCCACGGGCCGAAGAAAAAAACCCCGAACTTTTGATACATGTTCATGAGCACATTGCAGGGTGAAGATCCTTCTTAAATCTGCATCTGCCATAGTAATTATCAACAATGTACCCTTCTTGATGAGTTTCTAGACTAGTGCATGTATCAACAAGACAAAGGAATGTGAGATTGTTCGGCTTTGTGCCCTCAGCTTGCTTTTGATGGAAAAGGCTTAAAGCCTCCCTAGCACACCCATTACAGGTGCATGAGGTGATCATAGTGCTCCAAGCAACAACATTCTTCACTGGCATTGTTGGAGATGTACTCCTTGCATCATCCATTAGACCACACTTGCCATACATAGAGATAAGTGCATTTGCAACCAATACATCATTTCCAAGCAGAAGTTTTGTAGACATGAGTGCAATCTCCTTTCATCCAATTGATTAACTCTGCAAGTACCTGAAATCAAACAAATTTCCCTGCCAAATACAAACATATTAGTGCATAAAAACCAACCATTTCGTGAGCTAGCAGTGCTCTTATGCTAATAGACTTGGCTTCCCAAGGTCCTGTGAAATAAGGTAATTCTTGCAAAGAATTAGATTCGAAAGCTGTGTGGTCACTCAGTTTCTCTTCCTCTACATCATCGTAGATAGAGGGAATGTCTTGGGGAAATTGCTCTTGCAAGTCATCTATTTCTTGAATAGGAGGATGGGTTCCTTCTTCTTTTCTCCACTTCTCTTCTTGGATTTCTCTTAGAAATTCATGTGAGTATTTATGTATGGAAGACAGGTGGTCTTCAACCTCTGTATTTGGTACTTGAGACAGGGATGGTGTATTTCTCTCCTGTGTCTTCGAACCAATAGGGTTCCTATGCTGATTCTTTTTCTCCTTGCTATCGATCAAGTATTCTAGCCTCTCTAGTAGTCCTTGAAAATGTAATTCGGGTTTTGCCATGTTGTTCCAATTAAGATATCGAGAGGCTTCGAACATTGTTTGTGCTAATTCTACCATCTTCATACAAAGCTTAGTTCTCTCAATTTCTAGATCTGCTCGTGGGTAATTCTTGCTCATTTCAGCAATCTGGGGTCCTTCCTTTATTCTAGCCTGATATGCATGAAACATCATGTCTCGGTTTTCTGGCATGGGTTCCGCTAAAACTGATCCTGATCTTTGAGCTGGGTTCTCTTGATTCACTTCTTGTGAAGTCAATTCTAGGATTTTGGCTCTGGATTCCTTGAGACTTCCTTCCAACTCAGTTATCTTTTTACTCCATTTTCTCTTAATTCTTTCTCTGGAATCTTTCCAAGATTTTGTCTTTTTGTTACTAGACTCTCCAACTTTGCTAGTTCCGGCTATTTTCTCAAGATTAGGTTATTGATTCTATAAGAGCATCTGGGCTCTTGTTATAGCTTGGATAGGCATGTATGTAGCGTTGGATCCATCTGCGTTGTGCACAATACCTATCATGTTGATCGGTGTCACTTTTGAAGCATTAACAAGGTTCTTGGGACAATCTTTGATAACATGCTCTTTACAACAATCGGCACAAAAGCCTTGTATGTTATAGTACTCTGACTGTCCTGCTATCGGAGGATGTGGGCAATCCTTTATTAAATGATCTCCTTGGCACCTAAAGCATGGTCCTCTAGGGCCGTGTGGTCTTTGTTTTCTTAGTTGGGGCTGTGGATTAGGGTTGGTATACATCACATTAGCGTAATCGGGCTCCCAAGTAGGTTCCAATGGTGGACTATCATATTGATATGTTTCCACATGTTCTCGTGACTCTGAATAATATGCGAGTGGACTGCCTACATGAGTAGAGTCAAAACTATTAGAATTTGGGTCACTTTCTCTGATCAAGGGTGAAGAAGGCACTAAAGCCCTATTGAGGTTCTCTTCTGCAACAACGTATTTGACTGAGATGACATTAGCTGGTGGGGGTGGCTGTAGAGCTAAAACAGGTTGTGGTCTCTGTTGAGCCTGATAAGGATAGTTCTGAGGAGGCATATAGTAATGAGGCTGAGTATTATATTGATCTTGATACCTACCTGGTTGTGCGTATGCTTGCAAGTAGTTCTGTCGTACTGCTTGTTTATTGTAAGGGCAGTCTTGAGCCATGTGATTCGTGTATCGTCTCTCAATTGTACAGTATTGGCCACTAGGGTTGGCTTGTGGTTGTTGTTGCATTGGGACACACATTTGCCATATGATCACCACCATAGGTGTAACAATGCTTTTTTGTTGTTAACCTAGGGATCTGTTTACTAGAAACTCCTAGTTTTTGGGCCACTTTTTCTGCTAGGTCTTCTATCGAGCTAGAAAGTTTTTAGGATGCTAGAGATGAACAATTTGAGTCCTTATAGACCTTTGAGAGTTCTAGCTTGTCTCCCAAGTTGTCCTCAATGTCTATACAAATTCTTACGCATTGCTCTAGCGTTCAAGGTTCCTTCAAGTATACATAGGAGTGTAGTTTAGAGCTCAAGAGGCCATCTAAAAACAATGACACTTGCTTGGCCTGTGAGGGTAACTCTTGCATTGGACATCTCTCAACATATTGTCTAAATCTACGTCCTACGAGTCTAACTATTTCCTGAGGGGTCTGTTTGAAACTATGAATCAACGAAGAAGTATCATGTCTGATTCCACTTTTAGAGAATTCAGTGATGAATGACTCTAAAAAGTGATGGATATCTCTAAACTGCCTTTGTTGCAATGGTTGGAACCAAGTTAAAGCAGTGTTCTTTAACGTTAGTCCAAAAGCATTGTATTGCATAACATGTCTTCTACTTGCTCTGCTCGTAGTACTTGCTTGAATTCTGCAACATGATCGTAGGGATCTCCTATCCCATCAAAGTAGTTTTTCATGGACTTCACTAACTGAGTGGGTCTCAATATCCTTGGGTGCTCACGTGGTCTAGGTAGAGGAAAATCATCTCTACCACCTGGTATTCTAGGTTCCCTTTGTCTTTCCATCCTATCAGTGTCCATGGTGGTTCTGTCTCTCCCAATGGGATGAGTGAAACTTATGTCAGGTCTCTCTTTATTCTTCTCTCTTTGATTACCATGGGCTAAAGATGTTCCAGCACCCTGATGGCTCGTGTTTACATTTGCTCGAGATGGAGGGAAGACCAAATCACCTCTCCATGTGTAGGTATTTCTCGCATGGTCTGGTACTACAAATACTCTTTCTGAAGTCTCATCCAGGTATACAACCTTTCCAGGAGTATCCGGGTCCTTGAATTCATAAATCATGATGGAGCCTACCTCACTAGATTGTTCCATCTGATACCTCCAAAATGCTTCGTCTGTTTCCTTATTCAGGAACAACTCTATGCTTCTATTATCATAAGGGATCCAATCTGGAATTAGTACTCTTGTTAGTACAGATTTGCCTCTAGGTGTCCTAGGTTCTTCTCCTACTGGTTCTTTTCCTTGGGCTTTAGCTTTCGTCTCTAACTGAATTATGCCAAACTCATTAGTATAATTTGGTTGAGTACTTATGATGTACATTGTTCCTTCTTTTTCTATGTATGCGTCTCTCTCGAATTTCACCACTGGACGTTCCAATCCAATGGGTTGATCAGGGTTATGCATTTGCACCACTTGTCTTTGCAAACCATCCTCATAGATGCGAGCACCTAAGCGGTTGGTTCAGACAAATTCTAATTGAGTTCTCTAGGGTCCTTAGGGTCTTTCCAAATATGCTATGTTTGACCCTCCGTCTGGTCTTTTTGTGCTAAAAGCCATTTTTGATTCACTTGTATCTGAGCTCAACTCATAGGGATAACTATTCAATTGTTGTGCCCATGAACGTGCAGTAATTCCTACACTTGCTTCTGATGATCTAAGGCTTCGTCAGTCTAAGTTACCTATATGCTTGCCCAATCTAAGGTTCATGAATTTACTTGGCGGCACTCTCTGATTACCAATGGTTCCTTGTTCTTTAATTGCTTGTTTCTTTTTTTAATTTCCTTTAAGTTCTTGTCTTGTCTCAATATATACGTCAAGAATCGACTTTTCGTGGTACTTTTGAGTTCTCGTTCCGTCAGAATTTAATTCTTTCTTTTAGGTTTTCGTATCGCACACTTTTACTTTAGTCTTCGACTTGAAGAATTTAATCTCTTCAACTTGATGCGTTCCTATTGTCGGTAATCCACAATGCTAACGTTTAGCTTAAGCTAATAATTGACTGAGGGGTTTGAGTATTCTTCCAACCTCGAGTTAGCTCCTTTGAGTACTCTGATGCCCAAGAAGTCGCACTTCCCAAGCTTTGCATTCTTCACTACCTTGCCTTGGTTGTCCTTGATTGCCCTTGCTAGACCTGTAAAAATCCAATGTTTAGACCAATTTTCAAATTGAAGATCAAGCACTTGAATATATACACCCTTTTATGTCCTTGTCCAAATTTCAATGCCCCTTGGCTTTTCTATTCCCAACAATGGTTAACCTCAAATTATCCTCTCTAAAAATCAACAGACTTCGGATGAAAAAGACATGAGCGTTCAGGTCCTCGGGGGTAAAAACTGGCAATTAGGTTTTTTCTTCAAATGTGAGCTAAGGGGTCTCCTACGAGTCTAATCACCCAAAAAAATTTCTTAAAATAGCCCCAAATTTGCCCAAAAAATCAAACCCTAATTTTTGCATTTGGGGTGGACAATCGTGATGGTTTGGGACAATCGCGATGGTCTAGGACTGTCGCGATGGCTCAGGTGAACCATCGCAATGGCATGGCACAATCGCAATGGTCCGAGGGTGCGAGCTGTCTCGATGGTCAGATCGGCGAGCAATCGTGATGGTGTCAGTCAACGGTCAACGTAACCGTCACGATGGCGTGAGCCCGTCGCGATGGTCACGGGGCGCGATGGCTTGAGCCCGTCGCGATGGTCCAATTTTCGAGGCGTCGCGATGGCGTACCTGAGATAGTCACGATAATCTGGCTTGACATGTGGCAGGATCGGCGCAATGGCATGAGACAATCGCGATGGTGTGACACAATCGCGATGGTCTGAGCCAATCGTGATGGTCCACCAAACTGAGAATTTTTGAAATGCAACAATGGATTAGTGTGTGCGCTACTATCACCTATACGGTGGTGAACTCGCCTACCAAAAATGTTGAACTTGGCAGACCATCGCGATAGTCTGACACACACGACAGATTTCTGACAAAAAGTGATTTTTTACCTTTTGGAAGCTTTCGGATGCTCTGGAGCAGTGTACCTGCAAGAAAACTCAAAAACACAAGAGCACATGCAAGCACAAAAGCTCTCTCTCTTTCTCTCGCATGCACAAATGAGGGGAAATGAGGAGAATGGGTGGATATGGTGAATTTTTTTATTTTTTTGGAGTGCAAGAAGATGATGCGATGGTGAAGGAGTGTAGGGGAGGAGAAAAACACAAAAAACTAATTAAAAACAACAACAAAAACTGAAATTTTTACCTTCCAACACCAGCTCTTGCTATACTCTTACCATCACACATTCATCCTAGACTCGATCCCCGACAATGGCACCAAATTTGGTGTTGCTCTAGCACAATAGTGAATACCACATTAAGAACCTCCACCTCCTTAATGTCAATCTGCGGAAGAGATAGTAGTGATATGAAGATCGTGAATGTGCGATGAAGTGAGAGTGAAGGTGAGAAGCATAGAGATGCACACACACATACACACACACAATGAAGAGACAAGCAAGACACAATGGAAGGTAGGAAAATAGACTCTATTACTCAAGATCTCAATTACAAATCAAAGTAGCTCTAAGATCTTCTCTACTCATCCAAGCTAACCTCAAAAATGAGCTCTCTAGCTCTTTTTATAGATTCTAGACTAGTTTTGACCGGTTTCACATCTAGTGATTGGCATAGTTAAAAAATAGGTTCTAGGTGCTATTTGAAAGGGTAAACAGTGTCTAAAAATAGCCAAACTTGGTAGGCTCATTCTACCTAAGCTCCTCAAGCTCGAGGACTCCTCGGCTTGCACAGAATGGAGCTATAAATTACAAGAAGGGTTTTCCTATGTTACATATGGTACAAAAGTGATGAAAATCACTGTTGGGGGTTTTTTGAAAAGTATTTTGAAACATATTTGTTTGAAAAAATTAATTCGAGTGACTCCCCACTGCTTCGTTGTGCTCTATCTTTACATGCTTCCTTGAGGTCTGTGCCTTTGGGTACTGCCAACAAACACGCTCCAATAAATGGTGAGTGATTGGAAGCGGATAACTATCTCTTACCGTGGCAGCATTAACTTTTTTAAGGTTAATACACACACATAAGTTCCCGTTCTTCTTGGGCACCACTACAATGGGGGACACCCATTCAGTATGCTCAATCTCATAGATAAATCCGGCTTCAATCAATTTATTGATTTCTTCTTTTATTTTAGCTGCATAGGTGTCATTATATGTGTAGGGCTTTAGTTTGGTGGGCTTGGCATCTGCTATCATGGGGATTGTATGAGAACAAATCTTCGGATCTATTCCCTTCAAGTCTCTATAGTGCCATGCAAACATGTCCCTATATTCCTTTAACAAAGCTTCCAGCTTCCTCTTCTTTACTTAGGTCATCTCTTATGTACATACATCTCTCTTTATTCTCTTCAATGGTGACTATGACTTTTTTGGTCTCTTCTTTATTATCATATGCTTCTCCTCTGGTGGCCTCTCTCTTATGCGTTCGTACCAAAATTTTTCGGTCCTCAACTTCGTATTTCTTGAAATTTTCTGGTACTTGGAACAATGATTCCTTCTCTTCTTGTTTCATAGTTTTTCTCTTCTTTTTCATTTTTCCACCTTCACTTCCATCCTTTGAATTTGTGGTTTTAATGCTCGTGGGAGGTTCTTCTTCCTTTTGGTTAAATACTTCTATATCTTCTAGATAGTGCTTCTCTGAGTCAAAGCAACTATCCATTACAATGGACTCTAGATCATCTTCATTTTCTCCTTCTTCTATGACATCACTAGGGCCACATTCTTCTAGCAAGGGCTGACACATGAACACTGAAATATCATAACCCTCCTCATCACAATGAGGTGTCCACTGTTCTTCATTGACAGCAATGTTCATGGTGGCTAAGATTTCTGCCCAACCATGAGGCTTGAATTCCTCATCTGGAAAGACCATCAGTGTATAGGCTGGGTCTGTAACTGGTCTATCTCCTGGGGAAGTTCCTTTTTCTCTTTCCTTTAAGCGTTTTTCCTCTTCCTTTGCGACCTTACACATCCACAAATGAGAATCTTCATGCATCGAGGATGTATGAGATGAACTTTTCGAATGCACAGAGATTGAATCTTCTTGCTCCTTGTGGATATGATTCCACTATAGGGGTGGTACATCTCTAAAGGTGTAATCCTTCAAAAAGTTGACCTTGGTTGTGACCCCTAAGCACTGCAAGTACAAGGAGTTAGTTCCCCAATCCTATACAACTTGCAGTTGTCGTAGGAAGGGTCTTCCTAGGATCATTTCGTAGGTATTAGTTTTACCAAAGTCACATATTGCAAAGGTGTGCTCAAACTCTACACCACACGTGATTAGAGTTATCCCTTCTAGCAATCCTAGAGGTCTTTCAACATGGCCGTCAGCCATCTGAAGCTTCATTCTAGTTGGTCTTAAGGCAGGTTTACCCCATTGCCTCCACAAGGAGGTGGTTGCAATAGCAACCCTAGCACCTGAATCTATGATCGCTTTGGTTGTGTAACTTTGGTAGGTGATCAAAAGATAAGTATTACCTTCTTCACCCTCACTCATGTCCCCTATTTTGTCTAGAGGTATCTCTGGTACTTTCTCTTTAGAGTCTGCTTTAGGCATATTGAAATCAAGTTCTAGAACTTGATCCTTCACATGATTCCATAGCTCCGGTTTTTCTTTGAGCAGCTCTTCTACAGTGACATGACACTGAACCTTAGTGTTCTTCATGACATCAGTGTTTCTAGGAACCACTGAGTCTTTGTTTCTGATCAATATTGTGGGAGCTCTGATCTGGAGAGATTCAGATTCCCATGGGCCTGTGAACTATGGCAGCTCTTGTAAAGAATTGGATTCAAATTCTAACCTTTCTTCTCTTTGTTTCTCTACTTGGTCTTCATAAATAGATGGAATGTCTTGTGGAAATTGATCGTGAAGGTCATTAATCTCAAGAATAGGAGGGGAAACATCCTTCTCCTTGGCCCATTTCTCTTCTTGTATTTCCCGCAAGAACTTTTGAGCATGTCGTTGAATTGAAAGAGGTTCTCCATCATCTATGGAGTCAGGAACATAGACTTTCTTTGGTGATGAGCTTTCTCTTTCAATAGTTGGTTGAGCCTGTGGAGGTAAAGAAACTTGTGGTTTATTTACCAACTGCTCTAATCTATTTAGTAAGCCCTGAAAGTGCAAACCCGGTGTAATAGCATTCGTCTGATTGAACGATTGATTGGCCTCAAACATAGCTTGAGCTATTTCCACCATTTTTATGCAAATTTTTGTCTGTTCAATCTCTGAATCTGCTCTAGGATAGCTCTTGTCTAGGTTTGCAGGTGTTGGCTCTTCTTGAAGTCAAGCCTGGTATGCCTTGAACATCATGTCCAAGTGTTCTGGGGTTGGATCTGCAAGAATAGATCTTGGTTATGGTTTATTACAGTGGTTGGTGGGTGGGGATGAGGTTGGGGATGAGGTGGGGGGATGATTAGGTGTGGATGGAGTTTTGACATGCAAGGGGTTTTGAGAGGCAGTATCCTCTATTTTTGTTTTTGCATCTTTCAAGCTTTCTTCTAGTTCAGATAACTTTTTGGTCCACTTATGATTCGCCTTCTCTCTAGTATCCTTCCATGTTCTTGTTTTTCTCTTACTAGGCTCTCCAGACTCACTTGGATCTGATTGCTAAGTTGGTTTAGCTTGTTGTAAGGCTTGTGCCCTAGTAACTACGTGTATAGGAACCACATTATCACTATTGGAACTTGAATCCCCTAATAAGCCTACTACATTAAGGGGTGTAACCTTTGGTGCACTAGAGGAATGTCCGAGACAATCTCTCAGGAGCTGTTCTTTGCCACACTCAAGACAAACGACTTGTATTGGATGTTCTGTCCTTGTATCGGAGCTGGTGGGTGGGGTGGTTGTTGTCGTAGTATAGGTTGAGGTTGGCTATATCTTCCATGTTCATACGGTCTAGTTGCTCCTCGTGGTCCTAGACATGGGTTATACCTAGGACCTTCTCTGCCTTGTTCTCTAGGAGGGTACCTATATGGTCTACATTGGGGTGGTACAAACAATCGTGGCTCACTATTTATTGGATAGTTGTCAGTGTTGTAGTTGGGGTACTTCTACTCACTATAAGAGTATATGTTAGGCTCCTGAGTTGGTTGTCTATCGTAAGGGTAAGGTTGTGATAACCCTAATCCTTCTCTGGTGCAGACATGAGATGGATGATCTCCACCATAGTGTGTGCAACTTCCTAACATTGGCACTCTCAAGGAAGAGTTCTGGTAGTTCCTTTGTCCTTGTACCCCTAATTTCTTGGCCACTAATGCTGCCACTTCCTCCACATAACTCGAACTAGAAGTCTCATTGATCCTTGTATCCTCTGTTTTGGTAGGATCTTGTGTGATTTTGAGATCCTCAGCTAAGTTGTCTTCCAAATCTATGCATTCTTGAAGACACTCACTCAGGGTTTGCAATCGTTTCACATACACTAAGATTCTCAATGTTCCATTCGTTAAACCCTCTAAAAATAAGGATATCATTTTCTACTAAGAAGGTCTCTTTGCCACAGGGCATCGATCTACATATTGATTAAATCTTTGTGCTGCATTTTTTACTATCTCGTTAGGAGCTTGTTTGAAACTATGTATTAAGGATGACGAATTGTGCTTGACCCCTCGCTTAGTGATTCCCAAGTAAATTCTTGGAAGAATTGTTCGATATGGAAAAAGCAACTTGGATCCAAGGATTGAAACCAAGTTAAGGCTATTCCCATGAGGGTTAGCCTAAAGGATTCATATTGCATGAAAAAGTCATCCACTTGCTCTGCACGCAATACCTGCTTGAATTTTGCGATGTGATCATATGGCTCTCCTGTGCCATCATAACGATTTCACATACATTTGGCCAATTGGATGGGTCTCAGTATTCTACCAGGCTCTGGGGATCGAATTATGGTGGGATAGCGGGTTTTATGGGGTGTATTCCAACTCCTACACCTTGTTGTGGTTCTTCCCTAAAGGTAGTTACATTCATATTTCCTATCCCCTGGCTAATTTGGTTGTGGGAGTTAATTTCTAGCATGGTGGATTGCACATGTGGTCTGTTCAGCATATTACGTTGGCTCGTTCGTCCTGACATCACATTTTTTGTCCTTTGCTGGGTTTGGAATGGGTTTTGTGAGGTAGTTGCCTAATCTTGAGAAGGGAATCTAGGCAGATCCATGTACTTTAATCTAGACCTCTCTGCTTCATCTACAGGCCAATATCTCCTTTGATTTTGGTCTAGGTATGTAACTCTAGATGGATTTTCCGGATCCTTGAACTCGTATATAGTTTTTGGACTGATGCTTTCTCCTTGTGTCAGTGAATCAATTAGTGGGAGTAGGTCTGATCCATGTACTAAGTACACATCCATCAGACAGTCATCTTGGGGTATCTTGTCCGCTTGCAATACTTGAGTCATTACTGACTTTCCCCTAGGGGTAGTCACCGTATCTCCACTATTTGTTCTCCCAGAAGCTCCTTGTCCCTCTAACTCTCCTCTATCATTAATTTAATCAAGGTTTTCGGTTACTACATATATCTGGCCCATCTTGTCCATGTAAACTCCTCCTTCATACTTGACAGCTGGTCTTGGAACTATTTTAGATTCTGTAGTGCTTATCATTCTTGCTACTGAGCTGTGTAGACCATCGAGGTAGATGGGTATTCCTTGCCAGTTAGTGGATATGTATTGAAGAGACATCCGATATTCCCCTTCCACTATGGACATAAAACCTTCCCTAGGTACTGAACTATGCATGTCTTCAGAAGCCAAGAGTCTCTCCCAGTTAAAAGATATTTTTGACTCACCCGTCTATGAACTCAGCATGTAGTGATAACCACTATGTTGTGAGCCTACGATTTGGTTGTATGGTTGACACTAGCCTTAGATGATTTGATACTTTATCTATCTCTTCCTAGGTGTCTACTTGATCTCATGTTCATAAGCCTTGTCTACCAGTCCAAAAATGTCCTTTGAATTGCTCAAAATCTTGTGGAACTCCTTGCTTCTCAGTCCAACCTAAGGGTCAACTTCAAAATAATATATCTAATAATCCACGAGCTTTCCAACGAACCCAAAATCACTCCAAACGGATTTCGTATGAGAAAGTTATGCCAGTTCAAGGTTCTAGGGTTTCAAATAGGGAAACGGGATCTCTTTGGGAGAACCTCAGGACAGGCGATACGATACCAGATTTTCACGATACGATATCTTTGTTTTACACGATACCGTTAAGTCCACGATACGATACCAACTTCACGATACAATACCAAAACAATCGACAATACGATACTTGGCCTGCTGACGATACGATACCAGAAATCACACGATACGATACCAATGTGACAGGCGATACGATACCAAAAATTTACATGATACGATACTGGAACTCTCATGATACGATACTGGTTCTATGGACGATACGATACTCGTTCTATGGACGATACGATACTGGTTCTATGGACGATACGATACCACTTTTTTGCACGATACAATACTAGAATAGGCACGCAATACGATACTGCTCAATCAACCATACGATACCAAAACAAGAGGCGATACGATACTCAGTTGGCGATATGATACCACTCGATCGACGATATGATACCACTGAGGCAACCGCGATCGCGATACCAGCACTTGATGATACGATACCAGAATGGTATCGTGATACCTCAAGTGGGCGTGCACGATACGATACCTCGACAAGTATCGCGATACACGGGAATTCTAGTATCGTGATACCAAAACTCAACCGGGCATGATACTTGGAGATTTTGAAGCCCAAATTCAAAAATTTTTGCAAATATGTGTACCTTAGGTTCTCCTTGTCACTCCTATGAGTTTGTATTTGCAAAGTCACCCTTCAAAGTCACAATATGATCCCGCAATACCAAACATAGGTCTTGTCACTCCACGATACTACCACTCAGATTTTTGATGTTTTAAGTGGATTTCAAGGTGATTTCTTCAGCGTTTTAGCTCTGAACACCCTCCGCGCTTGTTCCTCACAGTCGCAAGTGAAAGATGAGGTGAATGTACACTCGAAAATGAGGAAAAATCAGAGAAGATGAAGATGGGAGAAGATGGTGATGATGATGAAGATGAAGAAGAAGAAAAACTCAGAAACTGAACTGAAAATGGGATTTTTTTTTAACCTTCCAATGTCGCTACTCTACGTCTTACCGTCAGATGCTCGTCCTCCAAACCTTCTCCCTGGCAACGGTGCCAAATTTGGTGTCACTCTAGCACAATGGCAAGTACCAACGTGAGGAGCTTCACCTCATAAATGTCAATCCGAGGAGACGTGAGGACGGGTATGAAGACCAAGAGCAAGTGAAGTGCACAAGTGCGTGAGTGAAAGCACACAAGCATGCACAGACATACACACACACACACATGCACAAGGTAAGAGCAAAGAGTGGAACAATGGAAGATCTTTGATTACAAAAGAACTCTCTTACAAAGCTGAAATCTACAACAAGCTAACCCCTAAAATGAGCTCTCCAGAACTTTTTATAGTTTTTTGAGTAGTTTTGGCCCTGTCCAGACCTAGTGTCCGACCTAGTTAAAAATTAGGTTCTAGGGCTTATTTGGGGGCTCAAACGGAGTCTAAAAATTATGAAAATTGGTAGGATGATACTTGTAATACTCATCAAGCTCAAGGACTCCTTGGCTTGAACAAAATGGAGTTACAAAAATGAAAAATGGTATTTACAATGGTTTCTAGTGATAAAAAATACTATTTTTATAGGGATTTCTTCTAAAAATTTGACATGTGCTTCTTGGAGCTCCCTACATGCTCCTTATTCTTGTGTGTCCACTTCATTGATGCGCTTTGTTGCTTGCTTTGCTGCTTGTGTGTGACCTTGACTATGAACACCCTATGAGGTATGCCTCAATTGGCCGCATTTCTAATCCTAAGTCCTTATAGTCACAGCACCTGAGTTAATTAAAGCCCTGAGCTCTTGGCAAGGGTTGTCGTGCTCTAGCCTGACTGTAATAAATGGTCTCCTATCCACTATGCTAGGATGACTACTTGACTTTGCTTGACACATGGCCATGGGGTATCTGGGTGTTGTTTCCAAATGGTTATAATGTTCTCTTCCTAGTCCTTTTCTTCTTAGCTTCATGCGCTTAATGCGTTCTATAGCTGCCTGAGCTTCAACGCGTATTCTTTTTTCTTCCTCCTTACGCTTCTTTGCTAACGTGAGTCGTCTAAGCATATTCTCACTAAGAGGTTCCTGCTATAACTTGACTCTACAACCACTAATGTAATTAGGCATTATGTCTCCTTCTAGGGTGGCTAATTGTACTGCTCCACTTGTCGAGAGTCTGTTAATGATCATAGGTCCATAACCTCGCTTTTCTAGTTTCGGTGCATGTTGTTTCAGCGTACACGCTAGGACTAAATCTCCTTTTTTTAAGACTTTATCTTTCACGTGTGCATCGAAATAGTCTTTTTGTCGCTTCTTTGCTGCATATATTCCTATTGCTGCTTTCAGCCTGGTTTCTCCTAATGGTTCCAAGTTCATTATTATTGTTGATAATTCATGGATGGTCCACTGATGTTCTTGTACAACCTTAAGGGTCGGTATCAAGAAGTCCAAAGGAAGCACAACATTCTGACCAAAAACCATCTGAAAGGGAGTAGCATTGAGAATGGTCTTGTAGGCCACTCGATATGCCCAAATAGCGTGGTGTAACTATTTGTCCCAATCTGAACGTTTGTTGTTCACAAGTTTCATCAGTACATTACAAAGGATCTTGTTAGTGCTTTCTGCTTGATCATTGGCCTGAGGATGATACAGTGTGGATTTCTTGTGAATCACCATAACATCCTATAACAAATATTCAATGACTTGGTTTAGAAAGTGAGTTCCTCGATCGCTCACTAACTCTATGGGCAATCCATATCTTGTAAAGAAATTTTCAAATAAGAATTTTGCAGTCGTGTGTGCATCATTCTTTTTTGCGGCCTTGGCCTCTACCCATTTGGTAAGATAATCCATTGCAACAATAATGTATTCAGCATGTGTACCTTTTGCAGGGGGGTTAATGGGTCCTACAAAGTCTATACCCCACTTAGAAAATGCACGTCCTCCCATCATGGGTTTCAATGGCATTTCATCTTTGCGAGTAGGAAATTGAGTTCTTGGCACACATCACATCTCTTAACATAGGTATGTGCATCCATGTGAAGATTGGTCCACCATAATCCTGCAAAGAGGATGGCTTTGATTATCCTATCAGGGCCAAAATGACCTCCTGCAACACCTTGGTGTGCAGTCTCTAATACGCTCAAATAATCACTTTCATGAACACATTGTCTTAGGTATCCTTCTCGTCCTCGTTTGTATAGATTGTCACCAATAAGTGAATAGTCTTGAGCTTCTTGCTCTAGACTTCGTTGTCATGCTAAAGTCATTCCTTGAGGGAATGTTTTCATCCTCAAGCATGTCACTAAGGGTTCACTCCATTCTGGTGTGAGAGACATGTGATATAATGTAGCATGTTCTGTCGGTGGTCTTTCACAACAAACATGGCATTCTTTACACAGCTTGTAGACATGTGCTTCCATAGAAGGCCAATATACTCCTAATCTATGCAGAGTCTGCAATGTACGATGTTTTGAATGATGTTGCTTTAATGCACCTACGTGTGCTAATCGCAATCAATTTGCGTGTTCTGATTCATCTACACAACAAGCAAGAATCTTTTGATTATCCTATTTCTATATACTTCCTTCTAGTATTTGATTTCTTTGAGACTTGGTAATCTCCCCTTCTTTGATCCTTATCCTAGGATTCTTGGGTCCATATGTGAGAATAGGGACAATCGGCTTAGCCCATTCTAGTACTATCTCCAGGTTAAACAAGTATGCATCGGGTAATTCATTCGCTATTCCTTGAGGAGCTTCTCCTGTAGTTAATCTTGAAAGGTGGTCAGCTCTGAGGTGTGTCCTTCCCTTCCTGAATACTACTTCAAAGTCATACTCCATAAGTAATAGAAACCAACGTATCAGTCATCCTGTATTACATGGCTTATTGACTAAGTACAATAATGTTTGATGATTTATAAAGAACTTGAACTTATTTGCCAACAAATATTGCCTTAATTTCTTTACTGTGTAGATCATTCCTAATCCTTCTCTTTCTGTGGTGGTGTAATTCTTTTTGCTGCATTCAACTGTTTGCTCGCATAAGCTATGGGGAGATCTATATTACCTTCATTCGTGGGTTGTGCTAACACACATCCTATGGCATAGTTGGATGCATCCACATGTACATGGAATGGCTTGATCCAATCTGGGGTCATCAATATAGGTGCTGATCACAAACGTAGTTTAATTTCATTGAATGAAATCTCACAAAATTGGTCAAAAGAGAGTACAATGGCTTGGCTATGATTGCATACATGTGTATGAATCGTTTGTAATAACCACAATGACCCATAAATGCCTATACCTCTTTTATGTTATTTGCTCTAGATAGATTGACAGTTATTTTCACTTTTTCCTCATCTGTAGAGATTCCATTCTTTGACACAATGTGCCCTAGAATTTTTCCTTGTCTGACCATGAAAATGCATTTTTTTGGGTTCAGACAGACCTGATATTCTTGACATTTGTCAAACACTTGCCTCAGTTCTGGGATATGAGTCTTCCTTACATTCGAATGTGCACATATGTCATCAACATAAACTTCCAATATCTTGCATAAGAATTCCTTAAAAACGTGACACATGAGTCGTTGGAAAGTGGCGGGTTCATTTGTCAACCCAAATGGCATCACACAAAATGCAAATATGCCCATTCTGTGGCAAAAGCCATCTTATGTTGGTCATCTAGAGCAATGGCTACTATAGCCTGAGAAACCATCAAGAAAGCTATAAACTTCCTTGCCCGCTAACTCTTTCCAATAAATGTTATGTGATAGGAAGAGGATAACTGTCTTTAACCATGGCAGCATTAACTTTTTTAAGGTTAATACACACATGCAATTTTCCATTCTTCTTGGGCACAACCACAATGGGGGATACCCATTTGCTTTGCTCAATTTCGTAAATGAATCCTGCTTCTATCAAACGATCTATTTCTTCTTTAAACTTCACAGCGTAGTTATCATTGAATGTGTATGGTTTTTGTTTCGTAGGCTTTACATCTGGAGTCATAGGGATTCTATGGGAGCATATATCCGGGTCTACTCCTTTCAAGGCTTTGTAACTCCAAGCAAACACATCTCGATATTCACGTAATAGGGCCATTAACTCTTCTTCTTCTTCATTTGTCAAATCATGCCCAATGTATGTACATTTTTCTTCTCCTCCTTCTATGGTGACTATGATTTTTTTGGTTTTCTCTTGATTATCATATACTTCTCCAATATTGGCTTTTCTTTTAGGCATTCGTACCCTTATTCTTCTATCTTCTATTTCATATTTCTTGGGAACCTCAAACAAAGATTCATCTTCCTCTGAAGTGGTTTCTTTCTTCTTTGTTTTCTTACCTTCACTTTTGGGAGTCACTTGTGTGGTTAACCTCACATCATTGGTAAGCTCTCCATGTCTCTGAGGGTGAGTTTCTACTTCATAGAAGTATTCTGAAAGAGCTTAGAAGTATATGTGGACGATTTATGTGCTTATTCCTGAGAAAGGAGATGTCACATTCCTGAGTATAGATAGATCTTCAACAAGTGTAGAGAATACCGAGTGTGTCTGAACCCAGAGAAGTGTGTGTTCATGGTACGACAAGGTAAAATCTTAGGTCATATTGTTTCTAAGAATGGAATATCAACAAATGAGGACAAAGTAAAAGCCATAGCGGAGCTGCCGAGACGAAGGAATGTTAAAGAGGTACAAGCCTTTATGGGCCATTGTGGATATTACCATAGGTTTATTCACATGTATGCAATTATAGCTAAGCCTCTTTATGCCTTGTTGACAAAATTTGAGTGGAACGACAAATGCGAGAAGTCCTTCAATGAGCTGAAGAGATGCTTGTGCACAACACCAATACTGACCACTCTTGATTGGAATAATCCATTCCATGTACACTTACACTTGGATGCATCGAATTATGCAATAGGATGTGTGTTGTCACAACCCATAGGAGAAGGAAATCTAGATTTGCCTATAGCATATGCTAGTAGGAAATTGAATGCTCCTGAATGATACTACACCACAACTGAGAGAGAAGGCTTAGGCATGGTATATACCGTAAAGAAGTTTAGACACTATCTATTGGCCAACAAGTTTAAGTTTTTCACTGATCATCAAGCTTTATTATACTTGGTCAATAAACCTTGTAATACAGGACACTTAGTAAGATGGTTCCTCTTACTAATGGAATATGACTTTGAAGTGGTTGTTAGGAAAGGTAAGACCCACCTAAGAGCGGATCACCTTTCTCGCATCACTTCAGGCGAGTCCCCGCAAGGAGTGTTTGATGAATTGCCAGACACTTATCTGTTCAATCTAGAAGTTGTTCCTAAATGGGCAAATAAGTTGGTACCAGTCCTAACCTTCGGACCCGCAAATAAGAATGTAAAAACAAACAAAGATGAAATTGTAAAATCACAAAAATATCAAATATTTGCAAGAAGTATGTATAAACAAGATACGGAAGGTGTTCTAGCTTCTTGTGTCGAGGACGATGAACACAATACTTGGTTGCAACAAGCCCATGAAGAATTTCTAGGGAATCACTACTCTAAACAACGACCATTGTAGAATCTAAAACGTTTAGGAGTGTATTGGCCTAGCATGGACAAAGAAATACATGAGTGGATTAAGAATTGTCCGGTGTGCTAGGAGAGACCCCCAGTGGAGCATGCTACCCTTTATCACGTGTCATTAATTCCAGATTGGAGCGCTCCCTTGGTGGAATTTATGAGATCAGGAACATTCCCAAATGAGGCTAGTCTAGCAAGAAGACGAAGCATGGAGCAAGAGGCTCAGAACTATGCCTTAGTTGGAGAAAACCTATACCGAAGAGGAAAAGATGGGTACCTACGATTGTGCGTTCATGAATCAGAATATTTGAAAGTCTTAGAAACTACACATACGGGTGTTGCAAGTGGATACTTTGTAAGGCTATATGCGGCTGCAGACATCTATGCTACAAAGAAAGACAAAAGACATACTTTGATGCACATATCAAAGATAAAGGCTTGAAAGAGGGAGACCTAGTGTTGGTTTATATCCTAAAACAACATGCCTGTAAATTGGAAAAAAGAGGATATAGACCCATGATCATTAATAGAATTTCCACTAGCGGTGTTGTTCAATTGGCCACACTAGAAGGCGATGTCTTGCCGAGCTATATTAGTGGTTGTCGAGTCAAGCTATATCAAGAACCTTTTACAGAGGGTATGCTAGAGAGACTCAACACTGCTAAGAAGTGAAAAGAAGAAGAATTAAGGGTTAGAGAACAAGCACAGGCAGAGGCTAGAGAACGCATTAGGAGAAATAAGTTAAGACACCTAGGCCTAGATGTCAATCTTGAGGTCCCAAGATACCACATGGCCATGTGTCAAACATCAAGTGCAATTGCTTCTCAAATAATTGATCGACGTCCATTTGTGACCATAGCGGTAGGACAAGGGAAGAATGCAAGGACTATGAGAGCATTGTTTGACTTAGGGCAGCAACTAGTGCAGTTAGACTATCATACTGGCAAGAATTGCAATTGAACATAAAGCCTATAGAAGCCTATCTCATAGGTTTGGGAGGTGTGGAAACCCCTTGTTTGGGCGAGGTAGAACTTCCCATCTACCTTCAAGATGTTCCAATGGAAGTCAAAATGCTAGTGTGTCACGATGAGGACATTATAGAGCCACTTGTCTTGGGTCAAGATTGGATTTATGACTATGCAGTCAACTTGAACCTAAGAAGTCAAATTCTTCAAGTTTGGGTACATGAACAATGTATTACATTAGAATTAGACAAGTCCATGCTCATAAATCCAGAGGTCACACATTCTCTTAGTTCTTTCGAAACTCATCTTTGCAAAGAAAATGTTGTGCATGTCAATAACCCTACGAAGCAAAAGGACTCAATCATGGAAGCACAAGCTCAAAGGCCAGTAAACCTCTCTTCTTCTTCACAGACTAATGCAAGCGTAACTTGACCAAGGAGGCAAGCAAAAAAGACATCTACTATATCAACTAGACAGACAGAATTCACAAAGAAAGAAGCTCAGGGCATGAGGCAGATTTGGGTACGAAAAGGAGAACAACCACCAGCTTTGCCACAACCCTTCCCATTGAGGCAAGCCAACCATGCTAAAAGAAGCACCAAGAAACGAGGACCAGCTCAATCCTTCGGTCTTCGACAAATTTGGGTACCGAAGCAATCGATGAAGGCTGACCATAATAACGTACAAATTTGGGTGCCTAAGAAATTAGTTGTAGCTCAACAAGGACAATTACACATTTGGGTACCCAAGGCACTCCTACATGCACAAACACCACTGATCTCCCTCACAAAAAAAGTTTCAACAAAGAAGCCAAGGAGAGAAATGGGTAAGAACCGAGCACAAATACCAAAGGAAGATAAACTCACCTCTTCGGAAAAAATAAAAAGACAATCACCAAGGATATTGGTTTGGAAGCCAAAAGTTCCAGCAGCTTCCACAAAATCAAAGAGCCAACCACACTGGATACCAAATTTTAGGAACCATCCAAAGATGAAGGGGCCAGAAGTGATCTCCACAAGGCCACATACCATTCTCAAATGGATCCCTATAAGGAGGATTCCATCATTTCAAGATCCAATTGACACCTCCAAACAAAGAGTGCATCAAGTCTGCAAGTAACATCATAAGCCTCGACGTGCAACAACCATGTGCCTTTGACATAATCTTGTCCTTTGCACCATTTAGGTCATGCATTTCCAAATTATGCATCAATATAGGGCCACATTACACGGCCGTGCATAGAGACGATTGAGAATCCCAGGCACATGAGATACACTGGACATATGTAAAATATTTTATTGATTCTAACATCTTTCTTCTTGTTTTGTGACGTTCCACAAAAGAAAAGAGAGAGAGAGAGAGAATGAAACGAGACAGGCCACAAGTGTGTGCTTGAAAAATCTCCAATGTGAACCATCAACAAGGACATCCATCCACAACGAAAGATAAGTCGATGGTCAATCACCATGTTCGAGCACACCATGAAGAGATGAATATCGATGGACATTTGACCATGGTAAGAACTACCTACTTTGACAACATGATAACCATGATAAAGTAGGAAATCTCTTCGTCAACATACCCTTGAGCACTTCACTCAAGACCCAGACCCTTGAGCACCATACTTCTTCCAATGCATTCCCCACGTATGCATGCATAGGGCCATATTACAAGGCCATGCACAAGGCACATATCTTGTTAAACCCGTGCACTAATGCACTTACCCATCATCCATTATGGGTTACAAGTACTTGGCATAAAAATGAGGAATGCCATCTTTGGAAGAACCAGAGGACATCACGGTGACAACAACAAGAGCACGGAAGCAATCCACCATGAGAGTTGCTCATAACCAACATTGAAAACCTCTTTTGAGTGGCTCACAATCTTTGGAAAGCTCACAAAGATACCATCCAGTTGGAATACATAGAAGAAGTACATACAAAGGTAGCAGTGACAAAATGAAGAACTAGACAAGTGCCCAAGCTACAATTGAAAGATGGACCGCTCTTGTGGATACATGATGGACACTATCTCTCCAAGCACCATGGAATAACCACTACAACAAGGGTCTGTCAGGGACGACAGACTCTAGAGGGGGGGGAGTGTTGACAGTCAAGGTCACACACAAGCAGCAAAGCAAGCAACAAAGCAAGCAACAAAGCGCATCAATGAAGTGGACACACAAGAAGAAGGAGCATGTAGGGAGCTCCAAGAAGCACATGTCAAATTTTCAGAAGAAATCCCTATAAAAATAGTGATTTTTATCACTAAAAACCATTGTAAATACCATTTTCCATTTTTGTAACTCCATTTTGTTCAAGACAAGGAGTGCTTGAGTTTGAAGAGCATTAGAAGTATCATCCTACCAATTTTCATAATTTTTAGACTCCGTTTGAGCCCCCAAATAAGCCTTGGAACATAATTTTTAACTAGGCCGGACACTAGGTTTGGACAAGGCCAAAACTACTCAAAAAACTATAAAAAGGGATGGACAGCTCATTTTAGGGGTTAGCTTGTTGTAGATTTCAGCTTTGTAAGAGAGTTCTTTTGTAATCGAATATCTTCCATTGTTCCACTCTTTGCTCTTACCTTGTGTTGTTGTGCATGTGTGTGTGTGTATGTGTGTGCATGCTTGTGTGCTTTCACTCATGCACTTGTGCACTTCACTTGCTCTTGGTCTTCATACCGGTCCTCACGTCTCCCTGGGTTGACATTTATGAGGTAAAGCTCCTCACGTTGCTACTTGCCATTGTGCTAGAGTGACATAGGGCTAGGAGGCATGGAAACCCCTTGCATGGGTGAGGTGGATCTTCCTATCCTCATACACGATGTGAACATGACAACGAAGCTACTAGTGTGCCATGACAAGGACCTGATAGAACCCCTAATCCTTGGCCAAGATTTGCTATACGATCACTCAGTGGACCTAAATCTTAGACAAGGGTCCTTGCAGATTGGAACCTTAGATCAGCAGCGAGTGATACTGCTTGACTTCCCTAACAACACTCCGCCTGAGGTATGTAACCCTAGACCATATGAAATACATGCGACACACGACCAGAAGACCTTTAGCCAGATACGTCATGGTACGTCTACCCTAACCCATGTGGGCTTGGCGATGGATAGTTGCTATTTAGAAGAATGTCAGCAGATTTTCCCCTGGTCTTCTTGCAAATTAAAAGGGGTTACCATCCAATCAATGGGACAAATGTTGCGAACATTTGTTTTATGTAGGGTACAAGTTTCAAATTATGTAAATACCTTTGAGAAGTCTTCAAATACTTCAAGAAGGCTCATATTTTTCATAAAAGATAGCAAAAATACCACGTGAGTTCTAGAACATGGTGAGTCAAATTAGTGAGTCACAAAGGAGCTGCAGTGGTGTCCTAGTGGAAGGTCGGTGTGGCTAGTTCTCAAAGTCCATCAATACTTTGCTTATTTGAGCACTTGAGTCATGTAATACCTCCACCCAAGTGTCTATCACAAATTTAGATGTATTAGGAAGGTTTTAGATTAGTTACCCATGCTATAAAAAGAGGAGAGAAGTCGTGATCTTGTGGGATGTCCAAGAGAGTCATATGTGTATCTCTACGCTGCTGTAGTTTTGTATGCAGAGATTGCAGTGCTTGTATCTCCATCATTATATATCCAAATTACATGTTTGATAGCTCATTTGAAATCTCTTACTGTCTACGTTCATATTTTCAATTTTCATAATCATTCGGTTTGTGAGCTGAGAGCAGTACTCTCTGCAAGAAGTGTGTATTCTCGGGTTCACCCCCTATTGAAGGTCTCCATTGAACCTCAAACTTGCAGAGGTCATATCTCCTTATGTATTTATCCAAATTGAGTGTTCTTTAGCTCATTGGAAAGATCTTGGTCTCTAGTATATGTGGTTAAAACAGTTTTAAAAAATTCTAAGCCATTAGAGAACAGTAAGCTCTGCAAGCATGACTGGTTTTCTGTGATGAAGTTTGTGAGAAGGTCAACTTGTTCCTAGGGGGTTCCACCTACTTCCAGCTATATTTTGGAGGTCAATAAACTCCAACATTGGTATCAGAGCAAGGCATTGAAGCTTGGAGAAGGTTATAATACCTTGATGAAGAATTTGAAGCTATTGGAGGAAAGGTTCATCATCGACACTACACAAAGGTAGAAGGAGATAGCAAGGAAGCGTCTCAAGCAACATCCAAGCAAAGAAAGGTGCATAAACTTTATTACAAAGGTAAATTTCATACTTCTTCTTATCACAAATATCCAAAAGGAGGATTAAAGGAGGAAGTTTAGTATTTTGCACAATGGGCGATCAACATGCACAAATAGAGAAGCTTGATAAGAACAACTATCAAGCATGGCGATTTAGAATCATAGCATACTTGCAAGGTAGAGGCTTGTATGGTTTGATTGATGGAACATATATCAAACCTATATTACCAGAGGATCCAAATCAGCAACAAATGAGGGAGTTTAGACTTTGGAATGAAAGAGACAAAAGGGTTATATTCATTTTATCACAAAATATTCAAGATTCAATGGTAGGACACATACAAGATCTAGACACAAGTAGAGATGTTTGGCTTGCATTGGAAAGGTTGTATGCTACAGGTACAAGAGCAAGGAAGATTCAACTAAAAAATGAGTTGAATAACATAAAGAAAGATACAAGGACATCGGTCAATGATTACTTGTTGAAGGTTAAAGAGATTGCAGATCAACTAGGGATCAATTCAAGCTCATGTGGAGGACGACGACTTGGTTGCACATACTCTCAACGGACTCAAGGATGATGAGAGATGGAAACCATTCATTACTTCAATTTATGTTAGAGGAGAGTTGCCAGACTTTGATTAGCTTGTTGCTCTCATGGTCACGGAGGAGATGAATCTAAATGGTTCTACTTCAAATAAAAAAGGATCTCAAGGACAAACTCTTTATTTAGGATCATCAAGAGGTGGAAACAGAGGTAGAAGAGGTTCAAATAGAGGTCGAGGAAGAAGGAGCGATGATCAAGGGACTTCAAGAGGCTTCTTCAACACAAGAGGAAGAGGAAGATCAAGCGCTAGAGGTACGAGAGGCTACTACAACTACAATCAAAGACAAAGGAGTGAAGATAACAACAATTGCTATATATGTGGAAGGTATGGACACTATGCCAAAGATTGTTATCAAAATGAAAATAATCAAGGTGGTAATCGAAGAGGAGGCTATTCAAGAAGAGGTAAACAACAAGGAAATTATGCAGTTGAAGGTAAAAGTGAAGATTATGATTCCCTTCTTATGATGAATGTAGAAACTAAGATGAATTGCAATAGTGATGTATGGTATGTAGATAGTGGTTGCTCTAACCATATGTCACATGATGCTTCATGGTTTTCTAATATGCATAATCCTTCCTGTAAAGGCCATGTTGAAACAGGAGATGATACAACACATAAGATTATGCAAGTTGGAGATGTTGTTATGCAGGATAAGAGCAAGACAAATTGCTTAAAGGATGTACTTTATGTGCCAACGATCACTAAGAATTTGATGTCAGTTGGTCAAATGGTAGAAAAAGGTTTGCAAATAAGATTTAATCATGAAAGTTGCTTCATTGAGGATCCAAAGCAAAGAAGATTAATTGCTAGAGGTCAAAAACAAGGTAGATTGTTTACATTCAAGGTAAATCCAAATCATACAAACTATTTCTCTTATGGTATGCATCGAATAGCAGAGCTTGGTCTATGGCACAAAAGGATTGGACACATGAATGTACACAGGTTAAAGGATCTATCAAAGAAGAGGATTGTTGAAGGATTACCTGATCTTACTAAGCAACATATGGTGCATCTTTGTGAAGCATGTCAAATGAGTAAGCAGAGTAGATAGCCTTTCAAACATTCAAGCTATGTAAGGAGTGGATTGCTAGACCTTATACACATGGACGTATGGGGTCCTACTAAAGAGGCATCCTTGGCTGCTAATAAGTACTATGTATCATTCATTGATGATCATAGTAGAATGACATTTGTGTATTTAATTAAACATAAGAGTGAAGTCTTTGATTGTTTCAAAAATTTTAAATCATTTGTCGAGAAGCAAACAGGAAGATATGATAAGAAGCTAAGATCCGATGGAGGGGGAGAGTATTTCTCTCAAGCTTTTACTGATTTTTTGTATGATGAAGGTATCAAAAGAGAAGCTACATGCAGGTATACTCCACAACAAAATGGAGTCGCAGAAAGAAGAAACAGAATCATAGCAGAAGCATCTAGAAGCAAGCTCAATGATATGTGTTTGCCTAATTCTTTTTGGGTTGAAGCTGTTAGCACAAGTGTGTACATTATGAATAGAGTACCTACTGCTGGAGTTCATCATTTGACACCATATGAGGTATGGCATGGAAGGAAACCAAGTGTAAGTCATTTGAAAGTATTTGGTTGTGTATGTCATGTACATGTACCTAGTGAAGTGAGATCAAAACTTGATGCGAAATCAGAAAAGTGTATAATTATTGGTTATGCAGATACTCAAAGAGGATATAGATGTTATAATCCTCATACCAATAAGGTGGTTGTTTCAAGAGATGTAAATTTTGATGAATCACTTTCATGGTATGTAGATAAGAAAAGTTTGTAGGTCATAAATGGAGATGAAGAAGATACAGGTGAAGGAGATGAGTGCTTACCTCAGCCCACAAGAAGTTTAAGTGATGAGAAAAGTGGTTTGGATGAAGAAACAGAGCTACCTTTCAATGGAAGATTAAGGCAAAAGTCACCTCCAAGTGTTAAAAGTAAAGGTAAACTCAAACTTGTTGAAGTTAATGATGAAGGAGAGGAAATTAGTGATGTATGTGAGTATGGAGAATCATCAAAGGTTCCTAATAAGAAAGGAAGAGCATCTACATTGGAGGTAAGAAGAACTTTAAGAGTGAGTAAGCAACCTCAAAGGTATATTTATGAGTCTTTCATGAATACTCATTATGCTTTTATGACAAAAGTTGAGCAGGAAAATGAACCCACATGTTATGATGAGGCAAAAGGAGATGAAAAGTGGGAGAAAGAAATGAGAGAAGAAATGGAAGCACTACAGGATAACAAGACTTGGAATTTAGTTCCAAAGACACCAAAACAAAAGGTAATTGGTTGCAAGTGGGTTTTTAAGATTAAAAGAAATAGTGATGGTAGTGTGTCAATATATAAGGCTAGACTTGTAGCAAAAGGATATAATCAAACTCAAGGATGGGACTATGAGGAAACATTTAGTCCAGTACCAAACATGGCAACGATGAGAACTTTGTTGGCTTTAGCTGCAAGTAAAAGGTGGAATATATATCAACTCGATATAAAGAATGCCTTTCTTAATGGTGAGTTAAATGAAGAAGTGTATATGTCACAACCAGATGGTTATGTGGATGCAAAATGTCATAATCATGTATGCAGGTTAAAGAAGGCATTGTATGGTCTTAAACAGGCACCAAGGGCATGGAATGCAAGGTTGGTAAAGTATCTTATGCTGCAAGGATACACAACGAGTCGTGCTCATCCTTCACTTTATGTAAAACATGTAGATGACATGTGTGTCTATGTATGCATTTATGTGGATGACTTGTTGATTACAGGGAATGATGCAAAAGCAATTGAAGAGATAAAAGGTAATTTGGGAAAGGAATTTAAAATTTCAGATCTTGGTTTGCTTAGATACTTTCTTGGGATTGAAATTGTGTATGGCGATGAAGGTATGTGGTTGATACAGAGAAAGTATATATGTGATATGCTGAAAAGGTTCGGTATGCAAGAATGTAAATTTGTTTCTACTCCAATGGAATGTAATGTAAAGTTGAGTGCAAAGGAAGGTGATGAGTTGCATGATATGAATGCATATAGATCCATGGTAGGATCTTTGATTTATGCAACAAAAACTGGACCTGATTTATGCTATGCAGTGGGAGTATTGTCACAGTTTATGAATGAACCTAGAGTACCTCATATGCATGCAGCGAAAAGAGTGCTTAGGTATTTGAAAGGTACCATGAACAAAGGATTATTTTATAGTCATGATGCTTATCTAACTCTTAAAGTCTTTAGTGATGCAGATTGGGCTGGAAGCAAAGATGATAGAAGATCCACAAGTGGATATGTGGTAATAGCAGGAAACAAGACATTAACATGGAGTTCAAAGAAACAGCCTATAGTTGCTTTATCTTCTACAGAGGCTGAGTATAGAGGTTTAGCATTGGCTACTACTGCAGTTATGTGGTTTAAAAAGTTGTTTCATGACTTGAATGTGCAGGTTGATGTACCATTGATATATGGGGATAACTTGAGCAGCATTCATATGACCTCAAATCCTATTTTTCATGTTAGAACAAAGCATAAGAGGTTCACTATCATTATGTTCAAGAGAAGGCCATAAAGAATGAAGTACAAGTTTCTTTTGTTGGAACAAAGGATCAAGTTGCAGATATCTTCACCAAATCCTTGGATGGACCAAAGCTTCAAAGATTCAACTATATTCTTGGCATGAAGGAAATACCCTTTGAAACTTGAGGGGGAGAATGTTGCGAACATTTGTTTTATGTAGGGTACAAGTTTCAAATTATGTAAATACCTTTGGGAAGTCTTCAAATACTTCAAGAAGGCTCATATTTTTCATAAAAGATAGCAAAAATACCACGTGAGTTCTAGAACATGGTGAGTCAAATTAGTGAGTCACAAGGGAGCTGCAGTGGTGTCCTAGTGGAAGGTCGATGTGGCTAGTTCTCAAAGTCCATGAATACTTTGCTTATTTGAGCACTTGAGTCATGTAATACCTCCACCCAAGTGTCTATCACAAATTTAGATGTATTAGGAAGGTTTTAGATTAGTTACCCATGCTATAAAAAGAGGAGAGAAGTCGTGATCTTGTGGGATGTCCAAGAGAGTCATATGTGTATCTCTACGCTGTTGTAGTTTTGTATGCAGAGATTGCAGAGCTTGTATCTCCCTCACTATATATCCAAATTACATGTTTGATAGCTCATTTGAAAGCTCTTACTCTCTACATTCATATTGTCAATTTTCATAATCATTGGGTTTCTGAGCTGAGAGCAGTACTCTCTGCAAGTAGTGTGTATTCTCGGGTTCACCCCCTGCTGAAGGTCTCCATTCAACCTCAAACTTGCAGAGTTCATATCTCCTTGTGTATTTATCCAAATTGAGTGTTCTTTGGCTCATTGGAAAGCTCTTGGTTTTTAGTATATGTGGTTAAAACAGTTTTAAAAAATTCTAAGCCAGTAGAGAATAGTAAGCTCTACAAGCATGACTGGTTTTTTGTGATGAAGTTTGTGAGAAGGTCAACTTGTTCCTAGGGGGTTCCACCTACTTCCAGCTATATTTTGGAGGTCAATAAACTCCAACAACAAATGGGGACCATTGGCGGTCAGGTGGGTTACATCAGCGGTCAGCTAGACTACATTAGCAGCCACATGGGCACAACAGCGTGCAGTGCCCATCCTTCCACACTTACTATGGACTGGCCTAGATTAATGGTACAAAAAGTTACACTTCCTAATGGGCAGGTTTCGCAAGTGTTGGACCTCCCTTCTTTTCCAAAGCAGAGTGTCCATCCGACTTCTCAGCCCCAACCACAAAGGAGTCAACCACAACAGAGGAACCCAAACCGACGACCCTACCAAGTAATGCAAAGAAAGCAGTAGTATCAGCATCACAAAGCAAGTGGCACGAGACAAGTATGGGTGCCAAAAGGACAGAAAGCATCGACAGATTTCAGCAAGGCAGATAATGACAAGAAGAAGTTAAGGCAGAAACAGAGTGAGCGCTTGACATCTCCTCGACCCTCTTCTACAAGTATGACCAACTAACAGATTTGGATCACCAAGAAGTACCTTAGGAATCGACCCACACCCATGCAGATTTGGGTACCCAAACAGTGTACTATGCTCAACACTCAAGCCATGTAATATATAACCCTCAAAAATCTCTTCACCCCTCAATACCACCACATCCAATATCACCTTTTGTCCCTCGGCAGAAACATACTACCTGCTCAGCAACTCTTAGGAAATGGATACCGAAAACGTATCCAGATGTCTCCTCATGAATCGTTGACTAACATTACTCCCACCCCAACTAAACACCACCCTTGTAATAACTCATTCACAATTGAATCTTGTACAAATTCACGCACTATAACCCAACATCACTTGTAATAACATCTCATAAAGCAATGTATGCACTATCTGAGGCATGTAGGTGTCTAGAGACATGCATTATTTTTGCAAAAAATCATTCCATAAACCACCTCACAACACTCGGCTACACGGGTTACACATCGGTTATGGAAAGGGATTGCGGTCTCAATTTAATGGGATCATGATTAATTTCCATATTAATGTGCTATTCTTTTGTAGCAGATCTTCTCCACATTCACATCAATCATCATGCAGACAGGACCATCTGAAGCTAGCTCCAGTGTACCTATGGTCAATATTGGCGAATTACTAGTTGAGCCTCATCCCACGGCTCAACCCCCTGAATTTCAAGGTGTCCCCGGACCAATGCTAATTGATGATCCTCCTAGGGGATATACCGAAAAAGTTCATTGCAATTCTCATTGGTTCCAAGGCTTAGCAGGACCTTTGGCAGACGCAGATTTTATTTTTGATGCTATGTTCACTTTTGATAGTGATAAGTGGGGCAAGTACAAGTTCTTCTCTAGAGAATTTGAAGAGCTCGAAAATATCGAAGACTTAACGCACGTTTGGGCTAGAGTAGGCTTTATAGAATACTTCAGTGATCCACTGCCCAAACTGGATTTTTATAGATGCTACTATCTGGTGACCACTCTGACAGCCTCCGAGAACAAGAATTTACCGGGCACTTTTATTCTATCGTCTTTAGTAAATGAGCCCCCTTTCAAAATGTTCTATCTTTCAAAGGATTTGATTCATGCTACAATTAAGATCCATGGAACTCACACGCCAATAGAGTGAGAAAGGCTAATTCTAGAGCCGATGAAGCGTGTGGGCGTTATCAAATGAGAAGACATTTTTGCCATCACACTTGAGCTATCTAAGCCATTACGTATCTGTATGCAACACTTTGCATTCTTGGCTCAGGATCATTTCATTATGCCTCACAAACATATTTGGTTTGGTTTGTATTTAGCATGTATGGGGCCACAAAAAGTAGATCTAGCAAGTTGGATCATTGATCAATTGTACTTGGCACAACATAGATGGGAAAGGAAAAAAGCCATCCATGGATGTTGTGCTCTCACGAGAATTGTGTATATGTGTCTGGCATACGATTTGCCTATAGGGCGTGCGATGAAAAGTGAAGAATTGAAGGCATTCAAAGGGACCGCCAAGAAAGCCAGAAAATCTAGCAAGGGACGAGCAGGCTAGCGCATGCAACGATCTATCCCATGCCTACAAGTTCCAGAGTCCCCGTCTCAACCATCTCCAGAACAGTCACCTACGGAACCCCCTACACCGATACAACCCATTCGCATACGATTGTCACGATCCGTTATCACAAAAGGCACTACTAGTGCAGTTACCTCTCAAGCAACTATCATCCAGGAACCTACCACTACAACAGCAAAAATTCCCACCTCCATTGGTGCGGAAGCATTTACCTTTCCTATAACCAACCTAGAAGCAGAACCAACATATACAACTTTTGATTTTGAAATGCCGGATGCTTTTTCAAATGAATTTCAGTTCCCGGAAGGACAATTTTTCTCTCAGGAGTATGAACATCCAAGTTACCCTACAACTCCCCCTGATCAAACATGTTGCTCTAGCACAATGGTAAGTACCACGTTAAGAAGCTCCACCTCCTTAATGTCAATCCGCGGAACAGATAGGAGTGATATGAAGATCGTGAATGTGAGATGTAGTGAGAGTGAAGGTGAGAAGCATAGAGATGCACACACACATACACACAGACAATGAAGAGACAAGAAAGACAGAATGGAAGGTAGGAAAATAGACTCTATTACTCAAGATCTCAATTAGAAGCTCAAGCTCACTCTAGCTCATACAAGTCTACACTAGCTAACACTAACCAACCTCAAAAATGAGCTCTCTAGCTCTTTTTATAGATTCTAGACTAGTTTTGATGGGTTTCACATCTAGTGATCGGCATAGTTAAAAAATAGGTTCTAGGTTCTATTTGAAAGGGTAAACGAAGTCTAAAAATAACAAAAATTGGTAGGCTCATTCTACCTAAGCTCTTCAAGCTCGAAGACTCTTTCGCTTGCACAAAACGGAGCTACAAATTACAAAAAGGGTTTTTCTATGTTACATATGGTACAAAAGTGATGAAAATCACTATTGGGAGTTTTTGAAAAGTATTTGTAAAACATATTTGTTTGAAAAATAATTCGTCTGGCTCCCACTACTTCGTTGTGCTCTATCTTTACATGCTTCTTCGATGTCTGTGCCTCTAGCTACTGCCAACACCCCCCTCCCTCTCGCTTCTGTCGTCCTCGAGAGAACCTTGTTTTGGGGTCTGTCGGATATAATTATGTAGTAGGTCATGAGCGAGGGTGTGTTCTGAAATGCGGATACCTCTTGCAAGATCTACTTTGAGTTTTTCCCAATTTATGGGTTGAGATTCATTTGGTGGCGGATTCTGTAGTGCGTGGAGTACACCAGTTGTTCACAGGAAAATAGTTGGAGTAGATGGGTGGGCCTACCGATGAACACCTCTGAATGATACTCCCAAAAATCGGTAGTGAACATTTCTTTGAAGGTCATTTTATAGCACGCCGGTAACTATTTGATTCGATAGTGCCAGGCATAACACACCCGGAGAGATGGTGTCGTACTCATATCATATGCTAGATCTTGATTGAAGTAATTCGATGGCGTGCACCACACTGGACTCTCTTTCTCGAGAGCTCCACGACGATATGCTCAAAGTAGAAAACCGAGCTCTGGTCGCCACACACAGTACTACGCACAGATGTTGTAGAATACGCAGAAAACGCAGTACACAGGGAGCACGAAGACAGACTTCTTAGGTTTTTACAAATGCGGTCGAACTTACAGTCTATGACTGACCAGGCCACTATATGTTTTATTAAAGAACATATACAAAGAAGTGTCCGGTGGCCATTTGGCCTTTCACATGGACACTAACGGTAACAATCTCCCACTAAAGGCCAATATGGCCAGAGTAACTATGGGAGAAAAAAGAAAGAATGATAAAGAATGCCTGAGTGTAAGTATACAAACTATACCTCCCACCTGATGGGCATGTTACACAGTATACAAGTGACTGTGTAAGATCAAGAATCAAGTAACCCCCATCAAGTGACAACAGTGTCGAAAGCTATCCTGTGGTAGAGCTTTAGTCAAAGCATCTGCAGCATTATCTCGAGTGTGAACCTTCTCAAGAATAATGCTCTCAGTGGCTAAGCAATCTCTAATGAAGTGATACCTCACCTCAATGTGCTTGGTCTTTGCATGATAGACCGGATTCTTAGCCAAAGCAATGGCACTCTGACTATCACTGAGCAAGTGAGGTACATGCTGAGGCAAACCCATATCACAAGCAAGACGAGAAAGCCACAATGCTTCCTTACATGCCTCACTTGCTGCAACATACTCTGCTTCTGTGGTGGAAACAGCTGTACATTCTTGAAGACGAGATCTCCAAGAGATAGCACCTCCAGCAAAATGAAAAATGTACCCTGATGTAGACTTACGATTGTCTACACAACCAGCATAGTCAGAATCTGTGTAACCAATAATGGATGCTTTCCCTCTACCTAAGCATAGACACTTGTCCTTAGTGCCACTCAAATATCTCAAAATCATTTTGACCGCTTCCCAATGTTTCTTGCCAGGATTAGACATATATCTGCTCACAACTCCCACTACAAATGCAATGTCTGGTCTCGTAGCTACCATAGCATACATGAGACTACCAACAGCAGACTGATAGGGAATTTTGGTCATGAATTCCTTTTCCTCATCTGATTTGGGGCAGTCATCCTTGCTCAATTTCACATATGTGGGTAAAGGTGTACTCAATGCCTTTCCACCCTGCATATTGAATCGATGAAGTACTTTGGATATGTACTCACTTTGAGACAAGTATATGCATCTTTTACTCCTATCACGAGTAATGCGCATGCCAAGAATATGTTTGGCATCCCCCAAATCCTTCATATCAAATGTCTGACTCAACTTCTTTTTGAGAATTGACAAATCATAAGAGGACTTCCCAGCAATCAACATATCATCGACGTAAAGTATCAAGCATATCAAGCTGCCATCAGAACATCTCTTTGTGTAGAGACAATGATCCTCATTGCTCCGAGAATAGCCTTGGGACTTCATAAAAGCATCAAACTTTTGGTACCATTGTCTAGGAGACTGTTTAAGTCCATACAAGCTCTTCTTGAGCTTACAAACTAGACTTTCCTTGCCAGGAACTACATAACCCTCTGGTTGTTCCATATAGATCTCATCTGTAAGATCTTCATGCAAGAAAGCTGTTTTCACATCCATTTGGACTAGCTCTAAGTCCTCCATTGCAACGAATCCAAGCAACATGCGCAAAGTAGTCATCTTGACCACTGGGGAGAAGATTTCCTCAAAATCAACACCATGTTGTTGCTTAAAACCCTTTGCAACAAGTCGTGCTTTATATTTTGGAGAAGCACTATCTGATGTGAATTTCAGCTTATATACCCATTTACATGGTAAAGCTTTCCTTCCCTTTGGCAAAAGTACTAAGTCCCAAGTACCATTCTTGTGAATAGAATCCAACTCACTCTTCATGGCACGCTCCCACTTGACATGATCCTCTGTCTGCATAGCCTCTTTGTAGCAAGAGGGCTCACCGGCATCTGTTAGCATAACAAAATCTAAACCTGGAACATATCTATCAGGTGGATATGAGACACGTGCAGAACGTCTCAATGGTTGCTGAACAGGAACATGTGCAGACTGATCTGAATGGACATTCTCTTGAACATCCCTATGTGCAGCATTTTTATGCATGCTAACCGGAGGAATAGTATCCTCAAACACCACTCTTCTCACTTCAACCTCCTTAATCGGTTGTTTATGCATCTTAGACTCATTAAAAATGACATCACTACTTTTGATCACTGACCGTGTTTCAGGATCCCATAAGCGATATCCAAATTGTCCTTCTCGACCATATCCAAGAAAAATGCATTTCTTTGACTTATGGTCCAACTTCTGTCTAAGATTCTTGGGTATATGAACATATGCTTCACACCCAAAAACTCGAAGATGATCATAATATGGTGGTTTCCCTGTCCATAACTCTTGTGCCACTTTCAGACCTTTGGCAGTACTAGGTGAAAGGTTAATCACATGAACTGCAGTCAATACTTCTTCTGCCCAAAAACCTTGTGAGAGGTTTGCATGATGCAACATAGAGACTACTCTATCTTGAATAGTTCTATTCATCCTCTCAGCTACACCATTCTGTACTGGGGTATAAGGAGCTGTAAACTCTCTACGAATCCCTCTACACTGACAGAAAAGGCTGAATTCATGTGAGGTATACTCACCCCCATTATCTGAACGTAAAGCCTTAAGCTTAGTTCCTTTTTCAGTCTCAACTGAAGCAAGCCATTTTTTGAAAGTAGGGAATACATCATCCTTCGATTTGATAGGATATACCCAGACTTTTCTAGTAGCATCATCTATGAAAGTAACAAAGTAAAGAGAACCACCTAAGGACCTAGTGGGCATAGGACCACACACATCTGTATGAACAAGATCTAAAGGCTGAATTGAAGAGTCAATGTGCGTTTTATGCACATTTCTGGTTTGCTTTCCATATTGACAATGCTCACAAAATGAAAAATCAGAGAAAGATAACACAGGTAAGTAGCCAGAACGAGAAAGATTTTCCATTCCACTACGAGATATATGGCCCAAACGACCATGCCAAATACAAGCCATAGGCTGTTCAGTAACAGCTAACAAGTGTTCTTTCTGTGATACAAATAAAGGGTAAAGTGAGCCAACTTTCCTTCCTTTTGCAATAACCATATTGCCCTTTGATATACGAAAGGACTGAGCATAGAAGACCACCTTGTAACCAAGGTCATCAAGTTGACCAACTGACATCAAACTGCGTGATAACTGAGGTACATGGCGTACATTATGCATAGTAAATTTTGAACCGTCAATGAACTGCACAACCACATCTCCAATCCCCACAACATCACACTGGTAAGAGTCACCAAGTCTCACGGTACCAGGAGACTTTGCTGCATAATTAGAGAACCATTCTCTATGTGGTGTCACATGGAAAGAAGCACCAGAATCTAGCAGCCAGGTGTGGGAAAGAGAATCAGCCATAAGTGCCTCAGATGGCACAGTACTATCAAGTGTCAACACATCAGCATCATCAGAAATAGCATTAATTTCTTCAATCTTCACACTCGAAGTAGATGGTGCAGGTAACTGTTTAACATGCCCATCAACATTCTGTCCTTTACCTTTAGCATTCTTTAATGCATAACAGTCTTTCTTCATGTATCCTTTCTTATGACAATAATGGCATTCAATATCCCTCTTCCTTGATTTACTTCTGCTCTTATTCCGTTGACCATTCTTTTCCTTGTTCTTGCTCCTGCCACGTTGTTGATTCTTTCCTTGGTAAGAATCACGAACATTATATGCATCTCCACTCTGAGTGCCAACCATAGATTTTCTACGAATCTCCTCACTCAAGAGTGCTCCACATATGTCATCATAGACGAGTTTACCACCTGGTGCACTATTGCTAATAGCTGTGCAAAATGTATCCCATGATGATGGCAGGGTGCATAACAGCAATACTGCTTTCATTTCATTGTCCATATCCATTTTCTGAGCCTGTAACTGGGAGAATATGGCATCAAACTCATTTAGATGAGCAGCAACACTATCTGTGTCCTTCATACGAAGGTCGTATAATTTTCTCATCAGATATACTTTATTTGATGCCGTCTCTTTTTCATATGTATTGCATAACTTCTTCCAAAGCTCCTCTGCACTTTCACAGTCTAATACTGTAAAGTAAACATTATCTGCTAGGTGCAAGCGAATGGTAGACCTGGCCATTTCATCTAACTCATCCCAATCATCTTCATCCATGTCAGCAGGCTTCTTTGAAATCCCATTTACTGGCTTCCATTGCCTTCTTTGAATCAGCACATCTTTAATCTGATTCTTCCATAGAGCAAAGTTTGTGCCATCAAATTTTCGGATCTCAAAATGGTCTTTGCCCTGCAAGTTATAGCTCCTCCTCGGAACGCTAGCACTAGACCCTGATCCACCGGATGTGCCTGAGACCTCTGATGCCATGATCGTAGAGAACTGAATAGAATGATAATGGAGCTAGAAGAGTCCAAACACCAACAAATAAGTGTATCAAGGAGTAAATCGACCACTATATAGTTGACTAAACCAGAAATCTGGAAAAATTTTGCCAGAGTATCCTCTGCAAAATTAGCATATGACCAGTGTCAAAGTATCATAAAACTGCAAGTACTAACATGTCTACCTGCATAGTGAATCACTGACTCCACTGCATATAATCAGTTACCCAATAGAAGCCAACTAGGCTTATCGAGCACCTATGAACAACTATCATACATCTCCTATGGCGAGGCTGGGTAAGTCTTCCACCTGCATCACCGAAGAGACCCCGACATCTGGGTGTCTCCTAGTTAAGAAAACCTCACCACGACCCTCTTTATCAAACGTAAAAGGCTTTATGCAAAGAACGTAACCGCTATATCAATGCCCACATGGACGTACATAAGCGGTATCCACAGAAGCGTACATGGTGTGTATGTGCTCAATATATGCAGTAAAATGACACTGAAAGGCTGAATACACAGCCCAAAAAACTAGCCAATAACACCTGCAAGTGTCTGTCAACTCTGATGTTTTAGGCTTCAAAAACCTGCATAAATTTGCAGCGACTGCTCCCACCAAAACTGAAAGCCCCTCGAGAAACCTGTAGTTTTACGAGTGTGGCTGAAAATACAGCCCCAAAGGTTGATATTTATTGTCTGAGAAGTACAAGGAACACTCTTCTTGATGTTCTTGGACCTGTGTGAAGAGAACTACGTGCGAAAGTACTCCAAAATGGCTCCAAAAACACCCCAAAATTGCTTCAGAAATAGGCTTTAAAAGCAAAAATGAAGCTTTGAGGGACCAAAACTTGTTCAAGGTAATGCCAACCTTAGTCTTTCCCCTTCTTCAAACACCACAAGAGTGTAGCTTAGTGGCAAGAGATTGCCGCGGTTAAGCGAGCTCTGGGGGGAACAGTACTGGGATGGGTGACCTCCCGGGAAGTACCGGGAACCTCTATATTCCTCGATCGTTGAGGTCCTCCCTCGCGCGCAGCCAACGGCGCCAACGGTGACTTCGGTGACTCGGATGACAAGGTATGCCAAGGTCTATGCCTTGGTCGCCGCCTTGGTCGAAAGCCTTGGAGAAAACCTGGGGGGGGGGGGTGCTCGCTTCGCTCGCACAAAAGGTACAAAGCTTTTTGCCTCGAACTGCTCTGATACCAGTGAAGTAATTTGATGGCGTGCACCACACTGGACTCTCTTTCTCGAGAGCTCCACGACGATATGCTCAAAAGTAGAAAACCGAGCTCTGGTCGCCACACACAGTACTACGCACAGATGTTGTAGAATACGCAGAAAACGCAGTACACAGGGAGCACGAAGACAGACTTCTTAGGTTTTTACAAATGCGGTCGAACTTACAGTCTGTGACTGACCAGGCCACTATATGTTTTATTAAAGAACATATACAAAGAAGTGTCCGATGGCCATTTGGCCTTTCACATGGACACTAACGGTAACATTGATTGCCATGCTCAAATATCGGGGTGTTCACGTGTGGTGCCTTGACGCGACAGAAGACTTTGAATACGATCTGCATCATGTCAAATATTTTGACTGTCATATGGGCAGCTGCATCATCCATTCGTCATAAGCGAGGGAGTTAGTGGCAAATAGTTGCCATCATGTAGCCTACAGTGGGCGGTCAGGTGGGTGGTGTGAAATATGGATAAATGAGCCAGTCCTGGCATTGGTTGTTGTTTTGTACGTTGATTGCAAAGGCCTTCCAGGAGTGGCGATGTGGTATCGGTCCCCAACATGGGTTATACTTCAAATGGAGTGGTGCCTTGGTCCATGTGCTCATCATTTCTGGATATTATCAAACTCATGGGAGAAGTATTCTCCCCCTCCATCTGACCTTAGCCTTTTTAGTGATTTACCTGTTTGATTCTCCACAAGAGCCAAATATATTTTGAAACATGAAAAAACTTCATCTTTGTGTTTCATAAAGAATAGGATAATCCATCTGCTGCAATCATCAATAAAGGAGACATAATACCTTGATCCAGATATTGAAGCTTCCTTGCTAGGTCCCTATACATCTGTATGAACCAACTCCAAGAGATCTCCATGCATATAACCTTTCTTCATGAATGGTAACCTGTGAGACTTTCCAAATTGACATGCACTACACTTATAAATCATATGTTGTTTTGATAAATTAGGGAGTCCAAGTACACTTTGGTCCCTGCAAATTTTCTTTAATGACCTTTCACCAATATGTGCTAACCTTTTGTGCCATACTTCCAATTCTGTCAAAGTCTGACTACCATAATTAAAGAGAGCAATGTTTCTAGTGTCTTGTAATTCAAATGTGAACAATCTACCTGTCTTATCACCTTTTGCAATTCTTCTGAATCCTTGACTTGGATCTTCAACAAGTGCTCCTGTTTTTGTGAACCTGACTTGCAACCCTTTCTCTACTATCTACCCAACACTTATCAAATTCTTTGTAATGGTAGGGACATAGAGTACCTTACTGAGTAGGGTGATGTTTCCATCAGGTGCTTTGACATTGTCTATTTTCTCCACAGGATGTTTTGTGTCATCTCCTATTTGTAACTCATGCTTATTCCTTGGATCTTCTAAATCTGATAGGAGTGCCACATTTCCTGCCACATGATTTGAACAACCTGAATCTATGTAGAAAACATGCTCATCAGATTTACCTTGTGGCATAGCCATGTTCATGATCAATAATGAATCCTCTTTGTTTGAGTCTTCTGTGTAGTTATTGAAGTCTCTCCTTCCTTTGTAGCCTCCTTGATAGTTTGAATGATTGTAGTTGTTGAACCTTCCTCTTGAGTAGCCATAACTTCCTCTATTGTATCCTCTGCCTCTTTGATTCCTGGAATTCCTAAAGCAATTTTCAGTTGTATGATTAGTTAATCCACAAATAGAACATGAGTTGGAGTCTTGGGATCTCCCCTTGCCTTGTCTACCTCCTCTTCCTCTACCTCTGCCATGTCTTCCTCTACCTGCATAGTTAGCTTGATATGTACTTGCTTCATCATCCATATTTTTTGTGTTTCCTTTGTTATCTTTGGACTTGCTTTTATCAGTGTATAAAGCTGAAGATTGATTACCTTTAGGGCTTTCTCCATTTTTTATAAGCTTTGCCTCTTGAGTAAGTAGTTGTCCAATGAGTGTATTGAAATCAGGTACATGCATGTCCATGTACAAATCCATAGCTGTGGTGAATGCTTCCCACTTGTCATCTGCCTTCAAGCCATTGATGACCTGCCTTACAATTTTCTCTTCATCTATTACCTCTCCAATGCTTCCCAACTGATCTGCTATGTCCTTGCGCTTTGTGACAAAATCAATCACATTTTGTTTGGGAGCCTTCTTGAGAGTTGTGAAATCCAGCCATAGTTGATGCTTCATAGCTTTGGTACTTGAAGAGAAGAAGGCTTCAAGTGCATCGCACACTTCCTGAGATTTCTTACAACTTCTAAGATGAGGCAACAAAAAATCTGAGATAGAGTTGAGGAGATAAGACCTTGCAAGTGCATCCTTGGAGCACCATGTGCTCAATCTTTCTTGCTCTTCTTATGTTGGTTGAATTTTGTTCCTGAAACTTGGCATAACTTCATCTCCAGCCACATAACCATATAAACTTCTACCTTGGAGATAAGCTTCCATTCTTAATGACCAAGCTGAGTAGTTACCTCTGTCCAATTTGTCAATTGATGAAGGAAATCCATCTGCCATGTTGTCCAACCTTGCTCTGATACCACTGTGAAGAGATGGATAGGTATGTGCTTGAAGATGAAGAGGTGTTGCAAAATCCTTGATCTACACCAGCCAAATGAACTCCAGGAGTATGTGGTGGGCCCTTTTAGCTTGCCAATGGATGTATTAGACACCCTATGTACTTTGGAAGATCACTCTCAAAAAAATAGATCAAAATAGATAAGTTGGAGTTAGCTCAGAGCTGAAGAACTTGCGATTTTGGTTCATACATATGACCAGTGTTTTGCATAATTCTCTGAGCATAGCAGCAATTAGCTTAATTCCTTTTGGGAAAGTCTAGTTAACTTAAAGTGCTAACTTTCAAGAGTAATCTCATCAAAAATAATGAACCACACACTGAGAATGATGTTTAACAAGTGATGACATCATCCCGATTTTCATGGGCTGCTACAGTAATGCGACCAGCGAGCAGAAAAATGAACATAACTCAAGATTTAAGAATCCAGTTATTATGAAAATTTGTATGCTTATACTAGATAGTATTTTGAATGAAAAAGCTTCAAATCATTGAATTTTGGTAAGTACACATTGAGAAACAGCTCTAACAAGATGAGTAAAAAAGTCGGGTACCTAACAGAGAAGCCAAAATGAATAGATAGGGTTGACTTCAACTGATCATAACTGAAGATTGCAATACCCAAATGAAATGCAAATTGGTGAGCATATAGTAGACTTATAGAGCTAACGTTACCAAGTTAAATCACTAAAAATGATGCACCAAGCTCAGAGAAACCATCTCTACAATCTGACTGATAAAACTAAGAGATATGGCAGTGAGTAGTACACTTCACAAGAACATGCAAATATGAACTCAAATAATCATGAAAATGCAAGTATATTGATTGTACAATACAATGGACTTACTGATACATATGTGTGCCTTGGAATCACACCTTTATATGGCATAAAGCTCAGCTCTTGGAGGTCTTCACATAACCACGACTAAGACAGCCATGTATTTATAGTTGATCTTGGGAGGCTAACTCCACTCAATCACTCTCCAATCAATTAGTGATTGATTTGATTCTCTATCTACCACAAATCATGAATTCGTGGCTCCTCTTTCCCTTTTTGATCAAGTGGACTCAACCACTTAAGATTCTTTCACTTTTACATTAAGTAAAGTCTTCAAAAGTTACAAGAGGTAGTTCACAAGTGAAGTTTACATTGTCTTCATTTTAAGGCTTCTTCTATGACTTTTTGGAACTCAAGCCAATACTTAGGCTTGTCATAGATTTGCTCCAACACACTACATTTTGAGGATGTGGGGGTTTTTGCCCTAGTACCGGTTGAGGTTGATTGTGTCATGTGTATTCATAAGGTCTTGGTGCCATGGGTGGCCCTTGGTATGGGCCAAATCTAGGGACCTCTATGCTTTGATCTTTGGAGTGGTATCCATATGGTCTATACTATGGTGGTGCATAGGTTTTAGGTTTTCTATTGAAAGGACAATTTTTAGTGCTATGATTATTGTATTTTTGTTCAATGTGACAATATAAACTAGGTCCCTAAGCATGTTGCCTATTGTATTGATAGGGTTGTGGGGGAACTAGTCCTCCTCTTACACAAGAATGAGATGGATGATCCCCTCCGCAATGCATGCATCTTCGTAACATGGGTACCCTCAAGAGAGGAGTCTTGTAATTTTTCTATCTCTGGACACCTAGTTTCTTAGCCACTACGTTCATAAGTTCTCAACATTGCTCGTTTGGGAGGTTGCATTAATGGTAGTATCTTTAGACTTCATGGTATTTTGAGGGATTTACAAGTCATCTACTGGGTTGTCTTCCAGGTCTATACATTCTCGTAGATAGTCAATGTCTACAATCGTTTCACATAAACTAAGTCCTTAACATCCCATTGGTCAAGTTGTCTAAGAATAGACATATCATCTTCTGTTGGGAGGGTCTCTCTATAATGGGACATCTATCTATATGTTGATTGAATCTTTGGGCTATAGATTTTATGGATCATTAGGAATCTGTTTGAAGCTATGGATTGAAGAAGAGGATTTGTGCTTGATACCCCTCTTGGTGAACTCAATAACGAATTCCTGAAAGAATTTCTCAATATTTACAAAGCTATTGGGATCCAAAGGGTGGAACCAAGTCAATGTTTTTCCACTAAGGGTGAGGCCAAAAGATTCGGTTTGGAAAAAGAAGTCATCCACTTGATCTGCACACCACACTTGCTTAAAATTTGGTTATGTGGTCATATGGCTCTCCAGAACCATCATAATGATTTCTCATACATTTGGCTACCTAAATAGGCCTTAGTGTTCTACTTGGCTCTGGGGGTTGAAGGCCTATAGGGATAGCAGGATGTATTGGTTGTACCCCTGGTCCTCCTCCTTGTGGTGGCCTCATTGGGAAGGGTGGCCTATTCGCATTTCCACTTCCTAGGTTTGTCTGACTATCAAGCCTAGGGTGTAATTTAAAGCACTAGAAAAGTTTAATTTTTACTTCTGAGTTCTTCTATGCCCTTTTTTTCTACATGATACACGATATTTTCTTGGTTGATATGATACTTGTATTCTCTCATGATACATGATATTTGGGAGACTCATGATACTTGATACTTCCACTACCAATGATACACGATACTGGACTTGGTCATGATACATGACAGAGGTAGTAGTTACGATACATGATACTATAAGGTCACAATACACGATAATTGTCCCTTGATGATACACAAGACATGCTCTCACAATATGATACCTAACTTAGGCATGATACACGATACTTCTCCCATGATACATGATATATAGGCATGTAGTGATACATGATACTTGAGTACACACGATACGATACAATAGATTGCAATACACAATACACTTCAATATCGATGCTACACAATACACAGAGGTTGCAATACTCAACCCGACGATACATGATACCTAGGTATTGCAATACATGGGGAGTATAAGGTATCAGTGATACACAATACCTACCAAGTATCGCAACACATGGGAATTTTGGTATCGTGATGCCAAAACTCGACCAATCATGATACTTGGACTTTGTAAAGTCCAAATTTAAAAATTTTTGTGAATATGTACACCTTGTGCTCTCCTTGTCACACCTATGTGCCTGCAGATACAAAATCTCTATGAAACCCCATGATACGACAGTCACAATACCTATCAAGTGTTTTTTCATGCCCTATGAGTTATCAATCAAACTTTTAGTCTATTGAGAGTGTAGAGCTCACCTTCAAGAATATATCCTCAAGGTTTCAACACTGAATTTTATCTCTAAGCTCCAAACTCTATCCGATATGCGCTTGACGATACAGATCGTGAATGAAATCCTTAACACTTCCACAAAACAAGTGAACCAAATGTGATGATTTTTTGAGTTTGTCTCTGGCTCTGAAAGAGACTCAAAGAAAACTTGAAAGAATTTTTTCCCTATTTGGTGAATTTTTGGAAATGAAAAATCTACTATTATTCTACACTATCTTTCCTATTTCCTACCCTAACTCCTTCCACTCTCAAACCTAAACCTAAAAACTTGTCACACACACAACAAGTGTATGGAGTAACAAGTGCAAGAAAAGCTTTGACTTGCCAAGCAACTAAAATCCATTCTTCACGGTCACTACCTTCACACCAAAACTATAACCATCGCAAAGGCAACTTGATTGGAGTCATTCCCCAACAACAGTGCCAAAAACATGTGTACCTAGGCTTGCAATCGCGTAGGGATTTCTAATGAAGAAGACTATACCTCAGTCATCAACAAGTGCATATAGTGGTGGATTAATACACTCATTAAATTATCAATCCATGGACTTAGACCATATCAAGTGTATGAGGGCATGTGCTCTCATGATGGTTAATGGAGTAAATGTGAAAACAATGTATGCAAATTAGATCCAACTACCTCTCATGTCACCTCTCTCACTAGAAATGTGTATTGTGATACTTGTTACAGCAATAAGTACAAATCAAATCATATCTCTCAACTCTGATACTCAGATATAGGCAATACTAGGTTCATTTTGAAGTTCTCGATAAGAACCATCCAATGGGCATATTTTTGGCTTAATCTGACAATCATACTTCAAGTTATGGGAAAAATACAAAGTGGCAAGAAACACCAACCCTTGCTCCATAGCTCATTAAGCTTCACACACACACTACAATGGCAAAAGGAGTAGGAAAAGGGGTGGACAACACCTCTAAGCACACATTTTATGAATCACACACATATCTATATAGTGTTTTGTCTCTCCACCACTCACAAGTCCCCACAAACCTTTCCCCATCAAAAACTTTCTTATTCTAAATTGCCGTGTTTGGTAGTTTCCCTTTTTGAGTTTCTCAATCTGAGCATTGAGCTCAGCCATGATGCCTTATAGCTCTTTTGAACCTCCTGCTTGATGAAATGAAGTTGGAAAACATTGCTTTTAACTCAAAAAATAGAGCTACTCCTCTTGATGAAGCTTCTTCTTTGACTCGATGACTTGTTTGCTTCCCCTTGTTGTTGACATGCTCGTTCTTTGCTTGTTCTCTTAAAACTTTCATGAGGCCTTTACTTCACTTCAGCAGCTCCTTCTTCTCTCTTTGATACTCCACTTGTAGCTCTAATACCATTGTTTGAGGATAAACACTCCTATGTGCACAACGAAAGCAAATGAACCCTCCTAGGATCTTGCTTTTTTTACACATAGGCTATGTGCTTTCTAAGTTTCTCTGAGTACACGCAAAGAATGAAAATGAAAATTTGCAAAATAAAAGTGTACTTAGAGAGATTTCTGTGAGGGTAAAATCACTCCATTTGGACATTGGATGGTGCGTCAACAAGCTACAACAAAACAGATAACTTAATCTCTTTGTAGATTATTAGCTAAGTACAAAGCCAATATTCTAGAGATTTCTTTGAACTTGTGCAGAAAGTAATCCCACGACTCATAATAATTCTAAAACTCAAAGTATAACTTATAAGCTTTTCAACAAAACAAAAACCACTAGAAATGGATTGCGAATGAAGCAAAAACAACAACTACAAGATTTGGGGGTCTACAACCATCATGATGATATCATCAAGTCGCAACCGCCCTTTGGAACCGCCCTTGAAAACCTATATAAGGAGGGGTTGATGACATCATGATGATATCATCAAGTCGCAACCGCCCTTTGGAACCGCCCTTGAAAACCTATATAAGGAGGGGTTGGCCACATTCATAATCAGTCTTGCCAATACCAGTCTTGGGAGCTCAAGGAGTCGTGACCGTCAAGTAAGTACTCTTCAAGTTCGAGTTCTAGTTCTTGTCTTGTTCCTTGTTCTAGTCTAGTTCTTGGACATACTATCTTGTCCCCTTGTAATCTCGTAGTACGAGATCCTGTCGAGTTCTTTCGTGTATCTAGTTCATCTCCCAGAAGGGAGTTCTTGTAATCCAGACATCTTGTCTCATACTTACGATCCCAGGTTGTGAGATCTCCTGTATCATCTCTAGTTGAGTTATTCATACCTATCAGTCCCGGGTTGTGGGACATCTTGTATTAGTCACGTATTCTTGTATCATTTCCCCTTCGTGGGTGATCTTGTAATCAGAAGTGTATTTCCGGAATCTTGTCTATTGTAGTCAGAGAGCACAATCTAGTGCTCCCCTGACATTTTGGCGAGACTATCATCTATCCAAGACCAGGCATCATGGAGAACGCTTATGAACAGATTGTAGCATCACTTCAGAGTCTCCAACAACAAGTCGAAGACCTAAGACACAAGTCGAGATGGGACATCCAGTGCATGTAGGTGCACTCCTCAAAGAATTACAAGAACGAATCGGGAGTCTTCAAGCAAATCAAGGGAGTATTCAAGTGAATCAACGGCCTAGTATATCATTTATGAAGGAACCCAAGATCTGCATGCTAGAAAATTTCGATGGTGATCGCACAAAGTTCCGAGGATTCTTGCAACAAGTCAAATTGTACATCCGTATGCAGCCTGATAGATACCCTGATGATGCATCCAAGGTCGGTTTTATTGGAACCTTGCTCTATGGTCAAGCTTTATCATGGTTCGCCCCAATCTTGGAGAAGGATATGGCCGTACTTCATGACTATGAGGGGTTTCTTAGAGAGCTCATCGCCACATTTGGAGATGCAGACACAAGTCGAGTGGCGAAAACAAAACTTCGGAAGCTATGTCAAGGTAACCGCCCTGCCTCTACCTATGCATCAGAATTTAGGCAGTTGATATGTGACCTCACTTGGCACAAAGATTATTTTTATAAGCCAATTTAGATGGGGCTTACGAGATGATGTGAAGGACCTTCTACTCACGATGCCAGAGGTGAAGACATTGAATGAATACATCAACCAAGCTATTCAATGTGATAACCGCCTTTTTGAAAGGAAACAAGAAAAACAAGTAGAAGGAAGACCTCGCCAATGGAAACCTTTCCAGCCCACTCCTAGAGATGAGTCTATGCCCGAACCTATGCAGATAGATGTAACTCGGTTCCAGCCTCTAACACCACAATAGAAACAAAGAAGGAGGGACAACAAGTTATGCCTGTATTGTGGAAACCTTGGCCACATTGCAGTTAATTGTCCCAACAAGAGAACGAACTCCAAAGTCGCAGCCACCCTTGTAGAGCAGGGAAACGAGGAAGTCCAGTTGTAAAAGAGACCACACAGCCGGACCATGATATAAGAAAGGGTCTCATCATTCCATCCACACCCCTAGAAACATGTCTTGCCCCTGTCAAGTTAATCATGTCTAAGAAGACCCTTTACCTTATAGCTCTGGTAGATTCAGGAGCGTCCTCATGTTTCATTGATGAAGGACTCATTAAGAAACATGGAATTCCAGTACTTCGGAAGAACAAACCAGTAGTAGTTGAAGTAGTAGATGGACGGCCTCTAGCATCAGGGAATATAACCATGGAAACCATACCATTAAGAGTACACCTTGGGGACCATGGTTCACACATATGTTTCAATGTAATATCGAGTCCAGTAAATATGGTTATCATCGGAATGCCGTGGTTAAAGAAACATAATCCAGAAATTAATTGGGAGAATAATAAAATCACCCGTCGAGATATCCAGAAGAACCCAAAATATGTTGGAGCCAAAGCCTTCATACAGGTAGTAAGGAAGGAACCGACATATATGATCTATGCCATACCAACTCAAGAGCCCAAGAAAGATGATTCAATGAAGCTACCTGACCAATACCAAGGGTTTGAAGATGTCTTTGAAAAAAACGAATGCAGATATGCTCCCGAAACATAGACCTTATGATTGTGCCATAGAACTTCAAGAGGGAGCACAACCACCCTTCGGGCCAATCTATAGACTATCCCCAGAGGAACTTCAAGAATTACGTAAGAATATTGATGAGAATCTAGCCAAGGGGTTTATCAAACACTCGCAGTCCCCTGCTAGAGCCCCTATCCTATTTGTAAAGAAGAAGGACGGAACTCTTCGAATGTGTGTGGACTATCGTGGCCTGAATAAAGTTACAATAAAGAACAGATATCCTCTACCACTTATATCAGAACTTTTGGAACGCCTCGAAAAAGCAAAGTTCTTCACTAAGATTGACCTTCGAGGAGCATACAATCTTGTCAGGATCAAAGAAGGAGACGAATGGAAGATAGCATTCTGAACAAGGTATGGACACTTTGAATATGTAGTTATGCCATTCGGTCTCACCAATGCTCCAACAGTCTTTCAACATATGATGAATGATATCTTTCGAGAGTATTTAGATGATTTTGTGGTAATATATCTTGATGATATCTTGATATTCTCCAAAAATCTAGAAGATCATGAATGTCATGTGAAGATAGTCCTAGAGAAACTAAGAGAAAAAGGGTTATATGCAAAATTGGAGAAGTGCTATTTCCATCAGACATAAGTAGAGTTTTTAGGGTACATTGTATCAGAGAAAGGAATATTTATGGACCCTAAGAAGATCGAGACAATCCTTGATTGGCAACCACCTTCGTGCGTTCGAGATGTACAAAGTTTTCTAGGGTTTGCCAATTTTTATAGGATATTCATCAGAGATTACTCCAAGATAGTGACACCTCTTATCAAGCTTACAGGGAACTCCAAATTCTCATGGACCGAAGAAGCAGAGAAGGCCTTTCAGACCTTGAAATCAGCATTCACTACCGCTCCAATTCTAGTTCATCCTGATTCTAGTAAGCCCTTCTTCCTTGAGACAGATGCATCGGACTTTGCTCTAGGGACCATTCTTTCCCAATATGGAGATGATGGACACCTACATCCAGTTGCATATCATTCAAGGAAGTTTTCCCCTCCAAAAATTAATTATGAAATTCATGATAAAGAACTTCTTGCCATAGTAGATGTGTTTGATACCTGGCGTCACCATCTAGAAGGAGCAGCTCATAAAGTCATTGTGTATTCAGATCACAAGAACATAGAGTATTTTATGACCACCCGGATTCTCAATAGAAGGCAATCTCAATGGAGTAACTTTTTATCCAGGTTCGACTTTGTCATCACATACCGTCCAGGACGTCATCAATGCCAGTCAGATGCCCTGTCCAGAAGATCTTACCTTGCACCAAAGAAGGGTGAAGAGGCCTTTGATCAACAAGAGAGTGTATTACTCAAGCCTGAGCATCTCCAGCTAGCAGCTATCTCTTCAACCCATCCTGAAGATTCAGCCTTGAATCATTTGATTTGTGAGAATCTACCAAGATGAATTATTTTGTAATGTTAAGCAAAAAACTCAAGAAGGAAAAGTCCAAGAAGTAAATGAATTCAAGGAAAAGGACGGGTTACTTTTCTATCAGAACCTATTGTATGTCCCTCCAGGAAAGCCCAAGATCCAAGTACTTCAACAACGTCATGACAACCTTGCAGCAGGACATTTTGGAGTAAATAAAACCATAGAACTCATATTCAGGGATTTTTGGTGGCCTCAAATGTGGAAGGAAGTCAAAGAATATATCCGAACCTGTGACACTTGCAATAGATCTAAGGCACCACGACATAAGCCTCATGGCCTCTTGCAACCTTTAACTATTCTAGAAAGGCCATGGGCTTCATTATCTATGGATTTTATCACAGATCTACCAAAGTCAGATAAGTATGATGCCATTCTTGTTATTGTGGATAGATTCACCAAGATGGCACACTTCATTCCAACTACAAAGGTAATCACACGTGCAGCCACTGCTAGATTCTTTCTCAGATACATCTTTAGGCTTCATGGATTGCCTCATGATATTGTCAGTGATCGAGGTCCACAGTTCATATCTAGCTTTTGGAACAGTCTTTGCAAGATCCTTGGTGTTCAAGTTAAACTATCTACATCAAATCATCCACAGACTGATGGACAAACCCAGTACCTGATGGACATTCACAAACAACTCAAGGAAGAAATCCATAAAGCTCAAGAACAATATAAGTACTATGCAGAATCCATCGTATCAAATTGGGGATAAAGTATGGTTACTCAGAAACAATTTGCAAACTTCAAGGCCCTGTTCAAAGTTAGATCATCAAAGATTTGGTCCATTTACCATCTTGGCCAAGATTAATCCAGTCACCTTCAAGCTCCAGTGTTGGAACTCAAGGTCAAGCACAAGCATGGAAGCACATCAGAAAGGTGGACACACACACGAAGAGGGAGCAAGTAGGGAGCTCCATGAAGTACATGTCAACTTTTCAAAAGAATCCCCTACAAAAATAGTGATTTCCATCACTAAAACCTTTGTAAATACCATTTTATATTTTTGTAGCTCCATTCTGTGCAAGCCGAGGTGTCCTCGAGCTTGAGGAGCATTAGAAGTATCATCCTACCGATTTTCATAATTTTTAGACTCTGTTTGAGCCTTCAAATAAGCCCTAGAACCTAATTTTTAACTAGGCCGGACACTAGGTCTGGACAGGGCCAAAACTAGTCAAAAAACTATAAAAAGAGCTAGAGAGCTCATTTTTTAGGTTAGCTTATTAGAGAATAGAGCTTTTGTAAGAGAACTCTTTTGCAATCGAAGCTTTCCATTGTTCCTCTCTTTGATCTTACTTTGTGCGCGTGTGTGTGTATGTGTGTGCATGTTTGTGTGCTTTCACTCACGCACTTGTGCCTTTTCATGCACAAACCAAGGGCACCTCACCTAGAGGCAGCAAAGAAGATCTTGAAGTATTTGAAGGGAACTCAGAACCATGGTTTGTACTTTCCTTATACATCAGATATTGATATTAAAGTTTACTCAGATGCAGATTGGGCAGGATGCAAGGATGATAGGAGAAGCACATCAGGTTACATTTGTTTTGCAGGAGATAAACCTATTTCTTGGTCAGCCAAGAAGCAACCTACAGTGGCATTGTCATCCACTGAAGCAGAGTATAGAGGGCTAGCCAATGCCACTCAATAAGCTATCTGGTTGAAGCTTCTATATACAGAGTTAGGTCTATACACTAGACCTCCAATTATCTTTCGAGATAACACTAGCTCTCTTCACCTTGCAGCTAATCCAATATATGATGCTAGAACCAAACACATAGAGGTTCATTACCACTATGTGAGGGAGAAGTTACTAAGCAAAGAGATTCAATTGACATATGTGTCTACTAATATGCAATGTGCAGATTTACTCACTAAAGCTTTGGATGGAAACAAGCTATGCAGATTCAAATCTATGATTGGATTGCAAGATGTGATTGAAGACTAAAGATGAAGACTTAAGCCAAAGTGTTTGGCTTGAGGGGGAGCTGTTGGTGCATTTCAAGCCTTCACATTTGGCTTGGAACTTTGGAAGATTAGCTTGGACAAATTTCATCAAGGCCTTACTTGAAGGAAAGGGCATAGGAACCCATACCTATGATTTATTATCCTTTTACTCCTTGTAAAAGTCTAAGTGACTTGGCATTATGTATACTCACCTAATTGATTAGATTCGTGGAATTTGGATGGTGTAATTGGAGAGAATATCTCCCTACTTTTAGAGGAGAGATTCTAGGGAACTTAGATTTGAATTTCAAATTCAAATGATCACTAAACCTCTATAAAAGATGAAGTAAAAAAGTCGCGGGTGTGTCACTCATTTCAGCTCATTTCCCGAGGCATTCTACTGTTGTAACTTTGTGTGTGTTAGTGCTACTCCATAGCCTACACCACAATACCTCATTTAGCTATGCTTGTCAAGCTAATGAGTATGTACAATTACATCAATCAATAGAAGTATATACATTCATCATATCTGTTTCTCTGAGTCATATACTCCAAGTCTGTCAACTTCAAAGAAGCATATCTCAGGATCTACTGAACCAAATCAAGTTATTCAAAGCACATTGGAACCAGCTCCAAGCATACTACACACCTACAAAATCACAAGGTCAAAGGATAAGCCATCTCGGAGAAATCTTGCTCGAAGTGCACACTGGTCTGTGTCTGCAGAATTCCTAAAAAGTCGGGGGTACATATATTTTTTGCTAAACATCTCTCTCTGAGTACAGTCCATCATTTTATCTCATTCCACTTGCAAATGGTAGCTTGTTAAGCTAATTTAATATGTCCAGAAGGAATTTAATCAATTGTTAGTGTGCTGGTCACACTGAGTGAAAGACTGAGCAGGTGTCACTACAAAAATAGCAAGTTTTTCTTGATTTTTGAAGTGTCAAGTTATCTGTTTTGATTTGATCATTTCACATATCACTTGCAAAGTACATATATGCTTTCTTGGTATCATTTGGAAACTAAGCAAGTGTACTAAGCATATCTGAAGCAAAGGAGGGCTGAAGCAAAGCAGGTCTAGCAGCTTCAACTCAATCTCTTGAGTGCATCCTACCATCACTCCCAACAAGTTGGTATAATGGCCATGTCCTTGCTGCACTCACTACAATCAAGGTTCTAATTGTTCCCATCTTTACAATTGGGTTGAAAGTCTCTTCATAGATGATGCCATGAGTCTCCTTGAATCCTTTTGTTACTAGTCTAGCTTTATGCCTAGCTAGAGAACCATCAACATTCTATTTATTTTAAACACCCACTTATTTGGAACAATCTTCATACATTCAGCCTTTGGAACTAGCTCCCATGTGTGATTGTCCTTGAGAGCTCTTATCTCTTCTTGCATAGCTTGCTACCATTCTTTTTGTGTACATGCTGCTTCATATGCATCCAGTTCTTTGTCTTTGACCACCTATGCCATATATGCAAAATGCTTTGCAATAAACTATCATAGCTTATCCTTTGAATTGGATACCTTGCTCTTGAAGACCTCCTTACATTTCCTTTTGAATATTGCTTCTTAAACCGGTTCAACTTTACCTTTGGTGTAATCAGCTCTTCATACTCTTCTTCCCTTGCATTTGAATCACTATTTTGGGTAGCACTTTTAGCTTAAAATCTTTCATAACCTGATGTTGGTGATGCGGAATGACCCCTTAGTCTCCCCTTCCATGTTGAGTTTTCTCTATGTGATGTAGAAGCTTTTGGACCTGACATTTGAGTGCTTATTTGCTAAAAATCTTCTTGGACAGCACCTCCATCATCTTTATAATCTTTTTCAAGAATCTTCTCTTTCCCTTTGTCTCCAAGCCATGGTCAAATACCACATCTCATGAGACTCGTAGCTCCTTTGTCACCAAATTGTAACACCTATATCCTTTTTTCTCCGATGAATATCCAATGAAAATACATTTTTCTGACTTTGGTTCCACCTTTGTCCTTAGTTCTTGACAAATGTGAACATAACACACACACCCAAAAACCTTGAGATGTGTAAGGTCATGTTTCTTACCAGAATAAACCTCTTCGGGAGTTAAATTATGCACTCTAGCTATTGTGCACTTGTTCATCAAATAGACAGTCGTACTTGTTGTTTCAGCCCAATAGTTTAGTGGAACCTTCATCTCATTGAGCATGCATCTTGCAACTTCTGTGATATATCTATTTTTCCTTTTAGCAATTCCATTTTGCTGAGGCATGTACCTACATGTAAATTGTCATTTGATGCCATTTTCATAAAGAAAAACTAAAAATTCTTTAGAGAAATATTCTCCTCCTCCATTTGACCTCAAGGTATTTATGTAATGTCATGTTTCCTTTTCTACCTGTGCTTTAAATCTCTTGAACATAGATATTACCAACAATCAATGGTTGTTGTGATGGTCCCCATAAATCTGTGTGTATCAAGTCAAGGACATTCCTTGCCACATAGTTTCTCTTCTTGAATGGTTATCGAGTTTGCTTTCGTAGTTGGCATGCTTCACAAAACTCATGCAGTCCAGCATCATTGAAACTTGGAAGACCTCTTACCACTTCATGGTTGCTCATGTCCTTGAGCTTGGGAATTTTGATATGTCCAAACCTTTTGTGCCATAAATCGATTTCAACAATCCTCTTGTTTCCAAATTGAATATACAACACCTTTCCATGTGGTTGTTGAATGTCGAAAGTGAACATCCTACCTTCTTTCCCTCCTTGAGAAACGACCTTGAATCCTTCTTTTGGATTCTTTATAAAAAATCCTTTTTCATTCAAGATAACATGGTATCCTTTCTCTACCATTTGTCCTAGTGAAATCAAATTCTTTGCAATAGTAGGAACATGAAGAACATCAGTCAATACCTTCTTCTCTCCAAGCTTGATTTCTCCAACATGCTCAATTTTGTGTTGAGTTTCATCACCGGTCTCTACACATCCTCTTCCACTTGGAGCTTGTAGATTTGTGAATAAATCTCCTTGGAATGTCATATGATTGCTGCAACCTGAATCTATAAACCATTTTTTTTTCATCGCTTATCGGCTTGTTATACTCATGCTTCATGACAAGCATGGTTTGTTTGTCTCCTTCACTTGATGTACTCGCATAGTTATTTTGGCTCCATTGACTTCCTCAATTCGGCCTTCCATTCTAGGGTAGCATGAGACAACATCTCCTAATGTTGTAAAATAACTTATAAGCATCAATATCAGTTATTAATGCATTTTCAAGCCCATAGTCCACATTCTTGTCCCAAATACCCATAAATTTCATAAACACTGATCCCTCCCCCAAATACCCATAAATTTCTTCTTGAACTCTGAGAAGATCGTACCAATATATTTGTTGACCTCTTCTAGATCATATGCACTCCAAATCTAGACATTGAAATGGAGTGCATATGATTCTGGGCACTTTGGGTGTTCATAGTACATCAACTTCCAGAATCAAAGCTCCCTTTCTATCTCAATAAACTCAAGTTCCATACCACAAGATTCGATCTCTTTTGACTTGTCGATGTATGCCTAGGCTTTTGATTCATTCATGGTGTATACACTAGTATAAGATTAGTTTGAGTTGAAACTGATACTTTATTGAGTTTTTGTGATCAATTTCTATTGAGTTGATCACAAAACCAATACTTTGTTCAATTATTCATTGGGCATCTCTGTGATTAGCTTCTACTGGAGTCGGACATTGATTTGATGAGGATGGAGCATTATCTTTCACAACAACTATGTATGGAAATTTATTCTCCATCCAAACTATAGCCAAACATCATTACAATCAGTGAAACTGTTGAACTATAAAAAATTGTACACAAGTATATAAGATGAAGCATAGAAGACAAAATATTTTAACAAAATAATCAGAAAATAGGCTGATTACAAAATTTCATAAGAACTAATACATATGGATGATGTCATATGTGAGGATAGTAACCATTACAAAGGAGAGTGTTATAAGAGGGTGAATACTAGTACTATTCTTTGAGAAGATCCTCTAAACTAGGAACAATGCATCCGTTCGTGTTATCAAGTAATTTATGAGCTTTCCCCTTGAAGTAGAATGAATACTACCACATGAATATCTTTTTGATTCAATGAATGATATGATATACAAATTCAACAGCTGCATGTCAAATCGAATTATGATGTGTCATAGTGAGAAAATTGCAGGGATAATAATTTTTTGTCCCAATTTCCAAGATTATATATATTATTTTTAATTCTATTTTTTTTAACAATGCAACCCAAAAAAATTAGGAAGAAAATATCAAAATCCAACAACATAACTTTGGGACAACCAAGATGTGAAAATTTACATTTCATAAAGAATTCAATAAATCAATTTGTAGTCATTTTACTTTCTTAAAGTACTAAAATATATTTTTGTTGAAAGTATCCACTACTGTCCGAATCATATCATTGTGAAAAGATATCATGAGAGGAACGATTGAAACTTCATACAAATTCATCGCTAATGTTTATGATGGAATTAAAAGTTCAAGTTATTTTCGAAAATGGTTCTTAACTCATAGACAAACGACACATTGTGGAATGAGTTGTCGAATGCCTTTTTCCATATAATACCAAAAGAAGGACTCTTTACATGTAAGAATGGTATTTCATATGTGACAATGTCCCATGCATGTAGGTCAATGTATTCCTTCCATTACAAGTTCTTTGGCATTAATTTATGCATAATTTCTTTTGGAAAAATAAGAAATCAATATCAAAACTATGTTCATCAACATTATGGAGTTGAAAATTTTGAAATTCATTTCTTGCATGCTACAAAATAGAAATTTGATGCATAAGTGAGAAGTATGTCATTAAGCTAATGGATTTCTATTGCTTATATACCATTATATTGGAATTTTGAATAATAAGGTGAAATGTTTAATAAAAAGCCAAATTCATGTGTATCAGAAAACAAAAGATTGGTTTAGTAAATTTTGATTATATTATTTTATCAATTTTATCTTAAGCTTTAATTTTCTCCTACTATTAGAAGCAATAGGATGAAACTTTCTCATTAATAATACACTCATGCCCAAGCTATTAACATCAATTATTACTACAAAGGGTGGTTCTTGAAAATTAGGTGATTGTAAAATGGTTTGATGAATAAGAGCATGTTTATACTTCACATAATTTTCTGTTTATGATTCTTAGGTAAAATTTAGTCCTTTTTTAACTAATATGGTAGTATAGTTTCTTTCTTTATAGTAGTAGAAACTAGTTAATACATTAATTGATTGTAATTCATTCATATATTTACAAAAATTAATATCTTAAAAAGTTTTACTTTCTTAAGCTCAATACAAAACCCTGATATATATATATATATATATATATATATATATATATATATATATATATATATATATATATATATATATATATATATATATATATATATATATATATATATATATATATATATATATATATATATATATATATATGTATGTATGTATGTGTGTGTGTGTGTACGTATGTATGCATACTTTGTTTTGGGTGTAGAGGCCTATGCAATAACAATTCTAGCCTCTTTTTTCTTTGCCACTTTTGCAGTCAATTTTGGACAACTCTTTATGACGTGATCATTTCCCTTACAGTATTTGCAAAACAAATTCTGCTTTTCTGATTTCTTCTTGCCTTTGTCTTCCTTTTTGTTACTATGTAGAAATAACATATTTTTGCTTATCGGTAGATGAGCTCCATTTACCTTTGCCCTTTTGACTACCTAAGAAAGCTTGACCTGCTACATGCATAATAAAGTATTTTGACAGTGATGCACCATAGTGTGCTCTCCTTCTCAAGAGCTCCATAATGGTATCCTTGGAGTAGAAAACCAAGCTCCATGCACCGCACAAGTTACTCCATACAGAGGCTCCGAAATATGTAGAAAAAACACAGTACAAAGGGACCATGAACATAGACTTCTTAGGTGTTACAAATGCGATCGAACCTCTAGTTTGTGGCTAACCAGGCCTCTATATGTTTTTTTAAAGAACATATACAAAAGTGTATGATGGCCATTTGGCCTTTCACATGGAAACTGATGATAATAATTTCCCACTAAAGGCCAATATGACCAAAGTAATTATGGGAGAAAAAATGAAGAATGATAAAGAATACCTAAGTGTAAGTATACAAACTATACCTTCCACCTGATGGGCATGTTACACAATATAGAAGTGATTGTGTAAGATCATGAATCAAGTAACCCCCCATCAAGTGACAACATTGTGGAAACTAATTAAGTGATACCTCACCTCAATGTGCTTGTTCTTTGCATGATAGAATGGATTCTTAGCCAAAGCAATGGCACTTTGACTATCACTGAGCAAACGAGGTACATGTTGAGGTAGACCCATATCACAGGAAAGACGAGAAAGCTACAATGCTTCCTTACATGCCTCACTTGTTGCAACATATGCTCCTTCTGTGGTCAAAACAGTTGTACATTCTTGAAGAGGAGATCTCCAAGAGATAACACCTCCAACAAAATGAAAAATATACCCTGATGTAGATTTACGATTGTCTACAGAACCTGCATAGTCAGAATTTGTGTAACCAATAATGGATGCTTTCCCTCTACCTAAGCATAGACACTTTCCACCTTGACCACTTCCCAATGTTTCTTGCTAGGATTAGACATATATCTGCTCACAACTCCCACTGTAAATGTAGTGTATGGTCTCATAGCTACCATAGCATACATGAGACTACCAATAGCAGACGGATAAGGAATTCTGGTCACAAATTTCTTTTCCTCATCTTATTTGGGGCAATCATCCTTGCTCAATTTCACATATGTGGGTAAAGGTGTACTCAATGCCTTTCCATCCTGCATATTGAACTTGTGAAGTACTTTGGATATGTACTCACTTTGAGATGAATATATGCATCTTTTACTCTTATCATGAGTAATGCACATGCCAAGGATATGTTTGGTATCCGCCAAATCCTTCATATCAAATGTCTGACTCAACTTATTTTTGAGAATTGAGAAGTCATAAGAGGACTTCCCAGCAATCAATATATCATCAACATAAAGTATCAAGCATATCAAGCTACTATCTAAGAATCCCTTTGTGTAGAGACAACGATCCTCATTGCTTCGAGAATAGCCTTGAGACTTCATAAAGGCATCAAAATTTTGGTACCATTGTCTAGGGGACTGTTTAAGTCCATATAAGCTCTTCTTGGGCTCTTTGCCAACAACTACATAACCATTTGGTTGTTCCATATAGATCTCATTTGTAAGATCTCCATGCAAGAAAATAGTCTTCGCATCTATTTGGACGAGCTCTAAGTCCTCCATTGCAACAAATCCAATAACATGCATAGGGTATTCATCTTGACCACTAGAGAGAATATTACCTCGAAATCAACACCATGTTGTTGCTATAACACGTGCTTCCGTAGACCTCAAACTCTAACAATTGGTATCAGAGTAGGTCATCACTTCATCTAGGGTGTTGTCAACACCTCTTCGGTCACAGTCTCAGAATCGCACGAAATTTGGTGAGCATACTCAAGCTGATTAAGAGATCAAAACGGCTTCACTTTGTGGTGACGAAATCACTATCTGAGCTTGTTTCAACTTTCGAGCACATTATCATAGTGCTTGTGCAAGATATTTTTTTGTTTGTGCCAAAGATATATACAGGTTTTGGTTCACGAGTATAAGCATCTCAAAGTCTGCTACATGTTTAGCAGAACTCGTCATGCTAGTTTTGTTTCAACTTTTTCATATACAGCCATTTTTTTGCATCAAGGTATTTTAGTCAGTGGCCATGGCTGAAAGTAGTGATGTATTTCGTATGTTGGCTATTGAGGATAAGTTGGATGGTACAAATTACCCATTATGGGATTTTATGATGCGTCATGTATTGGTTGCAAAAGGATTGTGGAATATTGTGCAGGATACTGAAAAACATCATATTACACCTGCAAATACAGGTACTGAAGCTCATGCAGATGGCATCGAAGATGGTGATATTCTGCACTTGTTCGTGTTGTGGTTTTTTCTGCACTTACTACAGATCAAATTTGTTGGGATGGTAGAGATGCTCAGGCACATGCATTAATAGCCTTGTCTATCAAACGTGCCATTATTCCTCACATTCACTCTTGTAAAATAGGTAAGGATGCTTGGGATACACTTGCCACATTGTACCAGCCTATGAATGAGACTCATGTTGCTTACCTCCAAAAACGATTGGAGAGTGAGCATATGAATGAAGGTGATAATATGGACGGTTTTCTGACAAAGATCAAAGACTTAAAGGAACAATTGGTTTCTGTTGAGGAAGTTATACTAGATAGCTCACTTGTGCAGACTGTTCTGAATGGTCTTCCTAATTCATATCAGAGTTTTGATTCTACTCTTCATTTGATGATGAAAGGCAATCCAAATGCCTTGACATTTGAAGAGTTAGTCTTTATTATGTTGCAAGAAGATCAGTCTAGGCAGAACATGTCTAATATGTGTGTGGAAAATCAAGCTTTCCTGGCTAGTCAAAAGGGCAAAGGTAAATGGAGCTCATCTACTAGTAAACAGAAATCTGCAAATGTTGCACATTTAAAGAAGAAAGACAAAGATGAGAAGAAATCCAAAAAGCAGAAATTCTTTTGTAAGAATTGTAAAGGAAATGATCATGTCATAAATAACTATCCAAAACTGGCTGCAAAAGAGGCAAAGAAAAAAGAGGCTAGAATGGTTGTTGTAGAGAGGCCTTTACACTGAAAACAAAGTCTGCTAATCTTGTGCAGAATGAAGAATGAGTGTTTACTATTGTTTGTAGTTTAGACTCATCTTCGTCTGAATAGTGTATGTCTATAGTACACTTAGATGTTTGGTACTTTGATAGTGGGGCAACCAAACATATTACCTCGCAACGCAGTTTCTTCACTTCACTCGAGCTTACCCCTATAGGGAATACTATCACATGCGCCAACAACTCCTCTTATCTTATCATGGGAGTTGTTAAGATCATTTTGACTACTGTTGATGGTAGTTCTTTCACATTATCAGATTCTTTATTTGTGCCAGGGGTCAAGAAGAATCTATTATCAGTTTCAGCTTTAGCCAAGATTGTCTTAGTTGTGAAATTTGTTGATGACATGACAGTTCATGATCTGTCAAATCGTGATATGACTATTGATTCAGGCATTTTATGTCGTGGGTTGTATAAGCTCATAGACTATGAAAAATGTGTGAATGATTCAACATGTGCAGTACATGATTCTCAGGCTATGTCAGATGCAAAGCTTTGGCATGCGTGCTTTGGTCATTTGAATTTTCCTAGTTTGCTATGCCTATAGAAATCTGAAATGGTGTCCTCTTTGCCCAAACTTGAGGCACCCGGTAACATGTTTGTGAAGGCTGTATTTTGGGCAAAATGCAGCATTCCTCCTTTCCAAAAGATTGTTCGGTTCGAGCTACTCAAAAATTTTAGCTTCTTCCTAGTGATGTCTGTGGTCCTATGCAGACACCCTCTTTTGGAAACTATCTTTACTTCATGAATTTCATTGATAATTTTTCTAGGCATGCATGGGTATATTTATTGAAAGCAGATTCCGAAGTGTTTATGTGCTTGAAACAGTTTTTGGTTTATGTTGAAAATCTGTCAACATATAAAATGGGCACCCTCCATTCTAGTCGAGGAGGGGAATATATATCTTCTGACTTTAATGCATTTCTGGCTGAACATGGGATAAAACACCAGTGTATAGTGATGTATACACCTCAAAAAAATGGAGTTGTTGAATGGAAGAATAGGTCACTCATTGAGATGGCGAGGTGTATGGTCAAGAGTCAGGCTTTACCACATAGTTTTGCGCTTGAGGCTATCATGTGTGCAGCATATGTACTTAACAGGTATCCCACTAAAGCATTGCAGTCTATCACTTCATATGAGGCTTGGCATGGTTGTAAGCCATTTGTTGCTCACTTGTGTGTTTTTGGTGTCTGGCATATGCATTAGTGCTTGAACAACATCGCAGGAAACTGGATGATAAAGCAATAAAATGTATTTTTTTTGGGTATCATCCACAGACTAAATGCATTTTGGTTAGCCATGATGTTGTTTTTGTGGAGGATGCTATTCAGCCTTTACTTTCATGTACGAAAGAGACATCTATTAGCTCCAAAGATATGTATGATACTTTGCTGCCTCTTTTTACAGGTGGATGTGGAGAATGAGTTCTCCTATGTGCAACAAAAATGTGTAGTGAACCCTTGTATGTCTAGCACTTGGACAAATAGCTGCACCTTAGATAGTTTTCTTCTCAATACAAAACTCAAATGGACTTGTGCCTTTAGTCAATCAAAGTAGACAAGGAGAGATTTCTAAAAAGCTATAAATAACTTAATTTTGACGATTTTTGACTAGGAAACGCAACTAACAAAGATCAACTAAATGTCCATACAAGTATGCTAAAGAACTGAATGTCACTCTCAGATTGACAAATCCCTGAATATATATTCTTTGAGGAAGATATTTGGGACACAGAACACACACACAAACAACTTTCCAACAAGCTAAAAATCAAGTAATTTGGATGAGTTTTGGTCAGGAAATGCAATTGATCAAAATAGACCACCTGAGCACACAAGTATACTGAAAAACTAGACTTCACTCTCTGATCGATATCTTACAGAATATAAATCCTTTGATTGAGATATTTCAGATAGCAAAAGTACATGCAAAGAGCTTCCCAATAAGCCAAAAATCGAGCAATTCAGATACATTTTGGTTAGGAATTTAACCAACCAAAATAGACTAGTTGTCTACATAGGTATGCTAAAAAAACTAGACTTCACTCTTTGACTGATATCTCATAGAATATATAAGCTTTGAAGGATACATTTGCGATAAGAAAAGTGCACGAGATAAATTTTCCATGTGTTTAATTGCAAGAAATGGTTACATATACACTGAGATATGAGCTTCACAACAGAGTTGTGTACAAAATGACATGCGGCTGGAAGGAGTCTATGAGAAGACAAAATGACAAAATGACCAAATCCGATTATTAGGAGCTCTTGCCTTTCTCTCTCCTTGTTTAGAACGTGCTCCGACTCCACTTCTATAACCAATGAGCATGTGAAGAAGTTTGTGTCTCCCTCTTAACTCACCACTTTCATTTTGATTGCCCCCTACATGCCATTGACTACAAGGCAGATATTATATCCTTTACTCATCATGAATTTTGACTAGACTTTTTTTTCTTTTTTTCTTTTCTCTTATTTTCCTTTATCTTTATATTTGGTAAATTTATCCAAGCATAGCTCATGTGAAAATGAGCTTGTACATTTATCTTCAACACTCCCCCTCAAGCTCATTTTGGGAGTTATCTTCGACCATGTCCTGCAAATTTATCACATCGTTGAAACCTTCGAGTTTAGAAGCATCCAAGAACTTTGTAAATATACCTACAACCTACTCTTTGGTTATGATGAACTTTATTTCCACATCTTTGCTTAATACTTTCTCCCTTACATAATGATAGTGGACCTCTATGTGCTTGCTCCTTGCATGAAACATAGGTTTGCTTGCCAAGTAAATACTTGACATGTTAGCACCATATATAGGGATGGCTCCAACTTGCACTTCAAGCCAAAAGCTTTTTAATCCACATTGCTTCACATGTGGCAAATGCTAATCCTCTATATTCAGCCTCCATGATGAAAGTGTAACAGTAGGTTGTTTCTTTGAGATCCATGTGATAGGTTTGCTTCCTATCATGAACACATAACCTGAGGTTGATCTCCTATCTTCCTTTGAACCTGCCCAATTAGCATCGCTAAAGCCTTTGACCTGCAATTCTTCATCAAACTTGTAAAACAAACCATGATTAACTGTATGCTTTATGTATCTCAATACTCTCTTGGCTGAATTTAAATGTTCACTTGTCGGGGCTTTGCATAAACTGAGAAAGTACACCAACAACATAAGATAAATCAAGTCTTGTAATGTTTGCATAGATTAATGATCCTACAATGCTTCTGTATGTCATTACATCTTCCAATAGTTCTCCATCATTTGAGCAAATCTTTGTATTTGTGTCCATGGGTTTAGTGAGTGGTTTGCATTCACTTATTCCAAATCTGAAAAGAACATCCAGCAAGTACTTCCTTTGCATCAAGTAGATGCCACTTTTTGCATAAACAACTTCAATTCCTAAAAAATATGTCAGCTCTCCAAGATCTGAAATTTTAAACTCCTTACCAAGCTTCCTTTTGATATCTTTAATCCCTATAACATCATTTCTTGTTATGACGAGGTCATCGACGTATATGCAAATATATACCTCTCTATTTTCTTCCTTCTTCATGTACAATGAAGGATCTGCACTACTTGGGTTGTATCTACACTTAATATTCTACCAATCTCTGATTCCATGCTCTTGGTGCTTGCTTCAAGCCATAAATAGCCTTTTTCAACCTACAAACAAAGTCTCGATGGTTTTCATCTTCAAATCGAACCGGTTGACTCATGTATACCTCCTCTTGTAGTTCTTCATTGGGAAAAGCATTTTTGATGTCCAGTTAGTTGGAAATTTAGTAGGCCCATAACTAATGCAATAGGTCCATAGTTCCATAGGTTTCCAAGATTCCATAGTTCAAGGTCTACAACACATATTCTAGCAATCTTCCAATATTGACAAAACATGAACATACCAGAATCATACAAATAATGAGATAAAGATAGAGAAAGATTAGACAACATGTGTAAAGTGTTATGTAAGCCACTGCTTACTCACACTATCATATATACAAATGTCAATTTACAATGTGGGAGTCAAAATCTCAACCACTCTATGTGAATAGAAATAGATGGAAGAGTGAATGTACAAATGTAACAAACATATTCAGATGTATGGACAGAAACCTGAATATATATGAGATGTGTGACCTAATAGGTTGCAGAAGAGTGAATATGAGTGACAGAAAAAGGAAGGATCAGTCTAAAATTGATAATCAGCAAACCCTCATCTGATTTTAGGTTATGAAAGATCCTAAGTCAGATACATGTGTGAAAGATCACATACTTACAAAAGTAGCAAAGAATGCTAACAAGTTTGCTGTCAGAAATCCTCAAACTCATGTGAACCACCTTCTCTAACACCTCATCAAAATGCATGTAGCATGCATGTATTGATTCTCCTTTAGATATGCCGAATAGGACTCCTCCTGATATAGATGCCACTGCCTCCATAAGCTCCAAGTAGTACTTGTGTGCATAAAGAGAACATGTACCTGAATTCTTAACATAAGATGCAAATCTTATGTTAACCTCCATCCAATGTCTTTGAAGTACACTAAAATCTTCATGTGGAAGACAATCTTCAAATACATCATGTAGATGGCTGATCCACACCAAGCTGCTGATGGGTAAGTCCTCTCCATAAGCAAGAGTGTGAGCACACTCTTCTCCTCCAAGAAGAACTCCATAGCCACTCCTCAACATGCTCCAAGATAGCACCATGGTTGCCCCATGTGCTAAGAGCGCCACCTCTATTGAGGTACCAAACTTGGCGTTGAACTAGGTGTAGGATGTCTAACAAAGTGACCCAAGACTCTCTTATGTAGGTTTTAAAGCTCCATGCAAAAGACTCACAAAAAGCACTTTATTTTAATCACATTGCTTTTCAAATTGCTTTTGCTTTATTTTAAGTGAGTTTGCTTATTTTTAAAGTTGCTTTTAGCTAACTTTAAAAATAACTTCTTGACTTGCTTTTTCACACTTTTGACTACCTGATGAATGATCTGACAACATTTTTATGATCCTCATGCCGAGAGCTATCATTTGAGGTCAACTAGAAAATTAGGGTTAGGGTTTTCTCCCAAATCTGATCTTTGATGATTGAATGTCATATACCATTAGAAAGCTCTCTTCAAGCTCTACAAGAGACTCATAAAAATTTTACCCATTTTTGTGCCAAAAATGACTAGGTACCAAAATTAGGGTTTTTGCCATAAATGGATTTTGGACTGATGTGACATTGTTTTCCAAAAATCCCCCGTGCAATGTCATATTGGTACAAATTGAATTGGATATGTAACTTCACTCATCTACAAACTATCATAAGCTTCAAACTTGTACTCCCCAAATTGACCTTCCAAATCTTTTCTTCAAAAGTCTTCTTCAAAACTGAATTTGACTTTCTTCAAACTTCAAAAAATTGAACTTGTTGAATATGAACCATAATACCTAAGAAAATATGCAAACTAAATATCCAATAGTGTACACATCAAGCAATGACTTCTTGACAATATATGTAGCATGAACTAACTTTGAACCTACTATCTCATGTCTTCTCAAACCTGAAAACATACACTAGGATCCACATATTTTTATTTACATTAAGCAAGGTTTCTCAACGTACTTCTGTTGTGTCATGTAAATACACTAAACAAAATCAGGTACTAAATCCTAGAACCTGTGACTGACAACTCACAACTTAGTGTATTATGAAGCTGGTTCATCTTTGACTGTACTCAACTCAACTCAACCTATGAGTCTCATCAAAATTTCATATCTATGATGTCATCTTGTCATCATCCTTATTCTAGCTGTAAGTCTTTCATACCTCTTTCCTTCAGAATCTGGTATAAACGTATATGTGCGCACCTTTGAAACATACCTCTCTGAAATATCAAGCTTCTCTTCAATAGAATTCTGGAACCTTCTCCTGAATAGGAACACTAACAAGAACTTTCTCCAGAAATTCTCCTTCTTCCTTCTTCTTACAAAGCTGGAACATAAAGAGAACCTGACAAAGGAAATATAGGAATACTTGAAATAGGAATACCTACAAGTATGATTCTGCATTCTTTCACATATGGCTGAAAATAAGTCTTCATGTTTCATCACCCCCCTGGATGATTTTAACACTAGTATCTAGAATTCTTCAAAGTATATCAGCCTTTATGAAATTTGGAACGTCTTCCTTCATAAATCTGATTTTTCATAACATTAATACTTGTGTCCGAAACAAAACTTATGAACCCTTTTTATTAGCATTGTGCACATGCCAATAGCTTTCCCTATCATTCCTCAGCTTCCCAAAATCTAGAATAAGGTTAGCTGATCTATCATAAAAACCTTATTGAAAGCATTTTAGGATTCATAACCTTCTGCAACATAACAAGTATCTTCTTATATTCCTCTGCAACACTAATATGATAGAACCTAAATCTTTGACTTACTTCTTTCAATGTTAAAGAACTTTCACAAAAAAGGGATAGATATCTGACTCATAAATACTCAAGATCTTCATGATCATTCAAGATCATACAAGATCTATCTGACAAAATACTTGTGTAGAATCTACTCTTATCAAACCTTCATGATTGAATGTTTGATTTGCTACCTGAATGTCTCCAAGTGTCCATGCTTCTCACATAAAGTTGTAAAAACTTTTCTTTAATCAAATCCTTCTCAAGAATCTGCAATTTCTACTTGAAACATAAGTGGAAAAACTCGTACCTTGAGAACTCCAAAAGTTGCACGTTGATACTTCATATCTTTCATATTCTTCCCGGGTGAAATGTGACAGTACCTGCTTGACTTTCTTTTGGCTAACTCCACTTCCCAATCAAGTGATAGGATGTGATGGAACACCTTTTTAAATAGAAGCATGTATCCAAAAATCTAGACAATCATAGAAAGTAGATTCTCCATCTGACTGGTACATAAAAATATGAATTTTTTGAAGTTTTCTGAAAATATTGAATATGTGGTAACTTTTTCCAAACATAAAACCTCTCTCCAAGTCTCCAACATCTGCTACAAATACTCTTTTACCTGAAGAGTTAGGTAAAGAAGAAAAATACTTCTTTGCAACTTGTCATATACCAAGTAACTCTGTATTGATACTCCAAGAATTCTTTGAGGGAACATATAGCTGTCTGCTCAAGATCTTCAATTTATACATAACTCATATACATATGAGTCAAAACATATAAGCTGCCTTTCTATCTCTCAATGCAATTCTTTGTTAAAACCTACTAAAACATGACGAAGTATCATTCAAAACAAGAAACTACTTCTTCTTTAGATTATCTTTGCACAAGATGTTCTTGTAGACTTGTCTTTGGATGTAGAGGATAAAATTAGGAAAAGTATATGGAAATTATAAGAGAAAAGGAAGTCTTACTTTCCCTTTGGAATTGTTGGACCTTCTTTTTCTGCATCTTTCTTCCACCTGATGATGTCAACATCTTCAAACTTCTCTTCCATACCTTTTGTTCTCTTCATCTTGAAGTAGCAAGCACTCTTAACTTCTTCAAATAAACTTTTCTCTTCCTCTAGTGCTAAGAGTAAGAGACAAAACAAACATGGTATTCAAATGGAAGTGAACATAGAATCATGTTTTACCATCTCCTCATATCTCTGAATCAAAAGTCTCCTTCAAATGTGACTGATATGACTGAAATTACCAACCTTTCGGCTAAATGTTGAATTATCTCTCTAGAGTACCTATATCAAATTTTGTACCTAGATATCCAATCAACTTACAACACAAGGTTAACTGAAAACAAAACTTATTCCATCTCCAAATTTATCTTTCTTGCCATGAAAGAGATCTATCAAAAACTATTTTGATGTAGCCTTTAACTTTCAGATAATGAAAGTGTATAAAAGCACTTCTTGAATCCTTCAAATCTCTTCATAAGTGCTCTTCTAAGATATGATCTACAAATGATAATCTGATAGTAGAAACTGATACCTGTGATTTGATGTTGATCTTGTTCCTTCATCTTCTTCAAACCATTATTTTTCCTTGAATTTGAAGTAGCCTTCTCTTCATCAAGTCTTGTCTTCAAATAATACTTCTGTAGAGTATTTGCATACTCTTCCAAAAGTATTCGGCTACTAACAGATCATCAACTTCATACTTCACACTGATAAATAAACATGTGACTGAATTGTCTAATTCTCAAATCTCTACTCATCTAGATTAAGTGTGTATGTCAAATGTCAAAGTTAGAAGATAGAGAAAGATTAGACAACATGTATAACTTGTTACGTAAGCCACTACTTACTCACACTATCATATATACAAATGTCAATTTACAATGTGGGAGTCAAAATCACAACCACTCTATGTGAACAAAAATAGATGGAAGGGTGAATGTACAATTGTAACAAACATATTCAGATATATGGACGAAAATCTGAATATATATGAGATGTGTGACCTAATAGGTTGCAGAAGAGTGAATATGAGTGACAGAATCAGGATGGATCAGTGTAAAACTGATCATCAGCAAACCCTCATCTGATTTTAGGCTATGGAAGACCCTAAGTCAGATACGTGTGTGAAAGATCACATACTTACAAAAGTATCAAAGAATGCTAACAAGTTTGCTGTCAGAAATTCTCAAACTCATGTGAACCACCTTCTCTAACACCTCATCCAAATGCATGTAGCATGCATGTATTGATTCTCCTTTAGATATGCCGAATAGGACCCCTCCTAATATGGATGCCACTGCCTCCATAAGCTCCAAGTAGTACCTATGTGCATAAAGAGAACATGTACCTGAATTCTTTACATAAGATGCAAATCTTATGTTAACCTCCATCCAATGTCTTTGAAGTACACTGAAATCTTCATGTAGAAGACAATCTTCAAATACATCATGTTGATGGCTAATCCACACCACCAAGCTGTTGATGGGTAAGTCCTCTCCATAAGCAAGAGTGTGAGCACACTTTTCTCCTCCAAGAAGAACTCCATAGCCGCTCCTCAACATGCTCGAAGAGAGCACCATGGCTGCTCCATGTGCTACGAGCACCACCTCTATTGAGGTACCAAACCTGGCATTGAACAAGGTGTAGGATGTCTAACAAAGTGACCCAAGACTCTCTTATATAGGTTTTAAAGCTCCATGCAAAAAACTCACAAAAAAGCGCTTTATTTTAATCACATCACTTTTCAAATTGTTTTTGCTTTATTTTAAGTGAGTTTGCTTTATTTTTAAAGTTTCTTTTAGCTAGCTTTAAAAATAACTTCTTGACTTGCTTTTTCACACTTCTGACTACCTGATGAATGATTTGACAACATTTTTATGGTCCTCATGCCAAGAGCTATCATTTGAGGTCAAAACCCTAAATTAGTAGAAAATTAGGGTTAGGGCTTTCTCCCAAATCTGATCTCTGATGACTGAATGGCATATACCATTGGAAAGATCTCTTAAAGCTCTACAAGATACACTCATAAAAATTTTACCCATTTTTGTGCCAAAAATGACTAAGTACCAAAATTAGGGTTTTTTCCCTAAATGGATTTTGGACTGATGTGACATTGTTTTCCAACAGAGTTGATATAATGGCCATCTCCTTGAAGCACCAATCGCTATTAATGTTCTAATTTTTCCCATCTTTATAGGGCTGAATACTTCATCATAATCTATGCCTTGTGTTTGTTTAAATCCTTTGGCAACTAATCTAGCTTTATATCTAGCTAGTGAACCATCAGCATTCCTCTTTACTTTAAACACCCATTTTTTTGGAACAATCTTCATACCTTCTTTCTTTGGCACTAGCTCTCATGTGTGATTATCTTTGAGGCCTTTGATCTCCTCTTTTGTAGCTCGCTTCCATTCCTTTTGTGTGCAAGCTTCTTCATATGTCTCAGGCTCTTTTTCTTTGATAACATGCATCATATATGCAAAATGTTTCGCCATCAAACTATCATAACTCAGCCTTTGAGTTGGATACCTTGTCCTTGAAGATCCCATTGCCTTTAGAAATTTGCTTCTTTAACCTATTCAGCTTTACCTTCGGAGTGATTACCTCTTCGTATTCTTCTTCACTTGCATCTATCTCACTGTGTGGAGTAGGACTTGCTTCTTCGGCTCTACTATGAGCTGAATTTGGAGACAAAGAATGACTCCCCCTCCATGAACATTCTTCATTTGATGTAGATGCCTCTAGACCTGAAACCTTTGTGCTTGATTGTTGAACTTCTCTTTGATTTGTTCCTGCATAATCATCACAATCTTCTTCAAGAATCTTTTTCGTTTCCTTTATCTTCATACCATGGTCTTAGTTCATCAAAGACACATCTCGCGAGACTCTTACTTCCTTTGTTCTAGGGTTGTAACACTTGTATCCTTTTTGCTCCGTTGAGTAGCCAATGAAAATGCATTTTTCTGACCTTGGTTCCATCTTTGTTCTAACTTCTTGTGTAATGTGAACAAAGCAAACACATCCAAACGCTTTGAGGTGTGTAAGATCAGGTTTCTTACCGGAATATACCTCCTCTGGAGTGAAGTGATGTATTCCCAATGTTGTGTACCTATTCATCAAGTAAATGGCAGTTGTGGTAGCTTCAGCCCAATAGTACAATGGTACCTTCATCTCATTGAGCATGCATCTTGCAATTTCAGCAATTTTCCTATTTTTCCTCTCAGCTACTCCATTTTGTTGTGGTGTATACCTACAAGTAAACTGCCTTTTGATCCCATTCTCTTGTAGAAAATCTGATTGTTCTACTTGTATCTCCAAGCCTTATATCTCCAATATGTTCAATCATGTGTTGAGTATCATCACCTGAATCAATTTATAATTTTTTGTCATCTTCACAAGAGCTTCTATACTCATGTCTCATTGCAATTAGTGTGTCCTTGCTTCCTTCACTTGAGGTGCTTGCATAGTTGCTTTGGCTCCTTTGATTACCTCCATTTGGTCTTCGATTCTTCAACCAACAATCACTAACATAGTGTCCTACTTTACCACAATGATAGCATGTTATACCTTTATGAGAATTGTAGGAGCCTCGGCCTCTTCCTCTACTTGTACCTCAACCTCTTCCTTGTGTGTTGGCATTTGATGCATCCTTGTTGTCTTCCGAATTGTTTTGATTGTAGTTGGAGTTGTTGTGACCTCTTCCTTTTCCACTTGAGTCTCCTCTTGAATTCCTTCCTTTACCTCAACCTACATATAACATTTGGTTGTGGCTATCCTTTCCTTTGGGGCCACCAAAGCTAAGCTCTTCTGTGACAAGATGAGGGATTAGTTGTTCAAAACTTGGATATGCATCTTTCAAGTTAGTGGAAGTTATAAAAGGCTTCCATCTTTCATCTTCTCTCAATCCATTGAGAGTATAACACACAAGACTTTCTTCTTCAATTGTTGTGCCAATAGAAGCTAAAGCATCACTTAGCTCCTTAATCTTCAAAGTATATTCAGCTATGGATTGACTCGAACTTTTCTTGATTGTGTTCAACTCATTCTTGAGTTGAAATTTCCTAGCTTTGGTATTTGTTGAATACATCCTTTCAAGAGCTTCCCAAGCATCCTTTGCTTTCTCTAGATGTTGAATATGCCCTACCATGGCATTAGTAATGACTTGTGAAATAAGGAACATGACTCTCCTATTCCTCTCTTCCCATTCTTTTGCTTGCCTCCTTTGGACTTCGGTGGTTGTAGCTTGATTGATTTGAGGTTGAGCATCATCACCGCTCACAATACTCCACAAGCCTTTGCCCATTAGGTAGTTGGACATTCTAAACTTCCACACGTGATAGTTATCCAATTTCTCTACTTATTGACCCAAGTCAGCCATTGAAGACTATCAAAAATTTTGAGAGTTACCTTGAATAGCTATATTATCCTTTGCTCTTGCGTTTGTGAAGCTCCTCCTTGTTTTGCAGCTCCTCTTTTGCTTTGTTTTAACTCCAACTATGTTGATGAAGCTTCAGCACCAAGTTCACTCTGATACCATCAATGGAGAATGAGTTCTCTTATGCACAATGAAAATGTGTAGTGAACCCTTGTATGTCCAGCACTTGGATAAATAGTTGCACTTTAGATAGCTTGCTTCTCTCAATACAAAACTCAAATGGACTTGTAGCTTTAGTCAATCAAATTAGACAAAGAGAGATTTTTAACAAACTGTAAATAACTTAATTTGGACACATTTTCACTAGGAAACACAACTAACAAAGATCAACTACCTGTCCATACAAGTATGCTGAAGAACTAAACTTCACTCACGGACTATAACTCCCTGAATATATACCCTTTCAGGAAGATATTTGGGGTAGAGAATGTGCACACAAATAGCCTTCCCACAAGCTAAACATCAAGTAATTTGGATGTGTTTTGGTTAGGAAACTCAATTGACCAAAATAGACCACCTGAGCACACAAGTATACTAAAAAACGTGACTTCACTTTCTGATAGATATCTCACAAAATATAAATCCTTTGAATGAGCTATTTGAGACAGAGAAAAATCAAGCAATTTGGATATGTTTTGGTCAAGAAAGTTAATTGACCAAAATAGACTACCTGTCTACATAGGTATGCTGAAAAACTAGACTTCACTCTTTGACTCGTATCTCACAGAATGTATAAGCTTTGAAGGTGATGTTTAAGATAAAAAACGTAGATGAGATAAGCTTTCCAATGAGTGTTTAAATCCAAGAAATGGTTACATATACACTGAGATATGAGCTTCACAACAGTACTATGTACAAAATGACGTGCGGCTGAAAGGAGTCTATGGGGAGACAAAATGACAAAATGACCAAATCTGACTATTGGGAGCTCTTGCCTCTTTCTCTCCTTATTTAGAACCTGCTCCCACTCCACTTTTATAACCAATGAGCATGTGAAGAATTTTGTGCCTCCTTCTTAACTCACCACTTTCATTTTGATTGCCCACTACATGCCACTAACTACAAGGCAAATATTGTATCTTTTACTCATCATGAATTTTGACTAGAATTTTTTTTCTTTTTTTCTTTTCTCTTCTTTTCCTTTATCTTTACATTTGGTAAATTTATCCAAGCATAGCTCATGTAAAAATAAGCTTGTACATTTATCTTCAACAGTGGACAGTCTAGTGTTGGTCCTAATGAGGCAACTTCTCAACCTTTGCAGGTTTCATGTGATCATGCAGATCATTCCATTTCTGATGCAGATTTACATGATGCACTTCTTGATGAGAAGCTGATATTGAGGAGGCAAAAACTATGCCAAAATGGCTAGTGCAGACTTTGCGTGACAGCAACTTAGATGCACCTCTGTCATATTGTACTCATTCAAGCTCTCATAGTGCCTCTATTGCATCAGATTGCTATGCTATGGCTGCCTCTAGTCTCTGTGATGAGACTAAGCCTGTTTCGTTTGATGAAGCACAAAATTGTGAACATTGGATGGCTACAATGCAATTTGAATATGATGCTATCATGAAAAATGGTACCTGGACTTTATGTGACTTGCCTCCTAGCAAGAAGACCATCAACACTAAGTAGCTATACAAGCTGAAGCCTAAACCTGATGGAATAATTGACAAGTATAAGGCTAGGCTTGTTGCAAAGGGTTACGCATAGGAAAGAGGCATTGATTTTGATGAGACCTTTGCACCTACATGCCGATTGACTACTGTTCATAGCATATGTGCACTTGCAACTCATCATGGTTGGAATGTATGTCAGTTGGACATCAAAACTGCATTTTTGAATGGTGACTTGCATGAAGAAGTGTGTTTTTTAGCCTCGTGACTTTGTGTAGAAAGGGCCCAAAAACCAAGTGTGCAAGTTAAAGAAGGCATTATATGGTTTAAAGAAAGCACCAAGTGCTTGGTATGAAAAGATACAAGCCAATCTAATTGCACGTGGTTTTGAGAACAGTCCAACTGAAAGCACCTTATATGTTAAGCGTGTTAATGATGTGCTTCTGATCATTATCGTGTATGGTGATGACATGCTGCTCACTTGTCCTCGTGACATGCATATTGCTGATTTTAAGGCTCTTTGCATGCCTCATTTGAGATGTCTGATTTGGGGCATTTGCATCATTATGTGGGCATGCAATTTATGCAAGTTGATGGTGGAATGGCTTTGTGCTAGACAAAATATATTGACACATTATTGTAGCATTTTGGCCTTGAAGACTATAAACCTATTGCCACTCCTATGGAGACAGGTTTATGATTGAGTCTTTAGGATGTTGGGGATGCATTTGATGTTGTTCTCTATCAGTAGGTTGTTGGATGCTTAATTTACTTATGCATTACTTGGATAGATATTTTAGTTTTTTGTCTCACAGATGAGCAGATTTATGCATTGCCCAGGTGTCAAGCACTGGTAAGCAGTTAAGCGCATCTTTCGCTACTTGAGGCCTAGGTGTCAAGCATTGGCAGGCGGTTAAGCGCATCTTTTGCTACTTGACATTATTGCAACATTTTGGCCTTGAAGACTGTAAACCTATTGCCACTCCTATGGAGACAGGTTTATGATTGAGTCTTCATGATGTTGGGGATGCATTTGATGTTGTTCTCTATCAGTAGGCTGTTGGATGCTTAATTTACTTATGCATTACTTGGCCAGATATTTAGTTTGTTGTCTCACAGATGAGAAGATTTATGCATTGCCCAGCTATCAAGCATTGGTAGGCGGTTAAGTGCATCTTTCGCTACTTGAGTGGTACCCGGCTACTAGCCAAGGGGGGATCACCACCGCCAGATTTACATGCTTTTTTTTACTCTGATTGGGCTAGTTGCAATGACACTCGTGTGTCCACTAGTGGCTTTTTCTTCACACTTGGTAGCTCATATTTATCTTGGTTGAGCAAGAAGCAGCCTACTGTGGCCACTTCCAGTTATGAGGCTGAGTATAGGCCAGCTTTCACAACGACTATTGAGTGTGTGTGGCTCAGATGCCTTATGGCTGATTTGGGTGTTGGTCAGTCTTTTTTCCACCACCATCTTCACTGACAGTTAGAGTGCATTGGCAGTTGTGAGGAACCCAGTGTTCCATGCTCTCACTAAGCACATTGAAATACATTATCATTATGTCAGGGAGAGGTTCTATGTTGGAGAGATCAGATTGGCATATATGCCCACGTAAGAGATCATTCTAGACCTTTTCACGAAGGCTCTGCCTAGCAAGAATTTTGAAGCTTTTCGCATAGCTTGGCACTTCCTTTTTTGGATTGATTCCACATAGCTTGGCACTTCCTTATACATAAGTGCTAGCTCCTTGTTCACTGCATCATGCCCAAGTGATTTGTTCATATATTTAGGTAGTGATATGTGTGAACACACTAAGAGTGTCGAGACACGTTTTTCCCTCTTTAGGAGGTTGTTTCCCCTGGCTTGCATATACACCTATTTCCCTAATGGGTCACTTATCTTTGTACATTCTAATGGTAATCATTCAGTATTGTGTGTTGTGCTCCAAGCTTCTTCTTCCTCCTTGTGTTGTTCGCGTGCTTCAAACTCCAACACTTTGCAACAAGTTGTGCTTTATATTTTGGAGATGCACTATCTAATGTGAATTTGAGCTTATATATCCATTTACATGGTAAAGATTTCCTACCCTTTGGCAAAGGTACTAAATCCCAAGTACTATTCTTACGAATAGAATCCAACCCACTCTTCATGGCACGCTCAGACTTGACATGATCCATTGTCTGCATAGCCTCTTTGTAGCAAGAAGGCTCACAAGCATCTGTTAGCATAACAAAATCCAAACCTAGAATATATCTATCAAGTGGATGTGAGACATGTGTAGAGCATCTCATTCAAAATGCTCTGATACGAGTGAAGTATTTTGAAGGTGATGCACCACATTGTGCTCTCTTTCTCGAGAGCTACAAGATCTTATCCTCGGAGTAGAAAATTGAGCTCCATGCGCTACACATGATACTCCACATAGAGGCTGTAGAATATGCAGAAAAAACACAGTACACAAGGAGCATGAACACAGACTTCTTAGGTGTTACAGATGTGGTCGAACCTCTAGCCTGTGGCTGACCACGCCACTTATGTTTTATTAAAGAACATATACAAAAGTGTCCGGTGGCCATTTGGCCTTTCACATGGACACTAATAGTAACACATAATAAACTTGTTCTTCTTGGATTGATCTTCCTACAACAAAATAGATACTAACTCCTCAAATGTAAAGGCATTTGGATTGCCTTTCATCATCAAGCAAAGAGTAGAAGAAAAACTCTAATATGAATCTAGAAGACCATTTAGAACACTCTACACAAGTGAACTGTCTGGCAAGACTTCATGAGCGGAAATCAATTGTTCCTTCAAATCAAATCTTTGATCTTTATCAAAAAAAAAATCCATAGAATCTCCATTCATATGCTCACTCTCCAATTGTTTTCAGAGATAACTAATATGAGCCTCATTTCTTGCCTGATATAAGGTGGTACTTGTATCCCAAGCATCCTTTGTTATTTTCCAAGACCAAATATGAGGGATAATGGCACGTTTGATAGAAAAATATATCAATGCATGTGTCTGAGCATCTCTCCCATCCCATTGAAGTTGCTCTATAGTAGGTGCAATAAGAACTACAACGTGAACAAGAATTTGAAGATCATCATATTCATTGCCATTTGCATCACCTTCAATAAGCTATTTGGAGGTGTAGTAGGTCGTTTTTCAACACCCTGTACAATATTCCACAATCCTTTTGCGACCAATAGTTGATACTGTTGATATATTTAGGTAGTGATGTGTGTGAACACTCTAGGACCGCCGGGGCACTTTTTTCCCTCTTTAGGAGGTTTTTTTCCCCCGCCTTGTATATACGCCTATTGCCCTAATGGGCTACTTATCTTTGTACATTCTCTAGTAATACATTCAATATTGTGTGTTTGTGCTCCAAGCTTCTTCTTCTTCCTTGTGATGTTCGCGTGCTTCCGCAGACGTCTATCTCCAACAATTGGTATCAGAGCAGGTCGTCGCTTCTTCTAGGGTGCCGTCGACACTCCTCCGTTTGCAATCTCAGATTCGCACGAAATTTGGTGAGCATACTCAGGGTGTTTCCGAGATCAAAACTGCTTTGCTTTGTGGTGCCGAAATCGTGATCTGAGCTCGTTTCGGCCTCCGAACGCACTATCGCAGTGCTTGTGCAGGCTATTTCGTCCTTTTGTGCCAAAGGTATATACCAGTTTCTGTTCGCCAGTTTAAGCGTCTCGAAGTCTGCTACAGGTCTAGCAGAACTCGTCTGGGCAGTTCTGTTCAACTTTTTGAGATACAGTCAATTTTTTGCATCAAGGTATTTTAGTCATCGGCCATGGCTGAAAGCAGTGATGTATTCCGTATGTTGGCTGTTGAGGATAAGTTGGATGGTACCAACTACCCATTATGGGCTTATATGATGCGACATGTACTGGTTGCAAAAGGATTGTGGAATATTGTGCAGGGTGTTGAAAGACATCATGTTACACCTGTAACGACAGGTACTATAAATACAGGTGTTGGAGCTGATGAAGATGGTGTCGAAGATGATATTCCGCAGATTCCTATTCGTGCTGCTGTTTCTGTTGCACCTACTCCAGAGCAGATTCGTTGGGATGGCAGAGATGCCCAGGCAGATGCATTGATAGCTTTGTCTGTCAAACGTGCCATTATTCCTCACATTCGCTCTTGCAGAACAGCAAAGGATGCTTGGGATACAAAGATCAAAGACCTAAAGGAACAATTGATTTCTGCTGATGAGGTTATACCAGATAGCTCACTTGTGCATACCGTTCTGAATGGTCTTCCTTATTCATATCAGAGTTTTGCCTCTACTCTTCGGTTGATGATGAAAGGCAATCCGAATGCCTTGTCATTTGAGGAATTAGTCTCTGTTCTGTTGCAGGAAGATCAGTCCAGGCAGAACAGGTCCATTATGCGTGTTGCAGATCAAGCTTTCCTGGCTAGTCAGAAGGGCAAAGGAAAATGGAGCTCTTCTACTAGTAAGAAGAAATCTGCAAATGCTGCACAATCGAAGAACCAGGATAAAGATGAGAAGAAATCAGAAAAGCAAAAATTGTTCTGCAAGTACTGTAAAGGAAATGATCATATTATAAAGAACTGTCCAAAACTGGTTGCTAAAGAGGCAAAGAAGAAAGAGGCTGGAATGGTTGTTGCAGAGGCCTCTACACCAAAAACAGAGTCTGCAAATCTTGTGCAGGAAGAAGAATGGGCATTTACTACTGTCTACAATTTTGACCCATCTTCTCATGATCAGTGCATGTCTGCAGTAGACTCAGATGTTTGGTCCTTTGACAGTGGGGCGACCAAACATATTACCTCGCAGCGCAGTTTCTTCTCTTCACTCGAGCCTGCCCCTACAGGGAATACTGTCACATGTGCCAATAACTCCTCTTATCCTGTTATGGGAGTTGGTAAGATCATTCTGACTACTGCTGATGGTAGTTCTTTCACTTTGTCAGATGCTTTATTTGTGCCAGGGATCAAAAAGAGCCTGTTATCAGTTTCTGCATTAGCCAAGATTGGCTTGGTTGTGAAATTCGTTGATGATAGGTGTACAGTCCATGATCTCTCAAATGGCGATGTGATTATTGCTTCTGGCATTTTATGTCGTGGGCTGTATAAGCTCATAGACTATGAAAGATCTGTGAATGATTCGGCATGTGCAGTTCATGATTCTCAGGCTATGTCAGATGCAAAGCTTTGGCATGCATGCTTTGGTCATCTGAATTTTGCTAGTTTGTTACGCCTGCAGAAATCTGAAATGGTGTCCTCTTTGCCCAAACTTGAGGCACCTGGAAACCATGTTTGTGAAGGCTGTATTTTGGGCAACATGCAGCGTTCTTCCTTTCCAAAAGATGGTTCAGTTCGGGCTACGCAGAAATTGCAGCTTGTACATAGTGATGTCTGTGGTCCTATGCAGACACCCTCTTTTGGAAATTACCTTTACTTCATGACTTTCATTGATGATTTTTCCAGGCATGCATGGGTATATCCACTCAAAGCAAAGTCCGAAGTGTTCATATGCTTCAAACAGTTTTTGGTTTTGGCTGAAAATCTGTCAGCATATAAAATGGGCACCCTCCGTTCTGATCGAGGGGGGGAATATATGTCTTCAGATTTTAATGCATTTCTGGCTGAACGTGGGATAAAACACCAGTGTACAGTGCCGTATACACCTCAACAGAATGGAGTTGTTGAACGAAAGAACAGGTCACTCATGGAGATGGCGAGGTGCATGGTCAAAAGTTAGGCTTTACCACATAGTTTATGGCTTTAGGCTGTCATGTGTGCAGCATATGTACTGAACAGGTGTCCCACTAAAGCATTGCAGTCTATCACTCCATATGAGGCTTGGCATGACCGCAAGCCATTTGTTGCTCATCTGCGTGTTTTTGGTTGTTTGGCATATGCATTAGTGCCTGAACAACATCGCAGAAAATTGGATGATAAGGCAGTAAAATGTATTTTTGTTGGGTACAGTTCTAAAAGTAAAGGCTATCATCTGTATCATCCACAGACTAAACGCATTCTGGTTAGCCGTGATGTTGTCTTTGTGGAAGATGCTATTCAGCCATTGCTTTCATGTACTAAGGAGACATCTGTTAGCTCCAAAGACATGTATGATACTTTGATGCCTCTTTTTACAAGTGGACAGGCTAGTGCTGGTCCTAATGAGGCAACTTCTGAGCCTTTGTAGGTTTCATATGATGATGCAGATCATTCCATTTCTGATGCAGATTTACATGATGCACTTGTTGATGAGAGAGCTGATATTGAGCAGGCAAAAACTATGCCAAAATGGCTGGTGTAGACTTTGCGTGACAGCAAATTAGATGCACCTTTGTCATATCGTACTCGTTCAGGCTCTCATAGTGCCTCCTTTGCATCAGATTGCTATGCTATGGCTGCATCTAGTCTCTGTGATGAGAATGAGCCTGTTTCTTTTGATGAAGCACAAAATTCAGAAAATTGGATAGCTGCTATGCAATCTGAATATGATGCTATAATGAAGAATGGTACATGGTCTTTATGTGACTTGCCTCCTGGCAAGAAGGCCATTGGCACTAAGTGGGTATACAAGCTGAAGCGTAAACCTGATGGTACAGTTGACAGGTATAAGGCTAGGCTTGTTGCAAAGGGTTATGCACAGGAAAGAGGCATTGATTTTGATGAGACCTTTGCACCTACATGCCGTATGACTACTATTCGGAGCATTTGTGCACTTGCAGCCCATCATGGCTGGATCAGTCGGACATTAAAACAGCATTTCTGAATGGTGACTTGCATCAAGAAGTGTATGTTTTTCAGCCCCGTGGCTTTGTGTAGAAAGGGCATGAAAACCAGGTTTGCAGGTTAAAGAAGGCATTATATGGTTTAAAACAAGCACCACGTGCTTGGTATGAGAAGATACGTGCCTATCTGATTGCACATGGTTTTGAGAACAGTCCAACTGAAAGCACCTTATATGTTAAACGTGCTAATTATGTGCTTCTGATCATTGTTGTCTATGTTGATGACATGCTGCTCACTGGTCCTATTGAGACACATATTGCTGATTTTAAGGCTGATTTGCATGCCTCATTTGAGATGTCTGATTTGGGGCATTTGCATCACTATTTGGGCATTCAGTTTATGCACGTTGATGGTGGAATGGCTTTGTGTCAAACGAAATATATTGACACATTATTGTAGCGTTTTGGCCTTGAAGACTCTAAACCTATTGCCACTCCTATGGAGATAGGTTTACGATTGAGTCTTCATGATGCTGGAGATGCATTTGATGCTGTTCTCTATCAGCAGGCTGTTGGATGCTTGATTTACTTATGCATTACTCGGCCAGATATTCAGTTTGCGTTCTCACAGATGACCAGGTTTATGCATTGCCCAGGAGTCACGCATTGGAAAGCGGTTAAGCGCATCTTTCGCTACTTGAGTGGTACTCGGCTACTTGGGTTGTTTTATCCCAAGGGGGGATCACTACCGCCAGATTTGCATGCTTTTTCTGACTCAGATTAGGCTGGTTGTTATGACACTCGTGTGTCCACCAGTGGTTTTTGCTTCATGCTTGGTAGCTCATGTATATCTTGGTTGAGCAAGAAGCAGCCTACTGTGGCCACTTCCAGTTGTGAGGCTGAGTATAGGGCAGCTCTCACAGCGACTGTTGAGTGTGTGTGGCTCAGACGCCTTATGGCTGATTTGGGTGTTGGCCAGTTTCTGCCACCACCATCTTCACTGACAGTCAGAGCGCATTGGCAGTTGCGAGGAACCCTGTGTTCCATGCTCGCACTAAGCACATTGAGGTGCATTATCACTATGTCAGGGAGAGGTTCTCTGCTGGGGAGATCAGCTTAGCATATGTGCCCACGCAGGAGAACATTGCAGACCTTTTCACGAAGGCTCTGCCTAGGGAGAAGTTTGAAGCTTTCCGCAAAGCTTTGGGCTTACTTCCTTTTGTGGAGTGATTTCCACATAGCTTGGCACTTCCTTATACATGAGTGCCAGCTCCTTGTTCATCGCATCACTCCCAGGGGGGATTTGTTGATATATTTAGGTAGTGATGTGTGTGAACACTCTAGGACCGCTGGGGCACTTTTTTCCCTCTTTAGGAGGTTTTTTTCCCCCGGCTTGTATATACGCCTATTGCCCTAATGGGCTACTTATCTTTAAACATTCTCTAGTAATACATTCAGTATTGTGTGTTTGTGCTCCAAGCTTCTTCTTCTTCCTTGTGCTGTTCGCGTGCTTCCACAGACGTCTATCTCCAACAGATACATCATATATGCCCAGATTGGGTAATTGGTACCATCCAACTTGTCCTCAATAGCCAACATATGGAATACATCATTGCTTTTAGGCATGGCCACTGGCTAAAATATCTTGATGCAAAAAAAATGATTGTATCTCAAAAAATTGAACAAAACTTCCCAATCGAACTCCACTAAACCTGTAGCGGACTTCAAGGCATTTGTACTGATGAATATCACCTACAAGCCAGTGGTAAAATTGAGAGTATGAATAACATCCTATGTATTGTATTGTTAGAACTAATAAACAACAACTACTTAGATTGGGACAAATAGTTGCATCATTCAATTTGGGCCTATCAAGTCGCTCATCACATAGTGTTCAGGACAATACCATTCAATTCGGTATATGGAAAAATTATAGTCTTACCTTTGGATTTTCTAATTCCTAAACACTAAGAGCTATTGCAACAATTGCACAAAATCATGTTTAGGGCTATAACAATAATTTATGCTGCAAAAAGGAGACTAAAAGCATACTATGATGGTTGTATCAAAGAAAAAGGTTTACAAGAAGGAAAATGCATCTTAGTTTACACATTAAAACAACATTCTAAAACTCTTCCAAAAGGCCATGGTCATTTTTCTTGACCATAATCTCCACTATATGTAGTCCCTTCGGTAAGAATTGATGGAGAAATTTGTCTAAACTATATTAATAAGTTTCAAATGAAAAGTTACTTAGAGCCCTTACCAATATGTTGGAAATACTCCAAGTTGATAAAAACAAGAAGGTTAAAGCATATAAAATTAAAGGATTCTATTAAGCATCCCTGGAGTTAACGTAACAGGTGTAGAGCGGATTTTGTGCAACACCAGCTCATCTCTGGAGCATACTCATCCATCTCCTCACAATGGTATCGAACCAACAACAAATCAACATGGGAGATGGATTTCCTTAATCCATAGATAAATTGGATCGAGGTAACTACTAGACTTGGCCACTTAGAATGGAAGCTTATCTTCAAGGGAGAAACCTCTTTGGTTACATATCTGGAGATGAGATGATTCCAATCCTTAGAAGCAAAGGACAATCAACTTAAGAAGAACAACAGAGGTTAACCACATGGTGCTCAAATGATCCTCTAGCGAGGTCATATATTCTTAACTCAATCTTTGATTTTTTGCTTCCACACATCAAGAGTTGCAAGACTTCACAAGAAACCTGGAAGGCTCTTGACCAAGGCAAGAAAGAATCAACTATGGATAGAGTTCACCACACTTCAGAAGATGCCCAAGAAAAGTATGACTGATTTTATCACCAAGATTAAGGACCTAGCAGATCAATTTGGAAGCATTGGAGAAGTCATTTATGAAGAGCAGATAGTAAGGCAAGTGATCAATGGAATAAAGGTAGATGACAAATGCGAAGCTTTCACCATAGCCATGGACCTCGACATGGACATGCAGGTTCCTAATTTCAACACCCTCATGGGACAATTGTTCACACATGAGGCAAAGCTTATGAAGAATGGAGACAAAGAAGATGAACATGTATTCTATATAGACTCAGGTTGTTCAAATCATGTAGCAGGGAATTTAGCTCTACTCTCAGACTTGGAAGACCAAAGGAATAGACATGAAGTCCAAACAGGAGATGACACAAGGCATCCACTAAAGAAGATAGATGACGTGAAAACTTCAAATGGTAATATGAACCTATTGAGCAAGGTATTGTATGTGCCAACCATCACCAAAAACCTCATAAGTGTAGGTCAAATTGTTGAAAAGGGATTGCAGATCAGATTCACAAAGAATGGAGCATCTGTTGAGGATCCACATCAGGGATTCAAGAGGATAGCGAGAGGAGAAAAGTCAAGTAGACTATTTACCTTTGAGCTCCAAGATACTAGAAACATTGCATTCTTCAATTATGGTGGTCAAACCTTAACAGAATTGGAAATTTGGCATAAGAGGTTAGCTCATATAGGTGAAAGGACTCTGAAGAAAATTAGTAGGGATCAAAGTGTGCTTGGCCTCCCAAACATCTCCAAACAACACATGATTTACAAATGTAGTGCTTGTCAATTTGGCAAGTCTCATAGGGAATCATTCACAAAGAAGGGATACATTCATGGAGACCTATTGGAGCTAGTCCATACAGATGTATGGGGGTCAAGCAAGGAGCCTTCAATCTCTAGATCCAGGTATTATGTGTCATTCATTGATGCTTGTAGCAAATGGACAATACTATATTTTATGAATCATAAAGATGAAGTATTCTCTTGTTTCAAGAAATATCTAGCACTTGTCACTCATGTGTCCACCAGTGGTTTTTGCTTCATGCTTGGTATCTCATGCATATCCTGGTTGAGCAAGAAGCAGCCTACTGTGGCCACTTCCAGTTGTGAGGCTAAGTATAGGGCAGCTTTCACAGCAATTGTTGAGTGTGTGTGGCTCAGACGCCTTATGGCTAATTTGGGTGTTGGTCACTCTTTTACCACCACCATATTCACTAACAGTCAGAGTGCATTGGCAGTTACGAGGAACCCTGTGTTGCATGCTCGCACTAAGCACCTTGAGGTGCATTATCACTATGTCAGGGAGAGGTTCTCCTGTTGGAGAGATCAGCTTGGCATATGTGCCCACGCAGGAGAACATTGCAGACCTTTTCACAAAGGCTCTGCCTCGAGAGAAGTTTGAAGCTTTTTGCAAAGCTTTGGGCTTACTTCCTTTTGTGGAGTGATTTCCACATAGCTTGGCACTTCCTTATACATGAGTTCCAACTCCTTGTTCACCGCATCACTCCCAGGGGGGATTTGTTGATATATTTAGGTAGTGATGTGTGTGAATGCTCTAGGACTAGCAGGGCACTTTTTTCTCTCTTTAGGAGGTTTTTTTCCCCAGCTTGTATATATGCCTATAGCCCTAATGGGTTACTTATCTTTGTACATTCTAGTGGTTATACATTCAGTCTTGTGTGTTGAGCTCCAAGCTTCTTCTTCTTCCTTGTGTTGTTTGCGTGCTTCCGCAGAAGTTTAACTCCAACATGTATGCTCATTCCTCTTGAACAATGTTGGAAAGTCTTCCTCTAGGTCATAAGGAAGTTTGATTTTCCTGAATCATCCTCAAACCAAGATTTGTTTTCATATAAAACAACATTTCTACTTATAATGAAACCTTTACTGCTTGGATTATATAGCCTATAATCTTTCTCATTAAGGTCATAGCCAATGAATATGAACTTCTCTGCAATTGGATCCAATTTGCCTCTAATTTGTGAAGGTCTATGTGCATGTCTTGTGTACCCAAAGATCCTGCAATGATCTAAGGCTACGCCTTCTTCCATTCCATGCTTCATACGGTGTCATACCATCTAATTCTTTTGATGGGAGTCTATTGGTAGATAGGTGGCTGTAGATATAGCCTCTGCCTATAGGTAATTGGGCAACTTCCTCTCATTTAGCATTGATCTTCCAACCTCTACTATGGTTCTATTTCTTCTCTTTGCCACTCCATTTTGCTTTGGAGTATACCTGGTTGTAATCTCTCTTTTGATTCCTCTCTCTTGGAGATAAGAATCGAAGTCATGGCACAGTATTCTCCCCCTCCATCTAACCTTAGCCTCTTCAAAGTCTTGCCCCCCGTGGGATAAAACAACCCAAGTAGTCGGGTACCACTCAAGTAGCGAAAGATGTGCTTAACTGCCTGCCAATGCTTGACACCTAGGAAATGCATAAACCTGCTCATCTGTGAGACAGCAAACTAAATATCTGGCCGAGTAATGCATAAGTAAATCAAGCATCCAATAGCTTGCTGATAAAGAACAGCATCAAATGCATCTCCAGCATCATGAAGACTCAATCGTAAACCTGTCTCCATAGGAGTGGCAATAGGTTTACAGTCTTCAAGGCCAAAACGCTGCAATAATGTGTCAACATATTTCGTTTGACACAAAGCCATTCCACCATCAATGTGCATAAATTGAATGCCCAAATAGTGATGCAAATGCCCCAAATCAGACATCTCAAATGAGGCATGCAAATCAGCCTTGAAATCAGCAATATGCCTCTCATGAGGACTAGTGAGCAGCATGTCATCAACATAAACCACAATGATCAAAAGTACATCATTAGCATGCTTAACATATAAGGTGCTTTTAGTTGGATTGTTCTCAAAACCATGTGCAATCAGATAGGTGTGCATCTTTTCATACCAAGCACGTGGTGCTTGCTTTAAACCATATAATGCCTTCTTTAACCTACACACCTAGATTTCATGCCCTTTCTGCACAAAGCCAAGAGGCTGAAAAACATACACTTCTTCATGCAAGTCACCATTTAGAAATGTTGTTTCCAACCATGATGAGCTGCAAGTGCACAGATGCTATGAACAGTAGTCATTCGGCAAGTAGGTGTAAAGGTCTCATCAAAATCAATGCCTCTTTCCTGTGCATAACCCTTTGCAACAAGCCTAGCCTTATACCTATCAACTATTCCATCATGTTTATGCTTCAGCTTGTACACCCACTTTGTGCCAATGGCCTTCTTGCCAAGAGGCAAGTCACATAAAAAGCAAGTACCATTCTTCAATATAGCATCATATTCAGATTGCATTGTAGCCATCCAATGTTCAGAATTTTGTGCTTCATCAAACGAAACAGGTTCAGTCTCATCACAGAGACTAGAGGCAGCCATAGCATAGCAATCTGATGAAAAAGAGGCACTATGAGAGCCTGATCGAGTACAATATGACAAAGGTGCATCTAATTTGTTGTCACGCAAAGTCTGCACCAGCCATTTTGGCATAGTTTTTGCCTCCTCAATATCAGCTCTCTCATCAATAACTGCATCATGTAAATCTGCATAAAAAATGGGATGATTTGCATCATCACATGAAACTAGAAAAGGCTGAGAAGTTGCCTCATTAGGACCAGCAGTAGACTGTCTACCAAAAGAGGCAGCAAAGTATCATACATGCCTTTGGAGCTAACAAATGTCTCCTTAGTACATGAAAGCAATGACTAAATAGCATCTTCCACAAAAACAACATCACAGCTAACCAGAATGTGTTTAGTCTATGGATGATGCACACGATAGCCTTTACTTTCAGAACTGTAGCCAACCAAAATACATTTTACTGCTTTATCATCCAATTTCCTGTGATGTATTTCAGGCACTAATGCATATGCCAGACAACCAAAAACACGCAGATGAGCAACAGATGGCTTGCGATCATGCCAAGCCTCATATGGAGTGATAGACTATAGTGCTTTAGTGGGACACCTGTCAAGTACATATGTTGCACACATAACAGCCTCAAGCCAGAGACTGTGTGGTAAGGCTTGACTCTTGAACATACACCCGCCATCCCCATGAGTGATCTGTTCTTTTGTTTAGCAACTCCATTCTATTGAGGTGTATACTGCACTGTACACTATTGTTTTATCCCACGTTCAGCCAGAAATGCACTAAAATCAGAAGACATATATTCCCCCCCCCCCCCCCCCCCGATCAGAATGGAGGGTGCTCATTTTACATGCTAACAGATTTTCAGCCAAAATCAAAAATTGTTTGAAGCACATGAACACTTCGGACTTTGCCTTCAATGGATATACCCATGCATGCCTGGAAAATCATCGATGAAAGTCACAAAGTAAATATAATTTCCAAAAGAAGGTGTCTGCATAGGACCACAGACATCACTATGTACAAGCTGCAATTTTTGAATAGCACGAACTGAACCATCTTTTGGAATAGAAGAACGCTGCATTTTACCCAAAATACAGTCTTCACAAACATGTTTTCTAGGTGCCTCAAGTTTGGGCAAAGAGGATACCATTTCAGATTTCTGTAAGTGTAGCAAACTAGCAAAATTTAGATGGCCAAAGCATGCATGTCAAAGCTTTGCATCTGATATAGCCTGAGAATCATGTACTACACATGCTGAATCATTTATAGATCTTTCATAGTCTATGAGCTTATACAGCCCACGACATAAAATGTCAGAAGCAATAACATTGCCATTTGATAGATCATGAATTGTACATCTGTTATCAATAAATTTCACAACCAAGCCAATCTTGGCTAATGCAAAAACTGATAACAGATTCTTCTTGATCCCTGGCACAAATAAAGCATCTCACAAAAGTGAAAGAACTACCATCAACAATAGTCAAAATGATCTTACCAACTCCCATAACAGGATAAGCCGAGTTGTTGGCACATGTAACAGTATTCGTTGTAGGGGCAAGCTCGAGTGAAGAGAAGAAATTATGCTATGAGGTAATATGTTTGGTCGCCCCACTTTCAAAGTACCAAACATCTGAGTCTACTGCAGACATGCACTGCTCATGAGAAGATGGGTCAAAACTGCACGCAGTAGTAAACGCCCATTTTTCTTCCTGCACAAGATTAGCAAACTCTGTTTTTGGTGTAGAGACCTCTGCAACAACCATTCCAATCTCTTTCTTCTTTGCCTCTTTAGCAGCCAGTTTTGGACAGTTCTTTATGATATGATCATTTCCTTTACAGTACTTGCAAAACAATTTCTGCTTTTTTTATTTCTTCTCATCTTTGTCTTCCTTCTTTGAATATGCAAAATTAGCAGATTTCTGCTTACTAGTTGAAGAGCTCCATTTTCCTTTGCCCTTCTGACTAGCTAGAAAAGCTTGATCTACAACACGCATAATGGACCTGTTCTGCCTTGACTGATCTTCTTGCAACAAAACAGAGACTAACTCCTCAAATGATAAGGCATTTGGAATGCCTTTCATCATCAACCAAAGAGTAGAAGCAAAACTCTGATATGAATCACGAAGACCATTCAGAACGGTCTGCACAAGTGAGCTATCTGGTATAACTTCATCAGCAAAAATCAACTATTCCTTCAAGTCTTTGATCTTTGTAAGAAAATTGTCCATAGAATCACCTTCATTCATGTGCTCACTCCAACTGCTTTTGGAGGTAAGCAACACGAGCCTGATTCCTAGCTTGGTACAATGTGGTAAGTGTATCCCAAGCATCCTTAGTTGTTCTTCAAGAGTGAATGTGAGGAATAATGGCACGTTTGATAGACAAAGCTATCAATGCATGTGCCTGGGTATCTCTGCCGTCCCAACGAATTTTCTCTACAGTAGGTGCAGCAGAAACTGCAGCATGAATAGGAATATGCAGAATATTATCATCTTCGACACCTTCTGCATTTAGCTTCAGTACCTGCAGTCGTAATAGTTGCAGGTTTGATAGGACGTTTTTCAACACCCTGCATAATGTTCCACATAACGTAGTTGGTACCACAATCCTTTTGTAATCAATACATGTCGCATCATATAAGCTCATAATGGGTAGTTGGTACCATCCAACTTATCCTCAATAGCCAACATACGGAATACATCAGTGCTTTCAGCCATGGCTAGTGACTAAAATACCTTGATGCAAAAAATTGATTGTATCTCAAAAAGTTGAACAGAACTGCCCAGAGAAATAAACTTGTAGCAGACTTCGAGACGCTTATATTGGCGAACTGAAACTGGTATATGCCTTTGGCACAAAAATCCAAAATAGCCTACACGAGCGTTGCGATAGTGCATTCGGAGGTTGAGTATGCTCACCAAAATTTGTGCAATTCTGAGAATGCAATTGGTGAGGTGTCGATGACACCCTAGATGAAGCGGTGACCTGCTCTGATACCAATTGTTGGAGTTAGATGTCTATGGAAGCACGCAAACAGCACAAGGAAGAAGAAGAAGCTTGGAGTTCAACACACAATACTGAATGTATTACCACTAGAATGTACAAAGATAAGTAACCCATTAGGGTTATAGGCATATATACAAGCTAGGGAAAAAAAACCTCCTAAAGAGGGAAAAAAGTGCCCCGACAGTCCTAGAGTGTTCACACACATCACTACCTAAATATATCAACAATACACATGAAGACTTAGGTGATTTTGAAGAAGACCAGAAGACTCCAAGAAGGGAAATCAACTCTTGGAACTCCAAAGGCAAATCCAAAGTGCAGGAGTTGAGAGATGTGATAGAATCATCTCAACAAACTATAAAGAGGTCTACTAGAGAGAAGAGGAAGCCAAAAAGGTATGGTTATGACACTTCTTTGGTCACTAAGCATTCTATTTACATAGCTCAGGATACAAACGCAGAAGAATCATCTACATATCAAGAGGCCAAGAAGAAACCAGTATGGAAAGATGTCACGGAAGAAGAGACAGAAGCTCTGCAAGAAAATCATACTTCGGAATTGGTTCCCAAGAAACCATCTATGAAGGTCATTGGTTCAAGGTGAATTTACAAGGTTAAAAAAATATATATATGATGGCTGCAGGTACAAAACAAGGCTTGTAGTGAAACAGTTTGCACAAACCCAAGGCATTGACTATGAAGAGACATTCTCACCGGTGGCAAAAATGCCCATAATTAGAGTACTTATGAGTATAACATCTTCCAAGAATTGGAATATCTATCAAATGGATATTAAAAATGCTCTTCTAGATGGTTGGATTTTAGAGGAGGTGTACATGGCTCAACCTCCTACCTTTGAAGATCAATTATATCTAGAATATGTATACAGGTTAAGGATATGTATCATATGTTCATTAGCATATACATTTTGATACATTTCTTCAAGTATATCTCTATTTACTGTTCTCTATTGCATCTTCATCATTACAGTGATCTTGTGGAATCTATTTCTCTGCAAGTACTCACACATTTTCAATAATTTAACTTGGGTTAGTTAGATTGAAGTGTCTATTGCATGTCAATTTTCATCACATTTGGTTCAGGGGATCTTGAGATATGAATCATAGAAGGTGATTGTTCTTGCACATCTTCTAGATCATGAAATGTCGGGATGACCCCCTGACTTGTTAGAAGATCTTCCACAAAAAAAAACATCATGGCTAGCCAAAATGTGTTTAGTATGTTGATGATGTAGGCAATTACCTTTGTTTTCATAATTGTACTCAACAAAAGTACATTTCACTACTTCATCATTCAATTTCTCATGTTGTTCAGGCATTAATGCATCTAGAAAACCAAAGATATGTATATGAGCAACATATGGCCTGCAGCCATGCCAAACCTCATATGGAGTATCGATTTCATTTCTTGGTGGAACACTTGTTAAGTACATATGCTCGACACATAACAATCTCAAGCAAGAAGCTCTATGGTAAAGCGAGACTTTCCACTATACACCTTGCAACCTCCATGAGAGACCTGTTCTTTCTTTCAACAACGATGTTTTGTTGAAATGCATACGACATTGTACATAGATGATTTATCCCATGCTCAACCGAAAATTCATTAAAATCAAAAGACATGTACTCTCCCTCTTTATAAGAACAAAGTGTGTCGATTTACATGCTGATAAATTTTCAACTATGATAAAAAATTGATTGAAGCACATAAACACTTTGAACTTCGTTTTCAATGGATACCCTATGCATGCATGGAGAAATCATAAAAAAAAGTCATGGAGTAAAGGAAGTTCCCAAAAGAAGGTTTCTACATAAGTCCACAGACATCACTATGAACAAGTTACACTTTATTAACAGCTCAAACTAAACCATCTTTTATGAACGATAGACACTGCATTTTGCCCAAAATACAACCTTTACATACATGTTTACAAGGTGCCTCAAGTTTGGGTATAGATGATACCATTTCAAATTCCTGTAGGCATAGCAAACTAGCAAAATTCAAATGAACAAAGCATGCATGTGAATCTTTTGCATCTGAGATAGCTTTAGAATCTTGAACTACACATGTTGAATCACTCACAGATTTTGCATAGTCTATGAGCTTATATAGCCCATGACATAAAATGCAAGAAGCAATGATAACATTGCCATTTGAGAGATCATGAACTATACACCTGCCATCAATAAATTTGATAATGAAGCTTATCTTGGCTAATGTTGAAACTCACAACAGATTTTTCTCAATCTCTACCACATATAAAGCATCTGACAATGTGAAAGAACTACCATCAATAGTAGTCAGGATATATCAAGATAGACAGTGCTCCTGCTCAATAATTTCTTCAACCCCCATTGCTTCTTTGCTTCAAACAATCTTTCTTGCATATATGGGGTAAGATTTATATGATTGCCTACTTGCTTTGTTGCATGAGATAGCAATTGAACAATGATTTTGTGCAGTAGTGTATCTATTCATACTTGAAAGACAGAAGGGATGATGCATCAATCTTATTTCTTCAATGTCAATTCTATTAATATCAACAAATGTTCACTTCCTAAGTAATTGGCATGTTATGTATGATGTGGAAATATTGAATTACAACAATGAACTTATAATCACGATCCACGATATGGATTTTCACGAGAAACAAGTGTTCCTGTGTTATTAGCCCATCCTCGAGCCAATGACCTCTAGCTTTCATTGCACACTCTAGTGGTAAAGTTTCTACTTGCGGCATTTCAATTACTTGAATGGTAGCCATCTGCACTCCAATCATGAATACTTCATTAATATCATTAGGTTATTGGAATCAATTTGTGCTTTTACATTGGTGCTCATGCAAGTGGTCGCATGCCCTTCATGGTACTCGCCCTAATGTAGAGCATATATTTTAGTCTTATTGATTCCCACTTTTTTTTATTTTTCAAGAACAAAACATCAATATTAGTTATAATGAAAGCTTAAGAATTTTTAGACTTAGTGAGAAAACTATCATATTTTAATAGTAGCAGTGAAGTTCTATTCCTTTCTAAGGATATATGCACCACTAAACATATCAAGAGAAGTAATGTTTCGAATGCAAGACCTTGTAATGTGTCCCTATTGTGCATACTCTAGGTGCATTAAGCTCATTATGTGTGCAAGACATACTATGCTTCTTTGACCATTGACTTCAATAAGCATTCTTTGGTCTCCACATTTATTGTTGTTTAGTTGTTTGTTGTTGACTTCGTTGTCCTCTCTTCATATGCATTGGTTGTATATCTTGGGCATTTACTCTCCAGATAAGATTGTTTCGATCATTCTTGTTCTTTGGTGTGCTTCTTTTAGGTTATCTTTTGTTGATTGGGTTCTTTGTTGAGTTCTCCAATTGCATGTTGCATGCTCATAGCTTGTATAGTAGTCCACACTTTGTTGAGAGATTGTTTTTGTGTGCATATTTGTTGGCGACGTTATTGAAGTTCCATTAGTTTCTTGGGCACCCAAATTTGAATCATCTCTGGAATAGATTGTCTTGTTGATCCTAAAACTCTATTTTTCTCTTTCATCTTAGGGCTTTTTGGTTGTGGCCTCTTTTGATCGATTGATGGTCCTTAAGGTGATCCTTACAGATCTAAATCTGCTTTACTTCATTGGTATGGATGCCTTTTGATTATTGTACTTTGTTGTACTTTGTTGTACTTTCTTTTCTTGTATGATTTTTCCACTCTCCTCTCTTGGTAGTGTTGTCTTAGTAGAACTTTCTTGAGCTAACTCTATGAGGGATTTGTAATTTGATTTCAAGAATACAAGGTTTTTCTAAGAGAGAAATGCTAGATTCAAAATTGAGTTCCATAAGGTGAGACTCATCTTCGTTACCTAACTCATGCACAACAATACTTGACACATTAGGGTTTTCCTTGCTAGGATTAGTCAGATGTCTTTATTCCAATAGACTAAACAATTCTCTCTGTCTAATTTTCATGACAATAAAACCTTGAGCCAAATTCAAAGTGCCCTCATATTTGTACATCCAATCCTAACCTAGGATGAGATCTTCTAACAAATCTGAGTCATCACAGACTCACGCGTCTTGTTGCATTGTGTTATTTCCTATGTGTAGAGATAAGGTTACCTCTGCTATCCATTTGATGTGATTAATTCTTATTTCAATCATGTATGTGTACGTTGGGAAGATCGGCATCTTTAGTTTGTTCACTAAGGAGGCATAAACACTATTTGATGCTTCTCTCTTGCTAATTAAAGAATCAATCAAGGAATACTCTTCATTTCCAATACCTATGTTTAGAGAGGATTGTGTTGGCATATTGCCTAGTTTCTTGATATTCATCATGCAATAATTAGTTATAGGGATTGGTTCTTCACCCTTTACGTACCTCTCATCTCATTCTGAAGTCCACTCTTTATGTTTTTGTATTCTCTCTATGGCTTCTTATCTGGCTTCCTCTCAAATTCATTCTTAATTTTTTACAATTTTGTGCTCCTATTGTCTTTCTGAAATTTGCTCCATGAGAGGTTAAGTATATCATTTTACTCTGCATCCGCTTGTATAAGTGGGTACAATATCTCCATCTAGTATTGTTACCTTAATAGCACCACTTGAAGAGATTCTATAGACTATCAAAGGATTGTAGCCTCTTTGTTGGAGTTTCTTAGAATGTTGTTTCAAAGTATACACCAATACTAAATCTCTAATACAATGAACTTTTCTTTGATATGGACATCGTAGTAGGCCTTTTGCCTTCTTTTTGGAGCACAGATTTCTCCTACTAGTTGCAACCTAGTTTCTTGTAACTTATCTATTTGATCCAATAGTTTGGATAATTCATTACCCATCCACTCATATTTTTTTGCTACTCAAAGAGTAGGGATCAAGAAGTAAACTGGAAGAACTGCATTTTATCCATATACCATGTTAGAAGTAGTTCTTATGGTTGTCTTGTACGCCACTCTGAATGCCCAAATTGCATGATGTAATTGTTTATCCCAATCGGATCTACCACTTTTGACTATCTTAGTCAAGACCATACAAAAAACCTTATTCGAACTCTCTACTTTTCCATTGGCATGTGGATGACAGGATGCAGATTTTTTGTGAATCTCTAACAACTCATTCATTAGAGATTCAATTACTTCATTGATGAAGTGTGTACATCTACTATCTCCAAGGTAGTCCATATCTCATAAAGATATGTTCAAAAAGGAATTCAACAATAGTTTGAGCATCACTTTTCTTTGTGACATTAGCTTCTACCCACTTTGTCAAGTAGTCTATGTCCATTATGATATACTCAACATGAGATCATGTCCTTGGGGGTTAATATATCCAATAAAATCGATTCCCCATGTTAACAATGTTCTTTCACAATACCATCGATATTAAAGGCATGTCATCTCTTCTAATTGGGTATTTTGTTCATTGACAAACATCACAATTGCTCATATAAGTTTCACCATCCATATGGAGATTCTACCACCATAATCTTGTGAAGAGAATCATCTTTACATTCTTATTGGGTGAGAAATAACCTCCAACTGATTTTGCATGTGCCATCTCCAAAATAGAAAGATATCTTTCTTCATGGACACATATTTGTAGTTGATTATCCTTCCTCCGTTCAAAGAGTTGTTTCCCTCATTATGACATGGTCCTTGCTTTGCTCCTCTAGGGCTCGTTTTTGGACTAGGCTTACTCCTACTAGGTATGTTTATGACTTTAGGAACTCAATCATTGGCTTACTCCATTCAGGTGCTATCACGGAATAGTCCATGGAGTATTCCTCTAGTTAAGAGGCTTGGCATATGTTGTAGTTAGATACATAATTGCTTGTTCGCAATCATCACTCCATTTGAAATGAGTCAACAAACCATATATTAGTGTGATGATTGCTTGTTCGCAATCATCACTCCATTTGAAATGAGTCAACAAACCATATATTGGTTTGACAATGATAGCATACATGTGGATACATTGGCCATAATATCCACATTTGCCTATAAAATCTCACTTCCTTTAAATTTTTGGGTGTTGGCAGCTCTAAGATCCCTTTGATTTTATCTTCATATTTAAAATACCATTTTTGGAGACTGTGTCCTAATATGTTTCCTTGAAGGACCATTAAGACACATTTCTCAAGATTCAGGCATACTCAATATTGTCTACATTTGTCAAATATGCATCTTAACTCAAGTATGTGAGTGGATCTTTGAGAAGAATAGATACAAAGGTCATCAACATATACTTCCATACTCTTCATTAAAAATTCCTTGAATACATGACACTTTAATCTTTGGAAAGTGGCTGATGCATATGTTAAGCCAAAGAGCATAACCCTATAGGCATATACACCCAATTTAATAGTAAAAGCAATCTTATGCTAATCTTTAGTAGCAATGGCTACCTAATTATAGCCAAAAAAACATCATGGAAAAGGTCATCAACATATACTTCCATACTCTTCATTAAAAATTCCTTGAATACATGACACTTTAATCTTTGGAAAGTGGTTGATGCATATGTTAAGCCAAAGAGCATAACCCTATAGGCATATACACCCCATTTAGTAGTAAAAGCAATCTTATGCTAATCTTTAGTAGCAATGGCTACCTAATCATAGCCAAAAAAACGTCATGGAAACTACACACTTCCTTGCTTGCTACTCTTTCCGAAAGATGGTCAATAATTGGCAATGGATAACTATCTCAGATGGTGGCAACATTAACTTTTTTTCAAGTTAATAGATACCCTAAATTTGCCATTCTTCTTAGGCACTACCACTAATAGAGAAACCCACTCCATGTGCTCAATTTCATAAATGAATCTTGCATTTAGTAGTTTGTCTATTCCTCTTTGATCTTGGCAAAGTCAATATCATTATAAGTGAATGGTCTTTGTTTAGAAGGCTTTGTCTGTGGATTCATGGGAATTCGATAACACCAAATGTTTGGGTCTACTCCTTTTAGGTCCTTATGTCCATGCAAAGACATCATGGCACTCTTGTAATAATTCCACTAATTCGTGTTCTTCCTCTATCGAGACATCTTTCCCAATGAAAGTGCATCTAGCCTCATCATTTTCTCTTGTCACTATTATTTTCTTTGTTTGTTCTTTATTGTCATATGCTACTTCATCATATGCCTCTCTCTTAGGCATTTGAAAATAATCTTTTTCCTCTTCTATTTCATACATCTTGAAGTATTCAAGGACTTAAAAATATTCCCTAGGTTGATCGTTTTCTTCTCTGTCCTCTCCTCTTTGCTAGGATTCTCGGGATGTTCTTCTATTGAGAATATATTGCAATATCCACTATGATAGTTACTTCAACTTCCTTTAGGTATTTTTCTGCTGAGTCCAACTCAAGTTCCATGATTATGCTTTTATCATCAAAATCTTCATCATGTTCTTCATTTTCATTGTCTTCTTTGATCATAACCATAAATAGGCTTAGATCATTACCTTCATGTACACATTCAATCATGGTAAATAAACACTTCCTCATTCACACAAATTCTAGGTAGCTAATATTTCCATCCAACCATGAGGCTCAAAATCTCCATCAATAAATATTTGTGGCATATATGTTGGATCCTCTATTAGTCTTTTCTCCCTGGTCCAAAGTTTCTAATTTTGGAGTCTATTTTCCTCTTGTAGGCCATCTTTGCAAATCTATAATTGTGGATCCTCATGCATCCAAGATTGATCACTAGATCCCACACTATGGATTAACATGTTATCTTCCTCTTTGTGGATGGGGTTCCATAGAAGAGCAAGAACATCCCTATTAGAGAAATTCTGAAGATTTATTCTAACTGTGATGATTGATGATGAAGGTATATTGCATCTCTTCCCCAATCTTGCACTACCTTCAATTGGCACATAAACGATATTCCTAGTATCATATCATAATTGTGTGCCTTGCCAAATTGACATATGGTTAAGGTATGCTCAAATTCTACTCCACAAGGTGTTAAGGTTACATTTTTCAATAATAAGAGGGCATTCTACATGGACATATGTTAGCTGCAATTTCATTATATTCAACCTTAGTGCAAGTTTTTCCGATTTTTCCCAAATTTCTTTAGTGGTAAGTCGAACTCCTGCACATATATCTAGTATGGCTCTACTCATGTAACCTTTGTATCTGATTGAAAGACTATAGTTATCTCATCCTTAGCCTCCTCATTTTCCCCATTGGTATCCTAAATATTGAGCTGAGGAGCTAGCTTTCCCCACAATTAAGATTTGACTTGCAATAATTCTTCTAAGGTCAAAGAGAATTGTACTTTAGCCTTCTTTAGCTCTTTCATGGTTCTAGACATTCCCAACAATTGAGTTTGACTTGCAATAGTTCTTATAAGGTCAAAGAGCAATATACTTTAGCCTTCTTTAGCTCTTTCAAGGTTCTAGACACTTCCTCTAATGTCTGATGGTCTTTACATCTTAATGTGGAAGCATAGAAAAGATCATACTTCTATTCATAATCGCCCATATAGTTTATAAGTGTTGTCAAGCTTAAGACTTCATCTCTTTCAAAGCCTTCATCAGACAGCTTTTCCATTTCTACCTCTTTTTTTATTGATGGAGATTCAAAGAAGCATCCAAATCAATAAAGGAAGAAGATCCCCCTTCATTCTTCTTCCATCGATTTTCTTGGACTTTGGCCTAAAGATCTTGTGGCCAATGCTTAGATCTTAGGCCCCCTTTTTCATCTTTTTATCATGCTATTGTAGTTTTTTCTTTTTTTATGCACTCGTCATGTGCACATTCCCACACCTTAGTTAGAAGCTTCTTGACAAGGATGTCAAGATTCTAAAAGAGGGTAGAATATTGACCTTCCTGAAAAATGGTGAAACGGAGGACTTGTGCCCCTCAATGAAGGCACTCTTAGGGCTCCTTGGGGGTATTATGTTGGGACCTCTTTCGGGTACCTCCAAGGCACTTTGGGGCACCTGGGGGACTTCTAATGGGGGTACTTCAGGGACACTATCCCACTAGGGCCTCTCCAACCCTCCTCCTTGGCTCCTCCACGCTCCGTTTGCACAATGGCATGTATTTCTATCCACAAGTTGGAGAACTTTTGAGAGCTTGCCTTAAGGCACTGAATTGTGTGCAAATACGAGGGCAAGCTCATAAAACACCCAGCTCTTTGCAATGTTCAGCCACTTTTTGCGATCTTTCGACCCTTGCCTCAAGCCCCTCGAGTTCGATCCAGGCCACCCAACTCATTTTGTAATGGTTGCCCATCGTCTTTTGCTTTTAGCAATTTAAAAGTGACTTTGTCTTGTACTTGCAAATTGTTGATATATTTTGGTCATGATATTTATGAATACAATAGGGCCGCTATGGCACTTTTTTCCCTCTTGAAGAGGTTCTTTCCCTCGACTTATATATGTGCCTAAAAACTCATACGAGTTAATCTTTGTACATTCTCGTGGCAATACATTCAGTATTGTGTTGTGCTCTAAGCTTCCTCTTCTTCTTGTATTGTTTGTGTGCTTCTGCATACCTCAAACTCCAACAATTGGTATCAGAGCAAGTCATTGCTTCATCTAGGGCATCATTGACATCCCTTTGGTCACAATCTCATAATCTCAAGAAAATTGATGAGCATACTCTAAGATCGTTTGGGTCTCCAAATGCACTATCATAAACCCTATGCGTGCAATTTGGTCTTTTTGAGCGAAAAATATATACAAATTTTCGTTAAGTATAAGCTCTTCGAAGTCTCCTACAAGTTTAGCCAAACTCAATAGGGCAATTTTGTTCAACTTTTTGAGATACAGTCATTTTTTTGCATTAGGATATTTAAATCAGTGGCCATGGTTGAAAGCAATGATGTATTCCATATGTTGGTTGTTGAGGATAGGTTGGATGGTACCAATTACCCTTTATGGGCATATATGATGTTTCATGTATTGATCGCAAAAGATTGTGGAATATTGTGCGAAGTGTTGAAAAATGTCCCACTACATTTGCAAATGTAATTACTAAAGATAATGCAGATGGCATCAAAGATGATATCTTCAGGTTCCTGTTCGTGATGCGATTCCTCCTGCATCTACTGCAAAAAAAAAATTGGGATAGCAAAGATGCTCAACCACATGCATTGGTAGCCTTGTCTGTCAAACATGCCATTATTTCTCACATTCACTCTTGCAAAGTACCAAAGGATGCTTAGAATACACTTACCACTTTATACCCAGCAAGGAATGAGGCTCGTGTTTTTTTACAGACCAAAGGTTTGAAGGAGCAGTTGATTTGTCTTGATGAAGTCTTGCCAAACAATTCACTTATGCACACTGTTCTGAATGGTCTTCCAAACTCATATCAAAGTTTTGATTCTACTCTTTGATTGATGATGAAAGGCAATCCAAACGCCTTAACATTTGAGGAGTTAGTCTCTATTCTATTACAGGAAGATCAATTTAGGCAAAACAGGTCCATATGTGTGTTGCAGATCAAGCTTCCCTAGCTAGTCAGAAGGGCAAAGGTAAATGGAACTCATCTACTAGTAAGCAAAAATCTACTAATTTTGCACAATCCAACAAGGATGACAAAGATGAGAAGAAAAGAGAACATAGAATATTAGTTTGTAAATACTGTACAGAAAATGATCATGTCATAAAGAGTTGTCCAAAACTAATTGCAAAAGAGGCAAAGAAAAAAGAGGTTGGAATGGTTATTACAGAGGCCTCTACACCTAAATCAAGTCTGCAAATCTTGTGCAAAATGAAGAATGGGCATTTACTATTATTTGTAGTTATGACCCACCTTCTCATTAATAGTGTATCTTTGCAGTAGACTTGAGCGTTTGGTACTTTGATAGTGGGACAACTAAATATATTAACTTGCAGTGCAATTTCTTCACTTGAGCCTTCCTCTACAAGAAATGATGTCACATGCATTAACAACTCCTTGAATCTTATCATGGGAGTTGATAAGATCATTCTAACTATTGGTGATGGTAGTTCTTTTACATTGTCGTATGCTTTATTTCTATCAAAGATCAAGAAAAATCTTTTATCAATTTCAACATTAGCCAAGATTGGCTTGGTTGTAAAATTTATTGATGACAAATGTACGATTCATGATCTGTCAAATGGTGATGTCATTATTACTTCTGGCATTTTATATCGTTGGATGTATAAGCTCATAGCTTATGCAAAATATGTGAACGATCCAGCATGTGCAATTCAAAATACGTCATATGGAAAGCTTTGGCATACACACGTTGGTCATCTAAATTTTGCTAGCTTGCTACGCATTCAAAAATTTGAAATGGTATTCTCTGCACAAACTTGAGGCACATCATAAACATGTCTGTGAAGGCCCTAATTTGGGCAAAATGCAATATTCCTTCTTCCCAAAAGATGGTTCAATATGAGCTACTCAAAAATTGCAGCTTGTTCAAAGTGATGTTGTGGTCCTATGCAAACATCTTTCGGGAACTACCTTTACTTTGTGACTTTCATTGATGATTCTACTAGGCATGCATGGGTATATCCATTGAAAGCAAAGTCCGAAGTGTTTTTGTGCTTCAAATAGTTTCTACGTTTGGTTGAAAATATATTAGCATGTAAAATGGACACCCTCCATTTTGATTGAGGAAAGAAATATGTCTTTTGATTTTAATGCATTAACTAAACATGGGATAAAACATCAATGTTTAGTGTCGCATACACCTAAACACAATGGAGTTGCAAAAAGCAAGAATAGACCACTTATGGAAATGGCGAGATGTATAGTCAAGAGTCAAGCTTTACCAAATGGTTTCTCACATGAGCCTATTATGTATACAACATATGTACTTAATAGTTATCCCACTAAAGCATTGCAATATATCACTCCATATGAGATTTGGCATGATCGCAACCCATCTGTTGCTCATCTGTGTGTCTTTGGTTATCTTGCATATACATTAGAGCTTGAGCAACAATGCAAGAAATTAGATGATAGAGCAGTGAAATGTATTTTTGTTGGTTATAATTTTGAAAGCAAAGGCTATCATCTATATCATCCACTTAGTAAACGCATTTTGGTTGGTCATGATGTTTTTGTGGAAGATGCAATTCAGCTATTACTTTCATATACTAAGAAGACTTGAATTAGCTCCAAAGACGTGTATGACACGTTGTTGCCTCTTTTTATAGGTAGACAGTCTAGTGTTGGTCCAAATGAGGCAATTTCTCAACCTTTGCAAGTTCCACATGATCATGCAAATCATTCCATTTCTAAGAGATTTACATGATGCACTTATTGATGAGAGGTCTGATATAAAGGAGGCAAAAACTATACCCAAATGGACGATGCAGACTTTACGAGAGCAAATTAGATACACCTCTTTTATATCCTACGTATTCAAGCTCTCATAGTGCTTTTGCATCAGATTGCTATGTTATGGCTTCTTCTAGTCTTTATGACGAGAATGAGCATGTTTTGTTTAATGAAGCATAAAACTCAAAAAATTGGATGACTGCTATGCAATCAAAATATGATGCTATTATGAAGAATGACATTTGGTCTTTATGTGACTTACCTCTTGGCAAGAAGGCCACTGGCACTAAGTAGGTGTAGAAGCTAAAGAGTAAGCTTGATGGAACGGTCAATAAGTACAAGGCTAGACTTGTTGCAAAAGGTTATGCTCAAGAATGCAGCATTGACTTTGATGAGACCTTTGCTCCTACATGCCGAATAACTATTGTTCATAGCATATGTGCACTTGCATCTCCTCATGGTTTGAATGTACATCAGTTGGATATTAAAATTGCATTTCTAAATGGTGACTTCCATGAAGATGTGTATATTTTTCAACCCCATGGTTTTGTGCAAAAAGGGAAAGAGACATTATATGGTTTGATGCAAGCACCACATGCCTACTTGATTGCATGTGGTTTTGAAAAGTATCCAACTGAAAGCACCTTATATATTAAGTATGCAAATGATATGTAGATGACATGCTGCTCACTGGTCCTAATGAGAAGCATATTGTTGATTTTAAGGCTGATTCACGTGCCTCATTTGAGATGTCAGACTTGGGGCATTTGCATCATTATTTGGGCATTCAATTTATGCAAAATTGACGATAAAATAGCTTTGTATCAAACAAAATATATTGATACATTATTGCATCATTTTGACCTTGAAGACTCCAAACCTATTACCACTCCTACGACAACAAGTTTACACTTGAATCTTCATGATACTGGAGATGCATTTGATATTATTCTCCATCAGTAGGTTGTTGGATGTTTGATTTACTTATGCATTACTCAACCAGATATTCAGTTTGCTATCTCACAGATGAGCACGTTTATGCATTGCCCAAGCGTCGAGCATTGGAAAACAGTTAAGCGCATTCCTTTCGCTATTTGAGTAAATACCTTGCTACTTGGATTGTTTTATCCCAAGGGAAGATCACTCTTGCCAAATTTACATGCTTTTTTTTTACTCTAACGGGGCTGATTGCTATGACAGTCATGTATTTACTAGTGGTTTTTGCTTCATACTTTTTTGCTTCATACTTGGTAGCTGTGATGAAAAAGAAACAAGCACCCCGAGCTCACTCGACTCGCACCGGCCCTTTGGTAGTATGACTTGCTTGAGAGTTTGTTCCTTTGCTAGAAAGCAAAAAATCACTTGTGGAATGAAAGACTTGCTTGCATTAGAAAGAAAACGTTTACAGAAAGAACGGTCGTAGCCGGCCCGCGTTGAGCGTCGTGGGAAAACGCGTTACAGTGAGCCGGCCCGCGTTAAGCATCGCGGGCAAACGCGTACAACGGCCCCTTGATGGCACAACAACGCTTTCGAGAGGTGCATGCGAAGGGGACTAGCACAGGAGCTACCGCACGATCGCAAGGTTCGTTAGAAGGTCGCTTGAACTCTTGGTCTCAGAGGCTCACTATGTCCCTCTATAAGTACTTGCAATTTGGCGTCGGACGGCGAACTGCCCAAGCACCAAAAGGGACTCGATAGAAATACAAAGGGGAGGGGAGGCTCTTGCCCACAGGTTGTCACAGTAGCTCATGCATATCTTGGTTAAGCAAGAAGAAGCCTACTGTGGCCACTTCTAGTTGTGAGGCTCAGTGTAGGGAAGCTTTCATAGCGACTTTTGAGTGTGTGCAATTCAGACGCCTTGTGGCTGATTTAGGTGACAATCAGCCTTCTTCCATCATCATCTTTGCTGAGAGTCAAAGCGCATTGGCAATTGTGAGGAACCATGTGCTCCATGCTGGCACTAAGCACAATGAGGTACACTATCATTATGTCAACGAGAGGTTCTTTGCTAGAGAGATCTATTTGGCATATGTGCCCACATAAGAGAACATTGCAGACCTTTTCACAAAGGCTTTGCCTAGGGAGAAGTTTGAAGCTTTCCACAAAACTTTGGACTTACGTTCTATTGCGGATTGATTCCACATAGCTTGGCACTTCCTTATACATGTGTCAGCTCCTTTATTCGCATCACTCCCAAGAGGGATTTATTGACATATTTCAGTAGTGATGTGTGTGAACACACTAAGACCTCCGAGGCACTTTTTTCCTTATTTAGATTTTCTTCCCCCGACTTGTATATATGCCTATAACCCTAATGGGTTACTTATCTTTGTACATTCTCGTGGTAATACATTCAGTATTGTGTGTTTTGCTCCAAGCTGCTTCTTCTCCTTGTGTTGCTTGCGTGCTTCCGAAGACCTTAAACTCCAACACAAACATGTTATCACAAGTTCAGGGCATTCTTGCCTCCGCACGCATGTATTTCTATCCATGGGTACCAAACTGTGTGCAACTACGAGGGCGACCTCGCAAAACATCCAGCTCTCCGCAATGTGCAATGCCTTCTTGCGATCTTGCAACCCTTGCCTCCAACCCCTCGAGTTGGGTACAAGGCACCCAACTCACTTTGTAATGGTTGCCCAACATCTTGGCTTTTGGCGATTTAAAAGTATCTCTATCTTGTATTTGCAAACATGCTATCATAAGTACACTGCATTCTTGCCTCCACAAGCCTACCTTTCGCTTCAACAGCTTCCAAAACTCTCCTTCCAAGTCCATGCATAACAGTTCATGGGATCGTGTTAATACCACAGCTACAGCTTTGATTGTAATTGCTTAATTGCTTACTGGATAGACTACCTCATATAAGGTGGTCTGAGTTCTGGTTGCGATGCTTCTAAATTCTAACTTTCCAAACAAGTTTGTATGGATGGCCCAAATACACCCTTTCGCTTCCAGATCAATTTATACCCCAAGCCTAACAGACTAGCCCATATCCAATTGCCCTGTATCCTGAGAAACAAAGCAATGGAGAATCGAGATTCCTTAGTAATGATAAGTTATTAACAAAAACGTAACAGAAATACCATTTACATGTACAGTCTACTTTGTAAATCCAGACATCATGTAAAGGACATCAGAGAAACATAGTACTTTTACATAACGCAAAAAGAAACCCAATTGAAATCTCTGCATAATAGACAGCCATAAAGTCACATGCAACCATTCAATCTGCATACATAGGCTAACACCATTTCCATATTAAACTACTCTTATTCTACAAGACTTAACACATTCCTCAGGAAAAATTCTGTACTTGCTTCTTACTTCTTTCTGCATCATCAACCTTAAATCTACAAGACAAGACTTTGAATTAGCTCCTCTGTACTACTTTTAGCTTGTAAAAAAATTTACATGATATGACAAATTATAGAAAAATACTCGCCTTTGGAACATATTTAAGGCCCACAGTCACCTCTCCCTGCGGTTGTCCCTGTTTCCCTAAAACCTTGTAGTCCATTGGAGGAACGTAGCCTTCTGCAAATACCTTGTGCAGAGGAACACTGAACAATATCCAAGCACAGACAAGATTTTCAATAAGCCAATGACCAGAAAAAAATTAGACAGGAAGCTGGATTAAATTAAATGGTAATGCACTTCAAGTTTTCGTAAGCTGTTAAGTTCACATAAATAAAGCATACTTACATGTTTAGAAAGCATATTCACAGTTCACATAAATAAAGTTCACATAAATAAAGCATACTTACATGTTTAGAAAGCATATTCACACTTCACACAACAGACAAAGGCATCAAGTGACTTACATGGCTGTCCCTAACAGATCATCAGCAGTGAAGGTGTCCCTATCAAAAAGTTTAATCAGAACCTCTGTGACCTCGCTATCTATAGTGAATGCGAACGTCTGATCCCAGTTTGGATTACTGCCACCATCTGCAACAAGCGAACACAGCTTGGTTGAATATAGAATCACACATATGGCAGCACAACTAGAGAAAAATTATTACTTTCTATCACTCGACTTTTCAGTTTCTGCTTGTGGCATGTGATGATGGCATATGGATCTGATTTATCTGCAGATGAAACCCAAAAACTGTATTACAATCAGCTCACAAGAAAATTGGGACATATTACCGTTTTGTTACATACCGAAGACATCTGCATCTAACAAATTATGGCCCTTCACAAGATGCAGAGTTAATTGCCCATGGTGAACCTGCATTAACATTCATTTCAGCAATACAACTACCAGGATTTTCAAGCCTCTCTCCTCGATCAGTTAGAATATACTACACTAGATCCCTTGTCAGCACATGATGGAAACACTGCAACCCGAGATGGGGAAAGAAATACCTTGGGAAAGAACTTCAAGCGAAGCACTAGCTCTCCGTGAAAATGACCATTTGGCAACTGCACTTTATACTTTGTAGGCTCAATCTGACGATTCATATATAGAGGCGCCAGAGGAATTCTGTTACACAAAGAACTTTATATCAGTGTCGCAATCTAAGGTATCTGCTATTCTGAGCGCTCTGAAACAAATCCTTTACAAAAAAACAGTAAATAAATAAATTTTAAAATTTTATTTAAAAACTAAAATAATTCTAGTATGTTAAACAATTTTCACTTTCAAGATCGTAAATAATCAATGCCTGCAAGGAGATTCTATGCTTCCTATATTTACGCATGCTTGCCTTTTTCTTTAATCATGGGAGGTGGGAAAAAAGGGAGCGGGGAGAGGTTTGGGGGGAAGAGCTATTTTCTTAAATCGATGGTCAATGTCAAAGAAACTGATAAAGGGAAGAAGAAATCTCAGTCTCTAACTCAAATAAAACTTGGCCTCCATCCAAAAACCCAATCAGTGACATGCCATACCGGTTCCTTGAGAGAGAGGGGGAGAGATCATCAAAAGAATTTGAAGCCCTTGACTTACAATCTAGCTTCATCTAGTTATGAGCTGCAAGTAATTTTCTTAAATCACTCCTGATGGTCAATGACCAAAGAAACTGAGAAAGGAACGTGAAATCCTAGTCTCTGTTTTGAAGAAATCTTGGCCTCCACCCAAAAACCCGATCAGAGACACCCCATACGGCTCATTGTACGATTTTCGGTCACCGTAAAAGAAAACATCTAGAGTAAGCGTAGGCAAAACAAGGAAAAACTTACACAGTCACGCCCATGGATTCATCCCTTCCGTTTCTCTCCGAGTCGTAAACACTGACAGAGAGCTCCGGAACGCCATCAGGGATCTCGAACAGAAAGCTTTGATTCCACACAGGATCGCTCCCTCCATCTGAACCACAAGAAGCATAAGCACCAATACCCGAAGCGATAAGACAAGAATATGTGGAAAGGCTGCCTGGTATATTTGAAGCTAATTTGATTCCGCCATTTCAAAAGTCTGTAATATCACCGTTCTTAATAATCGTATTAGTGTAAACATCTTATTCAGACCGCATAATACATGATTTCTCCGCGTCCTAAGTACTGTCATATACACTACGTCATCTACACTAAAAGACATGCAGCACATATAATATGATACATGAACGAAATGGCCAAAATCTGGAGTCATAGAGTGGTTCCTTTTTTAAAAGAAAGCAGGAATTCTAGGCTCAAGCATTAGTATCTTGAGCACGATTCAGATCCACTGAATATACTACGACGATCTGATTCTCAAAACGAAATACACGAAGAGACAGCCGATCTTGATTCTACGTCATCTGGAATAACCATCGTTTTTCTTCCTCGTTCTCAAGATCCGATACTTTACAAAGCAACTGAAGAACAAAAAGGCGAATAATGGTTACAATACCATGAATTGTGCGACTGCGATGCTTCACAGGACCGCATGAGAGCAGACAATAGGGATCGGATTTCCCTGACCAGTAATTACCAAAAAAGACAATTAGCCATCAGCTCTCTCTCTCTCTCTCTCTCTCTCTCTCTCTCTCTCTCTCTCTCTCTCTCTCTCTCTCTCTCTCTCTCTCTCTCTCTCTCTCTCTCTCTCTCTCTCTCTCTCTCTCCGTGTGTGTTTGTGCGTGTGTGTGTATGTGTGTATACGGCACACACATTCGGAGGCAATAAACAAAAAATGTGCACTCTCAGCATTCAAGTGAGCGGCGGTTTGAGATCCACCGGAGCAGGATGAATAGAAAATATGGACAAAACTACTAACCGAAAGTCTCGACATCCTTTAGATCGTGGCCTTGGATGAGTTCCACCTCCACAGTACCCTCAGGCATGGTTTTGAAGCAAAATTTCCGATGCAGTGAGGAAATTCTAAAAGCAGGATTAGTGACAAGCACAGAAGCAAGGAACGAAGACTGCAGGGAAATACTGAAGATTTGTTGCCAAAGCCAGATGACTTGCGGGAGCCGTGTCACGTTCACGTTCCAACAGGATCGCTCCTTAAACTACGTTCCAACAGGATCGCTCCTTAAACTAATAAGGTAGATGTAAACCAAGCGATACTGGAAGGCTGGGGCTCACACAATCCCAGTAGAAGGGCGTCTTTTTCAGGAAAAGTTTGATTAAATCTCACACGAGAATGAGATATCAGGGTCACGCGTATGCCCATTGCTGGTCGCCGTTCTAGTAACACATATTTTTTTTTTTGAGATAACAGGAAAGGAAGATTAATTAATGAAACCGATACAATGTGTAGAGGGAAGCGGTGATCCCACAAGCCACCGAGAACCCTAGGGTTAATATGACATTACCCACGAAGCCACAAACATCAAGTCCTTAATACAATACACCATCAGGAGTCTATCACTCGAATACAATGATAATAGTATATCTCTCCATTTGGTAGGAGGATAGTTCATGAGGACAATATTGACATTCAGAGGGAGACTCTTAATGGACAGAAGACTCTTATGCCCAAAATCCAGGACGGCTTTCCTAAGAGGGATCAAGAAGTTCTTCTTCCAATTTGTAAAAAGCCTTTGATTCCTGCTCATCCATACATGCCAAAGGATGATCCCCCTCCAGATATTCCAGAGCACCAGATCCAAGTTGTTGCAGCACCCAAGAAGTACTTCTTTGAAACCAAGTTGAGGCAGATTCTTGACTTCTTCATTAGCTTCTCAACTAAATGTGTACAAAAGATTTCCTGATCCATATGATCAGGCTGAGAGAAATCAGAGAAAAACTCGACGCTAACTTTTGAAGATGACTCTCTACACATCTATCTCTTAGACACTTGTCATCTAATGACTCTCACACATATATCTTTACATTATTGACTTATATACATTTGATTCTAGACTCATCCCGCGTCTATTACATATTCCTTATCATCCTAAGGATCATCTATATCCATTTTACAAGAATTCTCAACTACTAATGTACATATGTGTACAAGCTATATCTCTGAGATCTCTTCACTATCTCTAATGACTTCTTTGACTTCATTCTGATCCTTGACTTGCTTCAAGCTCTTTATAATCATCAATTTGGGATTGCCTTGTTCCAACAACTCCCCTTGAATCACTAATTGTGATTATTCCATTCTTCTTTATTCCTACCATCTCTTTGAACTTCTGTAGCTTAGGTCCATCTAAGCTTTTTGTCAATATATCTGCAACTTGCTCTTTTGTTGAGGTATACAATACTTCAATCTCTTTATCAAGTACCTTTTCTCTCAAGAAATAATACTGAATCTCTATGTGTTTAGTCCTGGCATGAAAAACAGGATTAACTGCCAAATATAATGAACTCATATCAGTTCTAAAGCTCTTCAACAAGGTCTTTAACCATATCACTTCTTTTGCAGCCTCTACCATTCCTTTATACTCAGCTTCTGTGGATGACAAAGCAATTGTATGTTGCTTCTTTGAGCACCAAGAAACTAACTTATCTCCAATGTAACAAAGATAACCATGAGTAGACCTTCTATCATATGAATCACCTGCCCAATCTGCATCACTAAACACTTTGATTCTTGTGTCAGAAGTAAAACCATAATACAAACCTTTACTCAGAGTTCCCTAGTTATATCTGAGTACCCGTTGAGCTGCAATCCAATGAGTCTTCTTTGGACAATGTATAAATTGTGATAACACACCCATTGCATATGATAGGTCTGGTCTTGTCAAGGTAGCATAGATCAGACTACCTACCAAACTTTGATATTTCTTCATGTCATTAAATTCTTCACCTCAATATCTGCTCAATTTATGATTTACCTCCAATGGTGTGGTTGAAGGCTTGCAATCTTCCATGTTGAACTTGATCAAAAGATTCTTCAAGTATCTCTCTTGTGTAACATATACTCCATGTTGAGTATACACAATCTGCATTCCTAGGAAATAAGACAAGTTTCCCAAATCACTTATCTTAAACTCCTCCTCTATTTGTTTCTTAAGCTCCTTGATTCCTTGAGCATCTGTACCTGTGACAATAATATCATCAACATAAATACACATATAGATATACCCATCTTCACTTGCCTTCACTAGCAAGCTACTATCTGCCTTTGAAGCTTGATATCCACATTCATTCAAGATCTTAACAAGCTTGTAATTCCATGCCCTTGGGGGCTGCTTTAAACCATACAAAGATCTTTTGAGCTTACACACATAATCTGATCCAATTGAATCCATAAAACCCTCTAGTTGCTCCATGTACACTTCATCTGCAATATATCCATTCAGAAATGCATTCTGCACATCTAATTGTGACAACTTCCATCCTTTACAAGTAGCAATAGCAATTAGAGATCTAATTGTAGACATCTTAGCAAGTGGACTAAAGGTTTCATCATAATCTACCCCATAAGTTTGGGCATAACCTTTAACCACAAGTCTAGCTTTGTATCTAGACACCTCACCATTTGCAAACCTCTTTGTTTTATACACCCACTTACATCCTATTACCTTCTGATTCTTTGGTCTTGGAACCAATTACCATGTCTTATTCTCAAGTAGAGCATCATACTCTTCTTGCATTGCCTTCTCCCAATTCTTCTTTCCTTTAGCTTCTTCATATGTGTTGGATCTTCTTCTATCTTCACAATATAGCATAATCTTTTGTTGTTAAGAAAGATGTATCATAGCTATACCTGATAGGTTCTTTCCTTTCTCTCAAAGATCTTCTGACCTCTGCACTTCTTGAAGTCTCAGCTACATTTGATTCTGGATCAAATCTTGGCCCATCTTCAACATTGCCCTGCAATTTACTTTTACAATCATCATCATCAATATCTTCTTCATACACCTTTACTTTGGCTTCCCTTTCCTTTGTAATTCTTCAACATTTGCATACTCATTTGTTGACCCTCTATACCATGTGCTGTGCTCATCAAATGTAACATCTTTTGTAACAAGAAATTGCTTTGTAGATGGACTTCACAATCTATAACCCATCTGTCTATCATCATACCCAATAAACACATACGTGTCTGCTTTGCGTTCTAGCTTATGTCTTAATTGAGAAGGAACATAAGCATATGCCAAACATCCAAATACCTTACAATGATCAAGAGTAGGTTTCTTACCCCACCATGCTTCATAAGGTGTTCTACCATCCAAAGCTTTACATGGTAACCTATCCACAAGGTAGTTGCAGTGTTGATAGCTTCTGCCCATAAGTAGTTTGGACAATTCTTCTCTTTCATCATTGATCTTGCAAACTCTACAAGAGTTCTATTTCTTCTTTCTACAACTCCATTTTGTTGAGGGAGTACCTATAAGTTACTTCTCTTTTTATACCTGCATTCCACAAATAATCATCAAACTCTTTAGAAAAATACTCTCCCCCTCCATCTGATCTCAACCTTTTGAGCTTTTGTCATGTAATCCTTTCTGCATAAGCATGATAATGCTTGAATGTCTTGAACACTTCTGATTTGTCCTTGATTACATGAAGTGTAATCCACCTTGTTGCATCATCAACAAACAATACATAATATCTGGATCCATTTATGCGATAGTCCCTTGAAGGACCCCACACATTTATATGAACCAACTCAATCATGTTTGAGAACTTATATCCTGACTTATTGTATGACCTTTTGTGTGCTTTACCTAGTTGACAAGCTTCACACTTGTACACCATGTGTTGACCTTCAACATTTGGCAATCCAAGCAGTACATCATTCTTAGACATTTCCTTTATGGCTCTCTCATTAAAATGACATAGCCTTTTATGAAAACTTCTTCCACCTCCTCTAGCATATGATGTCCTACCACCTCTTCCTCTGAAGTTACCTCTTTGATTTCTACCTCCTCTACCTCTTTGATTGAAACTCTGATTATGAATTCCACCATTTTGATTGTTATACCAACAATCATTTTCCAAATGATTTGTTCTGCCACAAATCCAACAAGCTTTAGTATTATCTTTGTTCTTACCTCCTCTTCCTTTACCTCTGAAATTCATATTTCCTTTTGTGAAATTAGCTTGACTTGAAGATCCTTCATCATCAGTTGACTGCTTCCCTTTGCCATTCTTTTTCTTGTCCTTGGAGTACATATCTTGACTTGCACTCCTATCATTATCTCCCTTAATGTCCTGCTCAAAAGTTATTGTCCTAACAATTGATTAAGATCAAGAGTAAAACGATCTAATGACAATTCTATGGACAATATGAAAGGCTTCCATTTCTCATCTCCTCTTAGACCTGTAAGTATTTGTCTTACCAACTTATCCTCTTCAATATCTTCATCTACTGCTCCCAAGCTATCTGCAATATCCTTCATCTTTGCCACATAATCAGAAACTGATTGTGAGCTCTTCTTCTTGAAGGTTGTGAACTCAGCCCATAATGAGGAATTCCTTGACTTGGTTGTATTTTGGAAATGCTCTTCCAAAGCATTCCACACATCTGTTGCACTTCCTAATCCTCTAATATGAGGTAGAAGATAATCATTTACAGCAATGTAAATGATGCTCCTAGCTTGAGCATCCTTTCTCATCCAGTTCTTCAAATCTGCAAGCTCTTCCCTAGTTGGAACACTAGGATCTTCAAACTCAGGCTTTTCTTCTTCGCCTGTGATGAATGCCATCAAATCTTTGATCATGAGTTGTGCCTCCATCCTCATGGACCAAGCTGGATAGTTCTCCCTATCTAGCTTATCAATCTGCAAGCTCTCTCCCATCTTTGATCTTCTGTGTCTGCAATTACTAAGATTTATGGTAATATAGTGTACCTTTGATATGAAGCTTTAATCCTTCTTGATCCTTTCGAACTCAATCTTCACTCTTCTACAGGTTGTCTTCAAAACTTTGAACTTATCCACCTTCAATTTGAAGAGACTTCAATATCTGCAATAGTCGGGACTTCCAATGCTCTTACTTCACTTGTATTGCACCTTCTCCTCTGATACCACTGTTGGAGACCTCTAAATCTCCAAAGACTTGATTTGTACTGATTTAAGAGCACCTCTATATCAGTTATAGACCAAACTTTACACAAATGTTACCTTAATTTATCAAGTCTTCCACTATCACTTCTCTGAGTGAAAATTTTTCTTCTTCAAGAAGTATGCTTCAAAGATTGACTTCATTATCTACACATATCTTCAGATTTCTTCAATCTAATGATATGCATACCTCCATGCTACCTTTGTGCAATCAAATAAACCATTAGTTCTTCAAAATATTCATTAAAACTTTGATTTGATCATTACGATCAAAAGTATGTCAGAAACTATCTTTCTGAACAAGCGACTTTGACATAGTCAAATTCTAAGGTTGATTTCTCACAACACAAGTCCCATTTTGCTATCAGTCAATCCTTTAGTGTTTAGAGAGATAAATTAAAGGAATCAATACAAAAAAAATATGAAAGACATGAGCAAAGGAGCATCATAACCTTGTTGATTTGTAGGGCTACAACTAAGAACCTGAAGTTCTTACTGTTTCTTTCCTTTTAGTATATACCTGTATCCTTGTGATGATTTCATTCACCTTATTCTGAGGTAAGGGCATTTCCTCATCATTAGGAACTTCTTCAGGCATATTATCGATTAGTTTTGAGCCCACTTTGTTGATTTCATTCATAAAGACATCAGTATTTTCCATAGGAAGATACCTATTATTTGTGGAGAGTCAGCCCTTCTTTTTGGACACTACCTTCCACCCATGGGCATCTTCATTTCGTTTTTCAATTTGAAGCTCGGGGGAGGCAACCACTTCCTCATCACCAGGCAACTTGGCTTCTTCTGAAAGTAAGCCTCAAATGGTGTTTGGGTCTTCAAGACATTGGAAAACCCTCTGTTCTGAATACAAATACTCTCTGTACTGCTTCACCCCAAAAATTTAGTGGAAGTTGCTTTTGACTAAGCATAACCTTAACCATCTGGATCACACTTTGACTCTTTTGTATGTCAATACCTTGTTGAATATCTTGAATTTCTTGATACTTGATTCCATGTTGCTTCAAGTACTTGGAGAAGTTGTGATTGACAAAGCTACTATCTCCATTTGATCGGATGATCTTCAAAGAACTTAGAAAGTCTTCTTGAACTATTTGTGTCCACTCCTTAACTTGGTAAGGGCATCTTCTTTATGCTTGAGTGAATAAACCCAGGTATATCTAGTGAAGTCATCTACTATCAAGAAGAAGTAAATTGACCCACTTAGAGAAGGTGTATGCATAGGTCCACAAATGTCAACATGGACTAATGTTAAGGGTCTAGATGCAGAAATGGATGCTTCTCTAGGTAAAGGGACAACTGTTTGCTTGACACATGCTTGGCAGTTTAATTCCACTTGTTCGATCCCGAGGAAACCCTTGACAAGATTATTGGAAGAGCTCTTAGTTAAGCACGAGGTGTGTCCAAATCTGCAATGCCACAAGCTAAGACTTGAATATTTGGCCATAAGACTTGAAAGATTGTAGAGACCTTTGTCTTTAAAGCCTTGAGCTATCAGTTCATTGGATTCACGATCAATGACTTGAAATTTGTTGTGATCAAATTGCACTTTGTAATGGCTTTCACTGAGAGAAGGTTCTTGCAAAGGCTTGGTATGTTGGAGTTCGTTATCTGTGGAAGCACGTGAATAGCATAAGGAAGAAGGAGAAGCTTGGAGCACAACACACAATAGTGAATGTATTACCACTAGAATGTACAAAGATAAGTGACCCATTAGGGCAATATGCATATATACGAGGCGGGGGAAAAAACCTCCTAAAGAGGGAAAAAAGTGCCCCGATGGTCCTAGTGTGTTCACACACATCACTACCTAAATATATCAACAAATCCCCCATGGGAGTGATGCGGTGAACAAGGAGCTGGCACTCATGTATAAGGAAGTGCCAAGCTATGTGGAATCAATCCACAAAAGGAAGTAAGCCCAAAGCTTTGCAGAAAGCTTCAAACTTCTCCCTAGGTAGAGCCTTTATGAAAAGGTCTGTTGTGTTCTCCTGCATGGGCACATATGCCAAGCTGATCTCCCCAACAGAGAACCTCTCATCGACATAATGATAATGCACCTCAATGTGCTTAGTGCAAGCATGGAATATAGGGTTCCTCACAATTGCCAATGCGCTCTGACTGCCAGTGAAGATGGTGGTGGCAGAAGATTGACCAACACCCAAATCGGCCATAAGGCATCTGAGCCACACACACTCAATAGTCACTGTGAAAGATACCCTATACTCAGCCTTGTAAGTGGAAGTGGCCACAGTAAGCTACTTCTTGCTCAACCAAGATATACATGAGCTATCAAGCATGAAGCAAAAGTCACTAGTAGACACATGAGTGTCATAACAACCAGCCCAGTCAGAGTCAGAAAAAGCATGCAAATCTGGCGATAGTGATCCCCCCTTGGGCTAAAACAATCCAAGTAGTTGGGTACCACTCAAGTAGCGAAAGATGTGCTTAACCGCATTCCAATGCTTGGCACTTGGGCAATCCATAAATCTGCTCATCTATGAGACAACAAATTGACTATCTAGCCGAATAATGCATAAGTAAATCAAGCATGCAACAACCTGCTGATAGAGAATAGCATCAAATGCATCTCCGACATCAAATGCATCATGAAGACTCAATCTTAAACCTATCTCCATAGGAGTGGCAATAGGTTTATAGTCTTCAAGGCCAAAACACTACAATAATGTGTCAATATATTTCATTTGACACAAAATCATTCCACCATCAACTTGCATAAACTGAATGCCCAAATAATGATGCAAATGCCCCAAATCAAACATCTCAAACGAGGCATGCAAATCAGCCTTAAAATTTGCAATAACTAGTGAACAACATGTCATCAACATACACAACAATGATCAGAAGTACATCATTAGCATGCTTAACATATAAGGTGCTTTCAGTTGGACTGTTCTCAAAACCATGTGCAATTAGATAGGCATGTATCATTTCATACCAAGCATGTGGTGCTTGCTTTAAACCATATAATGCCTTCTTTAACCTGCAACACTTGGTTTTCATGCCCTTTTTGCACAAAGCCATGGTGCTGAAAAACATACACTTCTTCATGCAAATCACCATTCAAAAATATAGTTTGTGTCCAAATGATGTACATTCCAACCATGATGAGCTACAAGTGTACAGATGCTATGAAGAGTAGTCGTTCGGCAAGTAGCTGCAAAGGTCTCATCAAAATCAATGCCTGTTTCCTCCACGTAACTCTTTGCAACAAGCCTAGCTTTATACCTATCAAGTGTTCCATCAAGTTTACACTTCAGCTTGTATACCCACTTAGTGCCAATGGCCTTCTTGCTAGGAGGAAAGTCACATAAAGACTAGGTACCATTTTTCATGATAGCATCATATTCAGATTGCATTGCAACCATCCAATGTTGTGAATTTTGTGCTTCATCAAACAAAATAGGCTCTGTCTCATCACAGAGACTAGAGGTAGCCATAGCATAGCAATCTAATACAAAAGAGGCACTATGAGAGCCTGAACGAGTACGGTATGATAGAGATGCATCTAGATTGCCATCACGCAATGTCTGCACTAGCCATTTTGGCATAGTTTTTTCCTCCTCAATATCAGGTCTCTCATGAACAAGTGCATCATGAAAATCTACATTAGAAATGGAATGATCTGCATCATCACATGAAACCCATAAAGGTTGACAATTTGCCTCATTAGGACTAGCACTAGACTATCCACTTGCAAAAAGAGGCAGCAAAGTATCATGCATGTCTTTGGAGCTAGCAGATGTCTCCTTCGTACATGAAAGTAAAGGTTGAATAGCATCTTCCACAAAAGCAACATCACGGCTAACCAAAATGTGTTTAGTCTGTGGATGATACAAACGATAGCCTTTTCTTTCAGAACTGTACCCAACAAAAATACGTTTTACTACTTTATCATCCAATTTCCTACGATGTTGGTCATGCACTAATGCATATGCCAGACAACCAAAAACACATAGATGAGCAACAGATGGCTTGCTAACATTCCAAGCCTCATATGGAGTGATAGATTCCAATGCTTTAGTGAGACACCTGTTAAGTACATATGCTGCACACAATACAACCTCAAGCAAGAAACTATGTGGTAAAGCCTGACCCTTGACCATACACCTTGCCATTTCCATGAGTGACATGTTCTTCTGTTCAGCAACTCCATTCTGTTGAGGTGTATATGGCACTGTACACTGATGTTTTATCCCACATTCAGCCAGAAATGCATTAAAATCAGAAGACATATATTCCCCCCCTCGATCAAAATGGAGGGTGCCCATTTCACATGCTGACAGATTTTCAACCAAAACCAAAAACTGTTTAAAGCACATAAACACTTTGGACTTTTCTTTGAGTGGATATACCCATGCATTCCTGGAGAAAACATCATTTGAAAGTCACGAAGTAAAGATAGTTTCCAAAAGAAGAAGTCTGCATAGGACCACACACATCACTATGTACAAGCTGCAATTTCTGAGTAGCTCAAATTGAACCATCTTTTGGGAAGGATGAACATTGCATTTTGCCCAAAATATAGCCTTCATAAACATGTTTACCAAGTGCCTCAAGTTTGGGCAAAGAGGACACCATTTCAGATTTCTGCAGGCATAGCAAACTAGCAAAATTCAGATGACCAAAGCATGCATGCCAAAGCTTTGCATCTGACATAGCCTGAGAATCATGTACTACACATGCTGAATCATTCAAAGATTTTTCATAGTCTATGAGCTTATACAACCCACGACATAAAATGCCAGAAGTAATAATCATGTCACCATTTGACAGATCATGAACTGTACATCTGTCATCAATAAATTTCACAACCAAACCAATCTTGGCTAATGGTGAAACTGATAACAGATTTTTCTTGATCCATGGCACAAATAAAGCATCCGACAAAGTGAAAGAACTACCATCAGTAGTAGTCAGAATGATCTTACCAACTCCCATGATAGGATAATAGGACTTGTTGGTGCATGTGATAATATTCCCTATAGGAGCAGGCTCAAGTGAATCAAAGAATTGTGTTGCGAGCTAATATGTTTGGTTGCCTCACTATCAAAATACCAAACCTCTGAGTCTATTGTAGACATACACTGCTCATGCGAAGATGGGTCAAAACTACAAACATTAGTAAATGCCCATTCTTCATTCTGCACAAAATTTGCACTCTGTTTTTGGTGTAGAGGCCTCTGTAACAACCATTCCAGCCTCTTTTGTAGATAGTTTTGGACAGTTCTTTATGACATGACCGTTTCCTTTACAGTTCTTACAAAACAATTTCCACTTTTTTGATTTCTTCTCATCTTTGTCTTCCTTCTTCAAATGTGCACCATTTGCAGATTTCTGCTTACTAGTAGATGAGATCCATTTACCTTTGCCCTTCTGAGTAGCCAGGAAAGCTTGATCTGCAACACACTGCCTAGAATGATCTTCCTGCAATAGAAGAGAGACTAACTCCTCAAATGTCAAGGCATTTGGATTGCCTTTCATCATCAAACAAAGAGTAGAAGCAAAACTTTGATATGAATCAGGAAGACCATTCAGAACGGTCTGCATATGTGAACTATCAGGAAGGACTTCATCAGCAGAACTCAACTAATCCTTCAAATCCTTGATCTTTGTTAAAAAATTATCCATAGAATCACCTTCATTCATATGCTCACTCTCCAATTGTTTTCGGAGGTAAGCAACACGAGCCTCATTCCTAGCCTAGTACAATGGGGTAAGTGTATCCCAAGCATCCTTAGCTATTCTGCAAGAGCGAATGTGAGGAATAATGGCATGTTTGATAGACAAAGATATCAATGCATGTGCCTGAGCATCTCTGCCATCCTAACAAACTTGCTCTGCGATAGGTGCAACAAGAATTGTAGCACGAACAAGAATCTGCAAAATATCACAATCTTCGACGTCATCTGCATTAGCTTTAGTACCTGTATTTGCAGGTGTAATAGGATGTTTTTCAATAGCCTACACAATATTCCATAGTCCTTTTGTGACCAATACATGACGCATCATATAAGCCCACAATGAGTAATTCATACCATCCAACTTATCCTCAACAACTGTCACTCTGGCACAATGGTAAGTACCAACGTGAGGAGATACACCTCATAAATGTCAATCCGTGGTGACATGAGGACCGGTATGAAGACCAAGAGCAAGTGAAGTGCACAAGTGCGTGAGTGAAAGCACACAAGCATGCACACACATACACACACACGCGCACAAGGTAAGAGCAAAGAGTGGAACAATGGAAGGACTTCGATTACAAAAGAACTCTCTTACAAAGCTGAAATCTACAACAAGCATATAGTTTTTTGGGTGGTTTTGGCCCTATCCAGACCTAGTGTCTGGCCTAGTTAAAAATTAGGTTCCAGGGCTTATTTGGGGACTCAAACAGAATCTAAAAATTATGAAAATTGGTAGGATGATACTTCTAATACTCCTCAAGCTCGAGGACTCCTCGGCTTGAACAAAATGGAGTTGTAAAAGTAGTAAATGATATTTACAATGGTTTTTAGTGATAACAATCACTATTTTTATAGGGATTTCTTCTAAAAATTTGACATGTGCTTCTTGGAGCTCCCTACATGCTCCTTCTTCTTGTGTGTCCACTTCATTGATGCGCTTCCATGCTTGTGTGTGACCTTGACTGTCAACACTCCCCCCCCTCTAGAGTCTGTCGTCCCAAACAGAGCCTTGTTGTAGTGGTTGTTCCATGTAGTGTGTGGAGAGATAGTGTCCATCATGTATCCACAAGAGTGGTCCATCTTCCAATCGTAGCTTGGGCAATTGTCTGGTTCATCATTTCCTCATTGCTACCTTTGTATGGACTTCTTCCTTGTATGCCAGCTTGATGGTGTCTTTGTGAGCTTTCAAAAAATTTGAGCTACTCAAAAGAGGTTGTCAATGTTGATTATGAGCAACTCTCGTGGTGGATTGCTTCCTGGCTCTTGTTGTTGTCACCGTGATGTCCTCTGGTTCTTCCAAAGATGGATTCCCTAGTTTCCATACCAAGTACTCGTGACCCATAGCGACTGATGGGTAAGTGCATTAGTGCATGGGTTGGAAGAAGAAAGTGCCTTGTGCACGACCGTGTAATGTAGCCCTATGCATGCATACTTGGGAAATGCATTGGAAGAATTATGGTACAAGAAGTTGGCTCTTGAGCGAAGTGCTCAAAGGTATGCTGACAAAGAGGTGTCCTAATCTATCATGGTTGTGGTGTCTGAAGTAGGCAATTCTTACCATGGTAAAAGGTCCATCAATCGTCACTCTTGGTGTTGTATGCCCATCATGATGATTGACCACTCACTTGTCTCTCGTGTTGATGGATGTCCGTGTTGATGGTTCGCATCAAAGTTTTTGCAAGCGCGCACTCCTGTCCTATCGCTCTCTCTCTTTTTTTTTTTTTTGGAACAATGGAATAAAACAAGAAGAAAGGTGTTTTTGCTGAGATTTTTCTCGTGAGGGAAATCATATGGGTTTGTGCATGTAAGAGTGCCTTGGGTACCCACTTTTGTAATCATCTGTGTTGAGCTTCAACTAATTTCTTTGGCACCCAAATTTGTACGTTATTCAGTCTTCATCGATTGCTTTGGTACCCAAATTTGTCGGAGACCTTGGTATTGAGTTTGTCCTTGTTTCTTGGTGACTCTTTTAGCCTGGTTAGCTTGCTTTGATTGGAATGGTTGTGGCAAGGCTGGTGGTTGCTCTCCTTTCCATACCCAAATATGCTTCCTGCCCTGAGCTTCTTTCTTCTTGCACTTTTTTTGTCTATTTGATGTAGCTGTGCTCGTGTACTATTTTACTTGCCTTTTTGGTTGAATTGTTGCGGCAGTAGGAGTCTTTAAAAAAGAAGAGGGGTCCTCTCCCCTATGAGACCGTCCTTTCATGATGGATTTCGTCTGGATCACATCTTTCTTGACACATACAACATCTTCTTTGCTCAGGTTAGGTCCAGAAGAACTAAGAGAATGTGTGCTACTTGGCTTTGTGCTCATGCAATTCTCTAATTCCAATGTGATGCATTGTTCATGTACCCAAACTTGAAGGATTTGTCTTTTAAGGTTTAAGTTGACGGCATGGTCATGGATCCAGTCTTGACCCAAGACAAGTGGTTCTGTAAGGTCCTCATCTTCACACACTAGCATTTGGACTCTCATTGGAACATCTTGAAGATAGATGGGAAGCTCTACCTCGCCCAAACAAGGGGTTTCCACACCTCCCAATCCTATGAGATAGGCTTGCCATGTGGTATCTTGGGGCCGTAAGATTGACATCTAGGCCTAGGCATCTTAAATTATTTCTCCTAATGAGTTCTCTAGCCTCTGACTGTGCTTCTTCTCTAACCCTTAACTCTTCTTCTTTTTGCTTCTTAGCAGTGTTGAATCTCTTTAACATATCCTCTGTAAGAGGTTCTTGATATAGCTCGACTCAACAAGCACTGATATAGTTTGGCAGGATATCACCTTCTAGTGTGGCCAATTGAACTGCACCGCTAGTGGAAATTCTATTAATGATCATTGGTCCATATTTACGGGCATGTTGCTTTAGTGTATAAACCAACACTAGGTCTCCTTCTTTCAATCCTTTATCTTTGATATGTGCATCGAAGTATGCCTTTTGCCTTTTCTTTGCAGCATAGATGCCTGCTGCCGCTCGTAGCCGTCTCACCTAAGCGTTCTAGATCAAAGATCCTAGAGGACAACTCATGTCCAGTCCACTCATGCTCTTGTGCTACTTTTAAAGTTGGGATTAGGAAGTCCAATGGTAGCACAACATTTTGTCCGAAGACCATATGAAATGGGGTGGCATTGAGTACCGTTTTGTAGGCAACTCGGTAAGCCCAAACAACATGATGAAGCTGTTTATCCCAATCAGATCATAATGGACTCTAGATCGTCATCATTCTCTTCTTCTTCTACTAAGTCACTAGGGTCACATTCTTCCAACAAGGGCTGACACATGAACACTGAAATATCATAACCCTCCTCATCACAATGAGGTGTCCATTGTTCTTCATTGATCGCAATGTCCATGGTGGCTAAGATTTCTGCCCAGCCATGAGGCTCAAATTCATCATCCGGAAAGATCATTGGTGTATAGGCTGGGTCTTAAACTAGTCTATCTCCTTGAGAAGTTCCTTTTTCTCTTGCCTTTAAGCGTTTTTCCTCTTCCTTTGCGACCTTACACATCCACAAATGAGTATCTTCATGCATCCAGGACGTATCAGATGAACTTTTAGAATGCACAGAGATTGAATCTTCTTGCTCCTTGTGGATAGGATTCCACTGTAGGGGTGGTACATCTCTGAAGGTGTAATCCTTCAAATTGACCTTGGTTGTGACCCCTAAGCGCTGCAAGTATAAGGAGTTGGTTCCCCAATCCTATACAACTTGCAGTTGTCATAGGAAGGGTCTTCCTAGGATCATTTCGTAGGTATTAGTTTTACCAAAGTCACATATAGCGAAGGTGTGCTCAAACTCTACACCACAAGTGGTTAGAGTTATCCCTTCTAGCAATCCTAGAGGTCTTTCCACATGGCCATCAGCCATCTGAAGCTTCATTCTAGTTGGTCTTAATGCAGGTTTACCCCATTGCTTCCACAAGGAGGTGGTTGCAATAGCAACACCAACACCAGAATCTATGATCGCTTTGGTTGTGTAACCTTGGTAGGTGATCGGAAGATAAGTATTACCTTCCTCACCTTCGCTCACGTCCCCTATTTTGTCTATAGGTATCTCTGGAACTTTCTCTTTAGAGCCTGCTTTTGGCATATTGGAATCAAGTTCTGGAACCTGATCCTTCACATGATTCCATATCCCAAGTTTTGCTTTGAGCAGCTCTTCTACAGTGAGATGACACTGAACCTTAGTGTTCTTCACGACATCAGTGTTTCTTAGAACCATAAAGTCTTCATTTCTTATCAATATTGTGGGAGCTCTGATCTGGAGAGATTCAAATTCACATGGGCCTGTGAATTGTGGCAACTCTTGTAAAGAATTGGATTCAAATCCTGAACTTCCTTTTTCTTGTTGCTCTACTTGGTCTCCATAAATAGATGGAATGTCTTGTGGGAATTGATCGTGATGGTCATCAATTTCAAGAATAGGAGGGGAAACATCCTTCTCCTTGGCCCATTTCTCTTCTTGTATTTCCCGCAAGAACTTTTGAGAGTGTTGTTGAATTGAAAGAGGTTCTCCCTCCTCTATGGAGTCAGGAACATAGACATTCTTTGGTGATGATCTTTCTCTTTCAACAGTTGGTTGAGCCTGTGGAGGTACAGAAACTTGAGGTTTATTTACCAACTGCTCTAATCTATCTAGTAAGCCTTGGAAGTGCAAACCCGGTGTAATAGCATTCGTTTGATTGAACGATTGATTAGCCTCGAACAAAGCTTGAGCTAATTCCACCATTTTTATGCACATTTTTGTCCGTTCAATCTCTAAATCTGCTCTAGGATAGCTCTTGTCTAGGTTTGCAGGTGTTGGCCCTTCTTGAAGTCGAGCCTGGTATGCCTTGAACATCATGTCCAAGTGTTTCTGGCTGGTGGGTGGGGTTGAGGTTGGGGATGAGGTGGTGTGAGTGGAGTTTTGACATGCGAGGAGCTTTGAGAGGCAATATCTTCTATTTTTGTTTTTGCATCTTTCAAGCTTCCTTCTAGTTCAGATAACTTTCTCATCCACTTACAATTGGCTTTCTCCCTAGTATCCTTCCATCTTCTTGTTTTTCTCTTACTAGGCTCTCCTGATTCACTTGGCTTTGATTGCTCAGCTAGTTTAGCTTGTTGTAAGGCTTGTGCCCTAGTAACTGCATGTATAGGAGCCACACTATCGCTACTGGAACTTGAATCCCCCATTAAGCCTACTACATTAATGGATGTAACCTTTGGTGCACTAGAGGGATGTCTGGAACAATCTCTCAGGAGTTGTTCCTTGCCACACTCAAGACAAACGACTTGTATTGTGATGTTCTACCCTTGTGTTGGAGATGGTGGTTGGGGTGGTTGTTGTCCTGGTATAGGTTGAGGGTGGCTATATCCTCCATGTTCATACGGTCTAGTTGCTCCTTGTGGTCTTGGGCAAGGGTTATACCTAGGAACTTCTCTATCTTGTTCTCTAGGAGGGTACTCGTATGGTCTTCATTGGGGTGGTACAAGTGGTCATGGTTGTCTATTCACTGGATAGTATTCGATGTTGTGGTTGGGTACTTCTTCACACTATAAGAGTACATGTTAGGCTCCTGAGTTGATGGTCTATTGTATGGGTAAGGTTGTGATAACCCTAATCCTTCTCTGGTGCAGACATGAGATGGATGATCTCCACCCCAAAGTGTGCAAATTTTCTAACGTTGGCACTCTCAAGGAGGAGTTCTGGTAGTTCTTTTGTCCTTGCACCCCTAATTTCTTGGCCACTAACTTTGCCACTTCCTCCACATAACGTGAACTAGAAGTCTCATTACTCCTTGTATCCTCTATCTTTGTAGGAACTTGTGTGATTTTGAGATCCTCAGCTAAGTTGTCTTCCAAATCTATGCACTCTTGAAGACACTCACTCAGAGTTTGCAATCGTTTTACATATACCAAGATTCTCAATGTTCCTTTGGTTAGACCTTCTAAAAATAGGGATATCATTTTTTGCTGAGAAGGTCTCTGAATCACAGGGCATCGGTCTACATATTGATTAAATCTTCGTGCTGCATTTTTTACTGTTTCATTAGGAGCTTGTTTGAAGCTATGTGATAAGGATGATGAATTGTGCTTGATCCCTCGCTTAGTGAATTCCCAAATAACTTCTTGGAAGAAATGTTCTGAGAATTAATTCCTGACATGGTGGATTGCACCTCTGGTCTGTTTGGCATACCATGTTGGCTTGTTTGTCCTAACATCAAATTTTCCGTCCTTTGCTGGGTCTCGAATGGTATGTTGATGTAGTCTTTGTTGGAAGTAGCCAATGGATCTTGAAAGGATGTGATAAGTCGATGGTTAAATGATAACTGACCATTCCTCCCTTTAGGGATCCATTTGAGGACAGTGTTTGACTGCGTAGACATCAACTTAGGCTTCTTCATCAGTGGATGGTTGCTTGAATCTTTTATCCCACGTGGTTGGCTCTTTGGTTTTTTGTGGGTTCGACTGATGCTTTTGGCTTCCAAACCCATATCCTTGATGATTGTCTCCTTATTTTTGCCAAAGAGGTGAGTTTATCTTCATTTGGTCTCTGTACTCGGTTCTTACCCTTTTCCCTCCTTGGCTTCTTTGTTGAGACCTTTCACAGGTGGGAGAGCATAGGTTGTTGTGTATGTAAGAGCTTCTTAGGTACCCACATCTGTAATCACCCTTGTTGAGCTCCAACTAATTTCTTAGGCACCCAAATTTTTTGGAGACCTTCTGGGTGAGCTAGTCCTAATTGCTTAGTTCTTGTTTTTGCAGGGTTGGCTTGCCTGGGTGGGAAGTGTGTTGGTAGGGATGGTAGTTGCTCTCCTTTTCGTACCCAGATTTGCTTCATGCTCGGAACTACTTCCTTCTTCAAGGCTCTTTGTCTATTTGATATATCGGTTGCCTTGTACTGTTTCGCTTGCCTCTGTGGTTGAACTACTATGGATGCTTTACTCCTCGAAAAAGAAGGAAGGTCTACTTGCCTTTGCGAATGTCCTTCCATGATTGAGTCCTTCTAGATCATAGAGCTTTTGACACATACAACATCTTGTTCGTGAAGATTGGTCTTAGAGTAAGAGTGTGTGGAGCCATGGTCTGTGAGCATGCAGTTGTCTAATTCTAATGTAATACATTGTTCATGTACCCAAACTTGAAGAAGTCGGCTTCTGACGTGTAAGTTGACTGCATGGTCAAAAATCCAATCTTGACCCAAGACAAGTGGTTCAGTCATTGTCCACATAAGTATGCCTTGCACTCACACGTCTCGTCTTCTTATAGGTTGAGACATGTCACGCACAGTGATCCCATCCCATAAAATGCACAATTCTTCCACAAGTGGTGCAAGATATACATCCATGTTTTTTACCTTATACTTACTTGGTACAATAAGAGCTAATAATAAATTACCTTTCTTTGTGGCCAACCATGGTGGGATATTATAATTGACCAAACATACAGGCCATGTGCTCCATGAAGAACTGCGTAATCCAAATGGATTCACTCCATCCATAGCTAGGCCTAGACGTATGGACTGAGGCTCACTAGCAAACTCTGGCCACTTACTATCTATGTGCTTCCAAGCATCAGAGTCAGCTGGCACTCGCATTACATTATCTGTAGACCTGCTCTTTGTATGCCATGACATTAACTCAGCTATAGATTTGCATCTAAACATGTTCTTAATTCGTGGAATGATAGGAAAGTGGCGAAGAACCTTTGCGGGGATTGCTTCGCCTACAACGTCTTCTCTAAATCTATTTGCTCCACACTTTGGACATACGTGGAGATGCTCATACTCATTCCGAAAGAGAATGCAATCATTCGGACAAGCATGAATTTTAGTATAATCCATTTCAATGGACTGTAAAAGTTTTTTCGCATCTCCACGTGTTGGAGGCATGTCATTGCCCTCTGGCAAAATTTGATCTTTAAGAAGCCTGCAATAAGCAATTAAAGTGATATTAGTAAATAAAGTTATTGTGATACAACAATGAAAGCCAATTTGTTCTCCACTTACCTGAACAATTCAGTGACACTAGTATCTCACCATCCATAAATGGATTGCAGATTCAGCATCGCGAGTGAAGCACGTAGTACAGATATCTTTGCTCCATTGTAAAGTGGTAAACGAGCTAATCTTCACATGTTTTCATATTCTTCATCAACTTTTGATCATGGAATTTCTACTGTGTCCATGAAACTCTCGACACCTTCTTCACCATCATGATCTTCGTCCATCTCATAAAATGCTTCAAGCATCTCTTCCATATGTTCATTCTGTGTAATATTATTAGTGCTTGCTTCTACGTCTAAGTCCTTTTTTCCTCTCTTTTGTCCACGAGAGGTTACACGGTGCAATGTCGTTTGGGTCCATCTGCTCACCTGGGGGACCATGCGAATGATAGCGTAGGTTTTCCAGTCGACTCCTATCAAAGGATCCATACTCTCTAACATGTGCAGTACAAATCTGTCGTTTCCGATAAATTTGATACTTGCATTGTGCGCAAGGACATGCCATTCTCTCTTCAGGATCCAAAGAAGCCATCTACTACAATATGGACATTTTAGAACATTTGTTTTTTTATTAAACCTAAAAATCTAACTCTTAAAGACCTAAATACTTAAATAACTAAAAAAACTTAAAACCCTAGTTTTAAAACCCTAATCTATATAGCTATTCTATTTTATCTATATATTCAGATTTTTTCTTGATTCATCCTATTTTATATACATATTTATTTTTTTATTCAGATTTTTTTCCTCTTAATTAAGTTATATGTATGCCTAAACCCTAAAACCCTAATTTTAAAGATCTAGACCTAAATTATGTATATTTTATACACATGTGTATATACATGTATATATACATGTATATACATGTATATATGTATTATATGTGTATGTGTATGTGTGTATATATGTTAAATAGGTGTTAAAACCCTAAAACCCTAATCCAAATGACCTAGAACTAAAACATGTATATATATGTATGCATGTGTATATATATGTGTATATGTATATATATGTGAATATAGATAGGTATATAACTATGTGTGTTTGTGTATTCTATATATATTCACTCTATTTAAAATGATTAAATTTAAACCTATTTTTATATATTTAATCATATATATTTCATTTATTTATTTAAAATACTAGTTCTTATCATATTGTATTATCTATATAATTATCCTACCTTATATATATATTTATTTATATATTCAGATTTTTTCCTTACTTAATTATATTTAATTATATATATTTAATTAAATAATTTAAAACACTAGTTCTTTTTATATCTATTTATGTATATAATTATCTTATTTTATATATATATTTATTTATATATTCAGATTTTTTTTCTTACGTAATCCTATTTTTATATATTTAATTATATATATTTAATTATAAATATTTAATTAAATTATTTAAAACACTAGTTCTTTTTATATTTATTTATGTATATAATTATCTTATTTTATATATATATTTATTTATATATTCAGATTTTTTCCTTACGTAATCCTATTTTTATATATTTAATTTTATATATTTAATTATATATATTTAATTAAATTATTTAAAACACTAGTTCTTTTTATATTTATTTATGTATATAATTATCTTATTATATATATATATATATATTTATATATTTAGATTTCTTTTCCTTACGTAATCCTATTTTTATATATTTAATTTTATATATTTAATTTTATATATTTAATTATTATATATATTTAATTAAATTATTTAAAACACTAGTTCTTTTTATATTTATTTATGTATATAATTATCTTATTATATATATATATATTTATTTATATATTCATATTTTTTTCCTTACATAATCCTATTTTTATATATTTAATTTTATATATTTAATTATAAATATTTAATTAAATTATTTAAAACACTACTTCTTTTTATATTTATTTATGTATATAATTATCTTATTTTATATATTTTTTTATTTATATATTCAGATTTTTTTCCTTACGTAATCCTATTTTTATATATTTAATTATATATATTTAATTAAAACCCTAATCTTAAAATTCTAGATCTGAAATACTAAACCCTAAAACCCTAATCTTAAATATCTAGAGCTAAAATATGTATATTTTTGTATACATGTGTATATACATGCATATATGTATTATATGTGCATGTGTATGTGTGCATATATGTTATGTAGGTGTTAAAACCCTAAAACCCTAATCTTAAAGATTTAAATCTAAAATATGTATATTTTTGTATGCATGTGTATCTACATGTATGTATGTATTATATGTAGATGTGTGTTTGTGTATATATGTTATCTACGTATTAAAACCCTAAAACCCTAATCAGAAAGACTTAGACTTAAATATGAAATACTAAACCCTAAAACCCTAATCTTAAATATCTAGACCTAAAATACGTATATTTCTGTATACATGTGTATATGCATGTATATATGTATTACATGTCCATGCGTATGTGTGCATATATGTTATGTAGGTGTTAAAACCCTAAAACCCTAATCTTAAAGATTTAAATCTAAAATATGTATATTTTTGTATGCATGTGTATCTACATGTATGTATGTATTATATGTATATGTGTGTTTGTGTATATATGTTATCTACGTATTAAAACCCTAAAACCCTAATCAGAAAGACTTAGACTTAAATCTGAAATACTAAACCCTAAAACCCTAATCTTAAATATCTAGAGCTAAAATATGTATATTTTTGTATACATGTGTATATACATGTATATATGTATTATATGTATATTTGCATATATGTTATGTAGGTGTTAAAACCCTAAAACCCTAATCTTAAATATTTAAATCTAAAATATGTATATTTTTGTATGCATGTGTATCTACATGTATGTATGTATTATATGTATATGTGTGTTTGTGTATATATGTTATCTACATATTAAAACCCTAAAACCCTAATCAGAAAGACTTAGACTTAAATATGAAATACTAAACCCTAAAACCCTAATCTTAAATATCCAGACCTAAAATACGATATTTCTGTATACATGTGTATATGCATGTATATATGTATTACATGTGCATGTGCATGTGTATGTGTGCATATATGTTATGTAGGTGTTAAAACCCTAAAACCCTAATCTTAAAGATTTAAATCTAAAATATGTATATTTTTGTATGCATGTATATCTACATGTATGTATGTATTATATGTATATGTGTGTTTGTGTATATATGTTATCTATGTATTAAAACCCTAAAACCCTAATCAGAAAGACTTAGACTTAAATCTGAAATACTAAAACCTAAATACTTAAACACCTATCAAAATCTAAACCTCTAATCCGAAAACCCTAATCATATTTTATATATATATTTATTTATATATTCATATTTATTTTCTTATTTTTCTCTATATGTGTGTTTGTGTATATATGTTATCTACGTATTAAAACCCTAAAACCCTAATAAAAAAGACTTAGACTTAAATCTGAAATACTAAACCCTAAAACCCTAATCTTAAATATCTATACCTAAAATATGTATATTTCTGTATACATGTGTATATACATGTATATATATATATATATATATATATATATATATATATATATATATATATATATATATATATATATATATATATATATATATATATATATATATATATATATATATATATATATTATGTGTATGTGTATGTATGTGTGAATAGTGTAAAAACCCTCATCCTATTTTTATATATTTGATGTAAAAAAAAAACTTCAAAATAAAAATAGGATTATATGTGTGTATGTATGCATGTGTGTATATATGTGTGTGTATGTATGCATGTGTACATGTGTGTGTGTATGTATGCATGTGTATACATGTGTGTGTATGTGTATGTATGTGTATGTAGGCATGCATGTGTGTGCATGTGTGTGCATGTGTGTGTACGTGTGTGTATGTATGCATGCATGTATGTGTATGTGTGTGTATATGTATGCATGTGTATACATGTGTGTGTATGTATACATGCATGTGTGTATATGTGTGTATGTATGCATGTGTGTATATATATGTGTATGCATGCATGTGTGTATATGTGTGTGTATGTATGCATGCATGTGTGTATATGTGTGTATATATGTGTGTGTGTATGTATGTGTGTATATGTGTGTGTATGTGTATGTATGCATATGTGTATATATGTGTGTGTATGTATGTGTGTATGCATGTGTGTGTATGTATGCATGTGTGTAAATTTATGTGTGTGTGTATGCATGCATGTGTGTATATGTGTGTGTGTATGTAAGCATGCATGTGTGTATAGGTGTGTGTATGTAAGCATGCATGTGTGTACATGTATGCGTGTATGTATGCATATGTGTACATGTATGTGTGTATGTATGCATGTGTAAATGTGTGTGTATGTATGCTCTATTTTCTTATCTCTATCTTCCTTTCTCTTCTCTCTATCTTCCTTTCTCTTCTCTCTCTCTTTCTTTCTCTCTCTCTCTCTCTCTCTCTTTCTCTCTCTCTCTCTCTCTCTCTCTCTCTTTCTCTCTCTCTCTCTCAATAGAGAATAAAAGAATCACTTACAAGTATGTCCCTCTTTTGAATCGTTGTCATCAAAGCTTAATGTAGGTCGTCTATCGTCCAATTCCAAACAATCGACGCCAAAGAACTTCTGCAAAATCAAAGGAAAGAGAAATTACAAACCCTAAAGCATAGAGAAACACAAATGCTAACAATACGTGCAGCACTTACCAAGATGTGAGATCTAAGCAGAGAGAGTGTGTGTGTGTGTAGAGAGAGATCCGTGTGTGTGTGTGCATAAAACAATGTAGGTCACAATTCGGTTCGCGCGCCCAAGTTCGACAGAAGACCAGCAGTACTCAAACACGTGCAAAAATGTGAAGTTTTGCTCTCGGGTTCGCGGTATGTTTAAAACTCGCCACCGGTATAGGCGACAGTATGGGCGTCGGTATATGCATCGGTAGTTCCCAATAATTTACCAACGCTCATACCAATGCTTATACTGACGCCTATACCGACGCATATACCGACGCTCATACCGACGGCTGCGGGCCACATTGAAGATCCATTTAAAACAGTCATACCAACGGTCACTTGACCGTCGGTATCTCTTAGTGAGATATTCCGAGGCCTATACCGACGTCGACTGTGACCGTCGGTATATGAAGCGTCGGTAAGCCCCTCATATGTTGTAGTGAAAGGAAGCCCTCATTCAAATTTGACACGCGGCGGCGATAGAAGGAGAGCGAAGGCGACGGGTTTTTTTAATGAGCTCATTAAAGTTAAATATGTTCTTCCTTTTTTTTTTACTGAGCGAGAAAGTTCCACTAGCGTCAACGACAAGAAACAAGGCCGGGTCCTGGAAACCCAGGGTGGAAAGTTGAAACCATCAATCGAGGCCACTAGCGACCAAAGCGGACGAAACCATCAATCGCCAAGCGGAGGGCAAAAACCATCAATCGTGGGGAGCCCCGTCAATCGTGGGGAGCAATATGCACGAAACCATCAATCGTCAGAACAGGGGAAAACTATCGATCACGGCGAAATACCGGAGTCCAAACCATCAATCTGGAAAACAACCGTCAACTGCGATACTACCGTCACTTGTGGAGAACCGTGTCTTCATCTTCTTGCGGTTTTAGCACTGTTCGTGACAAGGAGTAGCAGCAAGCAGGCTATGGTGGCTCCAAGAAGTTGGCAATCCAATACCCAATGCCCTTCACGAACGTGATGTTTCCAAACGTGACGGCAGGATTGACATGTCCTCTAGAGTCCAAAGATATTGGCTGCGATGGATACCGCGACGAATAGAATACGCACTTCAGCTACCAGCTTCTTGACATAGACGACAGAGCGATGGGGTCTCGGAAGGTTTTGCGACGGCAGGATTAAAGCTTTTTGGCGATGGGGTCCTGGAAGCTCTTTAATTTCCTTGACTTTTTCTTGTCAGCACAATTGTTTTCTCTATTTTGGCACTGCTTTAAAGCAAAAAAAAAACATGGAGAGAATCTCTCGGAGGAAGTCCGAGTTCAAATCCTGGCTGGACATATGAGGAAGTCCTAGTTTGAATCCTGGCTGGACATATCCATGAGTTCCTTCAGATGGATGCCTCTAGCTTACAAGGTCGGGTGTGTGTCTTTCCAATTCATTGTACTCTCAAAAAGAGAACATAGAGAGTAAAAAAACAACATTGTGTTCTAAATCGATGATAAATTTTTGGTCGTTTAATTTGCAGCATAACCTATGTTGTATGGCTAAGCGAATAGTAAACCATTTCACGTTATCGGTATCAATTTTCATGACCTTAGGCTCAAAGAACCCAAACTTTTAACCTTGTAATTCATACATATGAATATATATAAATCAGTTCAATTCTCACCTTGTAATCATAGAAGCTTCAAAAAGCTACACACACACACACACCAAATTTTTCCTTTTTTCAAATTAAACCACTACACGCAAAAAGTGATCAAGTAAGGTATTCATTCAGCTTCTAAGCTTCTAAGATGACATCACAGATAGGAAATAGCACTCAAATAACTTCCTTATTGGTGTGAATGGTTGCCTCTGCGATTTTCCAAATTGACATGCACTACACTTGTATATCATATGTTGCTTTGAGATATAGGGTATTCCAAGCACGCTCTAATTTCTACTGATTTCTTTGAGGGCTCTTTTTCCAATGTGAGCTAACCTCTTATGAAAAATCTCAAACTTTGACAAGCTTTGGGTGCCATAATTGAACAAGGAAATTTTCTTGGTCTCTCAGAGTTCCAATGTGAACAATCTGCCTACTTTATCTCCCTTTTCTATATTCTTGAAAACTTGAAATGGATTCTCTACATAGGCTCCATGGTTGTTGAATATCACCTATAAATCTTTCTCCACAATCTTCCCTACACTTATAAGATTTTCCTGTAATAGTTGACACATAAAGAAATTTTTTGAAAAGATTCATATTACCATTGGAGGTCTTCATATTCCCTATCTTCTCCACAAGATGTCTTGTGTCATCACCTGTTTAGACCTCACGCTTGTTTTTTGGATCCTCTAAGTTTGAGAGCAATGGTTCATTTTCAACCATATGGTTTGGGCATCAAGAATCAATGTAGAATACATGCTTATTAGACTTACCTTCATTCATTTTCATATTCATAAGTAGAATTGAATCTTCTTGAGTTGATCATCTATTTAATTTTTGTAGCCTCTCCTTTGTTTGTATCCTCCTTGATAGTTGTTGTTGCACGAATTATTGTTGGAACCATATGAATTGTCGTACCTACATCTTGAAGCTCCATAACCACCTCTGTTGTATCCTCTTCTTCTTTGATTCCTTGGATTTTTGAAGTGATTCTCAAAAAATGCTTCCAAGGCATTCCATGTCTCTTGAGGGGTCTTACAATTCCTAACATGAGGAAGTAAGAAATTAGATATAAACTTTAGAATATATGGCCTTGTGAGACCATCCTTGGACATAATGTATTCAAACTTTCCTGCTCCTCTTGAGTCGGTTGGATTTTTTTTCTAAGTATAGCATCATCTCATTTCTTAAGATGTATCCTTATAGGATTCTACCTTGCAAGTAAGCCTCCATCCTTAGATACCACGTTGAGTTGTTACTTTGATCTCAGCTTGGTGGTCTTTTGATCCTTTGTATCCCTCAAAGCAAGGGTAGAAGGACCTACAGGTATGATAGACCGATAGGATACCTAAGATTCGACAAGTGGAAAACATTTTAAAGAGAGTTTTTGAAAAGTTGAATGAGTTTTTTGTCCCTCTCATGAGCGACCCACTTGCTTTTAATATTGTTGTTTTCCAAGAAAAACATTCTATGGTGTCTAGAAGGTAGATTTCTTTTTACAATTGCATATTCTTTTACCTAACATGCGTAGGGATTTTATAATCAATAACTCTTTCATATGACTATCAAAATTGATCGCACATCTTTCTTCCATATCTTCTAGAGCACTTCCCTTCTGAAGGAACTCTACAGAGTAGGTGACAAACCAATTGTTTCTCTAAGTAACCCTTGTTTCTAGTTGATTTGCCTTGCTAATCTCAAAATCCTTATGAAAAACTCAAGAGTAAAAGGTAACCTCTAAATCCTCCTCAGAGATTGAAAAATAATGCCCGTTTCTATTTGATTTGCATGGTAAGGTCAAAGGTTTTTTTAGAGACTAGAGACACTATTTATGTTGATATATTTAGGTAGTGATGTGTGTAAACACTCTAGGACTGCTGGGGCACTTTTTTCCCTCTTTAGGAGGTTTTTTTCTCACGTCTTGTATATACGCCTATTGCCCTGATGGGCTACTTATCTTTGTTCATTCTCTAGTAATACATTCAGTATTGTGTGTTGTGCTCCAAGCTTCTTCTTCTTCCTTGTGTTGTTCTCGTGCTTCCGTAGATGTCTAACTCACAATTGGTATCAGAGCAAGTCGCCGCTTCATCTAGGGCATCGTCAATACCTCTCCGGTTGTAGTCTCACAATCGCACGAATATTGGTGAGCATACTCAGCATGTTTTTGAGATCAAAATGGCTTTGCTTTGTGGTGTCGAAATCGTGATCTAAGCTCGTTTTGGCCTCCGAATGCACTACTCCAATGCTTGTGCAGGCTATTTTATCTTTTTGTGCCAAAGGTATATACCAGTTTTGATTCACCAAAATAAGCGTCTCGAAGTCAACTATAAGTTTAGCAGAATTCACATGGGCAGTTCTGTTCAACTTTTTGAGATATAGTCAATTTTCTGCATGAAGGTATTTTAGTCAACGGCCATGGCTGAAGGCAGTTACGTATTTCATATGTTGGATGTTGAGGATAAGTTGGATGGTACCAACTACCTGTTGTGGGCTTATATGATGTGACATGTGTTGGTTCCAAAAGGACTGTGGAACATTGTGCAGGGTGTTGAAAAACGTCCTATCACACCTGCAACTATTACAACTACACGTACTGAAGCTGATGTAGAAGGTGTGGACGATGATGATATTCTACATATTCCTGTTCATGCTGTAGTTTCTGCTGCACCTATCATTAGAGCAAATTCATTGAGATGGTAGAGATGCCCATGCACATGCATTGATAGCTTTGTCTATCAAACGTGCCATTATTCCTCACATTTGCTCTTGCAAAACAACTAAGGATGCTTGGGATACACTTACCACATTGTACCAAGATAGGAGTGAGGCTCGTGTTGCTTACCTTCGAAAACAATTGGAGAGTGAGCACATGAATGAAGGTGATTCTATGGACAGTTTTCTAACAAAGATCAAAGACTTGAAGGAACAATTGATTTCTGCTGATGAGATTATTCCAGATAGCTCACTTGTGCAGACCGTTCTGAATGGTCTTCCTGATTCATATTAGAGTTTTGCTTCTACTCTTCGATTGATGATGAAAAGCAATCCAAATGCTTTGTCATTTGAGGAGTTAGTCTTTGTTCTGTTGTAGGAAGATCAGTCTAGGAAGAACAGGTCCATTATGCAAGTTGTAGATCAAGCATTCTTGGCTAGTTGAAAGGGCAAAGGAAAATGGAGCTATTCAATTAGTAAGTAGAAATCTGCTAAAGTTCTGCATAATTGAAGAGGGAAGACAAAGATGAAAAGAAATCAGATAAGCAAAAATGTTTCTCCAAGTATTGTAAAGGAATGATCATATCATAAAGAACTGTCCAAAACTGGCTCCTAAAGAGGCAAAGAAGAAAGAGGCTAGAATGGTTGTTGCAGAGGCCTCTACACCAAAAATAGAGTCTGCTAATCTTGTACAGGAAGAAGAATGGGCGTTTACTACTGTTTGCAATTTTGACACATCTTCTCATGAGTAGTGCATGTCTGCACTAGACTCAGATGTTTGGTACTTTGAGAGTGGGGCGACCAAACATATTACCTCACAGCGCAGTTTCTTCTCTTCACTCGAGCCTGCCCCTATAGGGCATACTGTTACATGCGCCAATAACTCCTCTTATCCTGTTATGGGAGTTGGTAAGATCATTTTGACTACTACTGATGGTAGTTCTTTCACTTTGTCAGATGCTTTATTTGTGCAGGGATCAAGAAGAACATGTTATCAATTTGTGCATTAGCCAAGATTGGCTTGGTTGTGAAATTTGTTGATGATAGGTGTACAGTTGATGATCTGTCAAATGGCGATGTGATTATTTCTTCTGGCATTTTATGTCGTGGGTTGTATAAGCTCATAGACTATGAAAGATGTGTGAATGATTCGGCATGTGTAGTACATGATTCTCAGGCTATGCCAGATGCAACGCTTTGGCATGCACGCTTTGGTCATTTTAATTTTGCTAGTTTGCTATGCTTGCAGAAATTTGAAATTGTGTCCTCTTTGCCCAAACTTGAGGCACCTAGAAAACATGTTTGTGAAAGTTGTATTTTGGGAAAAATGCAGTGTTCCTCATTTCCAAAAGATAGTTCAATTCGGGCTACTCAGAAATTGCAGCTTGTACATAGTGATGTCTGTGGTCCTATGTAGACACCTTCTTTTGGAAATTATCTTTACTTCGTGACTTTCATTGATGATTTTTCCAAGCATGCATGGGTATATCCATTGAAGGAAAATTCCGAAGTGTTCATGTGCTTCAAAGAGTTTTTGGTTTAGGCTGAAAATCTATCATCATGTAAAATGGGCACCCTCTGTTCTGATCGAGGGGGGGAATATATGTCTTCTAATTTTAATGCATTTTTGGCTGAACGTGGGATAAAACAGTAGTGTACAGTGCCGTATACAACTCATCAGAATGGAGTTATTGAACAAAAGAACAAGTCGCTCATGGAGATGGCGAGGTGTATGGTCAAGAGTCAAGCTTTACCACATAGTTTCTGGCTTGAGGCTATCATCTATGTAGCATATGTACTTAACAGGTGTCCCACTAAAGCACTACACTCTATCACTCCATATGAGGCTTGGCATGATTGCAAGCCATATGTTTCTCATCTCCATGTTTTTGGTTGTTTGGCATATGCATTAGTGCCTGAACAACATCGTAGAACATTGGATGATAAAGCAATAAAATGTATTTTTGTTGGGTATAGTTCTGAAAGTAAAGGCTATCCTCTGTATCATCCATAGAATAAACACATTCTAGTTAGTCGTGATGTTGTCTTTGTGGAAGATGCTATTCAGCCATTGCTTTCATGTACTAAGGAGACATTTGTTAGCTCCAAAGACATGTATGATACTTTGCTGCCTCTTTTTATAGATGGACAGTCTAGTGCTGGTCCTAATGAGGCAACTTCTCAACCTTTGCAGGTTTCATATAATGATCCATGTCTGATGTAGATATACATGATGCACTTGTTGATGACAGAGCTGATATTGAGGAGGCAAAAAGTATGCCAAAATGACTAGTGCAGACTTTGCGTGACAACAAATTAGATGCACCTCTTTCATATCGTACTCGATCAGGCTCTCATAGTGCCTTTTTTGCGTCAGATTGCTATGTTATGGCTGCATCTAGTCTCTCTGATGAGAATGAACCTGTTTCATTTGATGAAGCACAAAATTTAGAAAATTGGATGGCTGCTATGCAATCTGAATATGATGCTATAATGAAGAATGGTACTTATTCTTTATGTGACTTGCCTCCTGGCAACAAGGCCATTGGCACTAACTGGGTTTACAAGCTAAAGAGTAAGCCTGATGGAACATTCGACAAGTATAAGGCTAGGCTTGTTGCAACGGGTTATGCACAGGAAAGAGGCATTGATTTTGATGAGACCTTTGCACCTACATGTCGTATGACTAATGATATAATACATATATACATGTATATACACATGGATACACAAATATACATATTTTAGGTCTAGATCTTTAGGATTAGGGTTTTAGGTTTTTTACATATATATAATTCAATTAAATTTATATAAAGAAGAAATAAAGAAAAACTTATGAAAAAAATTTGAATACATAAATAAATAAATATATATATAATAGGATAATTATATAGATAAATAAATATGAAAAGAGCTAGTGTTTTAATCAAATATATATATAATTATATATATATATATATATATATATATATATATATATATATATATATAAAATTAATTAAATATATAAAATTATGATTTTAAGGTTTTTTTTACATCAAATATATAAAAATGGGATTAGGGTTTTTAGGCTATTTACACATGCATACCCATGTCAAACGTGCTATTATTCCTCACATTTGCTCTTGCAGAATAGGAAAGGATGCTTGGGATACACTTACCACCTTGTACCAGGCTAGGAATGAGGATTGTGTTGCTTACCTATGAAAACAGTTGGAGAGTGAGCACATGAATGAAGGTGATTCTATGGACAATTTTCTAACAAAGATCAAAGACTTGAAGGAACAATTGATTTCTACTGATGAGGTTATACCAGATAGCTCACTTGTGCAGACCGTTCTAAATGGTCTTCCTGATTCATATCAGAGTTTTGCTTCTACTCTTTGATTGATGATGAAAGGCAATCCAAATGCCTTGTCATTTGAGGAGTTAGTCTCTGTTTTGTTACAGGAAGATCAGTCCAGGCAGAATAGGTCCATTATGCGTCTTGCATATCAAGCTTTCCTGGCTAGTCAGAAGGGCAAAGGAAAATGGAGCTCTTCTACTAGTAAGTAGAAATTTGCAAATGCTGAACATTCGAAATGAGAAGAAATCAGAAAAGCAGAAATTGTTTTGCAAGTACTGTAAAGGGAATGATCATATCATAAAGAATTGTCAGAAAGTGGCTGCAAAAGAGGCAAAGAAAAAGGAGGCTGGAATGTTTGTTGCAGAAGCCTCTACACCAAAAATAGAGTCTGCTAATCTTGTGCAGGAAGAAGAATGGGCATTTACTACTCTTTGCAGTTTTGACCCATCTTCTCATGAGCAGTGCATGTCTGCAGTGGACTCAGATGTTTGGTACTTTGATAGTGGGGCGACCAAACATATTAGCTCGTAGTGCAGTTTCTTCTCTTCACTCGAGCCTACCCCTACAGGGAATACTGTCACATGCGCCAACAACTCCTCTTATCCTGTTATGGAAGTTTGTAAGATCATTCTAACTACTACTCATGGTAGTTCTTTCACCTTGTCAGATGCTTTATTTGTGCCACGGATCAAGAAGAATCTGTTATTAGTTTTTGCATTAGCCAAGATTGGCTTGGTTATGAAATTTATTGATGATAGATGTACAGTTCATGACATGTCAAATGGAGATGTTATTATTGATTCTGGCATTTTATGTCGTGGGCTGTATAAGCTCATAGACTATGAAAGATCTGTGAATGATTCGGCATGTGCAGTTCATGATTCTCAGGCTATGTCAGATGCAAAGCTTTGGCATGCACGCTTTAGTCATCTAAATTTTGCTAGTTTGCTACGCCTGCAGAAATCTGATATGGTGTCTTCTTTGCCCAAGCTTGGGGCACCTGGAAAACATGTATGTGAAGGCTGTATTTTGGGCAAAATGCAGCGTTCCTCCTTTCCAAGAGATGGTTCAGTTCGGGCTACGCAGAAATTGCAGCTTGTACATAGTGATGTGTGTAGTCCTATGCAGACACCTTCTTTTGGAAGCTATCTTTACTTCGCGACTTTCATTGATGATTTTTCCAGGCATGCATGGGTATATCCATTGAAGGCAAAGTCCAAAGTGTTTTTGTGCTTCAAACAGTTTTTGGTTTTAGCTGAAAATATGTCAGGATGTAAAATGGGCACCCTCCGTTCTGATCGAGGGAGGGAATATATGTCTTCTGATTTTAATGCATTTCTGGATGAACGTGGGATAAAACACCAGTGTACAGTGCCGTATACACCTCAACAGAATGGAGTTGCTGAACGGAAGAACAAGTCGCTCATGGAGATGGCGAGGTGTATGGTCAAGAGTGAGGCTTTACCACATAGTTTCTAGCTTGAGGCCGTCATGTGTGTAGCATATGTACTTAACAGGTGTCCACGAAAGCGCTGCAGTCTATCACTCCATATGAGGCTTGGCATGATCACAAGACATCTGTTGCTCATTTGCGGGTTTTTAGTTGTTTGGCATATGCACTAGTGCCTGAACAACATCGCAGAAAATTGGATGATAAGGCAGTAAAATGTATTTTTGTTGGGTACAGTTTTGGAAGTAAAGGCCATCGTCTGTAACATCCACAAATTGAATGCATTCTGGTTAGCCATGATGTTGTTTTTGTGGAAGATGCTATTCAGCCATTGCTTTCACGTACTAAGGAGACATCTGTTAGCTCCAAAGCCATGTATGATACTTTGATGCCTCTTTTTACAGGTGGACAGTCAATTGCGGTCTTAATGAGGCAACTTGTCAACCACTTTGCAGGTTTCATGTAATGATGCAGATCATCCCATTTCTAATGCAGATTTACATGATGCACTTGTTGATGAGAGAGCTGATATTGAGGAGCCAAAAACTATGCCAAAATGGCTAGTGCAGACTTTGCATGACAACAAATTAGATGCACCTTTGTCATATCGTACTCGTTCAGGCTCTCATAGTGCCTCCTTTGCATCAGATTGTTATGCTATGGCTGCATCTAGTCTCTGTGATGAGAATGAGCCTGTTTCTTTTGATGAAGCACAAAATTCAAAAAATTGGATGGCTGCTATGCAATCTGAATATGATGTTATAATGAAGAATGGTACTTGGTCTTTATGTGACTTGCCTCCTGGCAAGAAAGCCATTGGTACTTAGTGGGTATACAAGCTCAAGCGTAAACCTGATAGTACAGTTGACAGGTATAAGGCTAGGCTTGTTGCAAAGGGTTACACACAGGAAAGAGGCATTGATTTTGATGAGACCTTTGCACCCACATGTCGTATGACTAATGTTCGGAGCATTTGTGCACTTGCAGCCCATCATGGTTGGAATGTACATCAGTTGGACATTAAAACTGCATTTCTGAATGGTGACTTGCATGAAGAAGTGTTTGTTTTTCAGCCTCGCGGTTTTGTGCAGAAAGGGCATGAAAACCAGGTGTGCAGGTTAAAGAAGGCATTATATGGTTTAAAACAAGCACCACATGCTTGGTATGAGAAGATACATGCCTATCTGATTGCACATGGTTTTGTGAACAGTCCAACTGAGAGCACCTTATATGTTAAGCGTGCTATGCTTCTGATCATTGTTGTCTATGTTGATGATATGCTGCTCACTGGTCCTATTGAGAAGCATATTGCTGATTTTAAGGCTGATTTGCATGCCTCATTTGAGATGTCTGATTTGGGGCATTTGCATCACTATTCGGGCATTCAGTTTATGTAAGTTGATGGTGGATTGGCTTTGTGTCAAACAAAATATATTGACACATTATTGCAGCGTTTTGGCCTTGAAGACTGTAAGCCTATTGCCACTCCTATGGAGACAGGTTTACGATTGAGTCTTCATGATGCCAGAGATGCATTTGATGATGTCCTCTATCAGGAGGCTATTGGATGCCTGATTTACTTATGCATTACTCGGCCAGATATTCTGTTTGCTGTCTCACAGATGAGCAAGTTTATGCATTGCCTAGGTGTCAAGCATTGGCAGGCGGTTAAGTGCATCTTTCGTTACTTGAGTGGTACTCGGCTACTTGGGTTGTTTTATCCCAAGGGGGGATCACTACCACCAGATTTGCATGCTTTTTCTGACTCAGACTGGGCTGGTAGCTATGACACTCGTGTGTCCACTAGTGGCTTTTGCTTCATGCTTGGTAGCTCATGTATATCTTGGTTGAGCAAGAAGCAGCCTACTGTGGCCACTTCCAGTTGTGAGGCTGAGTATAGGGCAGCTTTCAGAGCTACTGTTGAGTGTGTGTGGCTCAGATGCCTTATGGCTGATTTGGGTGTTGGTCAGTCCTCTGCCACCACCATCTTCATTGACAGTTAGAGCGCATTGGCAGTTGCGAGAAACCCTGTGTTCCATGCTCGCACTAAGCACATTGAGGTGCATTATCATTATGTGAGTGAGAGGTTCTCTGTTGGCGAGATCAGCTTGGCATATGTGCCCACGCAGGAGAACATTGCAGACGTTTTCACGAAGGCTCTACCTAGGGAGAAGTTTGAAGCTTTCCGCAAAGCTTTGGGCTTACTTCCTTCCGTGGAATGATTTCCACATAGCTTGGCACTTCCTTATACATGAGTGCCAGCTCCTTGTTCACCGCATCACTCCCAGGGGGGATTTGTTGACATATTTAGGTAGTGATGTGTGTGAACACTCTAGGACCGTCGGGGCACATTTTTCCCTCTTTAGGAGGTTTTTTTCCCCCGGCTTGTATATACACCTATTGCGCTAATGGGCTACTTATCTTTGTACATTCTCTAGTAATACATTCAGTCTTGTGTGTTGTGCTCCAAGCTTCTTCTTCTTCCTTGTACTGTTTGCGTGCTTTCACAGACGTCTAACTCCAACAGGTAGCACTCCCACCGGCCTCACTCCTTTCAGCCTCACTCCTGGTGGTCTCACTCCTATTGAGCTCACTCCCACCGATGTCACTCTTGCCAATACCACTCTTGCCGGCATAAAAAAATCAATCTCAAAGCCTTAATGTTCTGATACCACTAGAAAGAACTAGCACACACAAAAAATATGGCGAAGTATAGAAAAGAAGAATATGTGCATTGATAGAATAGAGAATGCGCCTCATTTGATCAATGAGAAAGGGGGTATATATATACAAAAGTCTTTAGCCTTGGCATTCAATTCAGTCAAGAAGATTGGCATTCAATTCAGTCAAGAAGATTGGTGGTGCACATGGTTACTCACAAGTGCCTTGACAAAAAGGTCACTACCAAAAAAGGGAAGTTATCTGACCATACCAGATTTCTGACAGGTACATGGTGACAAAGGTAGTTACACAAAGTGTATTACGATTAAATTCCAACTCTAGATTATTCTAAGTCTGCCGATTGTTGGCATTGGCGATCTAAGACAAGCCGGTCGCCCTTCCGAGAGATAAACTCAGTTTCTTGGTTGTTCTCTTTCCCGGAGATGATTTTGCTGAACATAGGATGCGAGAACGCTTTTTGCTTCCCTCCGGCATGCCAAGGGCTCTTGCACACATATCTGGGCTGCAGATGCTTGGATTTGTTCATGTTATTGAAGTAACGAAAGCTCACATATTCATTCTTATGGCACTCTGGGCAGAGAGGCTGTTCTGCCCTGAAGAAGATGTAGAACCAATGTCTGATCCGTTTATCCAGATCGACAAATTTCTCTTTTCCGGGTATCGTACTCGTTTCCATTATTGTACTTATCAGTTCTTTATCTTTGTTAGAGATATCAGCGAGACTCGTAGGGCACCTGTTAGGACTTCTTGGTCTCCTCGAAAGATTAGGCAACGACGGAGTCTGAGTCTCCTTGAATGAGGCATGTGAGCTATGAAGTTTCTGAAGTTTTCCGCCGCTCAAGCAGATGTCAGGACTCGATCTCCTGGAAACATTAGGCACCAGCGGAGTCTGAATCTCATGACATGCGACATGGAAGCTCTCCAGTTTCTGAGATTCTCCGCTGCTCGAGCAGCTCTCGTAGTTTGATCTCTTTGAAAGATGAGGCGGTAACAGAGTGTGAGACTCGTTGAGTGCAACATTATAACTATCCGGTTTCTGAGGCTTTCCATCGCTTGGTACTTCCGTGCTGCATGTGATGTGTATATGTTCACTCACATCAAGGGTCCTGTCCATGGATCCTTGATCTTTATGGAACTCAGGGTCATGACCCATTTGCAGAAGGAGATGAAGAATGTCCGAATGCCCCTGTGATTTTCTAGCAGTCATTCCCGCTAGCCTTGGTTCTCCCAAAACGCGGCGCCGTTTCTCTGGCTTGTGAGAACCAGAGACGAAGCTGTCTTTCTGGTTTTCTCCTCCCTTACCGATATAAGGTGTTTCCTCAGGTATGGAGTTGGTCAAACAAGTGTGGCTATCACTCACAATCGCACGCTTATGGATGAAGGGATTACGAGGACAATTTCGATCGTGTTCATCGTCAGAATCAGAAGATATCTGCACGGACGTCTGCCTGTCATCACACCTCTGAATGACCTGCTCCTTGATCTCTATCTTCCGCAATCGCTTTATCACATATGCGAGGCTGAAGAAACTCGTGCGAAGACCGAACCTTCTGTGCGTGAATGAAGGACAAGCACTTTAGGCAAGCGCTTCCCCAAGCATTTGGAAAATCCACATGATCGACTAGCAATGGCATACTGTAACCCAGAAGTTCACAAATAGGAACACACACGTGAAGCTTACGAGTATCCAACGACGACGTCGGATTGAATTGTTCTTTCTTCTTCCCCATAAGCGCAAGTCTGAAAGAGATCAACTAACCTGTACACCAAAACGTCCAACAAAGATCGAGATCACACTGCGTGCAGATTTTTTCCAGGATCCAGCGCACAAGTTCGCGCAAGCACTCTGTTTTGGCAATATATATAAGCGCGCCGCTAGCTTTCCAAGAACTTTTCTCAAGAGAATTGTTTTTCTCTATTTCGGGATTGCTTTAAAGCAAAAAACATGGAGAGTGCGAAAAGAAACATCAAATGAAGTCTAAAATCGACGGTAAATTATCGATTCGTTTGATTCGCAGCATAACTTATGTTGTTTCTCTAAGCCAAGTGTGGATCATTTCAGGTTATAGGTATCGATTTCATGACCTTATCAAAGAAGCAAAAGCGTTAACCTTGTAATTCATATGTACAAATATATAATTCAGTTCTCATCTGACCTTGATACATAGATAGATAGATAGATAGACATAGAGACATACAAACAAACATATAGATAGATAGATAGATAGATAGATAGATAGACATATAGATAGATACATAGATACATAGATAGATACATAGATGGATCGATAGACAAATAGATAGATAAATAGATAGACAAATAGATAGATAGATAGATATAGAGAGAGATAGAGAGACAGATAGATGGATAGACAGATAGATAGACAGATAGATAGGTAGGTACGTAGGTAGATAGATAGATAGATAGATAGATAGATAGATAGATAGATAGATAGATAGACAGGCAGATAGATAGATAGATGGATAGGTAGGTAGATAGATACCTAGGTAGGTAGGTAGGTAGATAGATAGATAGATAGATAGATAGATAGATACATATAGATAGAGAGATAGACAAATACATACATAAATAGATAGATAGATACATAGATAGATAGAGAGATAGACAGATACATACATAAATAGATAGATATATAGATAGATAGATAGATAGATAGATAGATAGATA